>CM076455.1:11210527-12410527 GCA_038419695.1 Scomberomorus guttatus
CCTCAAGGCAGAGAGCTCAGCTTCATGCTTTACTTGGAGCTCCTCTCTCATCCTCCTCATCTCCTCCTGTACATCCCCCTGCTGTTTCAGAGCTTCCTCAAGATGAACGAGCTCCCCAGCAAACTCCTGCTTCAACTGACAGCATTTCAACATTTAAGCATTATGCTTTGAAATTACCATACTGTACTATTAAATGTGTATTTCTGTATTCATATCAATATATGCCACTCCTTAATTTTTTTTTTTTTTTACCTTTTGTGTGTTGTTCTGCATTTCTGCTTCATGTTGTTTGCTCAAGTCAGCAAGTCTGTTCTCCAGGGTGTGGATGATGGTCATTCTTGTCTGCAGCTCCTCAGTGTGACACCACATCCTCTGTTCAACCTCCACCTAATTGAAACAACAATCGCTTTTCATTATATTGCCAATAAATTTAGTGGGTAATCTGAAGTACAGATTATCTGATTATCTTTTCTCACCTCAACCTGTCTTGCCACCTCCAAACGGACTCTGGTGAGATCTACAAGAAAGACAATTAAGGGATAATTTTTTTAACTTTATTACTTCTTGATACCAAATGGCAAATGTTTTACATGTACGCAAAAAATACCTTGTAAGTGACGGTCAGAAAGTTTGGCTCTGAGTTGCTCTAGCTCCAGGGCATGACGAGTCTTCATCTCCTGCAGTTCTTCATAGTAATGGTCTGTGAGGTCTGAACGCACCTAAAGCACATGATAAAAAAAAAAAACTAATAAATGAGAGTGTCAGGGCACTACCTCTTCACATTTTAGCTTATTTTCTGATTTTGTGGTGAAAAAAAGATAAAAGAACAGACTGAAAGACAGAGGGATCAAGTTTGCGTGTCTGACCTGTTGCAGCTCTTCCTTATAAGAAAGAGTCAAAGAGGATTGTAGGCTGGCCAGCTCCGCTGTGTGTTTCTCCTCCAGCTGCAGGTGCAAACTGTCAAGCATTTCCTGGGTGAAACATAACATGATGCTTAAAATTCCTTGTAATGAAGATCACAGAAATAACTGCAGAAATGTGCAGAAAAATACTTTTAAGCAACTTTTTAACTTTATCTGCTGACAGCAGGTCTTTAAAATACCTATGCTATTAATTAGCTTATATAGTGTGTGCACCTTTACCTTGTGTTTTTCTGGCATATCATCTTTTTCCTCTTCAGCTTGACCTTGAGATATGAAACTGAAACCAAGAGACTGAGACTGAGACCAAAGGCACTGATATTCAAAAGGACTTAATCCAAGTTTGCAGTACACTATCTGATATTGATCTGCAGGCATACCTGTCATCTGTGGTTTTAAGGATGGATTCTTCCAAGGCACTTTCTACCAGTCTCAGCTGGAGCAGAGCAATTTCCTCTCTGTAGCTCTCCTCTGTTGCCCGCAACCGCTGCTCAAAGTACCTGAAGGAAGAGTGCAGTAAAATGTGCATAATTTGCAAGGGGGTCTGCATGAAGGTAGGAAATTAAAGACTGACATATAATGAACAAAATATTGCAAAGGTACACTGTGCAAACCAGTTCAGTAAACAACAAAGGCTGTGTAAATAAAAACATCAAGACTACGTGTGTGCCTACATGCCTGTTTGTGCACACATACCTCCTCAGGCTTTCCAGCTCAGCCTCATTCTGCTCTTTGATCTCCTGTTTTTGTTCATTAAACTCTGTCTTCAGGCGCTCGAAATCATCAACACGAGATGAACGAGCTAGCAGCTGCTCCTTCAGCTCTGCGAGACAATAAGGTAGATATCAAAAACAGAAAAAAAATACTGTTATTTGAAATACACACATAGGATTGATGTCTGACAGTGAAGTTATTCTATATGACATTTCATCATTGTCACAGAAAGGCAATGCAAAAATGTATTTTAAACATGTCTTACATACTGTACACGTTTAGCCTTTAATTTCTTCAGTAAGTTTAAAAAAAAAAATCCAGTAGATGGACATAAAGTATTTAGACGTCAGGCTGGTTTATCGATCTCACCTCCCAACTCTTGACGACTAGCCCTCATACTCTCCAACTGGGCCCACAGCTGACCTACTTCCTGCTCTGAGCTCTGTTTCAGCAAGTCCTTCTCCTCCTGTAGGTGCAATACCTGGTTCACAGAGAGGAAGCGTCACTTTTTTATTTCAAAACTTAATGTATTGTAAGGCTTTATATGAATATTTGTTTCCTGTTTTTTTAGAGACTGATGCCAGGAAAATTATTTAAAGGTGAAAAAAAAAAAATCATTTTGCCAGGTCCTGTTCATGATGTGTGTACTGAAACAAAAAATAAGGCAATTTCACTACATTTAATGTGTTCCAGTAAACTCACCTCCTGCTGCAGTTGCCGTTCCTTCTCCTCTAGGTGGAGTACTTGCTGCTCTCTCTCCTGCAGCACTGCCTTATGACTAGAAACCAACTCCTCCAGAGCACCTAAGCAGCATTCACAAAACAAGAAAAGCATTTTGAAATTAAAACAACCATATATGTTGCACAATTCATCCTTGCAAATCTCTAATATTTGCAGACAGAAATTAAGTTTTCTGTCTTAGTGGAATTATGCACTCTGAGTGGGGATCAGAGAGAGGCTGGAAAGATTGTAGGAGGAATGCAACTCACGGGCAGCAGCATCTCTGTCAGTCCAGGCCTGTTTCAGTTGCTCTTCTAGTTTCTGGTTCTGCTCCTTACTGGAAGTCTGGAACTCCTCGAGCCTGGCCTTTGACTCCCACAGCTCTGACTGGGTCTGGGACAGAGCTGCCTGGGCTTCAGTTAGAGCTTTGTTGGTCTGGCTGAAGGAGGCCTGAGTGCTGGCAAGTTCTGACTGGGTGCTAGTAAGGCTGTTCTGCGTCTCAGAGAGAGATATCTGGACGGTTGACTGGGTGCTTTCAGCTTCCTTCACCCACTCTGACCTTAGAGCCTGTGAAAAGAAAAGAACTTGATTCATTGAAATAAATAATTCAGATTACGTAAATTTGGTAAATAAATCATAGAACTCTAATGATCAAATGCACTATTAGTATGACATTTTTTCTAAAGCTTGACCTGTATCTCTTTGGCCTGCTTTTCCTCCATGGAAGCTCTTTCCTGATCAACACGAGTCTCCCACTGCTGCTTCAACTCATCTGAACATACATATACGACACAAATGAAAGGATTCATATAAATCAAAGACTTTGAAGGTTACATCTGTCATTGTGGTTTTTCCTGAACAACCTTCTAAAGAATGAGGGTGACTTACCCGCATCCATAGCAGCACGCATGTTGAGTGCACTCAATCAATGGCAGACATGAAAAAGAACACTCACTGAATAAATAAAAAGCACTGTAGACTCACCCATGTCTCTGTGATGCAGCTCACGCAGTCTCTCCTCCTGCTCCTGGTTCTGCAGTCTGATCTGGTCCAGTTCTGATTGATGCCGGGCCTGCAAGAGTGAAGTCTCCTGGGCAAATGTCTCCCTTAGGGAGACTTGAGCAGACTCCTGCTGCAGGTTTTTCTGAGAAAGCTCCGCCTGGGAAATGTGGATGTTTGTCAGGCTCAGCTGCAGGGCTTCAAGCTCGAGGGTCTTTTGGGCCTTAGGGAATGAAAGCATAAGGTACAGTTCATGTTAGAGCTTTCCTGCATCTAGTAGTGACAGCATGTCAAAAGGGAAATGCATTTACATTTTAGGCATTTAGCTGACACTCTTATCATCCATGTGCTGGAGTAAAAACAGCTAAGAAGACAAATAAAAAGGGATATTTTGCTCCATGGTGTGGTTGAGGATGTTACACTGTGTGTGAATGTTTATCTGTGTGTGGGTGTGTATATAGTATACCTGTGCCTGCTGAAGTTCAGCCTGGTGGGCAGCTTCCATGCTCTCTCTCAACTCCAGGGAGAGCTCTGTCTTCAGTTGACTAAGCTCCTCATTGTGTTTGGCAACCAGCTCTGACACCATCCTCTCATGCTCGCGTTCAGTCACCTGCAGAGGAGAGAATACAAAGGATGTCAGAAGCTGAAAAATAATATAAAACAATGGTAAAAGTACACAAAAGTTAAAGAACTTTGATTACAGGTGTCTGTACTTCCAAGCACTGTGGTGAAATTTTGCCTTTTCTAATACCTGTTTGATTAGGCTGATCTGTCTCTTCTGTTCTTCCTCCTTAGTCGCCTGCTGCTCCAGCAGCTTTGTCTCCAGGTGGGTGTTCAACTCAGAAATCTAGGCATTTAAGCAGATAAGCATGTCAAGGAAATGACAAGACTAGATTGTGTACATGGTTTTTTTTCCTCTTCAAGTATATGCAGTAGTTCATGACAGAATAGTAGAAATGTCCAAAAATGCCCCATCTTACAGATCACTTTTGAGATATCCTGTTAGCTAACAAACTAGCAAACAAATATAGTAAATATGGATTTCAGCACCACACATTGTAACACAACATAACATATCAATAACTAATGTGAAGCAATCTCTGGGTGCGAGAATGAGCAAATATAGGTAATGGAAGTTTATTTACATTTAACTTTTAACATCCCAATTTTTAAAAATAGACACCATTACAAATCTGTAAAATTTATGCTCTTTAAAGTTTGCGTAGTTTGTAAATCCCACCTCTTGTTGATGTTTATCCATCAGGTCTTTTATCTCCTGTTGGTGAGATGTCCTGAACCTCTCCGTAGCCTCCTCCAAAGCCACGACCTGCCTCTCCAGTAGAGCCTTCACCTCCTCCTCTCTCTCCCTCCTCTGCTCCTCTAGGATATGCCTCACATCAAGGAGCTCTTTCTCTTTCTCCTGCCTCTCTTCCTCCCATTTCTCCTTCTCTTCAGCCAACTGTGAAAATGATTTTGTATTTTGTACATCATGATGTTCTCTGGAGAGCACTAATTCAAATTAATTAAAAAAAAAGTGTTATATATCTCACCTCAACATCCTTGGCTTTTAGCAGGTTCTCAAACTGTTCAAGTTCCTCCTCTAGCACCTGTTCCATCTTTTTAATCTGTTCATCCATCTCCTCTTTCTTTCTCTTGTGCTCCTCCCTCTCATGCACTGCCTGGGCCTGCGCTTCCTCCAGGTTGACAAGGTTTTGTCTCAGGCAGGTGATCTGAGATTCCAGTTCACTCCTCTGTTTCTCAGCACTGTCCAGACTGTTCTGGCTCTTCTCCAGCTCGTCCTGCAGTCTCTCAAGCTCGGTTTGGACAGTTAGAACCTGTGCATGTGTAGTTTTGAGCTCCTTTAATGCTGTGTCAAGCTCCATAGTCCTTTGATCTAGTAGATCTGATGCAGTTTTATGGCTTATTTTTGTCTCCTCTAGCTCTGACATGAGATCGTCACAATGGGCCTTGAAAGAGGAAGAAAAAGAAATTCTTTTAGCTTTTTGTGCATTTCATCATATTAATTTTTCCAACCGATTCATTGCCTTGACCTTTTCTAAAGCCTTTTACTACAAACAGATTGCTGCTGCTGAATATTATTTCCACTCAACTAAATCACGCTGGGAAAAACTGAACAGAATGCATCATTGGGTCAGGGCACTGCAGAAAATAGCATGTTACTCTCTACATTCTTAGAAAGCTTATTAAACTGGTATACCTGTAGCGTCCGCAGCTTGTTGTCATCGCTGAGTTCTGTGCTCTGTTTGGTCGATTCTGCAGTCTGCTTTATCTCATGCAGAGATGCTACCAGCAGTTCCTCCTGTTTTTGATGAGACAGGAGTGCCAACTCCTTCTCCTTCTTTAGCTCCCCTACCAGTTTATCTTCCTCCACAGATGGAAAGGTAACCGGGACTAGCAGGGATGTTTCAGCAGAAAATTCAGCCTCCTTTCCCATCAACATTACTGCTTTCTCTTTTTCTCTCTCTTCCAATAAGGCACTGAGTTTGTTCTTAAGGTTGTCTTGTTCGTGGGCTTTCAAGTTCATCTCCTCCTCAATGTGTCTTCTCTTCTCCTTTTCCTCCTCAAGTTCCCAGAGAGCCTGCCTGAGCTCTTCTGTTACTTGGGCCCACCTGAACACACAAAAGATAGTTTTTTAAAAAAAGTTACCAGGTTGATTCAAAATGGATCTGCACATGCCCTAATTAACTTCATTACCTGCTCCTGGCTTCCTCCAGCTCTTCAGCACTCTTGATGACTTCCTCTCCTAACAGATTCAAGTCCCTGTCCTTGAGAGCCAGCTCCTCACGGAGCTCCCCACACTGCTGATTCAGCAGCTCTTTTTCCAGGTCTGTCTCCTCAAAATGCTGCTCTGAAACGTTACTCATCTCCAGCTTGCCAGAGGTGGAGTTGTTAAGCCACTGAGACAGAGACTGAGGATTGGAATCGTCAGCCACTGGGATGCTGGGGGAACGCTGTGGGATAGAGATGTTGTGGAGGTTGTCGACTTCTTCGTGGGGACAGTTTGAAATTGACAGCAGAGGCTGGTCACCCAACACTTCACTGTTCAGCTCAAAACTGGGAAGAGAGGCACAGAGACAAATTAGGGGATCTATTTAGCCTAGAAAACAGAAACACATATAACAATTTGCATTCCTCTAACCTGTAGTCTGCAGATATGTCCAGCTGACTGCAATGTTCAAAACTTTCATTGGCCACTGAAGATTGAGAGTGTGCAAGGGGAGCTGAAGACAAGTAGCGCTCCATCAGAAGGTCCCCAGGTGTTGATACATTCATACTGTCCCGATCGGATCCACTTTCCAGATAGGCCTCATCTATACCAATCCTCTCATCACAGCTAAAACCAGCTTTTGCTTGGTTCTGCCGATTCTTAGAAGCTTTAAGTCCGAGGACTTCTTCTTCTCTGAACTTAAGTTCTTTTTCCCTTTCCTCCAACAGCTGCCTGACTCTCTCCACCTCTTCTTTGTGCTCCTCTTTCAGCATCCTCATTTCCTCCTCTTGTCTCCCTCTTTCCTCCTCAAGGCTCTGGAGGCGAAGGGCAGAGCTGGCTGCCTCCTCACCAAATCTCCTTACTGCATCTTCTTCCTCCTGAAGCCTTTTCCTCAGCTCCACAACTTCTCTGTTGAGCTTCTCCTTCTCCTCTTTGTATTGCTGCATCTCAAGGCACTGAGTCTGGACTTGGCTCAACTGGGTCTGGAGGTCCTGCAGCTGTGCCTCCCTTGCTTTTCGCTCCTTTTCCCTGCTTCTCTTTTCCTCCTCCAGTAAAGAAAGCACATGTTGGTGATTCTCTCTCTCCTCTGCTAGTTCGGCACATATGCGTTGGCTGTTGTCCCTTTCTTCTTCCAGCTTGGCCCTAAGTTTGTGCAGAACAGAGTCCGTCTCAGTGTCACTGTCAGTGCCGAAGCTTTCCACACTTGACTGGGAGCCAGGACCTGCACTTCCTGATTTCCCCAATGGTGCCTCCTTATGATTGAGGTCTGCATCTTGGGAGCCATGGACAAGCTGACGCTGCTGACGATTAGCATTAAGGACTTCAGGCCCCAACTGACTTTTGATACGCAGAAATTCTACGCTCGTCTGTGTGAAAGACAATTTAAAGAAGATGTAAGTTCAGTTGCTGCGAATTTGAAAAGTGAAGTTCATATCCCGAAATCCAGAAAACCAAAACTTGGAAAAGGCAAACGGGTATTTTGACAAAGTCCAATACCTTTTAGGCAACAATAATCTGGATTTACTGAGACAGATATAATTTTGAGTTGCACGTACCAGCTGGAGCTGTCTCTGTAGCCCCTGAATCTGCCCAGCAAGTGACTGTGCCTCCAGTTGCACCTGATCTCTACTGGCCAGGGCCTCCTGCAGGTTGGAGCTGAGCTTGGCAATTATCTCATTACGCTTCTCCACAGCCTGTTGCAACAGCTGCAAGTGTAAAAGAATGGATCAATATACTATATTATAAGCACAGACATACACAAACACATACTTGAGAGTATAGCATGCATTTCCGCCTCTAAGCAGTCCTAAGAAGAAATAATATTAAAACAAATTTTTTTGTTTTAGACAGACAATAGACATTCATGTGTAGCCAACCAGAAAGCAGACTTGACCACTAATTACCATGGATGCCAATTAGAATAGGAAATAAGATCAGAAAAAAGACAGAAAAGCATTTACCTACAGCATCAAAAACACTATATTATTATTACAACATTTCCACAACTTGAAAACCCTGTTCAACCTCATCCCTCTACACAAAAGACATACATAGTACAGATTAACTATGCTGCATTTTCATATCAGCGCAGCCAAGCAGCCATGCAGAACAGGAGACAGTTACATTCCCCATGGGTTGGTGATGACACAGAACACAGACACACTTCAATACCACCTCTTATTGTCTTAGTGGATAAACAAAGCATGAAGACAAATTAATCAATATGACTAAACACATCTAAATACACTACACCATGGCATGTAAACAGAAACACTGATTTACAGAACTGTTTCAGGGCCTATTTTCCACTGTGTGAATTTAGAACAGGATTAGAACACCAAGTAGACATTCATCACATTAAATCCAGTTTGCCTTTTGCTAGTCGTATCGAGTCATACCTTAGCCTATTTGAGTCATTAACAGCAACAACAAAATAAAGCCAAAATGAACTACTTAAAAGACATAAAATTACAGAATTATTCCACACAAAAACTGTTTTAGTTGGATAATTCTGCATGCACTATGGAAAATTAGTCTTTAAAAAAGATTTGATATTCTCTGTAAATGTTTAATCACCGACTGTGTATACCTTTAGCTGTTCTTTGTCGGTAAGTGCAACAAGCTCCTCATCTCTCAACTCTTTGACAGGGGATAGGCTTTGCTCCAGGGTGGGGGGCTCATCCTTCTGTTGTTGGTTCTGCTGAACCTCTGAATTCTTGTGCTCTTGGGGTTCCTAAAGGAATAAATCATTTCAGAATTAAGTCTGATTTTGCACAAGAAAGTGTCACAAATCATGTTCCACAAATATGTACATCTAATGGTGTGGGTGAACTCTCCCTTTAAAAAGGCAGCAAATAGTGCCACAGTTAATCCTGAC
Organism: Scomberomorus guttatus; assembly: GCA_038419695.1. Classification (NCBI taxonomy): domain Eukaryota; kingdom Metazoa; phylum Chordata; class Actinopteri; order Scombriformes; family Scombridae; genus Scomberomorus; species Scomberomorus guttatus. Next base: position 11,219,487 of record CM076455.1, read on the forward strand.
CAGGTTGCTATGACAACATGCCCTACAGGCAACGTGATGGTTAGTGACCCATTTCTCTAATGTATGTTTACCGAGCAGGGGGCATGGACCATTTGTTAAAGCATACAGTGAGCAAACAAAATTAGACAAATAGTAGAGGTCAGGTAGTGTGACCCATGAATAGTTGTGAGCCCAGCCATGCAGTAAAACAATTCTATGTGGTGAAAATAACCTGTTATTTCAGTTTAACAAATAGTCTTATGGTGCACACAAATTAGATTTCTTCAGTCTCCTCTGTTACTCCATTTTTGATGCCTGACTGATAATCTGTATGCGATGAGTTGTATACCTCATGGTTGGTCTTGCTGTTCAGCTCTGTGTCATTGGCTGCCGAAGGTGCTGGTTCTACGTGACGATCTTGCGTCGCGCAGTCATTCTGCGAGACAGCCTGGCCCTTCCTCTTCTGCGTCTTTTTCGTCGCCCCCGCACTGTCGCTTTTCGCCCGCTTCTGTCGGAAGCTAGCAAGCTGCGTAGGAAGGACAGCGAGAGGTAGATGGACACATACGTCAGGACCACTGAGCACCACCACACTATCAGCATGGTGGAGCTCGGGGGTCAAAGGTGAAAGAGGACTAGAGTTCAGATTTATCTCCTCAGTTGAAAAATAAAGAAGTAACCAAAAAATAATTCTGAATCACTGGACAAAGAATAAATGCCTGTATGTATAAGTTGTTGATTGTCCCCACTGTAGAGAAAAAAAGATTTGGAAGTCCTTATTTTGATGAGTCAGAGTTGTACAGCAAAAAAGACAGTGCCCAACGAAGGAAGAAGAATCCCAAACTCAAGCCCAGAATAAACTACACTATAACCTGACATGGTATGCAAGTTCAAATGAGGTGATGCTAAATATTATCAAATCTCCAGATAGCAACTTCAAGCCCGTGAGAAATACAGATTTTAGTGACACACATTGGACAACCTCTCAGCAGACCAGAAACAGAGCAAGGTTTAAAAAAAGGACACATCCATCTCTGCCACTTCACATTTTTCTCAGCTTGTAAGAAAAGTCAAAATCAGAGAGAGGCAGACTGGCTTTTTGAAGCATCACAAAGTCCTTACTAAAAACATAAAAGGATAAAAACCATCAAGAATCTAAACCTGAGAAGTTCATTCAAAGTGAAAAACATAATCCCCAATCAAGCCATGATATTTAGCTGGAATTCCAGTGGGACCAAATAGGTACAAATCCACTTCAGGCTGTTCCTCTTTGCAACACACTCCTCCTCCTTCTCTCGCGTCTCTCTCTGCCTGTCTCTTCTTTAAGCAGCTTAAATCAGATTACAGCAGTTCACATTTTAACAGGGACCCTCATGAAGCACTCCATCATCTGACAGTCAATCATCGACCTCCTTTGTTGCTAGTGGTCAGACCTGTTAATTCTTCTTTATCAGGGTAGTAGCTCTACTGTCCAGATGTAGATCTTCCAGTCTGTAGAAACAGCACATTCTGCCCAACCCCTCATCCTAAAACTCCCTGTCATAGCCAACGTACAGTGCAGAGGGATCCACAAACTCTGGATAAGGGATGCTATGTGTCTGGACTAAGGAAAGAGGGTGGAGACTGGGACATGCATTCACATGGAGAGGAGGAGACAGAGCTCTGTGTGTGGCAAGCATCAGAGTGTGCATGCTCAATTCAATTTGAGATTACATGGCCTCAGGAGAGCTACTTGTTGCTTTGTGTGATGAGTCACATAAATGTGCATGACAATACTGAGTGTGCATGTGCGCCAGTGTTAAACGGATGACATGTTACATGTTTGGTCACAAAGCCACATCATAGTTTTTGATTTGTACTCCCATTTAGCTCCATACAATGCATTCATCCCAATGCCCTTTTCCTCTTTTGACTCCTAAAAGCAGGTTTAAGGTTTTCACAGTTGGCTGAATTGTTCCCTTTCCTCATTTCCACAACACTTAAATTTCTTCCCATCATCCATATGTTCACTTACTCATTGTTATCTGAAACTCCACCCTTTGTGCATTCACCCTGTTCACCGCCTCCGCCTGCCACAACACAAATCATGTCTCAGAAAGACATATCAGCCAAAAGAGCTGTGTTTAGCCCAAGGCCGCTTCCAGGTCTGACTAAACGGCAGGCTGCAGCTCACGCTGGCCAAATCAGATGCAATTGGACTGCTGAATACTGCTATTGTGTTATCAATAATGCCAACATCAGTATACCTAATGGGATTGAATTTTGAGTACATTTTTATTTGTGCGTGATTTTTTTAATATGTATATGGCATGCTTTCAATGTGGCTGAGAATCAGAGATTTCTGATGCACCACACACTGTAAAGGCAACTGACAGCACTACATTACCATAGCAACACCATCCATGTGAGATGCGAGTGCAACCTATTCAACTGTTACCAAATCTCATGGGCTCACTGCACCACCTGATGGCCTGCAATCAGCATGACAGCCAATGCAAGGTGTGCAGAGTATGGTAGACATTCAACTTATAAATGCGAAGCAGACTTCCTTTTCGGTTACAGTCTTGATTAGCTGTGTTGTGAGTCATTCTTTAAAGATCAGTGGGCTTAAATCTTAAAAAAGTTGACAGAAACCACATCATAGTGCAAAAAAGCAGAATAAAGCCCTGATTGCCTACCCAAGAGAAACAACAAGAAGGCTGAAATCACAAAGGAATAATGTCCACAAACCCACACTCCCATGACAAAGACAAACATCTCTGCCAGTCACCACTTTCCATACTTACCGACTGGCTCTGTGGCATGTTGGGCGATTTCTGTCATGAGGAATATCAGTGGTTCAGTTGAGTTATTTTCTAAGTATCATGTATCAGACTGATATGTACAACCAGTGCTGTTTGAATGAGTTACATTGTTTGAATATGTGGCAGAGATTAGCTACTACGTGTAACAAATGCAATTCAATCAGCTACTTTGAACAAGTGACCTAGTTTGAAACCTATTTTTTTAGACAGTATGGTCTGGTTGTCAAGACAGGGTAGGCCATTCTTGATTATTGGCCCATTATTAATATGGCCTCCCATTGAAGCAGAAAACAGCTGCTTGCTCCTTTAATTTCGGCAGTGACCATTGCAGCCATTTTCACAGACTGGGGAAAAAAATACCACAAGGGGTACTTTCTCAAGACACAAGTCATCAGCTTAGAAACATGCTAATATTACTTGGTTGGACAATTGTTGGGAACTGAAAGACAATGGGATTCAGAATAGGTCATTTAATTGTTATTAAGGCTGTAAAATTGTACCATAATCACCATACCTCCTTTTATTAGACCCGTTTTACTGCTCTTAAGTGTTTTTCCTGTGTTGGTGAAGGTTCCAATGACAATTACACTCACACAAAAAAAAATCCCAAAATACAACGTAAGTAGTTGTAAATTAACCCCACTATGTGACAAAGCGTTTAATTTCCGACGAAAACATTGACGCCGCTCAAAGACAACACTTCAGGAATAAGTAAACTTTCATTTTGGAGGTCAAAAACTTATTTGCCTCCTGTTTGTGAATAAGTACATCTTTCTGTTTCTATCGAACTCCAAGTGTGTGCGAACAAAGTCCATTCATTAGCCGATTAACCGAACATACTCCATCACTGTTATTGTTATCGTTACCTCAGCTAATAATCAACGCGCGACTTATGCGCGGTAAATGAGTTAAGTTATTAGTCTATAATTTAACGACGACAACTGGAAACTAGGCAACGACAAACAAAACGTTCAATAATTTTGAGAGGGGGTGTAGTTAGCAGTTGACAAAGCTATGACAAGAGTTAGCCAACTGCTAGCATTCAATATTAGCGTGCGTTTAATGTTAGCAACAAACCTTCGCTCTCCCAGCCTCTAGTTTTCTCTGCCGTTCATCTTCATCCATCTCTTGGTTAAAATAAAACCATTAAAAGTTTAGGACAAGTGTCCTAAATCGGTTGAAAAGCTCAACAAAACCTTCACTTCTAGCATTAGTTAGCTAAAACAAAATCTTTGAGCTTCCTTTAGACACAACTGTCAACAGCTAATATTCAATATGGCCGCCAAGTCATTTCAACTCCGCCCTTATCGAGTTTCCCTGAATGAATAGTCCAATCAAATCATTGCTTTCCACATCTTCAGCCAATGGGGTTTGCGTTGATATTCCCGCATAATAATAAGCCACCTCCTTATTTGTACATCACCCAAACTAGAATCTAGGTGACCAATAAGATGACTGTATGAAGTAGCCACGTTTGGATTGACGGCTCTTGCAGCCAATCGGATTTTGCCAATACAAAACATATCTGCGCTCACTTGTGTTTTGAAACTGCCAGTACAGAATCCTCTGAGGAATTACTAGGGCAACAGAACAACCTTATGACGACGGAGGAGCCGTTACCATGGTAGTTACAGTGAAATATGTCTTTCAAAACTGTGTCAAAAGGGTAGTAGGGAGGGTTGTAGGTTATCTGTAATAAATACACCAATTTATTTTTTCTATCTAGATTAAATTAGGCCAGAAATGTATCCAAGCAGCATATTTATCTTTATTTGCATTGTGAGTGACTGTTATTGACTGTCATCAACAGGTTAATCACCTAACTTGGACCCAATAGAGCCCCACAAAAGTTCAGAGCCAGCTCATCTTTTAATTTTGATAAGTGTATTGTAGTTTGGGCCTTAAAGGATAGCTTCACACTTTTTCAAGTGTGTCTTAAAACAACAGTCAGGTGTCCATATGAACAGTGAAAGAGGTTTTCCTCGCTGTAATCATTCCTCCTGTTCATATTGCCTATTAAAAGATCCCCTTCAAATGCGCTTTCAGTGTAAGTGATGGGGGCCAAAATCCACAGTGTGTCCACACAGTTATTTTGTGCAAAAATGAATGACAACATTTATCTGAAGCTTAGGCCTTTATGCAGCTTCAGTAGCTGTAAGTTAGTCGTATCAAGTGGATATTTAACACATTTTTTAAAAGCATAAAATTCCCTCTTTGTGTTTCCTCGGACAGTGTTTCCCTTTTGAGCTGTGGTGGAAGTATTATAACAAAAAGAGGCACTAAAAATACTGTAACGTTGAAAGATATCTACTTGATTTGACTAATTTGGACGACTGAAGCTTCATATTGGCTTCAGAAAAACTTTTAAATACATTTTTACACAGAATGAGACTGGATTTTGTCCCCCATCACTTACATTGAGGGAATCTTCTAATGGCCAGTATGAACAGGAGGAATGATTACTGCAAGAAAAACCTATTTCAATGTAAATGTATGCACCTGACTATTGTTTTAAGGCAAATTGTGAACCTGTCCTTTAAACTAAATTATTAAACAAAACAATAATTCAATAGAAAATGTGATCTAAACTAATTTGATGTGGTTATTTGATATTGAAGACTCCCTCTCTTTACTCTCTCTCTCTATAGAAACCAAGTAGGAAGGTCATGGTGAAGCACCAGTGGTAAACAGGTGCGTCACATGGCAACCAATGTGTGGCTTAGTTTGACTCAAACACAAAGGTGGACATCAAGTCTGTGTGACTCCAAATGCCACAATTTCAGGTAAATTAAATAATCTGTTTGTGTGTTTGCGTGAAACCTGTTCACTCCAGAGAATGCCACAATTAAACTGTTGCTTCATTCTTCTCACATTTTAGCATGGCAGTCCTATGGTTGATCAGATGACAAGACTTAAACTCAAACTGCTGGAGAAGGTAGGTGGGAGGTGGATAATAGAGTTAATAAGAAATTGTTGCAACTGCATTCACAATTATATTTTTATAAGTATTCACGTGTGAAATAGTTCAGTTTGGTTTCTGTTTCTACTTTTTTCTTGAGAAGAGTATGTCAAAATCTTATATTAAAAGAAATATTCTTTACTGACATTCATAGAGACTGGAAAACGCAAAGCACAATATGGACCAAAGAGCAGAGTCTGCCCAGTCTGCAAGTAAGATAAAGATTTTACTGTGATTTTGAACTGTGGAAGGTATCAACTTAACCTGCCTTGATGGGTACATTTGCATTTTACATTATAGACATTTATTTGACACTATGATTGAAGTTGGCAAGTGGAGAATATATTAAGATAATGTACTGTTAGGCGTAAAATTAACATGTAGTTATGAAGCTGAGCACCAACATTAGACAACTTTATATAGAATATATAAAAATCAATCATTTCTTAGGAGCTGATTGAAGAGTTTGAAGCAGTTATATTTACTTTAAAAGAAGATATTAGAGCAAGTAAAGTAGGCAGACATGAGTGAGGATAAACACTTATGGAGTTAATTAATGAGAGCATGATTTTGTCTATTCAGGGAGTTATGATGGACAGATGGATGCACTGCACCGTGCACTGAGGCGAAAACAGGATCTACTGCAAAGACTAAGGGTTAGTACAAAATCTTTATATCTTTACATTCTAAGCATAAACATTTTCACTCATTAACACATGAATATGCCTGCTTTAAGAAACTGAAGAACTTCGTCCAATGTCTTAAGTATTTACTCTTTTACCTGTCATGACAAGTGTATAATGTGTTGTTTTGTATGTCTTTTGGGATCTTTTGTGTAGGAGCAGCACATGTTAGAGGACCTCAACAGACCTCACACCTGGGGAGGGTCGCGAAAACAGTACCAGTCACATTTCAGCACTGCCCCTCAGCCGCCCCTATCGCTCCAATACATGGGACCAACTCACATCCAGCAGCCAGCGCCTGCTCTGCTCACCCTGCCCCCACCACCACCAGCCCCGCCTCAGCCCCCACGCATCATCCAGCAGACTGTGAGACAGCATTAATCTAAAAAACATCCCCAATCCCTTAGATCCGTTTCGCTGTATCCATGTGGTCTGTTTAATGTATTTAATCTTCTTTTCCACTTCCTTATCCTGTTTTTGGCCCATTCACCTACTTTTATGTACTAAACTGACACTTTTATCCAGGCTAACTTGCAACGAGTACAAGAAAAGTATAAGTTATCTGGTGATAAAAAAATGGGGAGCCTTATATTTAATATATTTGTGCAAATTAAATATTCAAAACAAGCAGTTATTTCCCCTCCCTTTCTTTCTCTCTCTCTCTCTGAAGCTACCCCAGCAGCCTGCCACCATCATACAACAGCTGCCACAACAGCAGCCTCTGATTGCCCAGATTCCCCCGCTTCAGCCAAACCCTGCATCTCGCTCAGGCAGCATCAAAGAGGGTATGTAACCCTACATATACCGTATGTATATATTTTATTCAAGGTTGTCTGTATTCATATGTCTGTATGTGTTTGTGTACTTGTGTCTTTTAGACATGGTGGAATTGATGCTGATGCAAAATGCCCAGATGCACCAAATCATAATGCACAATATGATGCTGAAAGCCATGCCTCCTATGGCCCTGTCGCCACCTGGAGGGCTCAATCACAGTGCCACTCACACTGCCTGTCTTGGACAGGTACACACACACACAGAGAGCACAGCCAGGTCCACTGAAGTCTGAAATTTTACAGAATTGTCATGTCTGTCTTTTCACAAATCCCCAAATGTGTATTTCCAGGATGGTTACCAGGGAACCCCTATTTTTGTAAGGCCAGATGTCAAACCAAGGGCTGTTCATCATCATCACTATGGTCCTACCCCTGCAGCACCACAGCTGCCCCCTATCAGCTACCCTACATGGCTGCCAGGGGTGTCACCTGTCCCCGCAGGACAAGCATCAGGACATCTACCATCAGTGCACCAGGCCACAGTACCATTCACACTCCCACCACTCAACGAGTAAGGTTCATGACATGTGTACTTTATATTTACACAAACATAACTATTTTGGGAATCTTCAACTTTCACTTTTGTGTCTTTACAGGAGTGGGATTTCTCTCTGAGAGCCCCCTGTTGTCTCTGAATTGAAACTGCACGGCAAAACACAGAGATAGATGTAATTCTCTGGCTGTACAACTGGTCAAAAATAACTCAGACTAAAAAGAACCAAAAACCTGAGACAGTAGCCGAAACTGTACATGCATTTAATGGAAACGTTGTTGTTTTCCCTTGTTCATTTCCAAAACGTGTCACGTATGAATGGGAGACAAATAAAAACAGGTATACTGTAAACTTCCTCTCATTCATCAACTCTGGCCGGGTGGATCAAGTCAACTTCGAAGTCCTCGAAAACAATTATAACACAATACAGCACTTGAAGGAATCAGCTAATGTTATGAGCAGATACTAAGTTCTCTTTGCAATATCTGGAACATAAACATTTACGTTTACTCGCAAATTAAGTTATATTTTGGGGGCTTTTATGATTTATGTTCCATGAGAGGAAGCCCTCCATCCATGACAAACACATTCAAATGTGTCGCAATCAGTTAATTAACGTTAGATTAACACTTACACGTCTAATTAGATTAACGATTGAATATCAAGTAGTTCAAAGTGAAAACGTAACATTAGTGGGGTGCATAGGTACGACTTTTCGTTTTCGTGTGATGTATGTCGGTAAACACACCATACTTGTCCAGTAACGATGCTTAAAATGAACGATGATCGTTCCTTCATGAGCGACACAGACAAGAAAAAAACTACCGCCCGAACAGGGACTTGAACCCTGGACCCTCAGATTAAAAGTCTGATGCTCTACCGACTGAGCTATCCGGGCTCTGTCAGAAAAGTATGTCTGACTATATAAGAACATCCCAAAGTCATCAAAGATATCCGTTTTAAGACATAATTTTCGACATATCTAGTTATTGTTCAAGTCGCCCTGACGTTAACGTTGGTTGCCGTGTTCTGTATCTAGCGAACTAGCTAAGCTAAGCTAACCGCATAGCTATGCGGTTACCATTAGCCTACTAGCTAGTAGGCTAATGATAACGACAGACTAAACACAAATGTAAGATATAACAGTTAGTTGAAGTTTAGGCCAAAGCAACCGTAAAACATAATAGGCATATTAATGTATTCACCACTCGTATCATTGCCTAGAGTTTAATGAATGCATTTAAATCTGTACAAAATGGTACTTTACAGGATCTATAAAACAGAAATAACAGGAATCACGTCAACGCTAACGTTACCGCACTGAATCACCGCATCCTCGGTATCAGTCCAGCAGTGTGACACAAAGTGCTCCGTTTATCCCCCATCATAATGCACAACAGGAAAACACAGCCTTGACTCACAATGTCAGCAACTGTCAATCATCATGGCACATCCCTTTGATAAATAAAATATATATATATATGAGAACATACACGTATAAACAATCCAAGTTAAGCGACACCCTCTGCATTAACACATTATTAAAGTGCATATTTGCTCTTTTAAAGAATTGTGGATTAATTACAGGAGAACAAAAGGCGGTCATGCTGTGATTGAGCAAGATGCAGAGGAGGATGGTCATGGTGCAGCATTCTTGCTGTAGGAACTCTTCAGAAGAATGAGTGGATGATGGTCATGCACTTTGTGCTGCGGGGGCTTTTTGTATGGCACAGGAGTCAATATTACATGCTGAAAACAGTCTTGTTTTACCCTTTAGCAAGTCTGTAGAAGAATAATGAATGGTAAACAATAAAAACCTGGGTTAAGTCAGATTACAATGTGCTTGCATTCGTCATCTCTGGTTCCACCTCACAAAATGTTGGCCTTACCATTTTGTACACTTGATGATTGAATCTTGTTTATGGATGCTGAGAAATAACCTGATATTGTTTATTTACATGTGTTCATGTGTGCATGCGGAATACCTGGCTACTCTACAATTATCTTTTAAACAAGCGTCTATCAGTGCAAACAGAGCCAGAACTGAACTTTGTAATGCAAAAGAAATCCAAACGGAATAAAATTATTAATAAGAAAGTTTCAGATGAATTTTATACTATTTGAGGCCTTCATGTGTTTTGCGATGAGGCAATCTGCAAGCTGAAAGACAGACCACAAGGTAGGATACACAGTGTCCTGATATTGATATAAGAACATACAGTATACACACAGTGACAGTCAGTGTGTTGCCAGCATCTTTCTAAACACCTCTTGGTGTTGCCGTTAATTGCTGTTATTTTTAAAGAGATACCATACATTCCTCAAATTTCACTTTGTCTGTAAAAATGGGAAACGATAGAGATAGCACAATTCAGATTATTGTGATCACACTTGTGGCAAATTGATTTGTCTTTTTTAACAAGTGACACCTCAGCAAAGTGCCATGGATGCCTCCGGTAGTGCTCACAATTTCTTTTCTGTGTAGTATCACATGCACGTTTGTTATGTTATCTTTTGACATTACAAAAGAGTAGTGTAATCTGATGTTATCAATGGCTATTAGAAATAACTTGATCCTGCAGGTCCTCTTTTAAACCACAGATTCAGAAATGTACCCTGTCTGCCTGTTAAGGCATGTAGTAAGTCATACAGTCACCCGCTGTATCTTTAAATGCCCAATGGCGACATCAATCTAAACTTCCAGATGATTTCAGCAGTTCATGCCCCCATCTTCATCTATGACAGATCAGACGGTCCATCCTGGAGAAAGGTTTGGTGAAGGATGATGATGTGTGTTTGGTTAGCTAGGGAAGGAGAAACGCTGATACTTCTCCACATGGCTTAGTTATGTAACCTAAAAAGGGAGAAAGATAACAAAAGTGTCACTTATAATGCACACAGGCCAAAAAAGAAAAATCAACCTTGCACTCCACTCTCAAACAGCATTTACCTTGTGTATGTGAGGAGGCATCTCATCCTCTGAGCTCTCTTCTGGTAGTGGCTCATGGTGTCGTGGTGCTGCCTGACCTTCTTCTGCCCACCCTCCCATGGGCACACGGGCCAACCTCACCACCTTTCCCCCAGCACCTAAAGAGTCTGGGGAGGCAGAGTCAAGGCAGAGGGTGTCATTAGGAAGAATCAACAGTTAACATGACTTGTAGAGTTTGAGAAAACTGGACATTGTCCTCAATTGATTCAGACAATTGAATATGCTGAAAATGCAGGAGTGGAAGCACCCATGTAAGTACAGACTAATCGTGACAAGAGTGATAATACTATCAAAAAGAATAGTAGGTGAAAATCAGTCCCGTGTTGTTTAAAGCCTGAACTGCCAATCACATTGTTCAATTCAAAACATGCCAGTGGTATGAAACATGGAGAGCAAACCAAAAAGATAGATACCTGTAATAGTTCCACTATGGCGGCGCTGGCTGCCGCTCTGTAATGAAGCCCCCTCCTGGCGCAGGGCGGAACCGTTGGTGGCTGAAGCTGAAGTGGGAATGGCACTGGGACTGGGTACTGTGGTGGGGAAGGTGTGTGAGCGAGGGAAGTGCTTGGAGTGAGCGCTGGGTTCGCTCCTCACCTCGTCTGGGACGCTGTCGCTGCTTTCGTCACTCTCCTGCCTGTGCCACGTGTGACGTGAGACCTCGCCACGTGACTGCTGTTTATGGAGCTACAAGGGAAACAAAGATAGGAGGGGGAACCGTAAATGACATCATGTGTGACAGATGTGAGAAGACATTGAACTTCAGTCAGTTTATGACCTCTCTATTCTCCTCCTCTCACGTGTGCACATAAACACTTACCTCATGCATGTAAAGTGCATGGATGCTCATTTCAGTGGAGGCATACTCTGATAGAATCAAACTGGAAAGTTGTCCCTCCCATGCACTGCTGCCTGAACTGACAGTACGAGCATCAGTCCTATTGGAGGAGAGCAAAAAAAATAGAATATTGCATTTAGATAAGAAATGAAGATGGGTAATCAATGACAAAGCTCTTGTAAATGTGGTAGATTTGTACTTTGAGGTGTGAGTTATAATCTATTTTTAGTTTCAATCCAGCAGCATGGCAAATATTTCAAGTTGAACAGAAAGATGTAGCCTAAAAGGCATAATTGTGAAGGAGCCATTTCCTACCCGGAGCCTGCCATTGCCTTGCTCATGGTTGAAGTGTGGCCGGCAGCCCTGTGAGTTGCACTCAAGCTGCCTCTCAGGTGAAGACTGCTGCTGATTGGGGAAAGGGAGCGCAAGGCAGATGCCCCGTCGCTTATGCCAGCTGCTCCATGATTGGTCAGAGAACTGTCCCGGCCAAAATGAACAGAACCCAGTGTAGATGGACCTACCAAGAGGTTTGCAACGAGGCTCCTTGGCTACAAGAGAGTGAAAGGTCAAGAGACAGGAATGTAAATCCACCTCTGAAGATGTTAGGAATTTTAACTCAAACATGAATGTTTATTTATCAACGTACTTCAGACTCTGACAGTGAGAGTGGATGCGTGTCTGAAGGGGCCCCAGTGGCCTCTCTGTGAACTCTTTCTTTCAGCTGGCTGAGGAAGTGTGTGGTCTCTTGAGGAGGCTGCCACTGAGGGTTGGTGATAGCAAAATGCATCAGAGACAACTCTGTCTTCCCGTCCTCTGCCTGTTGGTAGATAGATGCCTCTGTCTTCCCTTCTGACATCCACTGTAGAGGGAGGAGAGAGAGGCAACTTACAGATACACAACACTCTCTTATTCACTCATTTTGCACTTTTGAATGAATTCATCTGATGCATGTCTATAGATAGACACGTGGCAGTTCCTCACCGCAGGGTGTCCATGCTGCCTGATGTCCATCTGAGCAAAGGAGCAAGTGTCTCCCACCCCGATGACCTCTACAGTGAAATTCCTGAAGAAATCAATGATCTCCAGAGACTTCCTCCTCAGGCAGAAGATGAGGATGATGGGAGTCACCACTGGACTCAGCAGCTCCTCTAGAATAAACACCTGGTAGCAAACAGATGTGAAAGGTTAACCCTGTACACTCATATAACAAAGTAGGGTTTAGAAAGTACGCCAAATTAATATTGAACCCCTGTTTAAAAAGATGTGTTATTTTAAATTACACATTTATATAATTGAGATGTTGTAGAAAAGCACTTGTGACTTTAAGATGACAGATTTAAAGTTGCCATTGGCTGAGAAAATCTGGCAACAAAGAGTGCAAGTACAGGGTGCAGCTCAGTGTGGTACTGAAACCTCTACTGGTTCAAGTGGATCTGCTTGATAGTGAAAAGCAGAAGTTTTACTAGTCTGCTGAGAGTTATGAATGCAAATACAGTGTGACTATAAAGCTTGGCATTAGAGAAAAGAAGCTCACTATTATTTTTCTCTAGAGAAAAGGATGTTCAGAGAGTATTTGGCAGTATAACTGTAGGCCCCTTTTCACGGCAGGCATTTTGATTTGTCATAGCAAGAAGCAGCACAGGTGCAAGTAATAATATTAATGATGGTTTGATTGCATTTAAGAGTTAGCCATTTCATGATCCTGAAAGGTTCAGCTGTAATACAACCATCGATAATTATATTAATCATACCTGTGTTTTTTTTCTACTGTGACAAAATGAACTTTTGACAGGTTAATTCCAATGTTATCATCATTTATTCCCAGTTCAGAATTTGTACGCACTGCTTTGTACTGGAAGAGCTGGGAGAACTGGTCACGGGTCTCATATCTATGTGCATTGCCCTGCCAGTGGTCAGGCATGTAGTGGATATGAGCCAGGATAACTCGCAACAGCTGCTCAGGACAAAACACCATGTCCTTATCAGGAATAAATGACCTGCAGAGGGAGAGAAATAGGTGGTTGAAGCATAACTTAGTCTTACAACTTCAGAGCTTTAGTGACAGGATATCAGATAATAACAGACTCTACCTTGGAAATGTCTTTGATAACTATAAATACAGAGTTTAACACCGGAAACATTTTTAGTATGTAACTTTTTTTTTTTAAATTCTTAGCGAGGATCTCATAAAACAAATTAAATTCAGTTCAGAATGAAATTTCTTGATTGCCTTGGATTTTTATAGGTACAAGATAGAGTTACACAGATAAAAGAGGATTTTTCTATCAGAAAAATTCATGGGAATGTTCAATGTTAATATTTAACATTTTCAATTTAAATCCATTATAGACTTCAAGGAGTGAGAAGCTACTTATGGAGGGAAACCCTCTTATAATCATTAGTTATATAGCAGAATAAGCTGACGAAGAGCATTAAAGGGATTACAGCTCTAGGTAGATTTAAAAGGGTAATAAAGAAATGGCTTATGTGTAACGGGACCATTACATTCTAGGTTAATATTTGTGTCTTGTATTCATGTTGTGTATTTTTATCTGATGTTTGCAAGTTAATATCTGTTCAATAGTGATGAAGGTGATAAATTATAAGAGATGAATGAGAAACTAGTAATGTATTTTATCCATCTTAGTTGTTCATACAGTTGCAACTACTGCCTTCTCCTCCCTCCCCTGCTTTCCCAGCCCATTGGACCATCATTGAAATAAGCCTCCGGGCTTTGTTGTGTTATCCTGCCTAATCATTAAATGATTTGTCTGTATGTTTATAAAATGCTTTTGTTAAATACAATCATTAAATCAATCACACAGACATGTATTCAGAGAGATGAGAATAGCAGATAGATGAAGTGTGCTACACTAATCCCTACCTGCAGACTGTGATACACACTCCGAGCAGCGTGACCGATGAGAGAACATGTTCAACTGCGAGCACGTCCTCGTCATAGATGGTCAGGGCGATGAGGACTGCCAGAAGAGACCCAGCAAAAAACGCTACATTTTTGGCCACCACAGTCAGCAGTGGTGAAAGGAAACAGTTCATATACTTGGATGCAGCCTGAAGGAAATAGGAACAAATGAGGAGCAAGAGGGAGAGAAAAAAGAGGAAACGGGAGTAATGATTAACTCCACAGGCAATGGAAGAGAGGCAGCAGTATAAGCTTAAAGTAAGCTTAAGCTTAATATAATGATATTCTGCATGTTCTTTCTATTTAATTGAAGAAAAAGACTGGGTTCCAAGAGAGAAGAAATGTAAGAGCCTCAACTATTAGCAGCAAAATAAGCTAATACACTCACCTTGTAGCCTTTGCTAAGGCGTGACATGAGTTCATGGTCCAGCTCATTGAAGTGACGCAGGTAACATCGACCATACAGAGACCAGCATCTCGCTCCCAGAGAACCAGGCTCTCGCTTAATCACCTAGATAAACACACACACAACAAACTACTGTCTTGACCACTTAATGAAAAAGGAAACTGTTTAGAGTTTGTATGTGCATGTGAACCACTTACCTCAGTATAACTAAAGAAGGCGTAGAGAATCTGCCACACCAGAATGACCGGACACAGCAGCAGATTAGCAATGCCAATCCACAGAATACGTGATGCTAGCCTGTCTGCCAACTCAAGCCGGTTGCCTCCTCTTTTATACTCTTGTTTCAGGCTCCACTCATTCTCAAACAGCGAGCCTACAGATGCGCGAGGAAAAAAACAAGAGGGGAAGCGTACAGACAGATCAGTTCACCTGCACACCACACCAAACAAATGCAAAACAAACACTGGGATAACACACACCTGGCCCCCAGAAGAAGATGAGTTCAAAGTTGTACTTGAGACCCCGGGTGTAGAACACGGAGTCTCCAAGTACAGGAAGTCGAAATCGCACAGGAAGGAGCGATTTATTCACCATGGCAACCTACAGAAGAACAGGATGGAAACTTAGCTGTGTCAGACATGAATAGCGCTGCACCTAACAGTGTTAGTAACGTTTCATCATCAAGGCACACACACACACCATGTAGTTTTTAAAGCGGAGGATGCGGTGGTAGATGTCAAGCTCTGTTAGTTCTTTTTTATGGATACAGATCTGATGCTCCTTCTGGATCTCCACTATTCTAGCCTGAACCTCCTGCCACGTTGCATAGGGGAGCTCTGACTGAAAAAGAAAAGCACAGTGAAGGTTAGTCGGTTAAATTAAATTATACTATGTAATTATAATACATCTTACTAGGTATTTTAACAAAATAAATCTTCATGTGACCAACACCCTACTTCAAAATAACATCCTGACATTACTTTGCCTGGCTCACCATGGTCATCTTGAGGGCGTTAATGTAGAAGGATCGGATCTCCCAGTAGCAGCAGACATTGTAGATGAATTTGATCAGGCGATGTAGCCAAAACACGCCAGAGATTATCAGCACAAAGATCACAAATGAATTACCTTGGATACTGTGGAAAAGAAATATTTACTTTTATGACTCCAAGATTTATGTACAAGACAGCATTAAAGTCTTCAGACATAAGTCATTGCTTTGATAAAATTTAATATTTCCTTATAGCACAATTAAACACATGGTAGCTATCCTGGCTAAATAAGTTAATTTACCACACTTCTGCTTTGTGTGGCTACAGATACTATCCAGGAGAAACAGAAAAAATGTGTGAAAGTCGGTGGTCTCATACCTGTTCTATTAAAAATATATAAAATGTGCCAAAATGTGCCAATACACTGTATGATTTCACTGTTATCACTAACAAAGCATAAAAAAGTGCTTGATGTTTGGGGTAAAACTTTCATCTTTTTCTTATATACATACTTCAAACATCACACTTCTGAATCATGTTCTTTCGTAAAAAAAAAAAAAAAAGGTATGACTGGGAGATTAACAAGTAAAAAATAAATTGGGATTTATAATAATTTTATAATAATATTATATAATATATTATAATTTATAATAATAATAATTTTAATTTACATCCAACACTTTCTTAGTTTGGACGTGCAAGTGTTTCTTTACAGATGTGTCATTTGGATTATGGTATCCCACAAACCCTGTAACTTTCTAACAATCATCACATCTATACTCAGCTACACCACACTTGGAAAGCAAATAACACTTGTAGATTCTCTGCAGAAAGGTATCATGACGTACATTTGCTAAATACATTGTTGCACTCACCGGGCACTACAGACATTGACTGGGAGGAAGGCATCAGGCAAGGTGACTTTAGACGAATCAGTGTGATTTACAAACTTGTTAGCAAAGAGGATGTCATAGTCCACACAGTTAGCAAGGAACACTGTGAAGCCAATCACAAACAGCAACTGACTGCAAAGAGAGAGAAGAGGGTGGCAGGTGAGAAAGGAAAAGATAGAAAAGAAAAAAACATCAAAAATGAAACTGACAGATACCAAATTCTCTGAAAAACATTTTTACAGTTTATGATGAATAGGATACATACACCAGTTCAAAGATCTCTCCCAGCAGCATACAGGTGAATCCATTCTTCTGATGCAGATTATAGACGTAAGAGATGTTAAGGAATATTGTAAATCTATCTGAAGTAAGAAATCTTATTTGTGCAAAAACAATTCACTCAGCAAAAACAATTCAGAACAGAGCACATAAGGAATAGATGCCAAAACCATGTCAAAGGATATTCTTTGGAAAAACAGGTCCAGGTTTTCTATGTGGTGCCACTGGGCTGCAAAAGATTCATTGCAAATTAGTGATGTTGGTGATAAGCATCACTGTCAATGTAAAAGAGAAGGGAGTGTTTCTGTATGTGAGAAGGCCATAATTTGTTTGTGATTTGTGTGTGTGTGTCATACATTTGACTCCTTCTGGCACATGCATCAGCAGGTTCTCCTCTCCAGGGGGAGAGTCGCTGTAGGACGCCTCCAGGCGCTGGTACTCTGTGTCAAAGTGCGCCATAGTGACAGCAGCTTCAGTCTCACCAAGTAGACAAGCCCACTGCTACAGACTGGAGAGATGGGAGGGATGAGAGGATAGCGAGACAGTTAAAGATATGAAGATGAGTGATAAACATGACAGGACTAGAAGGGGAAAAACAGCGATATATTAAGAAAGTCATAACACGGAAAAGCACGTTTGTAGTTGTTGATGCCTGCAGGAAAATTCTATTCTGTCTGACCCTCTTGAAGTGAGGTGAGAGGTCAGGATCAATGACAGAGCAGCGACCCTGGAGCTAGAGTCGGAGTCTTGCTGACAACGGCAGTTCAAAACTAGATGCCCTGGTTAAAGGGCAGTCCTCTTATTCAATATGGAAACAGGCATGTACTGTAGTGAATTTTAAACAAAAGCAGACATAAAATATGCATTTTATGCAACTTGTAACAGATGGCCCAGGAAGACATACAGTGATGTAGGAAACGAAACTTGTGGTATAGCCGCTTTATGTTGCAACTGCCACTGTCACAATAAGACTGAAACTAATTAAGTAACACAAAAAAAAAATCAAATTAGTCACTGACAAAGTTTTCTGTCTCATGGTCTGTCTATGTAGTTATAGTTGTTAATAACACCAGGAGTTTCCAAAGAGACTCTTTGCATAAATATCTTATTAACTCAAGACTATAATTACATGGTATGCAGTACAAAACACCTAGCAGGAATTACGTACAACAAAAATTATGTAAGAGGTAAAATATTCTTCAGGAAGCCTGTCCTGTATTAACAACATTTTGTGGTGTAATAACTGTAATAACAAACCACAAACCAGGGAGCCTTCTGTAGCAGGGAAGGGACATCCTTCAAAATGTAATGGTGAAATTAAACAAATGCTTTATTTGCTCTGGAGACCTTTTATCCACACGTACAGTATTGTGTAAACAGAAATATACATAGCTTACCCCCATTCCAGTAAAGTACGTCCTATCCAGCTCTGGTGTTTACTCAACATTCCCAGCTGAAAAAAAAGGAAGAACCAATCTAATTTAAGACCACAACAAACAGCAGGAAAGGGCTTTGTGCCATATTATTCTCGGAGACAACATACAGTACAGTTCGGGGGGCTTAACCCACACACAAAATACAATATATAGCTGACTTCTGATGAGTAGCTGTTTGAAAAATGTTAAGTAGCAGTGACACATCAGCGAAGCCAGCACAGATTCAGGTGTTGTTGTTGTCGTGGTTTGACAGCGCAGGCCTGCCTCAATATGTTACCTCTCAAATCCCGCCGCATGGACTCCTTACCGTTGGGTTTTTCACCTCCGCGGAGTCAGGAACAAACAGTAAACCCACGGGGATTTTTTATCTGTTAACCGTCTTGTTTTCGTTTTCCTTTAGCTCCCTTCTCGAAGTCAGATAAGAGCCAGTTTCATTTTCGATACAGCTAGCAGAGTGTGGCGTCTGTCACGGCGAACGGACGGGAGCGTTATCCAATCAGAGAATGAGTTCTGTAACGGCAAAAGTAGCAGCCAATCACGTTCGTCCAGAGGCGGGCTCTGAGAGTGTGTTGTGTAGATTTGGGACGTCCTGTGACACGCCTTGCATGAGCCTCAATGATGGGCTCCTCTCAAAAAGAAAAACACCACTCTGGTTCGTCTAATTAAATGAATGTTTACTACCACCGCCTGGTCGCTCAGAGGAGCTGTAATGCTGCAATTGTACCTCATATTGTTCATGCACATTCAGACTACACATAATGATTGGAATAAGAACAAGAAGTTATATAAATAAACAGTAATACAAATTACAAAACGGATAGAAGAAAATTTTGAAAAAAACAAACAAACCAAAACTTAGGCTAAATATTGCTGTATTTATGTAGAGCCCCAAAAGGGATTTATTGAGTTATTACAAATCTTCTCTGCATTTTTTAGTGAATTATTTATTATTTTATAGTTTAAAAGGCTTAAAAATGAGAAATGGGTCAGTAGAATTCTTCCTTTTGGCCTGCTGTAATACATAATCATCAGTGGTAGAAGAAGTATTCAGATCCTGTACTTAATGTACATAAAATATCAGATGTAGAAGTACTCATTATGCAGCGGAATGACCTCTGTCAGTATTATATTATTATATAACATACACACTGTTTAGTTGAATTAATGATTATAAAAAACTTTTGTATGACTGGATAAATTGGATAAATATAAATATTGGATAAATATTTGTATTGTAGTATCGTGTAAGTCTATGTGGGCTGGGCACAATAACTAACTAACTAACTATATTATGTAAACTAATTATTATTGCTGTTGCCTTAGTATGTAAACAGGGCATGCACAGATGTAAGTACTTAATACACTGTTGGCTGGCTTAATCTATAACAATGCATCATGTACTACCTCAAATTTGTACTTGGGTAGAGTACTTAAGTAAATATATTAGTTACTTTCTACTGTACCTCTACCATATATAATACAGTAGCTTGCCAAATGTCGTGCATTGGTAAGGGGATAGTAAGAACATAAATCAAATCATGCAGATAGATGTAGCCAACATGTCAAAATCCTTAAATGTGAAACTTTCTTGGCTAAACAGTATGATTCTGACTCTGAAGCTTATGTTGGTATTGATATTAACTCTGATTCTGATCCTGAAGTTAAGACACATATCTAATTTGTTAGGCTAATAACACTACATAATGCTCACTCTTTGCTGCTATGAATATTCATATATGATTGTAAAGCCCCTGTAGTGACAGCTGGGCTTTTGTTCACTGTGTCACTGCGTTACACTGTGTTGTGTGTGTGTGTGTGTGTGTGTGACTGTGTGTATTAAATTTAGTAATGTCGATTTCATTAACCAATTTCCCCAAACAGAACAGACACCTGGGTAGTTGGACCACACAGAGACACAACAGCAAGACAAACACACACACACAAACACACACAAAGCCATTACTGTTTGCAGTCTGACAGCTCCGCAGTTCTTTGTGCTGCTGTTACTTTTCATCCTCTCTCCTTCTCTTACACCTCTGTCTCTTTCTCACTCCCTCGCTCTTTCTTTTCTCTCTTTTTTTCCATAATGCAACCAGTCCCGGCGCCAGAGGAAAGTACCAACACCACCAATCAGCCACACTTAATTTGCCTACAATAATACACCAGCAATCACTCATGACTGCAGTTTAATCTCTAATTTTATGACTGACCAAATAAAAGAATAAGCCCATAGTGAAGCATACATATACGATGAAACAACCGAAGTCCGTTACTACTTTTAAAACGTCTTCCTCCTGGTTTTACACGTGGGAAAGTCCATGGCTCTAACAATGTCACTTTCCAATGTCATCAATATTAAGTCAAGCATGATTCCGTTTTAATGTAATGTTTTGATCGATAACCGGTGTTTCGGTTTAACTAGTAACCGTGACTGTCAGTGTGGATACTGCAACGAGATTCAGCGTTTCATCTCAAGCCAGCTATTTAAAAAGATTCATTTCAGAAAAATAAGTGAGGACATGTGAATGCTTCAACACCATTTAATTTACATAATGTAATACAAAAAGGACCAGACGAATATATACTGTGTTGAACATACGATAATTTAACAACATCATCACTCCTAATTTAGGATGACACCTACATGTTCTGTTCGTGTTTTCAACAGCTGCCTTCACCACGACAAATTGCCCTAAAAGTCGTCAGTTACCAAGGTCACTGGTTAGACCGCTGACCGTGATCACTTAACACAGTCACTGGTTAAAACACCTGCTTCGGTTAAACCGAGTTTCGGTTAAACTGAAACGGTTTAACCGAAACAGGTGTTTAAGTTTATGATGCATTTAGCTAAAGTTGGCAGTGCAGCTATAGTCTATCTTGTGATTTTATACTGTTATCTTCAATCAGAAAGTGGCCCATATTCAACCAATGTACCTGCTTTGTCATTGCGCACACACTAAAAGTAGGGTTTGTGGCTAAATATTGTGTCAACTGTGTAGTCACACAGCCAGTATTCACCGGGTTTCACCAGCCTCCCTTCTGTTTAACTTGTGACCATCAGTGTGGATACTGCAATGATATTCAGCGTTTCATTTCAAGCAAGCCATTTAAAAAGATTAAGGGAGGAAATGTGAATGCTTCTTGTTGGCGACACCATTTAATTCACATAATGTAATACAAAAAGGACCATATACTGTGTTGAATACGATAAAAAAAAGACTTTTAGGAGGACAACCACATGTTCTGTTCCTGTTTTCAACATCTGCCGTCACCACGACGACCATAACACATTTCCTTGAAGGTCACCTGATAACACGTGATAACTGCCAACTTTCCGCTGAATGCTTCGTGGTTGCCCGTAGTGACGGCAGCTGGCTTCTAAATGTCTTATCCGTTTTACTTTAATCAATCAATGTGTTTATCTACACCAACTATTTATGTAAGTTAAACTGTGCTCAGCAAGAAGTATTCACCTCGTAACGTACCAGAACGAAGGAGCAGACGACTATATACTGTGTTGAACATACACCTGTTCGACACCTGTTCGTGTGTGCAACAGCTGGCGTCACCACGACAACCACGACACATTCCCCTGAAAGCCACCAGATAACACGGTCACTGGTTAACCCGAAACACCGGCCGGTATGCTAACCTCAGCTAGCTGCCTTAACTTTTTCGCTCCGGCGTCACACGCCGACAAAAACTCTGAATAACAGTAACAAGTTCAGAGGGTTAAACAAGCTTCGTAGAAACAGAAAAAGAGAAAGATTTTTTTTTAAAAAAGAGTGAAACTACAAGAGTGTAAATGCAACAACTGTTGCTGACAACAAAACAAACACAGCACTTCCGGTTTCCGCCCAGGAGCAGCAGAGATACTAAACAAGAGATGATGTCTCACTTCGCTCTAAATCCAGACACCACAAACGGACAAACAACGTACAAGTGAGGTAGGAGTTTTTTTTTACTCCCTGTGTATTTTTTTAAATTATTTTTGTCCCGAGCCTCGTGGGCGGTTTCACCTTGTGGGGCCTGGGCTAGAGTGCCGGTTAACCCGTGTCGGGCGGTTGGGAGTGAGGGGGGGGGGGGGTCTGTGGTCTGTTTAATCACGTTATTATAGTGATCTGGGTAATTTAATCTGTTCTGATTAGGATTAGTCTTCATTCAACTTAATCTAGTGGACAGAGTCTGTCACAACGAAGCTCACTTGCTGATAAACACCAAACAGTAACTGAAATGTAGAAGTGATATATGATTCAACACATGAACTGGTGTCTCTGATAAACCTGGCGATGAATCTCTGCAGTTAGATTTAATTTTATTTAATTTTAATGACGTGTACAGGAAAAGGGTAGCATTCCAGATGTTGAAACAGGATATGCAGAAGTTTACTTCTTCTCGCTCATTTTTCAGCATGTTTCCTCACATTGGACCATCACAATAAACAAAATGATACAACAGGAGCCCGTTATTGTAAATGTCTAGACACTGAGTTGGACAAACTTATCCAGATTTGGCAGAAAATACTGTATTTTTGGTTACAAAAATCAATTTAAAGATGATAGTTTGAGTTTGTCAAAACAAAAATAAAGCTTAAGCTCCATTTGAGTTACAGTTCACCTCCGTTTTTCCTCCATTAGATGAGTTTCTTTCTGTTGGATGACTTATGATGTTTGTTCATTGCCACAATAATATGAAATATCTCTTCATTAATCTACATATGAATTACTCCCTGTGTTATTGTACAAGCTGATATGTCTGAAATGTAGTATGTGTGTAAGCATGTGCACTCTGCTGCAGGCTATAGCCGGCTGATTAAATTACCCCACTGTCTGTTGGGTATTAGGGGGTTGCATTGACAGCTAATTTGCTCCAAAGACGTGCTATCATGCTGCCTCGCAACCCATGGGTGGTGCTGGGTTAGTAGGGGTGGGGGTGGGGTGTGGCAGGTGGGGGTGCTGGGAAGGGGGGAGGGAAAAGGGAATCAGGATGAAGTCATCTCTCCAGAGCTACTTAATTAGATCGGGCCCCTTCCTGCATGTACACACAGCAGGTATGGAATACATGCACATACACTATTTATGTAGGGTGCTCCCTTTAACATTTAAATCACTGCGCTTCTTCCTCCCCATGCTGGCACCCCTGGGGCAGTTTTCTAACAGCCCTTGTTGTCCCACTTCCTTTAGGGCTGGAAAGACATACAGTAGATATTTCATACCCACTGTCTTTCACTGCCATAGCATTAAGGGATTACATTTAAATATTGTAGACTGCAACTAATGAATATTTTCATTATCTATTAATCTGTCGATTATGTTTTTTCAATGAATTGATTAGTCATTTGGTTTATAAAATGTCAGAAAATGAATGAAATACTTTGTCCTTTATGGGGCTGGGTATCAAACCTCAGTACCAACAGGAATGAGTCCGTAGCATCGAGTCTTTGATCAGATATATCTTGATTTAAATCAGGAAATGTTGGACTATATTTTATTTAGGCAAAGCTTTCTATTTAACACTGTCGCACTGAGCAGTTTAATATATTTTGTTTAAAGGGAAAAAAAAGGCCAAAACATATTTATATTCCACTAAGTAAGGTATCAGATAGACAATGATATGGATTTGCCTGTAAAAATTACCCACCATGTGTAAGTTTTTAATTGTAAAACGTTGTAAAAGTACTTAAAAAAAACCAAATATCCTAGAAGTAATACAGAAGATATGACTTTGATGTCCTAGTCCTCCCTGAATGAGCTCTTAAATACGCTTGATGAAAATGAGAGTTCCACTTTGACTTTTGATCTAGTCCAGCTAGATTTAACATGTGATTTTCACAAACCTAAACCAATTTCAGCACATTTATTGAGTCTGAAAGACAGTCTTCTGGTTACTGACATATGCTTTTCCCCCCATATCACCCAAGCTCTGTCCTCCCTCATTTCCCTCGCCCTCTCACCTCTTACAGAAAATAACACACAGGCATGTACACACACACAGAATAGATCAGTTTGATATCAATTTCCTGTCTGTGTTTGATTCAAGTGGACATGTATGACTGATATGTCAGGGAAGCTGACCGGGTTAGATTGTTTTTGTGTGTATGTGGGTGTGAAAGAGATACAAGGAGCCCTGAACAAAGAGATTACTGATCTCTGCCTATATTTTCTCCATGTTAGAGGCGGGGCAAGGGATCTAAATCATCTATATGACACCAATCAAACCAAGTTTATTTAAAAGAAATGTTAAAATATGTACTGTATGTATGTTAAATTAAACACGGTCTGCTGACAGTAATCATAACTTGAACACCTGCACTTTATACTATTTTAAACGAAGTCTGATCAAAATGACCTTCTTTTAGTCCTTCTTTATTCCCAGAAATGGGATTTCATTTTCAATTCAGAGCCACAGTTTGTGTGTGTGTTGCATGAGTCATACAGATCAGGTGACATCATATATATCACTCTCTGAGAAGGTGTGCTTATGTGTGTGTGTGTGTGTGTGTGTGGGGACGTGTGCATCATGACATGAATGCATGAATCATTGTATGCGCTCGTCCCCGGGGAGTGAGCTCGGAGACCAGACTGCACGGATTGTCCTTCAGAAGCATCACAGCGGCTCAGTTTCTTTGTATTTGTTATTTCACCTTAACCCTCATTTCCACCTTTTAACACATAAAGGCAAATTTATAGTAAGAAAAAAAGCTAAACTGTGATATTATTTCTTAATATTATTTACTTTTAGTTCAAATTGTGTCTATCTCTGTTGTCCATGTATTGTAAATGCATTAATGGTTAGTGGTTGTGCATACACACCATCCAGACATGCAAATGTCCTTCGGACTCGCTCACCAGACAGAAATGTCAGTGCTCAATATCAGCAGAGCAGTTATAGACTGATTAATACAGAGAGATATTTGGGAAGATGGTGGCATGTGAGGACAGAAAGAAACCAGCTGGAGGTACAGGAAGTGGACAAAATAATGGCAACAAAAATACATACGTACATACATCCCTTTGATCACCCTTCAGTCCTGAATATCAGTGATTTTAGCTAATGTTCTTGCTCCATCAGCTTACACATGTAACCTAAAATGATCTACTATAACACCAGTTCTCTGACAACAAATTGAAGTATTTAGTCTGTAGAACTGACATGTAAAACACCACACAAGCATTTAGATGAATCAACCGATAATTAAATGAATGTAAATACAAAACTTTCACTAATTCAACTTAATTCAACTTTTTAGTTTAGTTAATTCCTACTTTTCATTTTCAGACAATTTCAGAATTTATAAACGTGAATTCTTCTGACTTGAAATTGTGTTTTGAAAGATTGTCAAGTGTTCACTTAACTCATTAAATTAAGCTTCTAAAGAAGCATGATTAGCGTTTGAGGAGCCTCATGTATCGTCTATGCACCAGCTATCTGTAATAGGAGCAGCCACAGCTGTAAGGTCATTGAGTCAAATGAAGAAATAAATTCTCAAAGTATGAACTGGAAAGCAAGTTTTACTGTGATGTTGTTGATTGTTTAGTTCATTTAACTTTAAGGAACTTACATTTTTAAGTTGAACCAGCTGAAAATGTTTTGCAATCTATCTGTGAGACTACTGGAGAAACAAAGGGACAATGAGAACCTGGTTTTCATGTCATTTGGGTTTATATCTGATGCATGATTATATCAATCTGTATGTCTGGTCCCTAATTTTGTTTTCAATTTGTTTGTCTCTGTGTGTTGATGAGTGACTCATGTTGAAATGTTGCTGCTGTGAGTGGACAGGAGTGTTTGCCCCGCCGCTAGCAGAAGTTTAATACTGACGAGTAATCCGATGTAAATTAAATTAGAGATACTAAGTAACCTCATTGACTCAATATTGCATTTCCTCGAGTGTGTGTGTTTATGTGTGTGCGTGCATTGAAAAACCACATAAACCATTATTTAGATGGATGAAAACAAGGTTTTAATAAAGCTACAGCAGTTATTGTAATAACAGCTCATTCACGCACTGCCAGAACACAGGCGTGCTGAAATATTTTAACATAAGAACTGTTAAGGACATTACACATCACTGCCACAATTTATATTGGAATATTCTGTTATTTTTGGTCTTCTTATGCACATTACATACCACCTTTGCACCCCCTGCACTTCCACTACCTCAAGTTTTTGTTTACACTATAACTAGCATATTACATTTATTTTGCACATATTGTAAAAACTTGTGAGTTATACTATACTTATATATACTAGCTGCATGTATATGTATATAGTGTGTAACTGTATATTCCTTGTATATACAATATAATTTTTCCTTTTTAATTTCTTCTTTAGTGCTACTTTTATATACTTTGTTCTATTTTATTGCAAAATTGGTTGTTTTACTCTATTGTAATTTAAATTATTTGCAGATTTGCATAACTGAATGTCCTTTTGCAATCCTGCATTGTATAATGACAATGACAATGAACCTTGAACCTTGAAATATTTGATTATTTTAAACACAGGAAGGAGGAATCTTTAAATAAATTTCACCGGCCACAGAAAGGTGATAATTCTAGTAGTGGGTGCTGGTGGTGTACTGGAGTGCATTATATTGAAAGGTGTTCCTAATATTTTGTCCCTGTCATGTATGTTAATGGAGTGGGCAAAATATTAGGAGCACCATTCAAAAGTAGAATTATCACCTTTCTGACAATGTCAAGCTTTGTAAATATAGAATTTATGTTGTATTGGATTGCATTCGATTGCACACTTGTACCTAATGAAGTGGTCGGTGAGTGTATATATATTGATAAGACATTTTAGGATGGTTTTATAACTTTCACTCCAGAAATTGCATCAAATGAGCCCAAACAAATGCATCTTTTGTCTCTTCAGGACCATTTAAAAACCCAAAAGAGAGCTTGTTGAAAACCAAATTTTGCCCCCAGGTCTTGTTTTGGATTGTCCCATTTTACCAGCTAACCATACAAACTGAGGTTGATGATCAATCAGGGCAATTCACACTGATTTCTCTTACACACTGCATCTCTTTGATGCAGCGTGTCCTCTCAGACAGCCATGAACAGATATGTCTGGAGCGAGAGGGTAGGGTCACAGGAGAGGAGTGACCAAAAGAGGAAGAGGGTAATAAATGAAGAGATTTATGGATGCTCTAGTCATAAAACTGATTGGCTGTGACATTGTGAGTGATGCCTGTTAGCAAATGCAACAAATATACACTCATACGCATACATGTGCACACAGCCTCACACACCAGTTACTAGATGCATGTGTTAAATGATATGCTTGTGATTAAATGTATCTTTGTCAGTGTGTTTCCATAAATATGCACCTACTGTATAGATGAAGACTCAGCACTGTAGATGGGTGGGCTCATCTCTGAGCTCTTCAGTAGTCTGTCTGCGTTTTCACTCAGAGAACCAGAAGACCTATTGACGATCTGTCCACAACACACGCTTCTCTCTGATTTACACACACACACACTTACATATGCAGTGTAACAGTAACGGGAGAAGGAGACATCAAGGAGAAAGAGAGAGACTGAGAGCTGTAGTCAGATGAGTAAGCAGAGTTCTGCTCCTGACTCGCAGGGAACAAAATCTATCCCACAATTCACCGCTGAGGGTCACTCAGTCCTGGTGTTGTCATGGTAATGAGAATTTAATAGACCAGACTTTCTACTTTCTGTGTATTTCAATGTGTGTGTGTTTCCATGCATCTGTGTGTGCCTGTACACATGTGCATGTTAGATGAGTTGTGTGCCGGGTCGATGGCTTTTAGCCATGTAATTGCCAACAGCAGCGAGGGACTCCCCGTGTTTCCACTCCAGGGATCTTTCCCGCAAATTTGTAGCTGTTGCCTTTGGTCTATTGACTTCCATTCAGACCTAGATTTAAAAAAAAAAATGTAGATTGCATTTGTTTTGTGCATCCTGGAGTACCAGTCGGGAGGGGTTTAGTGCAAACCACATGAATTTGTGACAGAAAGTTTAGCCAACATTTTTATTTTGTAAAATCAATAAAGCATGTCTTTATGTCATTGATACTGTTATTTAACACTAGAGCCGTAACTTCTTTTTATTATCGATTAATCTATCAGTTATTTGTGTAATTAACTGATTAATTGTTTAGTCTATAAAACATCACAAAATTGTGAAAATGCTTATCACAAGGGGACGCCTTCAAATGTTTTGTCTAAAAAACAAACATTTTGTTTACAATATAATAAAATAAAGCTGAGAAAAGCAGAAAATATGCATATTTGAGAAGCTGGAACCAGAGATTTTCTTTTTATTAATTAAAACAAATGTGTAAAATGTTTTGAAACACAGTTTGGTCCAGATTTGTTCCCACATAGTTTGGTGCATTTATGATTTTGTGTGAAATATATCATGAATACAATACACACAGCACTGTCTATTTAAAAATCTGCAACACAGGCAGAACACGAATCGCCACTTTTCTCACAAAACAGTAAATGATGTCAGTGTCGTTGAGAGCTGGGCTTCATTAAACTTTAAAAGAAACACTTAAGAGAAAACAACAGAGATAATTTGAGAATCCATTATGATTTGCAAACCCTGCTGCAGGTCAGCTAATCAAACTGAGAAAGTCCTGTGTCAACAAACAGACTGTGGTACCTGAATGCATCACCACCATATCACGTTCTTGGAGCTTTAATATATTTTACTTTTAGATTATTTCTAACACCGGTTTTACGTGCCTGCATCCAAGAAGTGCTGTTTGTTTACTGTGTCACTGTGTCAATGTTAACTTAAGTATTTGGAGATCTTATGGTGGGTATGAGGAGGGTCTGGTCACCTATTACCTGCCTGTTTTATAAGCAATAATAAAAAATTTTAAAAAATCACAAAAAACCCCCCCCACCAAATCATCATCATCGTGATCGTCCTCATCACCATCATTGTAATCTTCTTTGTAATTATTATCATACAGTAATCAGCAGTCGCCGTGTTATAATATGAAATTGATACAGTGGTTGAATTAATAATTTAAGTTAATTGTAATGGTTGATGTCCAGACACTCCTGTGTACTTTTGCTGGAGCCTCAGAAGCCTTAAGGCTTGTTAATATTAAAGATTATGTCCTATTTTCTGAGTGTTTGTGTATGTGCATATGTGTGTGGGCTCTAACTACCACCCCTACAGACACACACACTTCTGACAAAAAAAAGGGGCAGCGGGGGGGGGCCTTTTGTTGGATCTATAGCTTTTGAACTGTCTCTGTGAGGAAGATGGAGGGCACAGCTAAATAATACTTCCACACACACACACATGTGTACAGGAGGCCCCTCTATACCTCCAGGGCTCCAGGGGGAGCAGGCTGAGCTTCACAATGCCGTACCCCAGAGAGGCCTCAGCCGGATGGGCTGCTGATGGCTGCACCTGGCCCCTGCAGCCTGGTCTTCTGAAGAGGAGAATAAAACCACATCACATAAACCAGCTGTCTAGTTCTACCTCAGTTGGACAAACTGGTGTCGTTGGAGACGTTGTATGTCATCCTCTGTGATTTTGTTTTTTCTCCCCGACTGTTCTGCTCCTGTGTGTCATGAGATATCATTTTTCACCCCACAGGGGATCTGACTAACCTTGTAACCTCCTTCTTTGCAAACGAGGGGGGGGCTTTTTTTTTAAAGGAAAGATCATACAGAAATATTAACTCTCCTCCTCTTACTCTTTCTCTTTGTGTGATTTTTGGAGAAGCATTAGAGTGAATACGGCTGACAGCTCTTGCCTCATGGCTAATTTAGACATCATTTCATTGAGTGTGAGGGGAGATTTCATCCTCGGTGGTGTTGCATATTCATATCCACTCAAATTGACTTATCAGAATTCATCATTTCATACTTCAACAATACTTTCTACAGTATAACAGAGATGCCAAAGTTTGTGAAGAGGAAAATAAATGCTTATCATGTAATTGACTTTGAGTTTTGATTGTGGAGCAGTAAGATAGGAGTTCAGAAGACTCTCTGAGGTTCCCTTGAGCAAGATACTAAAATCCCTGCAGCAAAAGCAGCCCTGTTTTACCTAAATTGGTAAAGAGGACAGAGATATCTCATCTTTATACATTTTCACCCTTTTTTTTTTGCCAGAGATCGTAGCTGTAAAAATGCCAATATGCTGGCACTGGACAGTCTGGTTCATTTCAGAATCAACAGCTGTAATTGGGCCAAGTGGGAGCGAGACTCTTTCATCTGGTCTGGTATTCTCCAGCCAAAGCAACTTCTTTTTTTTTTCTCCAAGATGGACTATCTGATAACAAAAAAACAGGGTTTGGATCCAGATGTTTTTGCCACAGTCCAGTGTTAACCACAGCTGCAAAACTTCCAACCCATGCAACACCCTACACCAGCCCTGTGTGTGCGTGTGTGTGTGTGCGTGTATGTGTGTGAAAAGCTCAAATGTGTGTGTTTCGTATTGGAGGAGGCTGTATCTGCACCGCCCCGTCGGTGTGCGCGGTGGGCAGCGGTAAGCTCATTCTGCCCCCGGACTGGTCCTCTTTCTCAACCCCACGCACCATAACCTCACACACACACATACATACATACATACACAAACACACACACCACACACACACTCATCCACACATATATACACTGAAACACTGAAACGAGGCAGACTTGCGAAACAGGGGCGCTTCAATTAGCGCTCTCTGACGGATCCCTGGCGTGGACATTTTTAATTTTTCATCACAGCCTCCTTGGATTTTTCTCATGTGGCATTTTGGTGCATACAGTAGAGCCCGGACGCTGCCGATGTGTGCTTGAGCAATTGAGCCATTTGGAAGATGAAGATAAACGCTCGGTGAATGGGAAACACCAACACCGAGGCACCGCCACCTTTCCCCCATCTTGACAAACGCGCACACCGTTCCTTTGGCGAGATTTGCGCACCAGAGACCGGAGCCGGTGTCTGCGCTCTGCGGGGCCGGGCGCGCGTCGTCTGGGAGGAGTAGGGAGGATGGAGGCGTTTTTCAGAGAGGTAAGCCATGGAGAATATGTGCCACTGTTATCGAGCTAAACGTCAATGTCAGATTAAGCGTTCGCGGTGTGATATAGCCTGAGTTTGCACTGATGCATGGCCTTTACTGCAAGATGCTTTTACGCTTTTTCTTTTATGATTCACATCGGGTTTGGTTACGGCAGGTGTTGCTTTGCCCCGTCGACTGGAACCATCCCTCACCATTCCCAGCAAAAAAACACAAGGAACAGGCCCTCATCTCCTGCATGTCCATACCTGTATTGATTTAAAATAAACTAAACCCTCCCTCTTCTTTATTTTATTATCCCTGCATAGCATCAAGGCCTGGCTGCCGGCTTGGTGAATTAATTCAGAGCAGAGCTGCAGATAAATTGGCCAAACGAGAGCTGACACGGGCTTTTGCATCCATAAAGCTGCCTCTCGGATTAAAGCCAATCTGTTAACGGAGGGTAGATCGTGTTTGCCTGCAGCAACAGCCCTCCCACACCATGCTGCTACTGAGAGACCCTTTCTCTGCTTTTTTTTAGTGCGGTGTGAATGGGATGGAGCAGGGATTCATGGGTGGGTATGGGCCGATGCACGGCTGCGGGAATCGAGGAGGGGGTGATGGAGGAGGAGGGGAAGGAGAGGGATGATGGATATTTGTGTGTGTGTGTAAATGGAAAAGGTGAGAAAGGAGGGAGATAAATGGTTAACAACTGGTGTCATAATTGAATATTAAGTAAATCGGAGGTTATTAATTCAGTCTCCTGCTCATTCCTGCACTGCCTGCTGGGAACATTCCTCATAGGCCTGTTTGGCTTTCACCTCCATCATCCTTAGATTTATTTGACAAGCCATGCTCGCTCTTGTAAAAAACCAAGGCAGAGCCTCAACCTCTTCTAAATATTTCCTTTCCTTCTACATTACCTTCATTGCACACCCTCACCCCGCTTCAGGAGATGAAACCGCCTCCCCCTCCCTTCATTTAATTTATGTTTTGGTCCACACACATCTCATGAAACGTCGTCTTGTCCGCTGTCTTTGATGCCAATATCCCTTCCCTCCAAGCTACTTATCCTCCTCCCTCTTGAGTTAATCTGATATGGGTTTAAATGCCTCTCACATTGGCAGTGATGTCATGTCATTTATTCTAGCGTGTGAGTGCACTGGTATGGGTATATGTGTGGGCACCGGGGCCACCGCTGTCCAAAGTCCTTCTTTTTCTGGCTGTTGCTGGGCCACACAGATGGAGATGTGATGCAGATGCCACAGTTTTTATCTGTCTGTGTGCCAACAATGTACCATTGACTAGAAGACATAAGCATGACACACAGCGACCATCTCTGCTGCTCTATTTCCCATCCCTGTCTGTCTGTAATATATTGATCATGGCATTGATTCACAGACCACCATAACCAACCCTGCAGCCCCAACTCTAAAAGCCTATGTGAGACCTGAAAATGGACTGACTTATTGAGTTATGATGTTCAGGCCCACAGTCCTGCATAAGCTACATATCTGATACCCAGAAATATGACTTCATGCGGCGGGGGCGCTGAGTAATCAATCCTCTCAGGAGGTGTGTGTCCAACATCCACTTTAGTTTCATTCCTCTGCTGTCTTCATCACTCCATCCCTCGCTCTTATATCCCCACGTTCCTCCATTTGTGGCTCCGTCCCTTCACCGGAGAGAGTGAACAGCTGACTTCTCTCTCTCTCAACCCAGGCAGAAAACATGATAGCTGGCCAGTCAGCCAAGCATGAAATGTCAGGTGGCATTAGACTACTGTATAATCCCCTCATATTCGAACTGGGTTGTTTAGTATTGGAATATGGTAGTTGTAATGATTTTATGTGCTCTAAATACAAACAAAAATCAACACTTCTCTGGTTATGGCAGCTGAAAAACAATACAGGTTTGAAAATTAAGAGGATACTACTTTTAATACATTAAAAGTGACAGTGAGAAAGTGAAAGGGCCATTAAATTTGTGGCAAGTGTTTTATTTCTTCACAATGTCCCAGAGAAGAAGATGTGTGTTTATAGACAAACCTAGAATAGATTTCCTGAGCGTCATGTTACATTTGACCTCAAACATGGCAAAGTAATTGTAAGTGAACGTTAACAAATATAAAGCAACACTGAGTTTGGATCATTTCCTGAATTAGTTTCTGATCAAAGGTATCTACTAATGAAAAAAAAAAATACTCCACACTCAGCTCCAATGTCATAAATTTAGCGCCAACAACTGACCTATGTCAATTTTTATGTATTTAGAATGAAATCTAGGGCATTACCCAAACTCAGTATTGAATTGTAATTACTGTAAAGTACTCCATAGAATAGAATAGAAGTTCTTAAAGGAATTGTTTGACATTTTGGGAAATATGTCCTTTGTTCGGTAAATATGAAGCTGGAGCCAGCAGCCGGTTAGCTTAGCTTAGCACAGACAATCGTAACAGGGGGTAACAGCTAGCCTGGCTCTGTCCAAAGGTAACAAAATTTGCCCACCAGCTTGTCTAAAGCTCAATATTAAACACGTTATGTCTAGATGGAGAACTTAAGTGTAAAATTGGCAATTCACCTTTTTGCACTGGGTTGTATACTGGACTACTTCTTGGCTTGGAGCAGTAACTTTTTGGAGTAACTCTCCGCCAGTTGCCTGGCAACTGCTACATATTTACTGTACAAAGATTAGAGGGGTATCAATCTGCTCGTCTAACTCAAGAAAGCAAGAAAACATGTATTTTCCAAAACATGAACTATTCCTTAAACAAAATGTAAATTTGAACATCTACAGTTCCTCGACAACTGAGCACACTGAGTCTGCTGATGAAGATCATGTGATATGATCAAAGGCTCCAGAGCAGCTACTAAGTGCACCTTGTGGTACAATTTTTTTTTCTCCCTCAATTAAATAGAAATGAGTCAAATGGAAAAGAACCGAATTGTCCACCTGTCTGTCGCTCACCAAGATCTAAAACAGACTCAAAAACATACTGAATAGAGAGAAAAAATAAGAGTAAGAGAGCAGATTAATCTTTTACATCTACTTCCTTTTCTTTTTCTTCTTTTCTCATACCATGAGGAGGACCTCTTTTAAATCTGGAGTGCATTTACCATAAAAAAAGCTGCATGTACACCGAAAACTAGTAGTGTAATGTCTCATTAACCTATGAGCGGTGCATCGAGATACATTGTTCAGAGATACATTATAGCGTGAAACCTGAATCTCTCTCTGCGTGTGTGTGTGTGTGAGAGAGATAGATGAAATTTGGTCTCAAGGGTGACATTTTGTGTTTGTGTCGGTAGGCCTGGACTGGATTGCAGGTGCACAGCCACCATGAATCGACACCCAGGAGACAGACAGGTGTGAATGTGGAAAGAGCAGTTTTGGCGATGCAGTGACACATTATCTCAGCCTTGCTGTCACTGTTGCTGTATCATATCTGCCTGTTTAGATCTCACATTTTCTGCTTGCCTCTGTCCTGTCTTTTGCTCGGTCAACATTCCTCAGTTTTTTTCCCCCCTTCTTCGCTCTGTCGCTCTCCTCAGGTCGTAAATCATTATTTAGCACTTTGCAATTTGTTGAGTGTACTCGGCCAACATATACCATACTGCAAATAGTTATTGGGCAATGAAAGCTTTCTCACACTGAGGTTGATTTTTCATGCAAAGAACTTACTCTGCAGTAAAATATTAATCATCTGGATGCATTCTATATGACTGCTTGCACATAAGCTGTGAAACATTCATGCAAAGAAACCAACATATATCAAAGCAGCTTCCATGTTCGTGTTTTTTTTTTGCAGCTTGGGCTACAGAGGGTGTCTTCTAATTACAGCCCTTTCTTTTGTGCAATGCATATTTAACCCACGCTGACGTAAAAAAGCTTAGGGGTAAATTTAGCAGAGCCCGTGTCCATAGATTGTGGTCCAAATTATGCAGGATTTTGTATGAAGTGCATTTTGCAGGAGGCTGGTTCAGTGGAGGGAAGGGAGCAGTCACTGGAGATGTGTGACCTATATTCAGCAGCTCCAAACACATTTGTTCTGCTCAGGAGCTGCATCAGCTTTGCTTCTCTCTCTCTCTCCTCTTTTCCCTTCCCTCTGATACTCTCTCTCTCCCTTGCGGCCACTCTTCTGGTGCTTCTCCATCTCCCTCAACCAACCGCTTTCAGTGCTGCTCTGCCACAGTCTCGTTCCTCCTTCTGGCATTTTTCCATGCAGCTCTGTCTTTCTTTTCCATCCCCTCTCCTCCTTTTATTCCTGTCTCACTCTCTCTGCTTATTCTGCATGTGTAGGTGTGAGACTATACGGCTCCCCTTCAGTCAAATCGCATTAAAGCTATTTTACAGTTCGGCATATGCGAATAAAACGTGTCCCTAGAATCCTACTCGTCTGTTGAAAGGACATTCTGTGATGGAGCTGGGTGATATGACCACACATTTATGTCATGATATTGTCACAGTTAGTCTATTAATAATAAATGTAACAATTAGTGTTTTTTAACACATTACATGATATTTAATTTATTATACTGGCTCACCTCTGATTTGACTTCGAATTTCTGGACTTCTGGACTGGACTGTTTGATTGTTTTTAAACTATGTTGTGATAGCTATTCACGGATTATTAAATGGTATTTAGTCAATTTATTTAGTTAAATATTTTCAAAATTATCTCCACATATGCAGCATCGCTGCTTCCAAATTTACAATTTAATGATAAGGAAAAATTATAATCAATTTAAATTTAAACCAAACCAAAGCAAAAAGGGAAAGTTGGATACTGCACACATTTATGTACATTAAGTACATTCACATACATATATACTTTTAATCATACATATACGTTCACAGTTCACACACAGACACATATACAGTATATGTATGTGTGTATATACACGCATGAACGTACATGCTAATTACAGGAAGTAGTCAGATATTCAGTAACACGTTCACCCATCTATTTAAAGAGGGAGGACAAGCTGGTAAATAACCTTCTGATACATTTTAATGATGTAGTTATAATTTCCCATCACCCAAAGTCAAACACATCTTACTCTTATGAGTAAACCTGGATTGGTAAATGATTTAATAATATTGGAAATTTGCATCACCATGGTGAAATATTAATGGTCTTTTCCCAGATTGCCTCAGTGTTTTGGTCTACTTCTAACAACATACGCCTTTCCCCAACTTGTATACAGTCAAGTCAGTTTTATGTATATAACCCAAAACATTTTTTTTAAAGCTTTACAATCTGTACATCCTCACTTTAGATTCGGGAAAAACTCCTCAAACGAATAAACAATAAAATACAGCAGGACAGCATATCCCACAATTCCCTGCACCTGAACACTATCTCCCAGCATCCACCAATGCCTATAGAGGAGAGAGGCTGTTTCCATGGTGCCCTGTTTCCACACTGTTGCCGTGGAGTCCTGTTGCCAGGGTGTTGGTGGGGGTGGTGGGAGTGTGTGACTGTAGTTTAATCCAAGATGAGAGAGAATGTGATAATTAGCAGACTGCTCAAAACTGGCATCTCAAAGAGGATTTGCACTGTACACACACACACACACACACACACACCATCATTAACAGCTGCTTCTATCTTCTCTCTTTATCCCTGTTTGTAATTTAGCAGTATACTCTGATCTGGTTTACTGGATAAATCATACATGTGCTTGTTTTGGGATTCAGGACAGGTTAAAAGGTTATCTGTCTAAAGCTTCAGATAGTCCAGAGTAACAGTAAAGCACCAAAACAGGGAACATGATGCATTTGTACACTTTAAAGTCGAAATAAAATGGAAATTGCCTTTTTTTTAAACCCTTTTAAATCACATCCCCAGTCTATTGTGCACCTATATAACAATATATGCCAAAAAAAAATACAAAAAATATTATTTTGATATTGATATAATGCATTATATCAAAATCCAATCCTGTTTCGTCCTGTAAAACAACATATGATGTGTGCTTATGTAGGCCTGAACCAACCAATTTCAACCAATAATATCATGACATCCACCCATCAATCAATCTTTAACTTTTAGTGGCGCGAAGCTAAGATTCATTATGTCCCGATTGTCTCCTGTTTTACTCGGAAATACGTCACGATAAGGACGTTAGATACTTTTTAAATGCTGTTTCATCTGGACTTTAAACTCAGGCACTTCTACAGTAGCTGTGTGGGAGAGCTTTGACCTGATGACTTCTGTGTGTGTGTGTGTGTGTGTGTGCCACATTAATAAAAGCATAGGAAGAAGAGGACATTTTGTTGGCTTGGGGAGGCTTTGAAAAGGAGCCATTTTAGTGTTAATTGTGAGGGAAGGTCATGGAGTTATGAGGATTAAAGTAATTAAGATATTTAATTCTGCAAAAATATCGCAGATCTGGTTGTCTGTTTATGTTTGAACTTGTATTTTCATATTTCTGTAGATGATTTAAACATAGTGAAAAAACGCCCTTCACACTTTCCTAAAGTCTTCCTGAATCTCAAAGTATGATCGAATTGCAAAACCCAAAGAATTTAAATGTAGTATCACAAAGGAAAAAGACAAGCGGCAAATCATCTCAATGGAGGAGCTGGAACTGTGATGTTTGGCATTTTTGCCTGAAAACACAGTTACACGGATATCAGTGGCGATTAATTTTCAGTTGATTGTTCCAGCTCACTGTAGTAAATCGTATTTTCATGACTCCTTTGTGCTTGTGTGTGTTTTTATGTTAGCAGTGGAAATGTTAGATTTAATGTATTTAATGTTTGGTTTTGCTCCTGGCAAACGTTTTATGATTCAGGCCAGAAAGTAGACATCTACAGTATGTGATCACAAAAATATCTTTGAAGATGCAACCCGCTGCTAGATAAAGTAAAAAAATTACTTTTTCCCTAAGGTTTGCATAGGGAATGCTGTGATCAAATCATGGAGTAATTTACAGAGTGTTGAGGTTTCAAATGAAGCTACAGTGAAGTTCAACAGTCTTATGGTTAGAAGACATACCTGTACCCTTTACTTGTCGAATTGTTGCCTCTGTAGTCTACAATTAAATGCAGGTCAAGAGACACTTTGAAGAAAAGGGTGCATTTTGCTTTTTGTGACTGGAAAAACGTGTTTTACTATCACAATTTCTATTGCTGTTACCATCTTCTCCTACATGTAAAACCCACAGCTGCATTCAACAATTTCAAGCAAATAATCAGGGGTCAAAAAGCATTCTGGAGATGACAGGAAATCATTAACTGATGTAAAAGCAGATGAAGCAGGCTAAAGGGAAGAAAAAATACAAAAAAGTGATGGTAAGCAAGAATATAAGAGCAAGCCAAGAGTAGATTTGTCGTTTTACGGTCATGGTTAAAGGTCAAGGAATGAATATAAGTCAGTTGAAGGTCGTCTGTGCTCCTCAAAATGATAAAAAATAATTTGCGGATGTGTATTTTGTCCAAAGAGGGAAACACATAAAACTGAAACCTTTCATTTGTGAATTTTTCTGTCTTTTTGCTTCAGATGTTTTTTAATACCTACAGTGTTGAATTGCAACTGTAATCCTTTTCACTGACAGATGTGCCTCATATAGGACAGGTGACACCCGCCCCCTCGCTCACACTCACTCACACTCATATAAACACATGTTGTTGCTCTGCTTCCACCCGCCGTAATCTGCTGAAAGCCTCGCTGTCCTGATTGTATTATCACCTTTAATGGAATATTACTGACACAGTTTCTCTGGCACAGGGTGGGCCGCTAGAAGAGATGGATCGGAGCCCCGTATCGCAGCGGTGTTAGAAAAAAAAAAAACAACATCTCACTTGCCTCATATACATCGATACACACTTTTAGCCACACACACCTTTTTTTATTGCTGCCATAAAATGAAAGTTGTAAGGTTGTACAGTTGGCATGATGACAGTCAAGTACAAGTTCAAGTTGCGAGAACCTTGTTGCTATGTGACTGACAATAAAAAGTGACATTGCCTTCTTTCCTTTTCAATTATGGAGAGTCATTTTGTATTTTTTGGCCTCTCAACATCTTTGTAGTAAGTACGGAAAAGAGTAGGCAGCAACAAACTAATACAAATAAATTAAAAAGTAGCTTCCATTGGTGTTCATTCATAACAAGGGAACTTGGAGCTAGAGCCCTGCGCAGGACAGGTTTTCTTAATCCTGCTCCTGCCTGCTCCTGCTGGATATCTGACCATTACCGCCCGCTCTCGCAATGTGTGTGTCCCCTCCCAACCGCACCTGCAAACATTCTGACCATTCACGCCCGCACAATACAGTTCCATTGATTTTGCGTCTTCTCCAGTCCTGCAGGGAAAACACGTTATTTTACTGTGTAGTATTAATAAAGAGATGCATACCTGTCAGTAATAACATAGCGAACTTACGTTCTAGTGCATAATTACATTCATACTAGTGCAATAAGTACAGTTATTCTAGTGTAATAGGTACATCTATTCTAGGGCAAAATTCAATAATCGATAGCATCTTGTTTAGTATGTGCAGGAAGAAGTACTTTATCTTTGAAGGAGAGCTTAGTTTGAACAGGGAAAACGTAGCAGGTATGTCACCTCAACCCAGATGTGCAGGATTTGTGCCCGTTGTAGATCAATACTAAGTTGTTTCCATCTTCGTCAGTAACAACTGAGAAATTTGTCCAAATGTCAGACTTGTCTTGCTTTGCTTTTGTATTGTAATGCCCTGCTTTGATCTTCTTTTCAACTTCATTTGTCGACTCCATCCTTCTGGTTTTCCCGGGACTTTTTTGACTGCCCGCTCCCACCTGCTGCAAAGTTAGAACTTCCCGCTCCGGCGAGATTTGCGTCGGGACCCGCAGAAACTTTTCAAACTATGTTCGGAGCCATTTTTTCCGTTTGGAGCCAGGACCTTTCAAATAATGAACGCGGGATGTTGCTTTTCTTGTTCTGGAAATACAGCCCGCTACCTCGGATCGAAGCAAATGCTAGCTTACTGGGAACACCGAGAGGAGGCTAACATTAGCTACTTCAGCTAATGTGTGCTGAAAGGGCAGCAGGTATCATACTTAAGGAACATGAAACATTAAAAAGTCTTGTTAGTGTAACTCCTGAACCACAAACACAGCAGAACTGCATGTCTGGAGAAAAATCACAGTTTATTCTTAAACAGAAGCTCCAAATGTATGACTCACAGCTGTCAATCAACGCCCACACAGACAGACATTAAAACCTACTGTAAGTCTTCAAATCTTATTAACAGAGCAATAATTTCTAAAATGACCACCAGCCTACTTATTAGACGGCCTGAATTTAGCAATTGAGACCATAATGGCTCGCTAAAAAACAATGATTGACTTAGTATTTCAAGAGAGAAGTTGATGCTTTTTAGATGGTAGTCAACTGGAGCCAGCGTCTAGCTGCTGTCGGTGGCCTTGCACTTTAAGGTACTTCCACATTGGCTTCAGCCTCAAGCCACTTGACTTATAAATACCACACCAGTAGGTCATTTAATTGGACTTATCTCATTAACATGATAAAAACAATTCCACTTGAAGGCACCATATAACAACTAGCCCCACATCCATGACTGACAACGACCCTCCCCTCCTTGCCTGATTAACTCACATAAGCACTTATAATCGCACCCGCATCCACTCTCCTATTAAACATCCATCATTGTAGAGTGAGCGGGGGCTGTGGAGGTGGATGTCTGGGGTTGTTACCAACAAATATGTTGGCGCTTGATAGGACTGGAGGGGGATTTCACATTATGTTTAAAATGTTAAAAATTCAAGTGTCAAAAAGTGCCAAAACAGAGAATAAAGGAGAGAGTGCATGTGAGTAAAGACTTGGAAGATATTATCGTGTTGAATTATTGAGGGTTGGTTGTGTTTTGTGAGTCTTGGATGTGTATCAGGTGCTGTTTTAACACTGTGGTAGCAGCAGCTGTAGTTAATGAGTTTGCTGATCCAGTGAGACAGATTGACAGATGAACACACGAACATTCAAAGTTATCTCTGAAAGCACCTCTGACCTTTAGTCTCTAGAGGCCCGACTGTGTCCTCCCACATCCATGCTGCTCTTTAATTTTCCTCCATTAGCCAGTCACTGACTGGTCAGCTGTTTCTGTCATAATTTATTTATCAGTGTGTCTTTCTGTCATTTTATATCTACCTCAACCACCTCCACTTTTAACCTTTTGTCTACTTCTTTGTGCATTTCCTACTATCGTCACCATTGTCCACCTTCTTCCTTCTTTCTCTGTCTCCTTTCCTCTGTGTCTGTCAGTCACAGCCAGATTGTCAGATGTGGCTCTGCTCCTGCGAGTCTTTTTCTTTTTCTGTCTCTGTCAATCATTTTCCATCCCCTTCTTCTATTAATTTTCTTACCTTACAGTTAAAGTGTTCTTCTCTTGTTTTCTTTCACCCTAAAATCTCCTTTTTCTTTTTCAACTACATGTAGGAAATGCACCTGCTTCCCTTTTAGTCTGTATAAAAAATCATATATTATTAGTCATTAGGGCTGCAACTACAAATTATTTTCATTATCGTTCATTAAATTACTCATTTAGTCTTTAAAATGTAGTGAAAAATGCCCATCACAGTTTCCTAAAGTCTTCCTAAAGCACAAAGTGAGATCCTTGAATTGCAAAAACCCAAATAATTTCAGTTTATTATCACAAAGGACACAGACAAGCAGCAAATCCTCAGAATGGAGGAGCTGGAACTATGTAATGTTTTTGCCTGAAAATGATAATATCAACAATAATATTAAAATATTTGGCGAATATCAAAATGTATCTCAATATAGTTCCATATAGCTTATAGCTCACTGCAGTAAATCATATATTCATGACTGAGTCTGTTTGTGTGTGTTTTTAGTGATGTTTATTGATGCTCATTCAAGGGTCATGAGTGACTGTTGATTGTGCAGTTTGAGCGTGTGTGTGTGTGTGTGTGTGTGTGTGTATGCTGACATTGATCGTATGTTTGGGTCGGGGATTAATTCATGTTTGTTGGGGTGTGAGTGTCTCTCAAAGGGAGGGGTCCCTCATCAGAGTCTGTCTTCAGGGCGACGCCTCAATCAAATGGCGCGGCCGTCCACGTGATCGCCGGAGCAGAAACAAGACCTTTATCAGACACACACACACACACGGTGGTTCAGGCTCCTGGGCTAAAGCCTCTGGGGAAGCTCGCTTTTGTGTGTTCAGTAATGGAAAATGATTAGATGGTCAGGATTTTCCAACAGGCATTGCATTCATAAGCATTCATAAGCTACATTGTCAGAAAATTATACTAAAAAGTGCTTTACAAGTGATAGACAAACACACAGGATGGTAAAGATAGATTAGGCGACTAATGCTCACCAAGATACGAGTAAACTAAATAAATAATAAATGATAATAATAGATTAGAATAAAAGATAAAGAAATGGTACAAGAACAGTTAAAATAATAAAAGAGAATATGAGCAATAAAAGAGTCTAAATAAAATTATAAAACACTACACAAAA
Source organism: Scomberomorus guttatus (assembly GCA_038419695.1). NCBI lineage: Eukaryota > Metazoa > Chordata > Actinopteri > Scombriformes > Scombridae > Scomberomorus > Scomberomorus guttatus. The sequence continues at coordinate 11,262,476 of CM076455.1, forward strand.
TAAATAGATTATAATAAAAAAATAAAATGTTAATAAATTCAAAAAAAATTCTAATAATACCATAACATTACACTACATAAAAGCCAGGCTAAACAGATGAGTTTTTAGTCTACGGTTAAAAACATCAATATTCTCAGCTCCTCTGAGATCCTCTGGAAGGCTGAAAGCAGCATCTCCGAAGGTTTTCTTTCTGCTTTTTGTGAGCAGCTAAGAGAGAAGAAGGATTATTATGAAAAGAATGATTGTGATTATCATTTTGGCATGTTATTTATTTGCATGAGATTTGAGTTTTGACAATCATCCACCAAGAATCAACTATTTGAGTTTTGGGTTTCTATGAAGCATGATTCTGACACTGTTTCTTGCATCAAATGTATCCAGAAGCTGATTATTTTGGACAGCTACCAGGTTTTTCTTGTTGGAACAAGTGGTGCGTTCATCCAATCCGGTGTAGCAGGGATTCATGTCTGCGTGAAAGGAAAAAAAGCTATCAATCATGTAAAGTGCTGCTTACTTGAAACGACACACTTGAGATTAAACTACTTTAATTGCAGCACCAATTATATCTTTCATAACTTGCAGAGAGAAACGGAGCAAATACTATTTCTAGAGCAGGATGTTTTGGTACTCTTTCAACCGCTGTTGGCTAGAGAGCAGGGTCTGAGATGTGAGGGGGCCAAGGGTCATGTTTGAGGATAAAGTGACAATGAGGGTTAATGGTGCTTGATGAAAAGGTAATGGACAGAGCTGGAGGCCTGTGTATGCTTTTGGGTTTGGATTTCATAGAGCGAGACGGAGAAGGATGTAGTACCGAAGAGAAGAATTTCTGCAAAACCTGTGTTTCTGTGTTTCACCGTAGGTTTTAGCACACAGAAAGCACAGGAGTTTGTTGTCATGCATAGCCATTCCTGTCTGTCTGAGCTAGTAATAGACCGGGGGGAGGGGAGGAGGACACAAAGAGGAGTAGGAGGAGTACAAGTACGAGACTGTTGGTGGGTGTAGTTTGTAATGCTGGCAGGTCATTTATAACCCTCTGTCTCCCCACCCTGCTGTATTGGCCCCAGAGAGCGCAGTACATCGATCAGGGACTAGAAATTAATTAGATACTGGTTTATGGGAACATGGAGAAAATAAGGAGAGAAGTATTTATATGCCAAAACTGTGCTTCAAGGCCAGGGCTAAAGGTCCATTATTAGATGTTCAAGTGAGGTCAGAGGTCGTTTTATCAGTTAACAGAGAATGTTGTGAAGTACTGGTGAACTGAGAGGACACGGAGGTCATCAGGTCAAGTTACGGCATCACCACCATTATAATGGCCCTGGGTGCTGGAATCTGATGTGCAGACGAGCTGGAGTTAGGGACGAGACAGGCTGACTGACTGCAGAGAAGGAGAGAGAAGATCTAGAGGAGCGATGAGGTGGCTATATATAGAGAGTTGCTGAGGAGAGAACAACAGAGAGGGAGAGATAACGGAAGAGGCTCTTGAATTTTTCAGTTGTCAGAGTGATTCTACATGTATGAGGCTTGTTCCTGCAAAGATTGGAGTGAATTAGCATTAAATGTAACATGCAGTGAATTGCACATCTCAGACTTTAAGGTCCTAACTGAGGCATTTTCAGGTGAAGCTTATAACAAGATAAAGTAAAATGAATGAAAATGAATGAAAACATTAAGGCACATTAGTCAATCAAAAAAAACTAAACCATCACAATACAGATGTGATTTGTTTATATGTAAAAGGGGACATATCATGCACATCTCCAGTTCTATATTTTTATTCTGGGGGTTTACTGGTATATCTTTGCATGATTTACAATTAAAAAAAACTCCTTGTTTATCTTACACTGGCCTGTTATGCAGCCCCTCAGTTCAGCCTCTGTCTGAAACAGGCCTCATAAGTGGTACACAGCAAGCTAAATGCTAACTCTAGCATGGCAGCATGCTCACAATGACAATGCTAACTTGTTGATGTTTAGCAGGTTATTTTTGCCATGTATATAAATTTAGTGTATTACCATTCTAACATTTCCTGATTAGCACTAAACACAAACTACAGCTGAGGTTGCTGGAAATGTCACTAATATTGAACAAATTCAAATTTTTACCTGATGATGGCACTAGATGAAAAATTACCAAAGTAACTACAACTCTTCCCGATGGGAAAATGAATGTCTGTCAATCATAACAATCCAATAGTTGACAGGACATTTCACCCTGAACCACAAATGTCAACCTCATGGTGGTGTTAGAGGAAAAGTCAGGAGATCACCCTAAGTCATTAGGAATCATCATCTGGGAACCATGAATGTTTGTACCAAATTTCATGGCAATCCATCCAATAGTTATATGGACCAAAGAACCTTTATGTCTTACTGCACCAAATCATATCTTTGGATTCATTTGGAAATTGGTCTTTCTATATCAATTATTGGTTTTTTTGTGTATTATTTTCTGATTTTAAAGTGCCAGTCAGGATACTCTCACTTTAACACCTTTGGAGTGAAGATATTTATCTTCAGTGCGACGAAGGCCAACTGTTGCGTCGCATCACGTTGCCTTTGTCTGGGCCAAAAAGTTGCACTTGAACACACTGCAAAGACCACAGACAAATGGCCAACTAACACATATGTTCTGCTCCTGCGTGAGAGGAAATAACTCTCCATACCATCAGGTGTCTGCTTTCATATATGTAGTCTGTATTCGTCATTCAAAAAGGGAAACCATAAGACCTAGGAATGCGACTATACAAACCATAAACAAAGCAGCGTTTCCTTACTATTTTGACACCACTCTCACTCACCACAGACAGGTTTCGTAACATAGCTACTTCTAATCCAGAATATGTCTGATAAGAAGTTGCCAATGGCACTGGTGTTGTCAGCCCTTGGTCTTTTGGTGGTGGAAGAAGAAAGGAAAGTCGTTTGCTTGCTTTCGTCACTTTTGTTTCTCTTCTCGTGCACTGATTCACTAAGCTGAACAGCCAATCAGAGTGATCTCTCTCACTGATGGGCTCCGCTGCGGATTCAACATGCTCAAATGGCCGAAAAGCCACTGACAGGGACTAGTGCCAACGGTGCGGGGCACACCGTAAAAACTAGGGCCACAGGCGCTCACCGACAGCTCGTCATTGACACACTGGGACGACGGTCGGCCATCGGCCCAGTGCGTCACGGCCTATAAGTAAAGTTTTATGATTAAGGTAAGTTAAAGAATGTAGGAGTCAAAGTCAGGCTGTAGTTTAAGGAATATAGTCAATGATACGTCCTCATGAGGATTAAAGCACAATAATGATTAATTTCTGCCTGTGCCACTGATGCAAAACTTGGACTACAGTTAATGTAGAAACGCTTTTTATATCCAAAAGCATTGAGACATTCGAGTGTCTCACCTTGAGCTACCCAACTGTGTATAAATATAGTATAGTGTATGTGTGTGTGAATGATTTCTGCCTGGTTAACTTCATAGCCTCGGGCACGACTGGTTTTCCCTTCCCCATCAGTGTGTATGTGTGTCAGATTGGGTGCGAGAAAAAGACAAAAAGAGACTAAAAGAGAGAGAGAGAGAGAGAGAGAGGAGAGAAGGAGAGGAAGCAAAAAAAAGGTTGTCAGGGAATGCTTAGGGGTATAGGACCATCTGTTGCTAAAACAATTCAGTTCTACCCCTCCTTTGTTGTTCGGTTCATTCAGATGCACACATCTGGTGCCTTTTTCAGGGCTCAAATCTTCATCATCCCCATGTTCACGCTTGAGTGTCTATGTCAGGAAACAAGATCATTCATACATTATCAATATTGTCTTAATGAGTCACCAGAATACAAAGACACAAAAAATCAACAAACATTTTCGTCATTGTAATGTCTAAGTGAGTCAAACTATGTTTTCATTATTATCTTTAATCAATTAACCGTTTAGACTATAAAATGTCAGAAAATAGTGAAAAATGCCCAAAACACTTTCCTAAAGCCCAATATGATGTCTTCAACTGTCTTATTTTTGTCAACCCCCCAAAATATTCCATTTGCAATGATATAAAACAGAGAAAACAATTTAGAAGCTTAAACCTGGCAATGTTTATTTGTGCGTTGTGAGTTCCTTGAACATGTTGTATGAACATTGATACATGTTTTTCTTGCTGTAGTCATTCCTCCTGTTCATACTGGCCATTAAAAGATCCCTTTATAATACACTTTCAATGTGACTGATGAAAGCTAAACCTGACAGCCCTCTTTTTGTGCAAAAATGTATTTAAAAGTTTACTTGAAGTTAATATGAAGCTTCAGCCTTCCAAATTAGTCAAATCAAGTCAATATATTCCAAGTTACTGTCTTTTAGTGCCAAATTCCCTGTTTTTGTTATGATCTTTCCACTACAGCTGAACAGGAAAACACTGTCGAGACACAAAGAGGGTACTTTTTATTAAAAGGTCTGTGACTGTGGATGATGTCCAGTCTATTTGACTAACTCAGACTACTGAAGCCTCACCTTATCTTCAGTTAAACTTTTTTTTTTGCTCAAAACGAGGACTGTGGATTTTGTCCCCCATCACTTACATTGTCATTGTCTTTGTGAATTTCTCTCTCATCTGGCTGCTGATGTTTTGGGGTGTTTTAGAATCTATACATGTGTTTTGATTAATTGTTTTAGATTGGTCTTATTTTTTTATTTCACTTATTTGGGGACAACAAGTTCAGGGGGAAGGTATGTGATGTGCATGGTCCATTTCTTGTCTTCACAGTACTTCAGTGACCATGTTGACTGCCTCCTCCTCCTCCTCTTCTTCCCCCCTTGTTTCCTTTTCTGTCCCGTCTTGTCTCCCTCCACTGTATTACTGTGCCCCCTTTTAGAGGCTCGAGGTCAGAGGTCAGCGACTGTGTGAAAGAGGGCTTTGTCTGTGTGGAAAGGTCTGAGAAGAGCACACTTCCTCTGACCTCTGACACACACACACACACACACACACACACACACACACACACACGATTTCAAGCAGTGTTGCTTCACCCTGGTAGAAAGTCCAGATGTTACAGCCTTTATCTCTCATTAAACACATCTGTAACATCTGTCTGTGCACCCATGCACACTCATCACACAGGCAGACTGGAATAAATGCGGTTATGTTTTGTTGGTGAAACTAACCTGAGTGACTTTCTTCTCTTTCAAAAATCAGTATTTGTGCTCTGTATTCTGAGATGTACCAATACAGAAAATAATCTACACTTTGCTTCACATCATAGTGTTCTTTGCCTCCACCTCATCTGTTACCTGTTGTGTATTACGGGTTACCAAAGAAGAGTTTTAGTCTACCAGTTTCTATGATTAGATTGCAACCAGGATGGTATCATCAAACAGAATTATTATGATAAATCAGTGGTAAAAGTATCAGCTTAGATCTAAAAGCCCATGAAAATAATAATGTATTTTAAACTCTGTTGTGACATACAAGTTGCTCGACTGCTGTCAGCTAAGAGCTTCACCAGAGGGTTCATTACTTTATGTGACCACACAGTAATCTCCCATACAGGTTGCACTGCCTAACCTCAGTCTTTTTGTGTGTTTGTGTGATCCAGGGCGACCGTGTTTGGGTCAGAGAGAAGGAGCAGCTGGTTCCCGCCACTGTCAACTCCTGCGGAGATGGAACCCTTGTCGTCACAACTGACTATGGAGAGGTAAGGGCTGTACACACACTCACACACACACACGCATGAACGCGTGAACTGAGCTGGACTGAACCAAGGAAATCATGGAGTGCTGTGTCTGGGCCAGGATATAATTTGTGATTGCTGGGTAGACAGATCCATCAGGCTGATTCATTGGATAAAGTTACATGTAGATTGGTGCAGTACTGGGTTACTCAAATCTTGGAGGTGCACTAACCAAATTTCCACTGCATCAAAGTCCAGTAAGGATTCATTACATAACATTTCAGTACAAAAATGCCAGAGCTATGTACATGAAGAACATTTCTGTATTAATGAGAGACATGATGCCTGTGTTGTGTCTCCAAGTCTTTAAACGTGGGTTGTGATAGCAAACTGGTGTGTTCATTAGCGAGTCTGCCGCAGGAGTTCTTTGCTATATTCATCGTTGAAAATGATTTTACAGTTATTCTGCTGGAGGCTTGATATGACTTTGCTTTTTGGGATAGTTTTGTTCAAAACAGGCATATTTTGTGTCGCATTGGCGTTTTGGGTTCCCACTCTTCATTAATGCCACTGTTTCATTGCAAATCAAACACATTACAGTAGGTCTTGTGCTTCCCTCAGGAAAAATTTCTCAGTCCACTCAGCCTTAAATTCACGATTTCCATGGTTTGAACAAGCCATTTTACTCTTTCAACCAGAGCTCCAGCATCTGACAGCAACCTTGCTAACTGTGGCGTCTGAATGAAGACAGGTGAGGTGATGTAGTGATGTGTCACTCAAAAGTGGACCAGGTCAGGCTGCAGTGAAATTCAGTTAATATTGAGTACAGAGTATGGTGTAGTAGCTTCAGTTTATGTTCATTAAAGGACAACACTGTGTTTTTATTCAGTTCAATACAACATCTTGTAAATAAGGAAACTGTTCTGATATTTGTAACATTTTTGGTAGTTATTGCAAATTATTTGTGATGGATCTGTACGACTAAGGCTCACCTGCACAGTAGTGATGAATGTTTACATGCTGGAGAAAAGCAAAATATTTTATATGGATAAAGCTCCAAGGTAATGTCTTAATTACACAGTTTTTTTTCCACTAAAAACATGATTATCTGGAAAAAAAAAAGGTTTACCAGTAAAAGAAAAGTTTCTGTTAATGAGAGGTGATGGGCCAAACTTCAAAAGTCCTCAGAAAAGAATACATTTTTTATGTGAAGTGGGCTGTTTCTTTAACAAACTATCTAAACAGAACAGAAAACACTCTACAGCGTAGTAGAGATAAACAGCGTCAGCATTCATATACTGCTGAGTGAAATCTGCAGCAGTGGCATGTAATGTGTCGTCTGTGCATTAGTTTGGGGTAAAGGTCAGCGTGAAGGTGAAGCAGCTGCGCAGGTTCATCCTCTCCTGTGCGGATCAATAGAAACTCCCGGTCATGACGCTCCGCTTTCCTGCCCCAGTTCATTCCTCCTCCTCCTCCTCTTCCTCCTCCTCTTCTTCCTCATACATATGCAAAATGCATCTCTGACACACATTCAGCCTCCAGAGGAGAGCTTGAATAGATTGAGAGCATTATGGGAGCACATGCTTGTTTCAGGATGTCAGATGTCAGGACAGAGTTGCCTGTAGTTGTTCTAAATGGCAAATCCAGGCGGCTGCCCCAACGCTAGCCCTTAAACACCAACCCCCCCTCCCAGCCAAAATAATGGAATTGAATGTTTAAATCTCATTATGAGTGTGTGTGTGTGTGTGCTCATCTAATCTGTATCAGAGGAAGGACAGGCACACGTTGCTCTTTGGATTTAATGTTTTTTTTGATGCCTGATGTGTTTGGCACGCATGCACACATACACACACATGCGCTCCAGTTGGCAGCGTTTAGATGGAGCTAATAATAGACTTGGTTTCTTTGGCCCTAATTCAAGAGTCTCAATCCACCCTTTATACCCCCAAAGAACATCCACATGTACACTCTCTTTCACATTCGCTTTCACAGATGTACAATGAGGTTCATGTTTCATGGCCTCCTGCTACTCTAAAAGCATCGTCTTTTAAAGAAGCTGCTTCAGTATTTCTGTTTGGGGACGCAGCAGTGACAGACAGGCACTTCCCAAAATAGAGGATTGGTTATAGGAGCAGGCATTCTCTTTGCTCTGGATTATGAATGTCCATAACCTCCCCAACCCCCATCCAGCTCTCCCTGCCTCCCTCTTCCCCTCTCCCTCTCTGCTAGCTGTTGGTGTTTAAATGTTAGCTCTGCAGGAGGTGGTGAATATTTGATAGGGAATCAGCGGGATGGGGGGCTTTTCCCTGTTACAACAGCATCTGACCCATGCAAACAGTCCCATGCTCCCATCGCTCCCTGTTGCTCTCCTGATCTTGGTCATAAATGCATTTTTGATTCCACTGAGCCGAGAGAGTCCAGCAAATCCCAGGAGCATTTTTAATAGCCTTAAGAACAACACAGTTAAGAAATGACGACAACATTGATGCCAACGTGGTGGGTAGAACATGCAAACACATGCAAAATTTAACGGTATTTGGCTATTTTTGTAAAGTTCTACTTTTCTGCTACCCTTTTCTTTCTCATATTCTCTTCCCTGCTGCCCTGCTCACTCTGGTTCTGTAATCTACAGTACAGACCCTGACCCAGTTCACCACATTACCAATTCTGGGTTACAAATGCTGCGGCTGCAAACCTACAAGCCTTCATGTCAAATCAGCACAGCTCACAACTACCAGGGGTATATGCAACCCTTTACATCATTCATAGAGACTTTTACTCTACTTTTTCAACAGTAGGTTGTCATTTAAATAGAAATATTCTAGTTTGTTGAACACATTTGCCCCATCATGCAGGTGTGAAATGTTTAGTGGCAGCCTGATGCTGTGTCCTCTCACCATGCGTGGTGTACAGTCACCCAAATTTAGCTCTCCCCAGTCATTCCCCACTTATTTATTTATTTATTAAACCTTTATTTATACAGGCTGGGTTGGCTGAGCATGCATGCTCTTTTACAGCAACGCCCTGTTAACAGTTAAATCACAAAGAAAGTAACAAGGACGGACAGACACATTAATAAAACAGAAATTAGACAATATACTTGAAAAGTTTCCGAACTTCTGTGTAAACAGTGTCACAGCTCTTTTCAGTCAGACTTATTTGTCTTTGTAATATCTTAAAATAAATATAAAGTATTATATATCATATATGTATATAGGGTAGCTGCTTGATGAACTGATGTAGAGCTGCAACAATTAGTTAGTTAATCGATCAGTCGATCAGAAAATTAATTGCCAACCATTCTGATAATCTTTTAATTTTTTTTGGAGCCATTTTTTTAAAGAAAAAATGCCAAAATGCTCTGGTTCCAGCTTCTTAAATGTGAATATTCTCTGGTTTCTTTATTCCTCTATGACAGTAAACAGTTGGGTTGTGGACTGTTGGTCGGGACAAACAAGACATTTTAGGCTGCACCTTGGAGAAACAATGATCTTCATTTTTTATTAGTTGCAGCCCTAAACTGATGTCAATACAGATCCTACAACACAAAGTGGAAAGGCTTTGTCAGCATTTGCCATCTTCACAGTTATATCAATAAGTGACTCCTCTGTCTGTGATCCGTCTGTCCATTTTAAACCACTTAAATGGCTCTGGGTTGCAGTGGATCTACACTGTGGTCTCTGCTCAGTTGGACATGCCCAGGATGCCGTTCAGTCGCTTGTGTTGTGTTTCATCAGTGACTCCCCACAACTCATGACCATAAGTGAGGGTTTGAGGGGAAATTGACTAGTAAAACGGGAGTAAAACTAATCTCCTTGGATTGATAAACCTTTAGATATTAGCGCATTATTCAGGGTTTTACCTTTTCCTTTGAAGTATGAACATAGTAGAGCTTTACAGCGTATAGAAGCCGATTAGATTAGATCAGATTAGATGAAACTTTAATGAACCTGTGGTGAAACTGGGTCAGCAAAGAACTGGCATGTACAGTAGATAGATATAGAGATTATTGAAGATACAATTTTATTATTTTATGTTATATTACAGATCTTCCTGGTCTGGTTGCTATGGATACGGCAACAGAATCAGCATCAGGCTTCCCCTTACATAATGCTTTAATTTTGATTTTGATGTCACAACGTGCACCAGCATTGGACACATTTACACACACACACACACACACACACACGAGGATGTCCGTATATACACACACAGGTTACAATGAGTTATGGACACTGTGTTATGTGACCTGGATTTCCTGTAGCTAGCGTGTAAGCTGCAGTGAGAGCTCACGCGAGCACAGAACATGCTGCAGGGATGTCTTACTCCTTGTGCACACACAAAATGACTGCGAGTACACACACACTCTTTGAAATGCGACTAAAAAAGTGCAGAAATCACTTGTTTTGTCTGATTCTGCAGAGAAACAAGCTGATGCTGCTGTGTGATCTCCTGACCCACATTCCTCCTCACAGTTTCACATTTCTAACCCTCTGAGGCTCCTGTAGTTACTCACTCGCTTAGCATCCTATAATATGATTAATGTAAGACAAAAACACAAATATGCAAAGACACACACACACACACACACACACATTTCCCTGTGTGTCTCTTGCTTTCTTGCTGTCTGTATCTCACCTTCTCTGTCACTCTACAATGTTATCTGCGAAGAAACAAGGCAGTTTTCCCTCTTGGGTTTGGGATGAGTGTGAGCTGCCAAATCTTAAAGGATGATGACATATGAAATGTGTTATCCACTGCTGTGCTGTGGGGCGGAGAAGGTATAAATGGAGTTAAAGCTTGTTGTTAACCTCTTTTTTCTCAATCGAAAACTCACCATAGCTCAGTGGAAAAAAAAGGAAAAAAAAGGCAGAAGCAGGAGAAGAATGAGCTTTAAAAAAATATACAACACAGTTCTGGAGTTAATTTGGGGGAACTGAGAAGACACGATGTAAATCAATATTAGTGTTCTTTCATTAACTCAAAGCTCTTTTCAGTGATGCCAGGGTTGGTGTTAAAATGTTGGCAAATTTAAATTGATTAGAGCTGCAATGATTAGTGGATTAATTGATTGACAGAAAATTAATCTGCAACTTTTTTTTGTGATTACTTATTTATTGTATAAAGAGATACAGAGCGCAACACAAAATCAATCAGATCTGGAGAGACCTAATAGGTGCAAACTACTACATGGCAACAGTATACAGAAAGCCCCCCCAGTGCCACCCCCACCCACAAACAGGCAAACAAAACAACAAGACAACAACAAAAACAAACAGTGAACTTAAAAAAAGAAGTAAAAAAAAAAATACCTGAAAAAATGAATCGGTTAATAGTTTTGAGTCATTTTTTAAGAAAAAATGTAAAAATTCTTTGATTCCAGCTTTTCAAATATAAACATTTTCTGGTGTCTTTAGTCCTCTATGATAGTAAACTTGAATATTTTGGGTTGTGGACTGTTGGTCGGGACAAAACAAGACATTTGAGGATCTTACCTTTAACTTTTGGAAAGACAGATTAATCAATAATGAAAAGAAATGGTTAGTTGCAGCCCTAAAATTGAATTATTAAATAAAACTACATTATTTCTATTTATTTTAACTTTTTTGCCTTCATTGGACAGCTATATAGTAGATAAGTGGACAGGAAACAAGGGAAGAGAGAAGGGCACGACATGCAACAAAGGTCCCTAGTTGGAATTGAAATGACGTTGTGGTTATGTCACATGTGCTGTAACCATTTGGCTACCAGGGCACTCCCATTATTTCCATTTAAATTATTCAGAAACAATGTGGGAATCTGTTTTTATATATATTAAATATATATTATATTCTTGAAGCCGGTGGCCAGTCCTATATGCATTAGAGCATGTTGGTTTTAAGATAAAGTGACTTGTTGACACTGTTGGCCTGTAGCTGCCAGAGTCAGATTACACAAAATACCTCCTCTGTGTTCCCCAATCCTAATCTGACCCATGAAGGTCTGCCAGATCTGATCCGAGGTCAGCGGGGAGAGATGCAGGTGCTGTGTGAAACTGTATCTTCAACTGGTGAATAGAGGTTTGCAGAGTATATAGGTCACTGTGCCCAGAGCTCTCTCTCTCTTTCTCTCTCCATCTTTATCTCTCTCGCCTCCTCTCCTCACTCTGGCTGCAGCTAATATGTGAAGTCAGATGAAGAGGCTTGTCTCCCCTGGCTCTCCTCCTGAATCATGCAAAGCAGATTCAGACATCAGAGAGCTTTACGGGAAGACCACTGCATGCATTGTATGTGTGTGTGTAAAAAGTGTGCGTGTGAGGGTTTTTCACATGAGCAAACCAGGTGAAGAGTGCAGCAATTTTACTGGAAGAGAGAAGTAACAGAAAGTGATAAAAAGGAAGAGAAAGGACTGTAAAAGAGACAGTAAATATTGTAAAACAAATCCCATGAAAAGGCCAAATCCTACTGACAAGAATTCTATGCGTAAGCAAAGCATGATTTACTAATTTGTCTGTGTGAAAAACCTCCATTGCTGTCCAAAAACACATCAAAGAGTCACACTGTTGCACTGGGTGACATGTTGCTTCATTATGACAAACCTGGGCACTGTAGTTTATTTTGATTCGATCACATACACCGTCTTGCTGCCATAAATACTAACTAATGCACCAAATGTGTATTAATCCGCCACTGAAAATAGTCCCCTAGCAAATGCACTATTTATTCCTGTTTGAGTAATTTTTCCTAAAAACTACAGTGCCCAGATTATTTAGGGAATTGCTTAGCCTTTCTTAATTTAAAAAAATATTAATATGTGACACACTGTAAAGATCTTCAGGAGGGACAAATACATTTGGGGCTGTGAGAGAGAAAGTATAGAGATGTTATAACACATTATTGGTTTTGGTCTTTTCATGGGATTTGTTAACCGTAAGAAAAATAAAGAATAACACCAGCTTTATCCTTTAAGTCTCTCCCACACTCTACAAGTTCTAGTGAGAGATGTACATCTGAAGACAAATCACAGTTGGTTAACTGTGCTCTGCCTCTAATTTACTCTCATTCTGTCTTCTCCTCTCTCTGTTTTTCACTCACTCATTCCATGTATTTCTTCTCTTTCTCTCTCCAACAATGAATTATTGAATATGAAGTATCCCATTTTAGACTCTCTGGGTAGACAAACTTATTGTGTGTGTGTGTGTGTGTGTGTGTGTGCTGCACATATAGTACAGTTTGAGTTTGTTAATGCACAGATTGTGTGTTAAAACCCACCAGAGGACAATGGAAGTGGAGGACGTTTGCCAAAACCTTTTTTCTTTTTTATTTCCACTACAGCTGCATTTTATTATAGGCATTGACACACTTTCCCACTTCATAGCATCTTCTCTTCCTGGATCATTTGCATAGTACGGGTTGTCCCGAGTGGGTTTTCCTGAACATCTCTGGTTTATCTGCTGTTTAAGGCTTTTGTATATTTTACTGTAAAGCAGCTTTGGCTTTAGAAGCAATTGTAAAACCCAGAATAGTAGCCTAGCCCAGTCATTTTTTTCTTTAATCTTATAGTTAATATATCAAGGGCTTTTTCCATCATTGTAGATAGACCTTTTGTTACAATAAAGGGGCATTTCACAAATTGTTTACTGGTTATGCAGAGTACTACTCAGCCTGCTAAAGCAGTTGTATAATGTCTTCTGCTGTTTTGAAGAAACTTTGATGTCATCACGGTTATCCTGGTGAGACTATACATTTTAACAGCATACATTGCAAACTGTGGGCATGGCCACCACATATTAAAGGTCTAATGAAGAGATTCTGTAGAGTTGCATTTTTGGAAGTGGGGACAATGCACAGTACATTTATTGTACCAGATATAGCTAAAAACTACATGTCCTGATGTGTGTTTTGTGTGTGAAGCCTTATCTTCTGTGCCTCTATAATTTACCCTGGATTGCAAAAGCACGCTTGCCTTTCTGATTGGCTCTGCTTAAGCCTTCAATTACAGACAGGGGTCTCAGATAGAGCCATTTAGGCATTAAGTGTGTCTGTGTGAGTGAGCACACAGGGATCCATGTACATTAGATAGACAGGGAGATAGATCAGAGGGACTTTCAGGAGAAAAAAAAAGCCCACATGGATACAGTGTGGAGGTTGCAGGCACCAGCAAAAAAAGAGTAGAAGATGGAGAAAGAGGGAAAAAAAACAGAGGTTGAAATGTGGGGAATGCAATGCCTGGCAGGCTGGGGGAAGAGGGGTAAATTAATGGAGAGTTGGATGATGTGAGGGAGGATGAGATTGAGAGAACAGAGAAAGGAGAGAGGCAAATGACAGAGAGGGGGAAGGGATAAAAGAGGAGTGACATACAAAGGGAAAGAAAGATGAGAGAGACCGACAAGTGATGTTTGAGACATGAGGGCATTTAGAATTCAGTAGGAGAAAATTCAGGCATGAGAGTGAGAGACTTAATGGAGGAAGAAAGTAAAAAAAAAAAGGGGGGGGGGGGGGGGAAAGCTTAATATAAAACTAATTGACCTGGATATAGAGAGAGTTTCTGTCTTTCAAAGTGTGTGTAACAGTCCAGCTATCATACAGTCAGTATGAAATGGCCTCTGCATGTGTACAGCTGTTCAAGCCATTACTAACAGGCATGTTAATGCATCTCATCACTCGGACATGCGTGTCTCCCGTGCGTATCAGACATTGAAAAATACATAACCATACGCACGTTAACACACATACACACACACACGTAAAAGTTGCCAGTGACCTCGATTCAGCGTTAAAGTGTGAGAGCAGCAGGAAAGATGAATTAATTAAGGAAATACAAGGTGTGAAACGAACCTGCAATAACAGATTTTCTAGCCAGAAAACAAGCTGTAAGCACAACACTGACATACCGTATCATCATCTTTTGAGTTGTTGTAGCGACTTTGTGAGCAAACAGTTGCTTATTTACACATCCAGCAGATACCAAGCAAAATTAGCATTCCTTTGGAGTTGTGTTTCTGACCATGTAAGGTCCAATATTCACTGTTGTTCTCCAAGAGTGGCTCTTTAGCTGCTAAATGCTCCACTATGTTCACCAGCTAGTTTCTGGAAACAGCTGCCTGCATCAGCTGGAAATGATGCTGTTGAAGTTGTTGGCAGTAAAACCAAAACAATCAGCTGAAAGATGCTAAAATGTTCCATAGAGGTGAGGGGAACTCTTGTTAATATAAAATACTGATTATAGCAGCAGGAAATGCAGAATAAGTTAAGAAATCTGGTGTTTTTATTAATATTGAGACAGCCAAGTATAGCAAGTGAAGGAAGGCTCATTATACTCATTAGAGCCCAACCACATGGATTCTTAAAGTCTGTTAGTAGAGAATGATAAAGACTGACGAGATGACAAAATATAAAAGTAAACAGGAAATTTGGAACCATAAAATTTGCTGGAAATTAAATTATTATTAATAATAGCTTGAATTAAACTTAAATTAAGAATAAATATAAGTTAAACACAAAAAATGTAACCTATAATTAATTTATCCTAACAATTTTATTGCATTGAAATTGGCAGAAAAGAAGTTGGCTGATGATTGTGACCCTGGCTCTAACATACTCATGTATATATTCATAACTGTGCCGGGATAACAACATGTCAGTGCCGTGATTAAGTACCACAGGTTTAAAAGTGAGGAGAAAGAGTCAAGTGGACGGGGGTCACGGTGAAGGTGGTGGGCTCTTAGTAAGTGAACCCTACATAAATTCTGCTCTCTAATGGAGGATGAGAAGTAATTGGGTCATTTCATCACAGCTGAGTGAGTGGGGAAAGGTTAGTGAATTAATTGGCTAGACCCTCATCAGCAGTTACCAGCAGCGAGTGCAAGAGACACGCACCCATACATTTACAAGTGAGCAGTGGCGAAAGAAGTATTCAGATCCTTTACTGAAGTAAAAGTACCAATACAGCAATGTAAAAATACTTCATTACAATTAAAAGTCCTAAATGAAAAATCCTACTTAAGTAAAAGTATGTAAGTATTAGCACCAAAATGTACTTAAAGTATTAAAGTATTAATTTTGTCCCTCTGACTGATATATTATTATGTATGACATCATTAGATTATTAATACTGAAGCATCAGTGTTAGAGCAGCATGTTACTGTTGTAGCTGCTGGAGGTGGAGCTTGTTTGAACTACTTTATATACAGTTAGCTAGTTTAGTCTAGTGGTTCCCAACCTAGGGATGGCGCCCCTCCAAAGGGTCACCAGATAAATCTGAGGGGTCGTGAAATGATTAATGGGAGAGGAAAGAAGAAAAAACACAGTTCTGATACACAAATCTGTTTTCAGTTTTTGGACTTTTTCTCTAATCTTTGATTTTTGGTGAAATATTGGATCATTTGAACATTTATTGAAATTAAACCATGTGAGAAGTTTAGAGGGAAAAATCACTATTTGGTGGAGCTGTTAACATCTGAAATGTGACCCCAACTACACACTGCTTTATGTGAGACGTCCAAAGCCAAAAAGGAAACCACTGGTTTCATCTTTAACAATGTGTTGTGTTTTAAAAGCTTGTTATATTATCCATTATGTCAAATCTTCATCTGAAAAGTAAATAAAGCTGTCAAATAAATGTAATGGAGCAGAAAGTACAATATATTCCCTCTGAAATGTAGAGGAGTGGAAGTATAAAGTAGCATAAAATGGAAATACTTAAGTAAGGTGCAAGTGCCAAAAAATTGTAGAAAAGTACAATATTTGGGTAAATATAGTTAGTTACTTTACACCATTGCAAGTGCAGAAGATGAGACAGAGGAAGAAGAACTACAGCATATAGCACACAGGTTTCCATTTGCAGGCCACAAACAACATTTTACTCGCAGACAGTTGGCGAACAATGATACAACTCTGAGTTTGTTCGCCCTGAGAGAGCCGTCTGCACGCAACAGCTCTGTGCAGCAGAAGACAGCCTTACTGGAGTGAAATAGATTTATTTAAGAACAGGATGTCTGAATGCCTACAGCGCACCCCTCTGCCACTCTCAACAGACCTCCAACACATCTGTTACAGCAACACACACACACACATACAAACACACACAGAGGGTGGAGGCTGGCTGTGAGACTGAGCTGACATATTAGCAACCCAGTGTTTTAAAGGCCGTGGTTTCTATTCTTAGACTAGTTGATTTCACTGGAATGAATGAATGAACGACCTTTATGCTGAAATAGAAAGAAAATTATCTCCTGTCAGGGTGTGTGTGTACTGAATAGAAAGAAAGAAAGACAGGGATCATCGTACCAGCATGTGTGTGCCTGACCTGAATACACACCGTGCTGTGTTCACCTGTCAGTTCCTGGCAGATCACATCGGTCACACTCTCTTCTTCTCTGCTTCTGTCCACGCTCTATTCTTTCTCCCCTGCTTCTTTTTCTTCTTCTTCTTCATCCTCTCCCACAGCCGGGTTCCCCACCCGAATTGTCCCCTACTCTCCAGTTACCATGGTGATGGATGACATAGATGAGATCAGGGTCTGGAGGGTGGGGGACCAAAAAGCTCTGCATTCTCATCATGTGGATTTTCGTCATGTTGCATCACAATTAGCCTGTTCATGCTAAAAATGGAAAGACCTTGCGATGTTGGCATCTTTTTTTTTCATCTGGCGTGAACACATTTGCATGCATCTCTGAACAAGACACATTTATTATTATCAGTGAACATTATTCACAGCTTGACAACTGAAACTATCTACCCAGGATTTTACTCAGTTTTTACAGAAATCTATTGGAGGTATTGATGAAATTTCTTTTGTCCTTCAGCACATACAATGTGAAGTAACACCAGGACAATGCAGGTTAATACAATACAACATAATGTAGAGCAATACCGAAGCAATATTTGTGCCTCTCACGTATTAGGATACATTAAGGTCACAGAGGTAACCATCAGTTTCTTTAAAAGATAATTAACTGGCGATTAACTGGTCATTTAAAGACACTTGCTGCTGCTGCTGTGTATTTTCAGAATCCTCAAAGACTCTTCTAACCATCTGGATTAAAAAAATATTTCATCCGCTGCATGTTTAAAGAAGATTTTTAACCTGTTTCCCAAGATGCAACTCTTTTATCATTCAGCAGACGGAATATTTTTCATCCAGATGCTCCAAAGAGTCTTTGGGGATTCTGGAAATGTCAGAACAATGGTAAGTGTTTTTAAAGACCTTCTGGGTTTTTCAAACATCCCCGGTTAATTATCTTTTAGAGAAACTGATGGCTACCCCTGTTACCCGAACATACAGTATGTTAATACATGAGAGGCACAAACTGGGGTTAGGCAACACAATGCAAAGTCAAGTTTTGTGGTCAATAATTTGACCTGCAGTTTGAGACTGTTTCTGCTTATTTTCTGCCTCCAGCTCTTCTTATGCAAAGTACCACTGGCTGACAATGCCAGTGCAAAACACAGTTTCACCACTTTTTTTTATCAGACTTATTCATTCTCTGGTCATATTCCAAACATCTAACAAGACAGTAACAAGTATGACTGCAATAAACTTAAGTGTTCTCTCAGTGATGTTGAAAGTCATTACAGGAAAAGTAGATTAACATTTTTGTGGTAGTAACAGGCACATCGGAAAAGCGAATCACACTTCATTATGAAGTAAGTAATGGAGATGATGTGTGTTATTCGTCTCCCAGGTGTTGTACTTGCAGCAGGCCGAGGTTACCAGGGAGCGGGTGTATGCTATGCACCAGTCCAGCATCGATGGGGTGGAAGACATGTCATCACTGGCCGAGCTGCACGAGGCTGCCATCATGCACAACCTGTACCAGCGCTACAAGAAGGATAACATCTATGTAAGTGCATTCAGATAGACGTGTTTATAAGTACGTGTGAGTGTGTGTATGTATGTGTCCAAGCCTGAGTGTACATAATGTTTATGTCTTGATGTGCCCCCCTTCTCCTTTTCCCGGCATCTTTACATGCATGAGGCTTTTAGCAGGAAACACAAATCATCCTATCAGACCCATCTGCTCTAAGTGGAAAAGGTAGCGAGAGGAGAAAGAGAGAGGGAAGGGCCAGAGTTATAAAGTCAGAGTATTGAATAATTTAAACTGTTAAAACAACAAACTAATTAAACTCCATGTTTTTGAACATGTAAAATTGATTATTATGGATATTTAAAATTGTAATTTTTTCGAAATATTAATGGAGTATGATTACTTCAGTGGTTTACCGACACAAATAGACTTGTTTGAGGAACTTTGTTGAATCAAGTCTAATGTCTTTACACTATTGCAATGATTGGCTCATTAGTTCTTGTTTGATACAGTGACAGTTGTTTCTATAAATGATTGAAACAACTTGGCCTGATTTTTCCCTTATTTTTTTTTCTTCTTTAGCAAGATTTCAGTGGCTTTGGATGTTTAACCCCATTAATCATATATACTTTACATTGCTGCTGACCATTTTCCAGATGAAATACCATACTTGAAAAAGGAAATATTTACAATGAACATTTTGTTGGCTTTTTGATGCAGTTTTGAAAACCTGTTCACTAATTTGACAACAAACAATTATACGTTCAAGGTACATTTGTGCATCATAGACATCACAGACTCTGAATGAGAACAACTAAGACTGAGAGTCGATGAAATGTACAGATACAAATTTGTCAAATAACACAATAAATTACAGTATAGTACAGGGGCAGCTGTGGCTCAGGAGGTAGAGTGGGTCGTCCGCTAATCGGAAGATTGGTGGTTTGATTCCCGGCTCCTCCAGTACTTAAAAAAGTAAATTTCCAATATACTAAAAAGACTGATGGTGGAAACAGACTGCCTCAGGCGAGGAGGCTGGATGTTTATGCAAATACAGATTATGGCGAACGGTCTGTCAACTCGCCATGGCGTATCCATCATGCACCGCGCGGCTGCATCTCCTGCTCTCCATAGAAAATTAACAGAATCTGTCAACTTGACGTACGTCATTGCATCCAGTCTGCACGCTCCTCAAGAGTCTACAGCCCTGCTAGCTGCTCTGTGTGGCTTCGCTTATGCACAGTGGTGCTTTGAGCTAAATGCTAAAGTCAGCATGCTAACATGTGCACCATGACGTTAACGTGCTCATGTTAAGCAGGTATAATGTTTACCATGTTCGCTATCTTAGTTTAGTGTGTTAGCATGTTAACAGCTGCTAATTAGCACTAAACACAAAGCACAGCTTTGAGGTTGATAGAAATATCATTAGTTTTAGTAGAGGGGGGTCGACCGACAGACCGACCATAGAAAAAATGTCACCTGTATGGCTAAAAACAATAACAAACACATGCAGGATTCTTCTTCGTTGACCCAGCCATACATGCACATACTGTGTATAAATCTGATGTACTTTATCACCAAAATGCTCAGCTGTTCTCATATCCCGTGAGTGAATCATAATCACAAATTATATGAATTGCTGCAATACATCATAGATATCAAACGAGTCAGGTTTGATCACGTTAATGGTGAGTTGAAAGTGAGACATTGTGCACATCTGGAAACCTGAAAGATTACAAAACAACTCAGACAAATAACAGACTTCCTGGGTGTGACCTAATCTAGATGATGAAATATTGTCCATACATGGATTTCCCTTAAGCTGATCATAAGAATTTTCCCTGTGTGGGTCAGCTTTCTGTGTCACTGTGTGTGTGTGTGTTCATGTGCTGATGTGTATATGTGTGTGTGCATGCAGGACACAAAATGCGCAGAGAGGGTAATATGACACGATGGAAGTCATGCTGACCTGAAGCTTTTTCCGTTTTTAGTTCAGAAGCATGAATAACAAGGTGACTGCTACAGCACGAATAATTCAAAGGGAAATATAACCTCCCTCCTCCATCATATCACTGACTTGACCTCAGCTTTCTAATAAAAATCTGGTGATTTGTCACTCATCACTCCCACTGTCACCCTGCTGTGCTCCTTTATCCTCCAGTCCAGATTAATACACAAGGCTGCTTTAATATTTGACATATATGCTGTATTGCTATATGCTGCATTTATGTGTGTAAGTGAGTGTATGTCCATGTCAGTATTTGAGAGAAAGAGAAGTGGAAAAATGGAAAGTAGAAAATAAACAATAAGAAAAAAAAAAAAAACCCACAAGCTGAAGAATGACAAAGACTGAATCTTAAATGTCCTTGGTTGTTTTCAGACCAATATCGGCAGCATCCTGGCAGCTGTCAACCCCTACAAGCAGATCTCAGGTATGTACGACCCAGAGAGGGTGGACCTGTACTCCAAGCACCACCTCGGGGAGCTCCCACCACACATCTTTGCCATAGCCAATGAATGCTACCGTTGCATCTTTAAACGCCACGACAGCCAGTGTGTCCTCATCAGGTGAGTTTTCACCTGGGAGCTGGGTTACTTTAATGGTTCAGTATGCTGGTTATCATGTGATTTAGCTATGATTCATGCCTTATGGTCTCATACCTGTCCATTGAAGGAAAGATAAGCCCAGCTATCCATTATCTATACCTGCTTTTCCTGTTCAGGGCTTTAAGCAGCCTATCCCAGCATGCATTGAGAAAGAGACTACTGTTTTTGAAAAATTCTGCTATTCTTACTCTCCTACCCTCCTACAACGGAGCGGAACATGGAGCCTTATATGGCAATTTTAAGGGTGTGGATTATGCTAATTATCACATCTCTCGAACGCGCATCTCCTCATGAACAGGTGACATTCATCAGGCTGAAACGAGCAATTTACGACAAGTTCAGGCAGTTAAAAGAGTTTGTTGAATTGGACTTGGAACACTTGGTACGAGCAAACCTCAGAGAAAAAAGTAAGAAAGTTTTAGGATAAAAATACAAAAATACTCCTGCATGAGGCCCAATTTCAGTTAAGCAGTAACTGCTGTACTAGCCAGAATAAATACCACAAAAAAAAAAAAATCTCTCACTTACATCATGAATATCAGAGCACTTGAATATACTATCAGTCTTTCATTTGGACCAGTTTGTGCTTGGAGTTTATACATAAGCAAGCAGAGAATGCCGACAGCTTTTATACCAAATGAAAATCAAGGTTAAGGCTGAAGGAAGTAGACTAGTGTTGTCATGCTTCAGACATATTGATTTCTGTGGCTGATTAGGGAGAGAGACTGAGCATATATCGGGTTCAAAGAGTCAAACCAAATTATAATTTTTGCCAGCTGAAGAAGAATTAGGGGATGAAATCATTTTGTGTCTCCCTTGGTAGTGAATATTTATGAACAACACCCTGTCACGCACTGGGTTAACCGCTCCCGGCCAACTTGGCTAACCGACTTGATCTTGCGGACGTCTCATCATGCTTTCAATTACACTCAGGCCTTATCTCACATGGTATCCTGATTGAGATAGACTGGGAGCTAATGCAATATCTCTGAAGCTATCAAACCTCAATATCAATTAAACAACCGGACCAGTTTAAGATACGGGAATGTCAGAGAAGGTCACGATGTATTTAATTAAACTGGATTGTGTGTGACTGTGTGTGTGCCCGCTCCAGTGGTGAGTCGGGGGCAGGGAAGACGGAGAGCACTAAACTGTTGCTGCAGTTCCTGTCGGTGGTGAGCCAGAACTCAGCCGGGACTCCTTCATCAGAGAAAACCACACGTGTGGAGCAGGCCATCGTACAGAGCAGGTATGAGACGGGAAAAAATAAATGGGTAACACTTTTAAAAACTTAATAAATAGTTTATAACACACTATAGTTTAGTTCTAATCATACATAAGTGTTCATTAATGTATATTTGTCAACAACTATAACTCCTCTTGTGGGCACCCATAAAGTAGAGGCTGGTGTATAAACAGATAATGAATGACAACATAGTAAAACACAGTTGTAATAACATTAATAATTAAACCTAATAATTAAATATATGGGTCAAATCAAGTCTTTTTGGGAGTAAAGTCTCAAGTAAGTCTCACAGCAGTCAAGTCCTGATTTTTGTGTCTTAAATGATACTCAAATCTGAGCCTAGAGTCTAAGTGCAATTGAGCAAATCCAGATAGCTGACCAGTGTTTGTATCAAGCAGTTATGGACATGTAAATTGTGGAGTAACAGCGCGTTGCTAAAAAAGAGCACACTTTTTCAATCAAGTTTCCCTGCTTCAATAAAGGTCAGTTGCTTTTGAGGGAATGTATTTGTTGGCCTGTGCAGCACGATACTGACGGATGTACTATAATCTATATTGCATTCACAGATAAATACGGCACTAACGGCAGGTTTTTACTCTCTCTCTCTGCAGTCCGATCATGGAAGCGTTTGGTAATGCGAAAACTGTTTACAACAACAACTCCAGTCGCTTTGGGAAGTTCATCCAGCTTCACTTTTCTGAGGATGGCAACATACAGGGAGGCTGCATTATTGACTGTATCCTTTTTTTAAGACACAAAATAAATGTATTTCATTGGACACGATGTATAGGATGTGCTACAGAAATATATTTGTGACGCTGATCAGTAACGAGCTGACTCGGCTTGACTGTTGTTTCCTTGACTCTCTACCTTTCAGATTTATTGGAAAAGGTAAACATATCTGGGGCTGCGGCTTGCTCGTGTCATGTTTGAATTTATGGATAGTGATGTGTCTGTTTTGGTTTGAGAATCATAATGAAACGCTAATAATGGCTTTGCTGCATTGGTTTTGCTGCAGAACCGAGTTGTACGACAAAACCCCGGAGAACGTAACTACCACATCTTCTACGCACTGCTGGCGGGAGCTAACAAAGAGCATAAAAGTGAGGAAAAGCAGGGTTTATTTTCAGATATCAACAGCGTCCTTTAGAAAACATGATTTTGGTTTGATGGTTTGATGGTTTGGGCATATTTTAAAACCATTTTTAACGCAACTTTCAGCAAAATGGTGATAAAAAACTATAAAGCAGCAGATGATGTTATATACACCACTATACACCGTACTGACATCATGTATTTTCTCTATCAGGCCTCTACTTCCTGGAGGACCCTCCTGAATCTTTCCACTACCTCAGCCAATCAGGATGTCTAAAGGACAAGAGTCTGAATGACAAAGAACTGTTTAACAGTGTTATGGTCAGTGTGACAGTATTTCCTTTCTTTTTGAGATTGGAGGCTAAAGACATATGAACAGATCCCCATGAAATGGAGTGAGCAGAATACTGGATACTGCAGGATTGAAACTTTAAAGTTTGTATCACCACTCTGCATGGTTGGGTGTGGTCAGAAGTGTGCTTTGTTGCACCTGTAACCACAGCCAATTGTAATATCAAGGAGTCCTGGGGTACACCTGTACATCACTGCAGCAAGGTTAGAAAGTTAAACTGCTGGAGGTCAACTTTCAGGGTTACGTTAGTGTTACGGTTCTAGAGAAATGTTTAAAAATTTCAATAAAAACCTGAGAATTGGTGCCCTTATGTAAAATCAGTGGCCATATTTCCTTAATCCCTTCAATCCCGAGATATTGAGGTTAAGACTTGATATTTGTCGGCACAGAATCCAAAAAAGTGTTTATAATATAAGCACCTCATGCTGTCTGCAGCACCTAATCTTTTTTTTCCTTTGCTTTACTTTGTGTAGGAGGCGCTGAAGGTTTTAGAGTTCACAGAGGAGGAGATCAGAGACATGTTTAAGCTGCTGTCGGGCGTCTTACAGCTCGGCAACATTGAGTTCATGACTGCAGGAGGAGCCCAGATCACCACCAAGCAAGGTCAGGGAACAGCTTATGGATAGTTAGAGAAAGTAAAACTTAAATAGATGCATGACTGGTGTGTGAACCATTTCTGTTCATCTTTCCAGTGGTCACCGATGCCAGTGAGCTGCTGGGTCTGGATGCCTTTCAGCTGTCTGAGGTGCTGACTCAGCGCTCCATTATCCTCAGAGGAGAGGAAATCTGCTCCCCACTCACTATAGAGCAGGTCAGCATACACACATACAGTATATATACACACATGTACACACTCTGTGATCGGCCTCTGCCTCTTCCCGACACGCTCGCACACCCTAACCGTCCCGTGGGTTTCCCTCTTATCGTTATAGGCCGTGGACTCCCGGGACTCTGTTGCCATGGCGTTATATTCGCAGTGTTTCTCCTGGATCATCCTCAAGATCAACCAGAAGGTCAAAGGGAGGGAAAACTTCAAATCCATCGGCATCCTTGACATCTTTGGCTTCGAGAACTTTGAGGTGAGAGCTGTTTCTGCTGGAAGCCATGCCGCTCATCCACACCCACACGCGCACACGCACGCAGACCAGACACTGATCTGTATATAAGATGTGTGTCTCTCTACCTACAGGTGAATCGGTTTGAGCAGTTTAACATCAACTACGCCAACGAGAAACTCCAAGAGTACTTCAACAAGCATATCTTCTCCCTGGAGCAGCTGGAGTACAACAGGTGCACTGTTACATGGCTGTGTCTACAGAAACCTGTAAAAGCCACGACTTAGATGGGACAACATAATTAGTTATTTAGATTACTGACTGATGTTTTATCTAACACACACGTTATTAACCGCTATCTCATGTACACACATTATACACATTATACATGTTATACATCATCATGCATATAGCAGTATAGTAAAGCATGTTATTACAACAAACACAATTTATGAAATACCAATATTCAGTATGACAGCGCCAGTGCATCATCTTCCTAGTTTGATGCGATCTTTTATAGGAGATATTCAGGTTGTGTGTGTCTGAGGATCTTTGTGCAGCAGTGTGAGCTAAGTGAAATACACCAGTTGTCCTTGCATAATAGTTTGGGTTTACGTTCTACAGGGAAGGTATCCAGTGGGACGCCATAGACTGGATGGACAACGCAGAGTGTCTTGACCTCATAGAGAAGGTAAGAAGCTGATATGTCATAACTCGTGTAATGTACAGTATTTAGAGTTGCAATAAAGAGAGTTGATCCAAGTCTGCCAACTTCATGTCGTCTGGGCATCTGGCCAGGAAGTTGAACTGTTGGCACAGAATTTGCTAAGGGCAAAAACAAACAGTTATAATCACTTTGTGAGTATAATCACTTTGTGATTATAACTGTAATGAACTGACTTTTCTCAGTCTCGGCTGGGTAGAAGTGGGTTTAAATAAAGGCCACTTCCCTGCTTTCTGGAAACTGATCTAATAACATCGGACTGATGTCTTGGAAAGTGGTGGTGATTTCATAAAGTTGATGCAATAACATATGTTTTTTTTCCTCTCTCTCTTAGAAACTGGGCTTGTTGGCACTGGTGAATGAAGAAAGTCGATTCCCCAAAGGAACAGACTTCACTCTGCTGGAGAAGTTGCACAGCAGACACTCTGTGAGTTATTTACACATTTGTTTGTGCACCTCGTGCATTATTCAGAAAGTCTTCAGCTGCTCTTTTACTGTTAAACGTCCCATGATGTTTTATTTTCCGTGCTCTTTTCCTGTTTGCTGCAGACAAACCCTTACTATGTCAAGCCCAGACTTGCTGACCATCAGTTTGGTATCAAACATTATGCTGGAGAGGTGAGTTGTGTATAACTGAGCCTCTTTCAACATGGTATGGTAGACTGTGTCAGGGGAGTTTATGATGAGCTTGTCTGTCTCTGTCAGGTCCTGTATGATGTTAGAGGGATCCTGGAGAAGAACAGAGACACTTTCAGAGATGATATCCTAAACATGCTCAAAGACAGCAGGTAGGACACTTTCTCAGAAACCCGGTAATTATGATGAATTGGTTGAAAGTATCACACTTTCATTTTGTCAGGTTTGTTTTTCAGGGTGTGATAAACAACTTTGCGTTATGAAAATGTTTTTGACGTTGTCCGATGGGCTTTGAAAAGGCAGCACAACATGTCAGAGGACCATTTAATCTCTTAGATAAAAGTTTTTAACCTTACAGTGACATTATGTGAGCTGTTTGAGATTGTGACACGACGTTGCTGAAAAGATTTATGTTTCTCGTTTTTTGTTGTCGTACGTTGATCATCATCTGTTACCTCCGGTGACATCATTTAAACATAGGTTTGTAATCCACTTTGTTTCTGTTGCCTCTCAGACTGGACTTCATCTATGACTTGTTTGAGAAAGTTGGCAGCAGGAACAACGAGGAGAAGATGGGAACAGCCAGACGCAAACCTACAGTGAGCTCCCAGTTCAGGGTGAGTGATGCATATAATTTACATACATATGCACTGATACTTTAATAGGGTATATTATATATATATAACCAACATAACAAGCAACTCATAACAAAGGGTCTAGAGGTCAGAGCCCCAGGGAATGAGAGAATATTTATATATAATTTTTTTTTAATTATTATTTTGACGATTAGTGGATTGTTCAGTCTTAAAAAGGTCTGAAATTAGTGAAAAATTACTTCTTTTTCTTCAAATTAACTTGTTTTGTTCGACTAACAGTCCAAAACCCAATGACATTAAATTGACTGTATGATGTAAAACAGACAAAAGCAGAAAATTCTCACATTTTAAGAAGCTGGAATCAGTGAATATTTGCATTTTACCTTAATAAGTGACTTAGATTATTACTCGATTATCAAATTTGTTGGCGGTTAATTTTCTTTTGACCAACTAATCAGTTAATTGACTTATTGTTTCAGCCCTACTAAGGTATAAGAGCTAAAGATGAACTCTTCTAGTAATTTTGTTCGCTGCTATATGAAAGAAAAAGGATTGCAATTTCAATTTTCTTTCTCTGTCTCTTCAGGACTCCCTCCATGCTCTCATGGCCACTCTGAGTGTATCCAACCCTTTCTTCATCCGCTGCATTAAGCCCAACATGGAAAAGGTCAGTCTGTTTCTGTCTCACACCTCCATCAGTTCTCACATTAATACTCTCTCAGACCTTGATCGCATATATCCCATAAGATATCAGTTTAATCTCAAGCCAACCTTTCTTATTTTATTCGTAGAATCCAAATATATTTGACCCGGAGGTCGTCCTGAACCAGCTGAGGTATTCTGGGATGTTGGAGACTGTCAAGATCCGTCGTGCAGGGTTCCCTGTCCGCAGAACTTTTAAAGACTTCATCTTGCGGTTTGTATCTCTGTTGTTTGTGTGTTTTTGTGCAAGTGTCTTCAAATTTATCTCCCTGAGAGATATTGCGTGTTGTTTTTTTTCTCGGTTCAACTATTTCTGAGATCTGTCTTTTGCAGTCTCTCACACTCTGTCTCCACTGTTTTCTACCTGCCAGGTACAAGATCATCCACGAAGTGAAAGTGACCACAGCAGGAGATGATAAGAAGAGGAGTGCAGATCTTCTAACCAAATATGACAATACCAAGAAAGAGTGGCAGTTAGGCAAGACCAAGGTAAGATTTGGCAGACTCTAAAGTAACCTACACCTGCCAGTAAAGATTCACAATCAAAATCTAATTTGAGTTGTTTTCTATACAGTATTATGACCTCTTTCTGCTAATCCTTCACCTTTGTTCTGTAGGTGTTTATGAAAGAGTCTCTGGAGCAGCGTTTAGAGAAAGACAGGGATGAAATCCGGCGCCAAGCTGCCATGATAATCCGAGCTCACTTGCTCGCTTTCTCTGCAAGGTAAGGCCCATGAAATTTTAGGAATTCAACAGAAGGTCCTACCTCAGTGAAACCCCACATTTTTTTTTTTTTTTAAATTCCTGTTCCTGTTTTGTCCACAGGAAGTACTTCAAGCGTGCACGTGTCAGTGCCATCACCATCCAGAAACACTACCGAGGGTACAGCAAACGCAAACAGTTCAAGAAGAAACGCAAAGCAGCGCTAGTGCTGCAGAGACACAGCCGAGGTCAGCTGGCGCGCTCTAGAGTTCGGAAACTCAAAGAGGAGAGGAAGAGGAGGGAGGAGGAGCGGAAGAAGAAAGAGGAGGAAGAGAAGAAAATGGTGGGAGAAGGGGAGCAGGAGGAAGTGAATGAAAAAGAAAAAGCTGAGCAAAAAGAGAAATCCTCGGAGGCAAGTGCTGCACAAAGCGATCAGTATGAAGATGTATCTGCTCACATACATTTTCTTTGTTTCCACAGCTTCGCCGGGGACAAAATAGCAACTATAAAATGAATGTTTCAGCAGTATTTGTTACTGAATATGTCCCCTCTCCCCTCTATGCCCCTCTAGGAAGAGGCTCGCCAGATGGAGGAGATCCTACAGTTGGAGCGAGAGATTGAGCGCTTGCAGAAGAAGCGAGAGGACGAGGTGTCGCAGCTGTGTGAGTCTTCCAAACAGGAGCTCCAGCTTCGCAGGGATGCTGAGCTCAAGCGGATGAAGAAGGAAGCGTCCCGCAAGGCCACAGAGCTCATCGACCTCCTGAACTTCGGAGGCGTGGATCCTTCACTGGGAGCAGTCGGAGCTAAGGCTGATGCAGAGGTGAAACCTCCGAAAGCTGCAAGAAGCAGCACAAGTGCATCCAAAGAGGAAGAGGTAGACGAGGGCTTCCATGCTGAAGAGGAGTGCATCCCTCTCCCTGACTTCCCCCCTCCTGCTGAGACAGACGCGCCTATGGACCAGGAGATATTTGCTCAGCTCCCTCCTCCCCCACCTGCTTTTGCAGAGGGAACAGTGCCTCCTGCACCACCTCCTCCGCCTCCCTTGCCCGCAGATGGCGTGCCTGTTGCAGACCTGCCTCCTCCTCCTCCTCCGCTCCCTCCACCTGGAGATGGCTCTACTGTCCCTCCACCTCCTCCTCCTCTACCACCTCCACCTCCCGCAGGAGAGGGGACAGACGGGGAGAAGAAAGATGGAGTCAAGGCGGAGCCGGAGAGAAAGGTGAGCATGGTGGAGAGCCTGGTGGATGGAGAGGAGCCAATCTACAGCATGCCAGCAGACACCGAGTCGGATTACGACCAGGAGGAGGAGGAGGGGTCCGTCAACGCCGGAGACGACAGCTCCGTATCTGGGAGCAACCGCGGGAGCACTGCCGTGACAGATGAGGAGCACCCGAGGAAGTCGACCTGCACCAATGCCAGCATCGAGTCCTACAGAGGCAGCTCTGACTCTGTGAGGACACACACTCACACGCATCCTCACACGCGTGCACGCAGATATGTATGCGCAGCTATACAGCGAATATTTTCTCAGCACTGTAATAAACTATCTTTGTGATATACTTTAATGCTCATTTATATGATTTAACTGTCTTGTTCATTTGTTTTTATATAAAAAAGTAATTGATTTATGTTTTTTTCTGCTGTTTCAGTATGCAGACAGTGATGATGAACATGATGGCATGATGGACACTGATGAAGAGGTGACGAATGGCAGAGTGACTTTGCTCAATGGAAATGGGCCGCCATATTTCCATGGCTACCTCTATATGAAGGGTGAGTTTAGATGTCATCTTAGTTTCAACACTTTTTGGTTTTTAACGTGAAAAAAACCCCCCAAAAACTCACGAAACACAAATGTAATTTTATCCTGTGCTCCTTCAGCTGGTCTGATGATACCGTGGAGGAGGCGTTGGTGTGTGCTAAAAGACGAAACCTTCATGTGGTTCCGGTCCAAACAAGAGTCTCTCAAGTCTGGCTGGCTCTATAAGAAAGGAGGAGGACTCTCGACTCTCTCACGCAGGTTGTTGTAGTTGTTACTGAGTGTAGCCTGCATGCATATATATTAAATGAAACTGTGCACCACATCTCTGTTGGAAGTGCTGTCACGTGCAGCTTTGTTGTAAAAAATCTCCAAAACCAATTTAGGAAATGTTCATTGAAAGATTATGAAGTTGTCCACAGATGCATAAAATCCTAAAAACCTTCAAAATCCTTTAAAAAGTCATTGGATAGAGTGCAAAACCCGCAGTTATCTAACTAAAAGCACTGCTGCTCTTCTAAACCCTTTAGACAGTTTAGACAACAATAATATGATACATAGAATTAACAATTTGACTAGTATCTGCATGCACCTTGAAGGGCACAGGTGTGATCTATGTGCATGAACATGTTCATTTTCTTTGAAAGCTGTTAAACAAGGTCATGTGTGCTATAGAGGTATTTCGGCCATTTGTCTAACTTGATGCTTTGAACCCTCTGCAGAGCTGGAAATCTACAATCTCCTGCTCAAGCTGGTGTACTGTGATATTACTGATATTTTACTTTTCAAGTATAAGCTAAATTGTTTCAGGTCTACAGAATTTTGCTCCCTGTCGATCCTTTGTACAACTTTTCACATATTCAGTAGCGCTCCCCAAGACCTGTAAACAGACTCTGATGTGTAACTGATGTGGAGTTCCCCTTTAATAAAAAGCACATAAAAAAAGCTTCTCAATGACACAAACAGGGGTCATGTGACTAGTTACTACCACCCATGGTTATATCTGTGCACTGTACAATATGTCAGACAGCTATTTTTAATGTTTGTAAGAGCCTATGTCATTTAGAAATACTCCTTATATTGTAGACTGTGGATTATCTTGGCCTTTATTCTCATGATGTCTCTTTCTGCTTCAGAAACTGGAAGATGCGCTGGTTCGTGTTGAGGGACAGCAAGCTGATGTACTACGATAATGATAGTGAGGAGAAGCTGAAGGGAACTATCGACATCCGGGCCGCCAAGTAAGATTCAAAGATGCTCCAGCACCAGAACACACACACACACACACACACACACACACACACACACACACACACACACACACACAATCACTTATTCACTGTTTCTCTGTTTTTGTAGACAACATTTCTTAGACATGTTTGTGTATGTACAGGGAGATTGTGGATAATCACGAAAAGGAGAACGCTCTGAACATTGTGACAGACGAGAGGACCTATCAGGTGTTCGCTGAGTCACCGGAGGATGCAAGGTGTGAAGGAGGCTTAAGTTATTTCATAGAAAACAGCGGCTTGTTAATATCTATGTAGATAGATATATTGTAAATATTGATGACGCCTCTGTCTCTGTGTAGCGGGTGGTTTAATGTGCTCAGTAAAGTGCGGGTGTGCACTCCTGAGCAGCTGCTGGAGATGTCCCACGAACAGGCCAACCCAAAGAACGCTGTGGTCAGTCTCTAAAAACATGATACCAGTAACTGTTTATGTGTCTGTTCTTTTCCATTAATTTCATTTTAAGATCCAACAAAGTAGTAACAATAATACACAACCATGCAAAAAGTTAAACGTTATCTCCTAATAATCACTGATATGTCACCATAGAAACAAAAATGCAACATTACAGTCACTTCTGTTTTAAATTGTTCTCCTCTCCTTCTCTTTTCCACCTTCAGGGAACTCTTGACGTGGGGCTGATTGACTCCGTTTGTGCATCTGACAACCCTGATCGGTAAGTTAGATGAAACCTTGATTCACTTCAATCAGTCAATCAATTACCTTATTTGTCCCCAAGGAGCAATTGGTTGTGCAGCAGTGTAACAAAGCACACGAACACAACATATAAATACAAAAAAAAACATCAAATAAATGCATGCATGAAAAAAAAAATTGCAATTTCTCCACTGAAAATAGCATCAATAGACCATCATGCAATGCAACTACAGCTTTCATCCCTATAATCAGCACATTTGCAGGTATTTCTTTATGAATTTGAACAAATGACACAGAACAGAACATTTCTATACATTTTATTTACACAGCCTAGAGAATCTCTTGAGTATCAGGAGGTGGATTTTTTAAAAAATTTAAAAGTCTCTCACTTGACCTTTGCAGACCCAACTCTTTTGTCATCATTACGGCCAACCGTGTGATCCACTGCAACAGTGACACACCAGAGGAGATGCATCACTGGATCAGTCTGCTGCAGAAACCCAAAGGAGACGCCAGGATCGACGGGCAGGAGTTCCTTGTCAGAGGTGAGAACTTTTCGTCACTTTTTAGAAATTGTTGGAATAGTAAGTAAGATCTTATCTTGTAACAGATAAAATATTATTTGTTATCAGTCATTTAGACATGGAACAGTGAAACAACGATATCTCAATTAGAAAATGTGAGGCAACACATACTCCTCTAATATTTCTTTCTTGTCTTTACGCCTCTTTCCCTCCGTCTCTCCTGCCCTGCTCTCTCCTGCCTCATCATCTTTCAGGCTGGCTGCAAAAGGAGATGAAGACGAATGCTAAGAGCACCGCCCTGAAGCTGAAGAAGCGCTGGTTTGTTTTGACCCACAACTCCCTGGATTACTACAAGAGCTCAGAGCGTAACTCCTCCAAGATGGGAACTCTGGTCCTTAACTCCCTCTGCTCCATCATTCAGCCGGATGAACGTGTGCACAGAGAGACAGGTGAGGGAAGAGAAGTGGAGGGAAAAGGCAGAAAGGGCAGGTTTAATTAGGGATTAAATGTAGTGAGAGGATTCTAGTTTTACAATTATAGACATGAAAAATGTAGCTGGAGAATTATTATACCGCTGTTATAGAACTTAATTATTCCCTCAGTGGAAATATTTTTTATTTCATTTTAATAATGCTGATCGAGTCCTGCTTTTACAGGCTACTGGAACATCATAGTGTACGGGAGGAAGCATTCCTACCGGCTCTATACCAAGATGCTGAATGAGGCCATGAGGTGGACAGCCGCCATACAGGGAGTCATTGACAGCAAGACCCCCATCGAAACTCCAACTCTGCAGCTCATCAGAGACATCAAGGTAAAGCGCTCGCAAACACACACACACACACACACACACATAGCAAGTGAACATTTTAAGATTCAACCTCTTTGTGTCC
Source organism: Scomberomorus guttatus (assembly GCA_038419695.1). Taxonomy (NCBI): domain Eukaryota; kingdom Metazoa; phylum Chordata; class Actinopteri; order Scombriformes; family Scombridae; genus Scomberomorus; species Scomberomorus guttatus. The sequence goes on from CM076455.1 coordinate 11,295,738, forward strand.
TCGCAGGAGAACAGCGTGAACCCGGACATAGTGGAGCAGATGTACAGGAGGAACCCGATCCTCAGATACACCCAGCATCCTCTGCACTCCCCTCTACTGCCGCTCCCTTATGGAGAGGTGACCAGCCGTGAGTAAAACGTCAAACTCAGCAACCCACGTCCTGAAAACAACTCTTTATGTCTTCCTCATTTTTTCTTCCTTGTCTTCTTCTTTTCACACAAAGAGCATATAATACGCTCGATATGTGCACGAATACAGACACTAACACAGAAAAGGCTTGGATCAGCAGCTTGGTGCTCTTCGTCAGGCAGCGCCAAGAGATTTATGCTCATGTATCTCTAGAAATAGAGAAAATGCAAGAAGTGACGCGTTGAACATGCCAAAAAACATGTAGTCTGAAAATATGTCCAAATAAGGTGATTAGACACAACATACATAACTATATATTACAAGAGGGGTTTAAATGAGACAAGATACATCTAATTCCTCATTAAGCCTACAGGGAGATATTGTTCCTAGACTGAGTATCCATCTTGCCTCTGTTTGTAAGAGGTGTGATGTGTTCTTCATTGCCATTTAGTGCCTATATTCATGCACATATCGAGCTTTTAACAGCCCTTTGATTGCTGTTACTGCTGTCTTTTGTGTGGTATTACCAATAAGTTGCAGTTAGATTTTTTTCTTCTGTGCTGAAAATTTCTCTGCCTTTGTTCATCTTTTTTTATCTGTGTGCAGTACACAGGCAGCAGGGTTACGCCAGTCTGCAGGATGAGGCGGTGCGAGTTTTCAACTCACTGCAGGAGATGGAGACGCTGGCAGACACGGTGCCCATCATTCAGGGCATCCTGCAGACCTGCCAGGACCTGCGCCCTCTCAGGGATGAGGTACTTTGTTACTTCTCAAGAAAACTTGTTTATAGTTTTAGTTCCTATAGAAAAAAATAGGAAAAACAGCACTCTGCAATACTTCCACATGCTGGGAAGGATGTGTACTAAAACTGAGACTGTACTAATAATAATCTTAGTGTTACAAATATTGCTGGAATTTTCTTTTTCTTATCATTACCTGCCAATTTTTTGAAGTTGTGCCGCAGTACTTTTTCTACCATAACCTTCAGTATAATGAACGTAATGACCAGATGTATTTGCAGAGGTTATGACATGTTTGGTAGCTGCTGAACGTTGATTAAAACTTCAGATTTCTCAGATCCCCTTCAATATTTTGTTTTTCAGGTATATTGTCAGGTGATCAAGCAGACCAATCATGTGCCTCAGCCGAACAGCCCAGCCAACCGGGCACACTGGCACCTGCTCACCTGCATGAGCTGCACCTTCCTGCCCAGTCGAGCCATTCTCAGATACCTCCGTTTCCATCTCAAGAGGTGTGTGTGTGTGTGTGTGTGTCCTCAACATGACGGGAGCCTCTTTGATACATCATCCATGAAGTAAATGAATATTAAATGTGTCCTGTGTGTTTGTGTCAGGGTACGTGAGCGCTATCCTGGCACGGAGATCGAGCGCTACGCCAGTTTCGTCGGGGAATCCCTGAAGAAGACCAAGACTCGTGAGTTTGTTCCCTCGCAGGAGGAGATCGCCGCCCTGCTGGTGAGACAGGAGATGAGCACCACTGTCTACTGCCACGGAGGAGGCTCCTGCAAGATCTCCATCAATTCACACACCACAGCTGGAGAGGTGCACATGAACACACATGCACACACGCATATACTGACACATCAGTTTCAGAAGGATGTTTTTCAGACACTTTACAGGACACACATGAACATTACTGGCGATATCAAAGCTGTGTTAGTACAAATAATGCCCACCTTATGTAATATTTAAATGGTATTGTGTCTTTCTGGATAAAAAACATTTGTCACTGGTTTCTATTTACTTTCATTACAACACTGAAATGAATGAATTGCATCTGTGCTGTTACAAACTAGTCAGTGTTTTAATATTGCTGCTGCAGGTTGTGGAGAAGTTGATCAGAGGTTTGGCCATGGAGGAAAGCAAGAACCTGTTCTCTCTGTTTGAACACAACGCCTTCACAGACCGAGCTTTGGAGAGCAGAGTGATTGTGGCAGATGTACTGGCCAAGTTCGAAAGGTATCTCATTTTCTACAAATTTCAAGTTTTTCAGACTCAGATTTTACAGACAAAAATCTAAATATTGATTTAGAGTAGAGTTTGGAAACTGAGTCTACTGTATATATTCTTCCAGACTGGCAGGCAGTGAAGAAGAAGAGGAAGAAGGAGAATGGAAACTCTATTTCAAGCTCTACTGCTTCTTGGATGTGGAGAGCATGCCGAAAGAAGGAGTGGAGTTTGCTTTCATGTTTGAGCAGGTGAGCTTTACGGCACAGCGCAGGTATGACAAATACATGTGAGCAGGCAGGACAACTGCATGATAGTGTTGGGGTAGTTCACTACTGTGGACAGATTGTTTCTGACTTAGACAGGAATTGAATCACATGGTGATATTGACAGGTTCTTGTGAAATTAAATAAAAATAAAGCAAATTCATCCACATGTAGAAGCACCATTCTCCAGATGATGATGTTTTGCTTTTTTATTGAGAAAGTTGAATGATTGATGCTCTCTCTCAGGCCCATGAGTCTCTGATAAGTGGACACTTCCCGGCCTCAGAGGAGACTTTGCAGCATCTGGCCGCGTTACGTCTCCAGTATCTCCACGGTGACGGGGCAGGTCGGGCCGGGTGGAGCCTCGGAAGTGTTTATCCGATCGGACGTCTCCGCAATCGCATCCTACACTCCACCAAGCCGGGCGTGGGGGCAGCAGGTGGAGCGGGAGGAGGTGGAGCAGGAGGAGCAGGAGATGGGAAGGGTACAGTAGGAGGGCCGGGCGGCGTCGGCATTGGGGCAGAGAAACGAAAGACCCCGAGCTTCCTGGACGGCACCCTGAGGAGAAGCTTCAAGACTGGTTCGCTGAAGAAGCAGAAGGTCAGTGATGGTAGAGAAAAAAAAGACTGATCCTGCCTGGCTGCTGGTCTCTGCATTTGGGTCCACCTGCTCCTGACAGCATTGCACAATGTGACATATCTGACATGACAGGAGATTTGTTTAACACTGATTTGTATTGATCTCTGAATTCTTATAAACTCAGTAAAATGACTCTCTTGCATTGCTGAATGACAGTTGACTGGATTTCTGGCTGCCTGACTCTCCGACTGACTGATAGTTTGACAGGACATTCATTTATTGAGTGGCTGTGTGGTTGCAGGTGGAGGAGGAACAGATGCTGGAGATGTGGGTGAAGGAGGAGACGTCTGCCACGCGGACCAGCGTTTTGGAGAAGTGGACTCGGCTGCAGGGCATGCCCCAGCACCAGGCCATGCTTAAATATATGAGCATCATTAAGGAGTGGCCTGGATACGGATCTACTCTGTTTGATGTGGAGGTCAGAAAATTATAAGATAAATTTAATGGATTTTTGCAAATAAAACTGAAAAGACCTGACAAGTAACCTCTTCTTCTTTTCCTCCCTTCTGCTTTCTTCCCTGTTTTGTTTTCTCCATCTCTGTAGTGTAAAGAGGGCGGTTTCCCTCATGATCTGTGGCTGAGCGTAAGTGCTGACAACGTGTCCGTGTATAAACGGGGTGAACCCAAACCACTGGAGACCTTCCAGTATGAACACATCACTTTCTTTGGAGCGTCACAGCTCTGCACCTACAAGATCACTGTGGATGAGAGGGAGATGTTCTTCGAGACTCCATTGGTGAGAGTTTTATTTCTAAATGTAAACATTTTTGTTTCGTTTCGTCCTTTTTAGGGCTGCAACTAAAGATTATTTTCATTATCAAATGAATAAGCTACAGAGTATTTTCTCAATGAATCATTTGGTTTATAAAATGTCAGAACATGGTGACATCTTCAAATTGCTTGTTTTGTCTGAGCAACAGTCTGCAACAGTCTATCTGTGGGAGGTTTAAAATGCCCAAATAAAAACAAATCAAATGATTAAATAAAGTGAAATGTTTTGTGAAAGGCTGTCTGTCTTTGCTTGTGGTTCAACCCTCAATCTGTGATTGGACAGTTTTCCATTCTGGCATGGAGGCTGTGTCTCCAATGTGGGGAAAAAAAGAAAAAGCTTCCCTGCACCACCTTTAAAAACTGAAGACAGTGATTTGTAATACTGGCTGATCTATGCTACCATCTACTGGACAACACTGAAGTGCAGTTCACCTCTTTGTTGATTTTAATGCAGTGTGGAAATTCATGTCACAATGGGAAAACAATTCAGTTATAAACATTTACAAGTTAATTTTAATTGTCCTTTTGACATAGTTTTTCATGTAATTATCACACAGTAAATGCATACATAAAAAGGAAATACAATTAATGTGTATTGTATTTCACTTTATTTCATCATTTGACTTTTAAAAAAAAAATTTGGCATCTTAATTCTTCCATATTTATCTTGTCTTAATTGTGGGAACAAATTTAAATGCAGTCGTGCATATGCACAGCCAGATGAGGACACACATTAACCCACCACACCTTTTTTCTTTAGGTTGGGGAGATCACCAAGATCATGAGGGCCTACATTAACATGATGGTGAAGAAACGTTGCAGCATCATGTCCGTGACCAGTGTCACCAGTTCCTGGGTCAGGTGATCACCACCAGCCAGTCAGAGCCCTCGGTTCTTCCAGTGGCAACAGATGCCTCAGCCTCCCCCCTCCTCTGTATTGGTTGGTTGGTTGGTTTTGATGGAGGCAGTCGCACCAACCAGCTAATCCTCCAGGTTGAATCAAGAGTGGTGGGTGAGCATCTACAGAGTGTGGATAAAGAAAGATAGAAGTGGACACAGAAGCCAAAATGCACACTCTGCTGGCCTGGGTTTCACTTGGGGTAGGGATCAATATCTTTTTGGGAATCAAGTCTATCTAAAAACGAGCATGACAAAGAAGCAGCCTGTATTTTGGGACGGTCCTTTCAAACACATAACCCCAGTTGTAGCCCTGCATGTAGATGTTCAAGCACACTCCAAACTTTTCTCCGTTTTTTTTCCTTTCTGGACACAACTCAGTAATAACAAGCACAACGTACCACTCACTGAGCCGACCAAGTCCCAGTTTGCCCCAGGTGGCTCCCCCCCCCCCCCCAGTGCACTGCCAGACAGAAAAAAGCCACACATTCTCAGTTAAATTTGTTTTTCTTTCTCTCTCTATCACTCCTCCAACGTCAGAGTCTCTCTCTTTCTCTTCACGTGCATTCGTCCTCACTCCCGTTGCATCTTGTTTGCTGTTTGGTATTAAGTTATTATGCTGAATTCTTGTTATTGCTTGCTTTCTCTCTGTTGTTCTCTCGCCGTCTTTTATCTGTGACATCAGCTATATTACATCTGTTGTGACTGAGAAAAAGGACTCGATGATGATGATTCTTCTTCTTCAGGGCTGCTTAATGGGCAAAAACCAGCTCTCAGCCCCACCAAACGACATAGTGTTCACTCGATCGCTCATCAGTGCCACTGTGTGGCCATACAAGAAGAAAAATACAGCCAAAGGAAGTGGCTTTAAATATTTCTGAACAATATCATATAGATTTTCTTGAGAAGAAGTCGAGGTTTCGCTTTGGAGGCTCTCTGGTCATGTTTAACTTGACATGGTTTCCCTATCTACGTATTATAGAAAACACGCACTGCATAATTCTACTGTATATTCACACACATGTACACATAAACTGAACCGACATGTATCGTTTTTGTACTGTATATCACACATTATAAGAGTTATTATTGAATTTTCGGTGGCCACTGCACTGTACAGTATATAGATGCCATACTAAATGCAATGTGACACCTCTCGTGTAAAAATACATGCAAGTGAATGGTGTTTAATGACCACTGTATGTCTGAATATGATGCCAACATCATTCACTGGCTGTGCCATTAATGTGACTCACAGAGGAATAAGAGTTAGTAAAACGCAGACCATAATGAGACTGACCGCCGTGGCGGTCATGTCTTCACATTGTTTTGGTCGATTTATCATTGTTGTTATCTGTGGAACTCACTCTACAGTGTTAATCGGAGCCATAAATTACTGTATATCCTTGTCTGCTCATGCTATTCTCACTTTTTTTTTCTTTACTAAGAAGATCAGTGACTTAAACAATAATGCATAAGCGCTCCAGTCTGTGTTTCCAACCTGTTTATGAACATGTGACTTTTATTACTGATATTATTACTGTATGCCCCCTGTTATCTTAACCACCCTGAAGTGCTGTGTCTGGAATGCTGCTGCTGCGTGTGTGAGTGTATTAATGGTGTAATCCAAACAGTTGGAAAAGAAAATAAGGGGAATGAGAAATGAGAAAAAGAGAAGTCATTTTACTGAGTGTATTCCTTGGAAATATTTACATGAATAACCTTTGAGAATGGTGTTGTGATCGTGAGTTAAAGGGAAGAGCATGGAACTGGAGGGAGGGAGGGAGGGTCGAGGGTTATTTATTTATTAATGTACTGTATGTATTGCCAGGTGTGTGTGTTTTGGAGGGATGGATAGTGTATTAAAGATATAATGGAATTTTTAAGTCTCAGTGTTAAGAGGAGCAGATAAGACACTGTGAGGATACGGGCTCGGAAATGGTCTAACATGGGATTTTGCTGACAGTCATCACTGGTTTGTGTGTGTGTGTGTGTGTGTGTGTGTGTGTGTGTGTGTGTGTTTTGGACTGAAAGTAAAGTCACTGTTCTGTCAACATCACCCGACGCTGAGGCACTGCAGGTTGATGGCAGCATCCCCAATGTATAACAGCTCCAAAGGACAAAAACCACTCTGTAAACAAAGTGTTTTCCCACATCAAATATCCAGGGGGAATACGGTCCAATTAATGTTCTAATTTAGCTTAGCTTAAAGGGTCTGCTTTCTGTGTCAGTGATAATTTCAATATTTATCTTTTCATGCCAGACACTTAAGTGAAGTTGAACTTATTTAGGGGGAAAAGTCTGTCGTCTATCTGGAGTGCCGTAGCCAGGATTTTAGAAATACTGAGGTCATGAGTCCAAGATGGTCAACTCCCAACCCGGCAGAAAATTAGTCAGATACTGTTCAAATATATTGTCTTCAGATTTAATTCCTCAACATGTTTTAAATGCAATTTCTCCAATCTTCCAGGAATAAAATTTAGGTGGGGAAATACTGAATCATTTATTTATTTGGCCTCAAGTCTTCAAATTTAAACATATTGAGTAACAATACTGGAATCAGCCTCCACCTAGGGCTGCAACTAATGATTATCAATTAATCTGTTTATTACTTCTCGATTATCAGTTGTTGTGTCTATAAAATGTCAGTAAATGGTGAAAAACTGTTTCCTAAAGCCCAAGTTGTCCTTAAATGTCTTCTTCTGTCCCGACTAACAGTCCACAATCCAAAGATATTTGGTTTACTGTCACAGAGGACTAAAGAAACCAGAAAATATTCACATTTAAGAAGCTGGAATTGGACATTTTTTTAAATTAAAGAAATGACTCAAAATGATTAATCGATTATCTAAATAGTTGGAGATTAATTTTCTGCCGATTGACTAAACAATTAATCGGCTAATTGTTGCAGCTCTATATCCACCAGGTGTAAGTTTTCATTGTAGAATGTAAACTCCTTTTGCTACTTTTGCTAAAAAACACAAAACAAAGTCCCCCCTCCCCCCCCCCCGAAAAATACCAAGGACATGACCTCAGTGTCGTCAATGGTAGCTACGGCCCTGGCTGCATACACACAGCCCACTGGGATCCTGCCTATAGAGTTAGAATAAGCAGAACTCACAAAGAGGTTCCAGTTTGAACTTTGGGTTATTTTCATTTTGGCTAAAATTAGTGCAAAACTGGAGAACGTTAACCCATTAGCCATAATTAACAAGGAACCTGTCTGTTCTAGTTATTCTACTTCTATGGTTCTGTCTGTCACTGATATTACACTGAGTAGGAGGAAGTTGCCCTATAGTTGCTGAAATGTGGTCAGTGTGTTTGCTGAAGGGAACAATAAGTTAGATTTTTGACGTGTCTGATCACAAATCTGTCTTCAAGGGCAACTTCATCACAAAGGGTCCTGTTATCAGCCGCAGGCGGCCAGAGTGGGGCCCGTTCTTATCTTATGTTATGCTTATTATCATCTTTACATAGTAAAACATTGTGCTTGTTTAAAAAAAAAAAAAAGAGAAAGAGAGAGATATGTGTGTTATTCTTTTTTATTTGTAACTGGCTTTACAAAATTATGCTTTAATAAATTATGGAAATTGTCCTCTATTTAATGTTGTTTGTGAATTTATTTTGACTGAAGAGGGATAAGAAGTGGTGGAAAGTAACTAAGTACATTTACTCAAACACTGTATTTAATTACAGTTATGAGGTACTAGTTCTTTGAGTATTTCCATTTTGTTTTATACTTCACTACATTTCAGAGGGAAATGTTGCACTTTTTACTCAATACATTTATTTGACAGTTATCCTAGTTACTATACAGATTAAAGGAATAATAATACATTTTATTTATACTGCGCTTTTAAAAACTGACACTCGGATGCTTTAGGTCTGCATGTTGGCAAATACACGTACTGGTGGGGAGTTAGGTAAGAAGATCAATAGCTTAAGGCTGTTATGTGTCCATTAAATATAAGGCTACAGCCAGCAGCTAGCTGAGCTTAATTTAATTGCTGTTTTTTACACTTTTGTATAGATTAAACAAACAAAATACTTACTTATTACTTACTTATTGAGGTTTAGGTGCCTGTAGGCAGATTTTGTTACCGTTGGATTGGGCCACACTAGTTGTTACTCAGTGCTAAGCGAATAAGCTACAATAACTGGTTGCTGGCTGCTATCTATTGGTTGTTAGCAGTTTGACCAAAGAGACATTTTAACTCCTAAACTTCTCAGATGTTTTCATTTAAATAACTGTTTGAGGGCCAAATAAGTAAAATTATCTAATATTTCTTGCCCCTAAAGAGCAAAGATTAGTGAAAAGTACAAAACTTAGTACAAATTTGTGTAGCCGAAATTTGTTTTTTCTTCCCCTCAGATTTATATTGGGACCGTTTGAGGGGGCCCAAACCCTATATTGGGAACCACTGGACTGGCTCCATCTTGACCAGCTACAGTAAAATGATGCTAACACACTGATACATAAGTAACAATTATAAATCATTACTTTTCAGATTCAAATTTTACATAAAATAACACACGACACGTTTATAAATTACACAGCTTTGTTAAAGATTGAACCAGTTAACCTTTTTGGCTTGTGAGCTCTTCTATAAAATCAGGAGGAGGACACATGTAGGCCTACTTTATTAAATATATTTAATATATGAGTCACTTTTCTACTTTTACTTTTATTAATTTAAATAAATGAAGCTGATCGTATTTTTACATTGCTGTATTGGTACTTTTACTTCTTCCACCCCTGCCGACAAGAAAGTACGCACACAGACGCACACACGCCTTCCTCTCCTCTCTGGTTGGTGCGTAATGAGCGTGCGTCAGGATTTTGCGTTTGGTTCCTTCTCGGCAAGATCACTTCTCGACTTTCAGACGTCGACCAGAGCAGCCAAAACATTTCCTCTTTGACGGTCAGAGGTTTTTTTTTTCCCCTCTAGATCTTCTCAGACAAAAATCTGAGAAACAAAACGAGGAATATCTGAATATTCACTTCACAAGATGATGGATTTACGGAGTTTTGTACCTGCTCTGCTTCTTGTCTTCAGTTTGGCGACAGTTTTCGCTCAGATTTCCGCACCTGGCCAAGGTAGGAGTGGAAATCTGTGGCACTTTGACGCTATATGGTGACTAAGGAATTAATGGCGGCTAAAAAACACACATTTCTACCATTCATTAAGTTGCTTTTAGCTGCGCCATGAATTTTTAGTAGGATGGTACAGAATCCTCAGCTGACTTATTGAATCTCAATTTGCTGTTTTATTTTTCGTGTGTCTTAAAAATTTTGTTACTTAATCGCAATAAAACAAGAGATACAACTACAAAACCACTTAATCTGAGCTATGTCAGGTTTGATTTACACTTAAAGTGTTTGCATTTTCTAGATTAAGATGATTTATCATAAAATACTTTTGGAAATTCTAGGTAAAGTCTGTGTTTCAGCTTTTGAAGTGACACATAAAAGCAAGATAAATAGAGAGCTTACTGATACCATTGTGTCTTTGTTAGTTTCATATCTTTGTGTATTGTTGAAGCCTCTCAGCAGGAACAGCGAGTCTCTTTTCAGTTCTCTTTCAACTCCCCTCAAGTCCTTTTTTTTTCTGAGTAAAGAAACTAGGAGTAGCTACAAAAAAAACCAGCTCCACAAGAAGGAGACTTTGTTTACACCTCATTTGTGGCTACAGTAGTAACACAAACCCAGCTGTTGTTCTGTGTTGTCTGCTGATAACAACATGACTGGTCCACAGCCTGTGTGTTTACTGCGGTCTGTTTCCATGGAAAATGTCCCAGGAGGATTAGCAGTAGTTACAAAAACACACATATAATCTGCCATGTGTAACATTTTCAGCTAATCTCTCTAATATGAGAGGAAAAATGTTTGTTCTTCTGAAAGACATGAGGCGAGACACCGTGATGACTGTGTTTGCCCCTCATATCTTCCTCTCTCCTCATTGTTTTGGGTGTTTTAACTCTTTTAACTAGTCCACTTTGCCCCCTCAGGGTGTGAGTCGAAGAACGGGACAAACTGTGAGGAATGTCTGAAAAACGTGTCGGTAAGTCCTGAGAGAAAGCCTTTTTGTTTCTGCTGGGCTGATTTTATTCTGGGTTTACAGCTTGTTTGTGTGTGTGTGTGTGTGTGTGTGTGTGTGAAATGCAAAAATAATTAAAGTCTCAAGCCCATAGCCAGTAGCTCCTCCTCCAACTCCACACCAGTTTTACTGGTTTGAGGAGTAACTGATCTGTCGCCCCATCCCACCCTCCTCCTCCTCTGTTTTCTGCTTTTGTGTGTGTCATTGATCAATAGTTGCCCTGAATAGCTCAGGATTCATTGTTTGCTCTGATAAAAGGGGTCATTATGTGTGTTTTGGTATTTTTACAGTGCTTGTGGTGTATCAAAACTAAGTCATGTGTAACATATCCAGTGAGCACCATCCTTCCACCGCATGCGCTCTGTCCACTGAATGATGCACGCTGGGGGCTCTGCTGGAGTAAGAGAGCACACACACACACACACAGACACACAGGAGAACTGACCTCATTACATCCACCACAACTTCAATGAATATATCTTTATACTTTTACTGAATTTCACAGGAAGCTGGTGCATATACTTATACTCAGCTACATTTTCAGATGCAGGCTTGCAACTAACAATTATTTTATCATCAGTTAATCTGACAATTATTTTCTCAATTAATCAATTCATTGTTTGGTATATTAAACATAAAGTATTGAAAAATTTCCCAGGGGCAAGGTGATCTCTTCTGATGTCTTATTTTGTGTGACCAACACAAACTTTGTTTGATAACCAATAGACAATCGATAGACAATTGATTAATTAAACAATCATTTCAGAAAAATAGTTGCTGATGATTGACTAATTGTTTCAGCTCCATGTTTACAATACATGTCGAGCTAATTGATTGACAGAAAATTTATTGGCCACTATTCTGATAATCAATTAATCGTTTCAGTCATTTATCAAGCAAGAATGTCAAAAACTCACTGGTTCCAGGTTCTCAAATGTGAGACTTCATCTTGACTTTACATGATAATAAATTGATTATCATCAATTAGCACCTAGCATGTATTATCAAAACCTGACTTTTAATTACACTTATCAAGCAGCACATGAACACATTCATAATTTAACGCTGTCACAAAATACATTTTACTACAAATACTTCCTCTCACTTGTGTAAAATTTGAATGACTGTGAACTTCTGCATAACTTTGTCACTGTGTTTCTCTGTCTCTGCTCTGCAGTGAACTTCCAGATATTGATAATCACGATGGCAGTGGTGGGTGGAGTTATCATCATCGCTTTCCTGGTCTGCTTGTTCTGCTGCTGCAAGTGTGAGAACTTTGGGTAAGTCTGCAATGAGCTGCGGTCGACCCTCTGTGACAGATCAGGAACACAGGGACAAAACATCGTCCTCCTCCACAGTGTGACCCCTGAGGGACTAAACTGCATTATAGGTTCAATTTTCTAGCTCTGTCACACAATTGTACCTTCAGTTGTGCCCAAACGGTGAGACATGGCTGAGTTACCTAAGAAAAGAAATCAAGGAGATTTTTAGAGGTGCTCAAATACAGAAACCACAATATAAACAATTATAAAAGGGGGATTTTCATGCAACAAAACATTTTTTGTTGCTGTTATTATTGAAGCTGTATCAGTAAAATCTTAAAATCAATTGGATCAACAGGGTTGGGGTGATGTGATGTCATCTGTTAAAACCAGCGAGAAGCTGAGCTGCTGCGTTCTGAACTAGTTGGAGGCGAGAGAGTGACAATAGAGTTACAGTAGTCAAGTATATAGAAAATAGGTGTGAGAGCATTGGTTTAATTCTGGGGATTGTTCCTATGTGAAGGAAGCAGGACTGGACAACTTCTTTGATTTGTGGTTCAAAGCTTTAATCTGAATCAAATAATACTGCCAAAATTTCTGGGAGCAGGCAGCATTTTGTTGTTTTTCTCTTCAAAGGCAACATTTAAAAGACACTGAAATACCTAAATGGAGATCAAGTTTGTGATAAATCTGGTTCCCAGCATCTTCTAGCATGTTTAACCTTTATTTCTAATCTTGATTTTATCTTTATGATCCCACCCTGTCTATTTCTGGCTCTATAAATATCTAAGGGTGCCCTTAGAGGTTTTTGAAATTGTCTCCCAACCACAAGACCAAAAATTATGGAAACCACCTGATTACCAAAGGTGACTAACAGCTACAACAGTACCTGAAGGCTGTTTGCGGTTTGTTTGGATTGTTTTATCTGTAGATTTTCAGTGATCCTGCACTCACGTCTCAGAAAATTAATATTACTTCTCTTATTGAAACAGTTACATATAGGCATTGTGTCACAGATACTTGTGTTTAGGTATTAGGTTGAAAATAGTTAGGCTATGTGACACTGTGGTTAGGGTCAGAGTAAGAATGCACTTTAAGAAGACTGTTTGTCAGTCAGTGACCTCCATTATATTTGTGCTTAAAGTCTCTGTAAATACATTACAAGGTGATTTTGTGCGATTATGATCAGTTTGTTCTGTTGGGGAATTCTAATCATGTGAAGATTATATGGCCTCATACTGTACATTTCTGTTGACCCTGGTGTGGTCACCTTTAGGCGTGTGTACTTGAAACACATACACATGCCTGCTTTGTGGCAGCCATGGCTCAGGGGTTAGAACAGGTTGTTCACTAGTCGTAGTGTTGGTGGTTTGATCCCCGGCTGCTTCTGTTCACATGTCGAGGTGGTCTTGAGCAAGACACTGAACCCCAAATTGCTCCTCATGGGCACTGTACACACCGCCATAGTGTGTGAATGAGGGGCAAAATTGTAAAGAAGTGATTTACTCACACTGTCTAATCATAAGTTTGGTGTTGTATGCCAGATCCCAGCGGTTCGAGGCCAGGATGCAGAAACAGGCCAATAAGACGAAAACCAAGCAAGAAGAGAGGTGAGGAAAAAAGTTTTGTTGACATGACATGACGATGAAAATTACGCTTCCAGTTTGTGTACATCTTCACGTATAATTTACCACTTGCACTTCTGTGCTAAAACATGCATTTCAAAAGACAGAGTGTCCATCTGCACAAGTAAAACTTACAAACTTCTAAAGCGGGCTTGAATTTACGTCTGACCCTTCCCACCTCAGTTACCATCTTCCCCAAGCTTTGGACACACAAAAACAACTTCATCAGGAGTTTTCTCCCTCTTAAACAAAGAACTAACACTTCCTCGTCCGTGCTGTTTTGCCCTGTTGCGTATTTCCTGATACACTTTTATACTTCCCTCTCTATTCTCTCTCTATTTAGCCGCATATAATTAACGTTTCTCTGTACACAGCTCTTTAATCCTGTGTGTAACTTTTTTCCCACGTCACTGTAGACTCCCGCCGCGAGCTATCAGCTGTAAACTGTAATGACTGACTCATTCAGTATGTGGACTGTGAGTGTTTGTCTGATATTGCTGTGTGCAAATTAGTTTGCTCAACACTGGCAGCACCTTTTTTAAATAATGCAAATCAAGTGAAGTTTAGCCACCCTCTTGATTTAGCAGTGATTTATAATATTTGTTTATATTTGCCCTGACAGTATAAATGCACATATAAAACATTTATTTGTATAAAGATGTATATACACACTTAAAATGTTTGTCTGATGGCTTAAAATCTACAGTACAACTGACGCACTAGCTGCCCCTGCTGCATTGTTGGCCACGATACATATCAGTTTTCCTTCATAGCTCAAAACAAAGGCGACACCAATGAGGGAAAAATGCACACGTCAAACTGTTATCAGCCCAAACTGGTTTGTGGTCACATGACTTGGGAGTGTTTGAGAGTGCCAAAAATATTACTAGTCATTGTGTGGCTCATAAGAGAACGTCTTGTCTTTACAGGAGGGCAGAGATGAAAGAGAGGCATGATGAAATCAGGAAGAAATATGGTGAGCTGTCTCACTCACTAAAACACCTGTTTGTCTCTTTCTAACACTCATGTGCATATAATACTACAGAGAATTTTCTTCTATCCAAGCATGACTTTGCTGATTGTTTTTTGTGTTTCTCTAGGTCTAAGTGGGCAAAATCCTTACTCCAGATTTGCGTGAGAGGATCAGTGAAGTGAGATATTACTCTGCGAAATCCTTCTGTTTTTCCCTGAACTCTGACACCTCAGACATCAACAACATGTCTTGTGGCTGTGAGAGTAGACATAGCCTGAGAATTAATGTAAACTATAACCAAGACAATTTCATAAAAGTGACAGTCGTTTTGTATGTGCAGCCTCTGGCTTCATCCAGCCAATGAACAGGAATGTTGTGTTCACTGTAATGATCCAAGAGGCTGTAACCAAAGGCTAGAATAGACACATGTAGCAGCAGTGTTCACTAAGGCTATAGTCGTGTATCCTGTGGCTCCTATAGCATTAGTTATACTATTTATAGGACTATGTCTTAAGTTTAATTGTACAGAATGTAAAGAATCCACTTTGGTTGCTGAACAATTCTTTTCTTTTGCTTAAGAAAATCTGTTACATGTGCAAATTTTCAGATTTTTTTTTTTGCTGAGATTAGAGATATACTTAGGAATTATAACCTATTTTTGTACTTTTGTGATTTTTAATAGTTTCTTGTTTCAAACTGACTCCCACACTTGTCAAACGTTTGGACACACCTTCTCATTCCCTTGAATGAGAAAGCGTGTCCACACTTTTGACTGGTACCGTATGTTCATATTATGAGGTCAAAATGAAATCTTCACTCTTGCACTCTGACTTGATAAAGTAATCATTAATTTAAGTTGAATGTGTTGATCGTAAAGTTGGATTGAAATCAGCCTAATTCTAATATTGCCTGTATATCCTGTAAACACACAGGCCTAATAAAAGACTTTGGACTGATAATTCTGCCAGTGGCACTTGACTTTTATTGTGCTTGTGTTTTACTTTGATTATGCCTTCATTAAAACTACACTTTTGCCTTATATTTTGTCCCTGAGTTATTAAAGGCTGACATTTGCTGTGTGAGATTAAAAAAAAAAAGAATTTTGCACATCCAAGATATTTCAGAAATTCGGTGATTAGGGTTTAACTTTAGCTCTAGAAGTTAATATTCAGAAATTAAATCATAATAAATTACCAGGCAGTGATGGGTTACTGAATTTTATAAAATATTTGAAAGTGCCGGATTTCTTTGTATTTTTGTAAAGAGGCTTACCAAGCAATTGAAAGGAGAATTGGCAATCACATTCACATTGATTAGTAATGACTCTTAATTGGAATCAGTTTTTTCCATTGCATAAAGAAATGTCTTGACACATTTCAATATGGTTGAATACAATTTCCTCTGTGAAACATTAACTTTGTCTGGTTTTGGACAGTACATCATTCCAGCTATTGCAACATTATATAATAGTTGTAATGGTTCCTATACATTTCCATATGGTACAACCCCCCCCCAGCATCACATTAGTAGTGTTTTGCATAAGGTTGTCCAATCCACTCCTCTTTTTGTGTAAGTAGTGCAACTCAGAACATAAAATTTGCAGGAGAACTAATTCAAGGGTATAAAGATATTGGAAACAGAACTAAAATGTTGTCACAATAATGATAATAATAATACATAAGTTTATGTAGTATACATGAAATTAGAAAAGCTATTAACTGCCACAGAATTATCACTTGCATCAAATATAACATTAGATCTTAAGTGTATTTGCTTTAAAGGAAGTTCTCTAGAGATTTAAATTAGTTAACTTGAATTATGATTACATTTACTCAGAAACTTAAAAATACAAAAGACTGTTCAGATGCAAGTTGTTTTTATTTTTGTTTTTTTCTTTACATATTTAATGTACTGATGATATTTCTAATGTGTGTATGCTCAGTAATCACCTGTTAAAAAAAGGCAAAATGGACTTTAATTAAATAAAATATTTCTTAAGTTTCTTAAGTAATTTGTGAGAGGGAAATTATTATTTGTGATAATGGCGCATAAACATAAAACTTTCTTGTTTTTCCAGGCTTATGAGTAATTTCTCACGCCTGGTCAACTCTCTCCATTTAAAATTAATAAAGACTTGCAATTCTTATTGAATAGCCTGCATTCACATACGAGCTTGCATATGTTCAGGTTTTAGAATCAGAAGCAGAACCAGGTGGGTTTGCACATACAAGGGATTTCCCTTAGTGTTGTGGTGCATAACAGTCAAAAATATACACACTTTGGTTCGCGTGATCGAGGATCTGCATGCGTGCGCGCTCCCGCGTCCGCGCTCCCGCGCTCCAGAACGGTCACGTGGTCCCCTCATATCCAATCGTTTACTTGCAAGAGCGGTCCAAAGCGCGCGCCCGTCAGTGGAGGAGACGAGAGGACAGAAGGCGGCAGAAAGACAAATAAAGACCAATTAACCGTTTGTTCTGAAAACCGTCACACGAAATCCAGCAGAGATGTCAGAGGAAAAGCCAAAGGTGAGATATTACGTTTTAAACAGGTTTAGATTTGCAGTGATGGCTCAGTCGAGCTCCATTTCTCAGATGTGCAATCTAAAATGGCCTGGTTTGCACGTTTCTCTGATTCGGCGCAGTGTTTGTTTCGCAAATGAATGAGTACCCGCACATCCATATTTACGTTTATATGCGCTTACACGGCGCACAGTGGACGGTAATAGAGGAGATTATATCCTACCAACCACAGTCTTGGAAGATTGTGAGCAGAAACATCAATTACACCGTGATTGTCATTTGCGAATTTTTCCTTTGTCGAAACGGGACCACGTTATGTCCGCAAATGCCGCAACTGCAGCAGCGACAACAGCGCTAACAGAGGTGACGCACTGACATAAAAAGTAAAGTAGACGTGCAGCCCCTGTTGTTTTTGATGTTTCAGCGCTTGTTTTTGCCGCAGCACAACAAAACAAAACTGCTAGCCGGCAGCTAAACCGTGCATCGCTCCTGAAGGGACGGCTGGCGGTCCAACCAGCTAGCCCGGAGCTAATCATGCTAACGTTAGCATCTGTGACTGTTGGGCAACCAACATATTGTATTCCTCCTGTTTGTTTTGGTTAAATATCTACAAAATGGTGTGTCGTTATACACATAAAGTGGTCCCATGTCAGCCTGCTGAGTATAAAATCACTTGTAAAGTTATTCTGTACGTATCATTAGCTTCGTCAGGTAACTTACGTAGCTTACGTCTATGTTAGTTAACTGTAGTGTATAGGTGACTCTACTGTAGGCTCCCAAGTGTTGTACCACTGGTGTCTCTGTAACGTGTGACATGCCGGTTTAACAAGTGCTCAACACATTTGTCTCCGCAGGAGGGAGTAAAAACCGAGAACGATCACATCAACCTCAAGGTTGCAGGGCAGGATGGGTCGGTGGTCCAGTTCAAAATCAAAAGACACACACCGCTGAGCAAACTAATGAAGGCGTACTGTGAACGGCAGGTGAGTTCACTGCTCTTTAATGTCCTCCTATTCAACTAAATACAATCATGAGGGAGTTGCTGTAATGCCTTATTGCCTCCACTAGTTGTGCACGTCACCTTATTATACCTGTACTAGAGCTGCAACTAATTATTTTTGTTAGCGATTAATCTGTTGGTTACTTTATCAATTAAAGCATTGGTTGTTTGGTCTTTACAGTGTCAGAAAATGGTGAAAAATCTTGATTACTGTTTCCCAAAGCCCAAGATGCAACCTAAAATGTCCTGTTATATCCCGACCAATTGCCCACAACTCACAGATGTTCAGTTTTCTATAACTAGGACTAAAGACACCAGAAAATATTTACATTTAAGAAGCTGGAACCAGAGAATTGTCTTAAAAAATGTCTCAAAATGATTAATCGATTACCAAAATAGTAATTTTCTTCATCTCTGCTCCTGCAGGGTCTCTCAATAAGGCAGATCAGATTCAGGTTTGATGGCCAGCCTATCAATGAAACGGATACACCTGCACAGGTAAGAAATAAGCTCTGGTCGCTGTTATATTCTCTATAAACTCACTGAAACCTCCTTATTACACGATGGTAACATATGGAGAGAATTCTCCAGAACAGTGTTGTGTATATTTAATATTGGCAGCATGACTGAGACATTCTCTGAATAGCCTCAAATCTGTATGTTTTTATATTTTCATTCATTCAACCTAATCACTAAATTGAACATTTGTCCCTCTTAGCTGGAGATGGAGGATGAAGACACCATAGACGTTTTCCAGCAGCAGACAGGCGGGCTCTGCTAAGCCCCTCCCACCTCATTGACGCCACCCTCAGACCACGCCCTCAGCCATCTTCACTGTTCTCCCCTCTCCATCGCTCCTCTCAGCCTATTATTATTATTATTATTATTATTATTATTATTATTATTATTATTTCTTCAGTTTAAAGATGTCTGTCATGGTTTTTCGTCATGTGTGGGGGGGCTCCTCAGCTGTTTATGTACCGTCTCAGCCAGGACTGAACTTTTTGTGCGTGTCAACAGTCTCTCTGCTGGCCAATCAGGACAACCTTTGCTTCTGGCAGCGCAGGCTGTGATTGGACCAACAGCGCGTCACAGCTGTTCCTGGTTTGTCAGTGCTTCTCTCTCATTCACTCTTCAGTGAAAGCTTGGTATCCAGTAGTTTGTCACAATTTTCATCCATCGGGGGCCAAATGCGAGGCTCTGCAGTTTTTGTCCAGGGATCACTGTCAGTGGGCATGAAAATGTTTTGAGGTGGAAGCACTATCTGAACTTAATACACACCCGCCTTCCATTTCACTTCACTTTCTTTTGTGTTCTTTTTGTCTAAACGGTGACTCCTGCTCTTCTGTCAAAATGTATTTTAATTCTCTCTGCATTTTAGGTGCTTTTGCTAAAGAGTTCTGCAATGTTTTTGTATTTTTTTTTTTTTTTCTTTTTAAGAAATAACACCCAAGGGGCTTGCTGAAGTTTCTGTACAGAAGTATCAGAGTGGATGTTAGATAAATGTTGTGGGGCTTGGACCAATACTCCAAAGACCGAACTTCTGTTTCATATTTAATGTACTTGGATCACTCTAAAAGCAAACTGCAAGGTCAAAACAGTCACATTTAAGGGAGTTTGTATTGCGGTAACGTTTGCTTACTCTTCTGACTGCTACAAATTGAGAGATTCTTTGTGGGTATCCGCAGTACTTGCTGGTATTCATTGATACAGAAAAATGCCTGTGTAGGGGAGGGGAATTTAATTTACACCATTGAGGTGCATCCTCAGTTGGAGTTGGGTGGGCGCAGGCTGGTTAAGGATAGTCTCTTGATGTGGAATACATAACTTTTTGTTTTCTTTCCCTATTTTCCATTAAAGCAGGCCAGTAGCCAGTCCCTATGATATTCTTGCAAGTGGCTCTGCTTGTGGGTTTTACATTGGGTGAGGTTTGAAAGTCGAGGGTGGGCTGTGGGTGGGAATAACTGGAAGATGTTCCTCTGTTTTGGGGTCAGTTGTCTTATCTCTATTGTTTGCGAATGTAGGCAGATGGGACAACTGATTGTAGATGTGCTTTGAAGGGGGACAGCTTCCAGTTTGAGCAATGATATCCAACAAAAGTCAGTATGTTTTTTTTGTTAACGTGTTTCGAAGACACTTTTTACTGCTACGTCAACTGCTGAGCTATTTGAGATATTGTTTTCTTGTGTTTAAAAGGCAGAAGTTGCAGACCATCTGTGCAGACACCTTTGACTGCAGTGTTGCACGACGGTGACAATATCTCAAGTAGTGATGAGTGTCTCCAATATTTTACGGTTCGGAGAGATGCATGGAGTTAGTTGCATATCAGGAGGGCAGGGAGGTCCACCAATGGAGTTTGGGAGATAAGTGTTCTGTGCCCACAGGGCCCCGTTCTTCGTACATGATTAACCGAGTTGGCTTGGTTGGTTGATGATGGTCTGACGTGAGCTTGGAATTTTCAGGTCTTTGAATCTTGGTTAAAATGTATTTGTCCATCAGCTCGAACCTGCAAAAGTGAAAGCTTATTCAGAGTGAGTTGGCTAACCACAAAACCTTTTAACTATATATCTCAATTAATTTATTTTCAGATAAGGCTGCACCTTTCTTTAGAGGCACCAATATATCAATGTTGTGATAGTTGGACAGATTTTGAGTTACATACTAAAAAGTACAACAAAAAAAACAAACAATGCAATGCAATTTACCACAAAATACAATCAAAATTGAGTTTGGCATTACATGAACGAGTGTTTTAGACATTTGCAGTATTTAAAATGATGCAAAATGGGCTGCAATATTAACTGTAATTGGCCTTGTGAATTTTCATTGTCTTTCCATGTGTTTAGTCTCCCTCATTGTCTCCCAATAGCCTTTTAATGTAATTATGCTCAGCCACAACAGAAAGGTGCTGTCCTTTTTTAAAAATAGTAATTCAACCCTACATCATGTTTTTTCCAGCTATATTTTTGTGTGTATTCTACACAACAAAGATAGTCAATGCCATTCCTTACAGATTTATAGATGAATATTTAACATCAGTGATTGAAAAATGTACTGCCATCTGCTGTCCACTCTGGCCTCTCTCACCCCCTCCCTCACTCATTAAGCAAAAGCAATTGTGTTGTATGCAGACATGTTCGATCTGTATGTGATGACTCCCGAGAATTTTTCTTCTGCAT
This sequence comes from Scomberomorus guttatus, assembly GCA_038419695.1. NCBI lineage: Eukaryota > Metazoa > Chordata > Actinopteri > Scombriformes > Scombridae > Scomberomorus > Scomberomorus guttatus. The sequence goes on from CM076455.1 coordinate 11,317,063, forward strand.
CAACCAATCACAAATAACGATCATGGTTTCAGCTTTTCCTCTCGCGTTACTTTTTGATTCAAAACAAGAGCACAGTTATCCGAGGAAAAACAAATCAGCCTTCCACTTGCAAATCTGAGCTGGACTAAGATCTCTTGAGCTGGTTAACATATTAGCTTGGATTAGCTAAACTTTGTAATGTATGAAGAACAGGGTCCAGGTCTTGTCATGTTATTTGTTTCTCTACTGATTTGTACATTATTTGTGGTCTTTTACTACTGTATACAATAAATATAGTTTGGTACTCAGATTTGGTGTCACAAGCTTCATTATTTTGTACTTTTTAAAAACACTCATACTGATTTGTTCATTCTCATTATTAAGGATATTCTTAGGCTTAAGGGTGGTAAAATGTATGACTGCCATTATTTATCAGTCTATTATGTTGTAGAGGTTAATGTTATAGGGCAAGCACACATTTATTGACTAAACTATAAAAAAAACTCAATACCTCAAGTAACCCAAGTATTCAAATGTGATTCAACAAGCATACATACCAAGTTGGCAGGTAGATTTTTTTTTTTTTTTTACACTGAAGGCAGCCGCTCTGCTGCCTGGTATACATTTTGTCACTTGTCAAGGCAACATGGCTGACATTGAATTATATATAGTTGGTATCTGGTGCATTATGCAATTCCCACTGGCGCCTTGCCTGCTAAAAATATTCGCACAAGTACTATGGTGGGAAACATCACATCTGGTTTGAGCAATGAGAAGACAGCTAGGTGGTGCCACTGAACCATGATAAGGTTACTGTTGGTGGAAAAAGTATTCAGATCCTTTATCTAAGTAAAAATGGTCCATTACAAGTAAAAGTCCTGCATGAAAAATCCTACTTAAGTAAAAGTACATAGCAGCAAAATGTAGTTAAAGTAAAAGTACTCATTTGGTCCCTCTGCCTGATATATTATTATATATGACATCATTAGGTTATTAAAACTGAAGCATCAGTGTGGAAGCAGTATGTTACTGTTGTAGCTGCTGGAGGTGGAGCTAGTTTCAACTACTTTATATACAGTTAGCTAGTTCAGTCCAGTGGTTCCCAACCTAGGGGTCGGGCCCCTCCAAAGGGTCACCAGATAACCCAGACCCAGACAAAATAGCTGAGGTGTGGCGTGAGTGTTATTGTAATTTATCCGACTGTGTTAAAAGTAATGTAGTTGTAGAAAATGTAGAAAATGTTGATCTTTCTGAAAACATGGTAGGCAGATCAGATGATATTTATGATGCCTTTATGATGCTAGACGATAACAGGTCCTGTGGTTTGGATGATATAACTGCAGAACACCTAAAGCATGCCAGTCACAGGCTCTGCCCTCTGCTTTCTATGTGATTTATTGGTCTCATAGTTCATGGCGTCCTTCCAGATTCTACCACCTCTGTATTGTTAGTGCCTGCAATTAAGGACAAGGCTAGTAAATTAAATAGCATGGATAATTATAGACCTATTGTCTTTGCCAGTATTCTCTCTAAAGTGCTGGAAAGAATCCTGCTAACAAGGTTGGAAAATGTTTGTTCTCACCGCTGATAATCAGTTTGGCTTTAAAAGAAAACATGGCACTGATATGTTTATATAGCTGCTTAATATCGAAGCCAAAATTCCACTGTTTTATTGATGCATCCAAGGCCTTTGACAGAGGTAATCATGAAAAATTATTTCTAAAATTGCTTGCTAGAGGTGTTCCAAAATATATACTTAGAATACTAGTCTTCTGGTATGCCCATTAAATTGGGCAATGCTGTATCTGCCCCATTTTATGTAAATAATGGTGTTTGCCAAGGTGGAATTTTGTCTCCTATTTTGCTCAATGTGTGTATGGATGGCTTATCAAAACAACTGAATGGTTGTAACACATATATTATCAATCATCTTATGTATGCAGATGACCTGGTAATATTTAGTCCGTATAGTGCTGGGCCTCAGCAATTACTGAAGGTGTGCTCACAGTACGGCAAGGATTATGATATCAAACTTAATGAAAAAAAGAGTAATGTCATGATAGTCAGATGTAGAGAGGATAGGAAATTAGTTTTTCTTGTGCTTCGCTTGTGCAATATCTTGCTTTGCAAGTTTAGTAATGTGATCTAGCAACGTAAAATGTTCATTATTTAGAGCTTTCTGCTCACCTCTGTATACAGCTCATCTTTGGTGTTGCTACAGGAAAAGTAGCAAGTGGAGGCTCATAGTGGCTTACAGTGATGCTGTGAGGTTGCTGCTTCGGGTTCCCAGATGGCATAGCGCCAGTCAACTGTGTTCTCTGGTGTTCCTACATGTGAGGCACTTCTAAGAAATCCGACGTACAATTTTATGTGTTGCATGGATGAGTCAGAGAACAGCACCATAGAGGCTTTAACCAGCCTTAGGAAGAGCTGCTCTCGTTACTCATCCAGGCTCAGAAAGATAGATGAGATATCTATCTACATATCAACTGTTTTTTAAACTGAATGATGAATCGTTGTGGTTTTATCTTGTATGTCTTGTTTTTCTTTTCTTTTTATATGCTATGGACCCTCTTGTGAGTCCCGAAATAAAGTTTTAATTAAATTGAATTGAATAGTCCATTAACTTCCAGGGTGTCCTGATCCTAGATCTCATCTGATAAAGTCACTGAACGGCTGCATTCAGTACACCTGGAACAGCGATAAGACTAACATCAGCTGATGAGTCAAACCAGGAATAAGGAAAAGCACGTGGATGAGTAGACAATCACTGACTTTTATGGCATAGACTTTTTCTGTTTTTAAACAGGTTCATCTGAAACCACACAGGGTAGTGCAACATCCACTGCCATGCCTGGAAGGAAGAAAGATTAATGAATGGATAGAGCAAAAGGAAAGCGAGGCGTATCTTGTATCTATGTGTGGTCTGCGCTCCTAATGTGGGCGTGAAGAAGAGAGGCAGAGTTCATTTGCCTTGTAAATGTGCTGGTCGGTGGATGAGAGGATTCTGAGACATCTGACACACGCCGAGATCTCACAACCCTTCCTGAGTGCCAAGTAACCAACAAACTTAGGTCAAATGCACAGTAGTAGATGTTGGCAAATTATTCTATAAAGCTGTTTGGAGTACTAAATTGTTGGCTGACAATGAATTATCAAAACTTTCTTATAGAATGCTAGGAAAAAATTAAAAAGTCAAACACTTGAAGCAGATTAAAATACTCAATTAATAAATAATTATTTAAATAATTGAATCTTAGTACTTTGTGCACTGCAGTGTTTGCCTAATTTCACTGTCCAGATACTTCATTACATTTTCAATAAGTAATATTTGCAGATCTTTTAGGAAAACATCCAGGTTTGAGACTTTAATATCACAGCTGGGTTCATGCACATACCCTGGTTTCTCAGGTAATAAAATGTGGGATAAGAGCTAATATGATAATAGCTCAGCTCATATCCATCTATGCATTAGTGGACCAGAGGTCACAGATGGTCTTTTGTTGTCTTTTCATTAAAAAAAGAAAAGAAATGTTGTCGACTATAGCCCCTTTCATGTGCCATGTTTGCCTTTTGACATATATTTTCTATACAGTCACAGATTCTGTCTGTCTGCTTGTCTGTCAGTCAGTCTGTCTGTTACTAACTGAGCATACACACACACACACACACAGTGGAGCTGCTCACCCCTCTGGCAGGTCTGTGTCATCAGAGGCGGTTGAGGGAGGATGAGTGACAGGCTGGTTAGTGATTTGCATGGCTCTGGTGTTTAAAAGGGGCTGCAGGTGCATTCACACAGATGAATGGATTTCTCTCTAAGCACAGATGATCTGGGACTGTCTACTTCTACTGTGAAGCTTAGCCAGTACAGCTTTTGATGATTTAGAAAAGATATCATTTGGATTTTGGATGATGTGAACATGCTCACTGGGATCCTTGTGTTGAGGAATACACAGTTGTCAGGTGTGTATTGTCACTTAAGATAGAGACAGAGGGAACAACACAGATAGAAGTACTTTGATATGGAGACCATCGTACCAGCTGGCAACTAAACCAAACATGCTGTTGGTAATGTCATCGCTGATATTTGTGCAGCTCCTTCTCCTGGGGTTAAGGGTCATTGACACGACCACTGACACATGGAGACACTGTACAGGTATTGTACCATTTTATTTTACTTTTTTACTGTCTATTACCTCAGCTCAGCTCAACACATCTGATGTGTTAAAGTTAATGATTATTCAGTGGATGGTTTATGGTTTCATCTAAAACCTGGGAAACCCCTCCAGCTAAAATTCTTTCGGATAATTCCAACTGTCTGCGTCTGCCTATAGTACAGTGGGAGTGTTTGTGTGCGCAGTATTGCGTGCAATATTAACTTAAAGTAACATCCACAAACAAGTACAGACATTGGACGTGGTTAGAATTCCACAACAAATCTATACACCTCAGAATATCAGGGCGAACAGGGTGCATGTTTATATGATGTCTAGTCAGTTTGGGTGTAATTCTCTTCCATCATTCTCCCTTCCTGTCTTTCTTAATAACAACCCATCCTATAATCCTTATACCCTATAGCTTCACTGCCACCCAGGGCTATTTCTCACACACCAGGAGGGTGACATTTTATTAGTTTATAGCAGTGGTTCCCAACCTTTTTTACTTGTGTCCCCTTAAAACAAAGCAATGCCTACTTGTGACCCCTTGCCATAGGTTCAATATGGTATTTAACCTTTATTTACCCTTTTCCAATTGTTTGATTGAAATATTTTTTTAGAAATGTGGATAAAACTATTATTTGGTGCAGAAGATTCTTTGCAAGGTGTTTAATCATCTCAGGAAACCTGCAAATCGCACTCTGTTGCTTTATAGTATAGCAATTTCTGCATGAATAGGCTTGAGCAGTAAACCAATCATCCTGACCTCTTTATTTGCCTTATTGTCTGCAGATTTGCTCCCTCTGGATCTTCTGTCTTTTGTCCTCGAGAGGGACACCTCCAGACTCCTGCCAGGGGTGCACATGAGGCAGGCTGGAGGGGTGAGGGGTGTGCATTTCTCGAGCCCTCATACTTCCATGAGCTTTCCCTCCTCCCAGCTTCTGGTGGACTGTGACCTCTTCCCCAAAGAATTCTCCATTGTTGTGACACTAAAAGTCACTCACATTGCACCCAAGGTGAGCATCCACCACTGCCTCATTTGTCCAGTACTGGATACCAGCGATTGAAGAAGTACTCAGATCCTTGACTTATGTAAAAGTAACAATACCACCAGAATGGCCCATGCCAGTGTCATACAATTATATATCATTGTGTTATTATTAATATAAGCATCATTTTAATGTTAAGGTTGAGATGAAGCTAATTTAAACTATGTAAAACAGTACATTGTAGTTTATAAGCTCATTATAGATTTTTAAACTCTTCATCTGAAAAGTAACTATTACAGTCAAATAAATCTAGCCAAGTAAAAAGTATAATACTTGACTTTGAAATGTAGTTGAGTAGAAGTAAAAAGTACATGTACTAGAGTAAAGGTACTTTGTTACTGCCAAATACATTGTGTCTGAATGTTTTTTGCATTTACCTTTCAGAGAAATGAATACATCTTTTCCTTGATGGAGCCAAAAAAAGAAGAGAAAAGAGCTTTGGAGGAGCAGGAAGAGGAGCACGATAATGGGAACATTTTGGAAAGGAGTAAAGAGAGGAGAGTCAGTGGAGAGAGGGAGGAGAAGCAGATAAAGAATAACGAGGGAGGTGGACGGATCATCCTGGGACTAAGGTTCTCGAGAAATCATCTACACTTCCTTTTCAAAGGTCACGGAGGGGTCGTAGAGCACTGGGTGTTTCGAGGCGCTCTAGCTGACAACCAGTGGCACACTCTCGTCCTGGCTGTCGGTAGTCAACACGTCAGGCTCACAATGGACTGCAGCTCACCACAGGAAATGTAAGTTTTTCTTTTCTTTTTTTTTTTTGTTCTGCTCTCTGTTTTCTGTGCACTGGGTGGGTACACTGTTTGTCTCCCACCATCCTCTCTTCCTGTTCCCTCTGAATTCCCTTCAGGCATAGCAGATCCTTCACCACAATACAACAGCGCTGCTTCAAATATGCTCACGCCCTGCAGCCATTTCATAGTGTCCTGACAGTGTTTGATAGATGGTTTTTGGTGGAAACTCCCTCTGGCTTACAGAAGGGAGGAATATCAGCACCCATACAGAAGCTATATAATACAATACCTGTCTCAGATTTCCCTGTCGCAGTCCAAAACCAGAAGAATGGAGGAGTTTACTTTTCTTACAGAGACTTTATATTCATATACAGGAGCAACATTTACGCCAGCTATTAGAAATAATTATGTTTTTTTTATGGCAACCAGCGTTCCCTCCAGGCCTTTCCCCTCAGACCTCAACATTCAGGGATCCAGATTCCACATTGGAAGTCGGGGGAGATGGAAAGGCTTGTTTTCAGTAAGACTTTCTCATCACTAACTTTCATAGTTTTCATGATAAATAAGCTATATGGGTGATGTTTTTGTCTCTTAAACAATCAAATCATTTCCCTCTCATCTGCTGCCCCATGTATAGGGTCTCTTACGACAGTTGGTTCTGGTGCCGGGTTCAGATGCCACCCATCAGATCTGCCCCTCTTCCGACCCCCAACTAGCAGCTCTGTCAGTTCCACCATTTCTCTTAGATCTGCCTGTCATAGGGATCGAGACAGCCAGCCAACTGACTTCTTACGGTACCTTGCGCACTCATTTCACAAGACATTTTGTTCAGCACAATGCGAGACATTTGTCTGCCTTTGCATGTCTGTCTGCTTCCCTGCATATTTAAATGTCTGCTTGTCTCTGTGCTCATGAACTGTCAGGAACAGAGGAGCGAGTGTCAGTGGGTTTGGAGCGGTCGTGCTCAGAGCTGCTACGAGGCCAGCTGTGGTTCAATCCGCTCAAGAAAGGCCTCTACCTCTGCGACGGTACAGTGTGGACCACAGTGCTTGAGGGTGAGAACTTAACAGCAAACATCCACTCCTGAGAAAGTTTCTGTTCTCGTTTGTTTGAAAAGTGACAAACTTCCCACCTCTCCATCTACTCAGATCATAAACGGCTGGACTACGTGCTGGAACATCAGGTCCTCACCACCAGCTCAGAGACACATGATGTTGAGGTGCGCTTGTTTAAAAATGAATATTTAGGTATATTTGTTGTGTCTGTGCTAGTACTGCACTTAATGAAACGAAGAAAAATATCTTTCTTTGGGAGCCTTGTGTTTTTCTAGACTGAAATACTGTATACTTTAACCTCTTTAGGTTTATAACAATTTTCAGAGAAACAAGTCTGTGAGGGGAAAATCACTTTTTACTTGAATTGCTCACAACTCACGTACATGCACCCTGTGGCAAAGGGTCACAAGCAAAAAAAAACGTGGAGACATTGATCTAGACAGAGTTGTCGCTCATTGTTGTTTAGGAGATAACATGTATTTTACTGCTGTACTTGTAAGAAGGAAGATGATACAACATAGCTGAACTTTTTTCATAGTTTGTTTCATCTTCTCGTCAGGTGTTCCAGGTACCTGGCATGGGTCTGATGGCTGCTATGGCTCACCGGTCCACAGCCTCTGGCTCTGCTGTGTATTGGTGGACCCACACAGGTTTCCAGCTCTACCAGAATATCAGCACCCAAGGAGCTCTGGCATGGAGACACTTCAACATGGGCAAGAATGTATGATAAAAAGGAAGATATGGGTTATGGATCAGATGCATGCATACGCCCATTTAAAGCTGTTTGCACGCTTTATTTCTTCTTCAGGCTTTGATCACATGTTCCCTCTGTTTTGTTATTTGGATCTAGATATTTCTGGTGGTGTCAAACTCTCCGACAAACAATCGTTTTAACTCCGAGGCAGACTTCTCTGTGATTTACAAGTGGAGCAAAAGAAGAAAACGGTTTGTGCACTTCCAGACCCTGCAGACCCACTGTGCACGGGACTGGGAGGCCTTTAACATCAATCGACAAACCTATCTCGCTGTGGCCAATCATAGAATAGGTAAAAACCCATCTATATTCATCAAGTGTTGACTTCTATGTCAATATAAAATATTAAATGACATATAAATTGGCTTACCATTCATGATTTGTCTGTTGCAGGCAATAATAATCACACTATAGATAGTGTGATATACAAGTGGAACGGGTTAACCAAGTCATTTGAGGTTCACCAGATGCTGCCGACCTCAGGGGCCTACGACTGGGAGTTCTTCACTGTTGGACCGTACCATTTCCTGGTGGTGGCAAATGCTTTTGACGGAGTGACCACGTCTGTAGACTCTGTCATCTACGTTTGGCTAAATGGAAGCTTCCAGGTGTTCCAGACAATTAAGGTATGTGGTGAAAATAAAACGGCAAAAGAAATGCTTGAAAATGTGCCTGAAAAGACCAAAGAAAATATATATTACGTTCATGGTCAAGCCACAATACAGAGTAAAGTTTAGATGGGAATTAGTCTTCATAGCACTTTAATGTAGCATTTTGCTTTCCACACCATCCATCTGTTCACCACCTGGACTTTGATTTCCTCTGATGAGATCTGTATCTTTGAGATGAGTATGAAAAACAATCTTGTCTATACACACAGAAGGAAAGGGAATACAAATGGGGAGAGATAAAAGTGTAATGAAAGAGAGATGGGGAGCAAGGAACGGGCGTGTCCATGCATATAAGACAAGGGCCAAAAATAGAGCATGTGGTTTGCCATGATTTGCTTGAGCGATTGCAGTGCTTTGACAAGTAACTGATAGTGAATCATATATTTGAATCTAGCCACATTTGAGCTGAGAGCGTTGACACATTGACAGTCACATGAGAAACCATAAGGAGATTTGATGTGATTTAGGGGAACTCCACACCTGCATGTAAGGAAGGTGTTCACAAGAACACCTTGGGGCTGGTGGATATTAATCACCTGAAATAATCCAGAAATGATTGAAAATACACCATTTTGGCACTTACTTTACATGTATTACTCTTTAAGTTGTTTATCTTTCTCATCTCTCCTTTCAAGCAAGTAGAAGTGGAAATTACAAGTCATTTTACAGATTAGAGATGTTGTATTCAATTCACTTCAAAGATTCGTAGTCACTTACCATGCAGCTCTTTCATTTTTTCTAAGCTGAGTGATCTGTTCACTGTTCATATGCACTTCAGTAGGTACATCAGAAAGCAAATGCATCACTGTTTATACCATTGTGACGTTCAGGGCTGATTCTGTCTTCAGTTCAGGAATAAGTTCAGTATGTTGCCTGTTTAAGCTGTTATTTTTACAGGGTTAAAGGTTACCTGTGGAGTTTTTGACCTCTAGTAGTGCTATGGAGCAGTTTTCTTTAACGAATGGGTCCCTGTTTAGTTTGCATCGTGCACACGCATTTGCACACGGGTGATGCGATACAATCATTTCACACTATTCCACTGATCTACATGTGGCTGCAATGCGCCGAGAAACACAGCAAAGCACCATCAAACGCAGAGAAGAATAAGACTGCAAGCCAGTAAACGCGAACGTAATCAATGCAGGATTTAAAATACTTACAAAAATCACCACACACAGGGCTCTCAACCTCCTGAGAGACAGATATCTGAAAAGATAAATTAGCTGCAGGATGTGAAGACACCTCACTCTGTCAACACACACACTCACACACAACACACCCACCCCTGCTTTCTTTCTCTCTCTTACCCCCTAATGGGGCTGAGATAAGAGAGCTGCCAGACCCCTGCCGTAAATTATAGACTCATTCCTGGATTGATTTCACACTGTATTTTCTATTTGCTTCAGCGCAAGTCTGAATTAATGTTAATTAGCTTTCCAACTACCCAGTGACCCAGCTAGTATTACTCTGTTATAGAAATCTTGTCAATTCAGAAACTCCAGGATGACTATGATGGATGTTTTATGCAAAAAGATTCATTGACAAACACAGACTTGATCGACCAAGTAGATAGCAGTTACAATTCAAAGTGCCAGTGCAGACCCAGTGAAATGCCACAGCAAATCTGAAGGAAAAGAGTTGAACCACTCTCAGTTATTCAGGCAGCACCCAGATGACCTTGTCCCTAGTCACAACATCACTATAAGATTGTTTCTATGGCAACAATCATAAAGCCAGGTCGGCTCGACCGGGAAGACAACAGCTGTCTGTGCCTCACTGTCTGCTTGTCTAAAGAGCATTTCATACATGGCACATATATGAAAGTAGGAGCATTGTCATATATGACACATATATGAAAATTCCTTCACAACTCAGCAAATGTTTTCCTGTAAGATGGTCCAACTCCCATGTCTGTACGATATAAAATGAATGAATAATCCATTCATAGATTTAATGCATTAGTTACCATGTGGCCACACTGCCATCTAACGACCATAGATAGTTTAGTTCTCTGTAATACTTAGCTAGTGCTTATGTAAAACTGTTTATTATTTAATTTTAATCAAATTAGTGTTGTCTAACTTCTGTGTATCTATTAGCAGTGTTGGGAATTATCTTGACAGTTAATTAGTCACGAATGTCATGCTGAATGATGCTGAAATAAGAACTGCTGTTAAATAATGTGTTTTCTGAATATTTTATACAACACACTATTATATACAATTTTATGTTTAGAATCACGGTTGATTGACCATAGTGATGGATTGAAGTATGTGACTTTTTGTGCGTAAAACTCAATTGAATTAATCACTAGAGTCAGGAAATATAAGCAGCCATTTAGTTAAAGAAAGTTCCAGACCCATTCCTCTCCCTGGAAACAAAGGAATGAAATGTCATTAGAGGTTTGGGTGTGAAGCATCTTCCCCATGCCCAAAACCCTGCTTGTCTTTGCTAGTTGATAAAAACAACTGATGGCCTTCTTTCAGCAGGCTGAGCCTCACTTTTTTATCGTAGTTTTCTCCTTTTTTTCTAGATGTCTTAACTATTCATCTTTTCTCCTTGCCTAAAGCATGCCCGCAATTTAACCTCTTTCTAAAACAAGCCTCAGTTTGCACATCGATATCGAACTGAAGGAACTGTTTCTTTTTTTCTTTTTATATTTTTGTACCGCAATAAGTCTTGCATTTTTATGGTATTTTTGAAGTTTTGTCATCCAGCCAACAGAATGTCTTGGCAAGACGTCTGTGTGTGTTCTTTAAAGCAGAAGTCAGAGGTCCTTGTATCGAAAAAGAGTCACAACTTTTGGTTATGAGACTGTTTAATTTGGTTTATTTATTTCCCTTCAATGCCCCAATTTCCATCAAGTGCAAATTTTAAATCCTAAAAGTAGTCATATCGTTACAATTGTTAACTTGGAGTCAGTCATGATGATGATTCGGTTTAGTTGGTTTAAAATGAGGATTCAGTGTTGAATATTTGTTCATACATGTTCTGAACACCTCATTGTACACACGAGCAAACCTAAAGGATGATTTTTCTCTTGCTGTCAATCTAGACATTCTGTGCCACCGACTGGGAAATGTTCCAGATTGGCAGCAGAGTCTTCCTGGTCGTTGCCAATGGACACAGACTGTATGGTAATGGACCGAGTCGATACGCCATCAACTCCACTATCTACGAACTGGACATGAATGGACAACTGTTTGTCCGCTTCCAGGATATTGTCACCTACAGGTACGGATGTGCAAGCACCTCTGCACAGACTAGGAGAACACATCCTGTGTGATAACCTTTGTCCAGCCATTCCACTCTCACGTCATCACCAAATACTTTTCTCTCTCTCTCTCCAGTGCAGTGGACTGGGAGTTCTTCAGCCTCGGGGAGGAATATTTTCTGGTTGTCGCTAACTCCTTTAATGGAGAGTCGTACTCTCTCAACAGCATTCTCTACAGGTACTCAACTTGTCAACAACACCCCTCCGCAAATAGTTCATGCACCCTGATTGCCTCTAACTTGGTGGTACTCGTCACACATCTCAGGGGTGTACAGTACACCTACACTGATTTAATGTAGATTTATTCCTCCTGTGAACCAGACTAGTGAAAACATGCAACACTTCCAACACGTGAGCATCCACTAGGAACTAGGAAATGTCCCACAGCTAATTTGGGCTCTATGACTTCTAGAATTTAGCAACTGATTTGGTTCCTCTTATCTGTTTTTAGGTGGCAAGGATATGAAGGCTTTGTTCCTGTTCATTGGCTCCCAACTATCGGATGCAGTGACTGGGAGTTTTTCAGCTCTAAAGGAGAATCTTATCTGATCTACTCTAGTGCCAAAGCACCTCTCTCCAAAGTGTTCAAGCTGAAAATTTACTAGGCAAAACAGAGTGTGCGTGTGGCTTTTTGTACTGTATTTGTATGTGTGCACATGCGTGTCCTTCTTTGTAAGGCCATACAGTGTCCTTTTGTGTGTTCCTGTGTGAGAAAATGATTGCAATAATGTTAAAAATGTGTGAGTGCGTTTAAGCAAATCTGCCTTTAGAATACTGTGCCTGTCCGCAATTTTAGGGTCAACCTTAGATTACATAGAGTCAGGGACACTGAGTGAGGACACTGAGCTCAGGTTCTCAGTATTGTCTCTGGGAATTTGGAGGTTTTAACAACCCAAAGAAGAGTTTACAATTTACAGTTACACAGAAATTACACATGGTGGGCTTTGAAGACTTTTTTTGATCATTTTTAGATTCTTTGAGAAGGCTTTGACACTGTGTTAAGGCCATTACGTAGGGAGATCAGATTCACAGAAAATTTAACAGTTAATTGTAGAATACAATGAGCAAAAACTTGCAAAAATAATCAAACGTCACTTTTTTAGGTGACTAGTCAAAAAGTTCTTTGATTTTTGGCTGGGGAATTTAGGCTTATGAGCTCAGTTTGTGTAAACCAGGCTATCCACTGGTGTACCTCAATTTAACAAAAATATGACAAAAGTTTTAATGAGAATATGTGAATTTTTGTGTGCTTTATCTGACAGAAATGAATACAATTTAAGATGGACACTGTGAGATTTCTATCTTTCTGTAAAAAAAACTTTTAATATTGAAATAATATTTAACATTTTGTTTATTATTTGGAATGCGTGCTCTCTCATATAATATTGGACTGATCATTATGTTTTGCCTCTGATTGCATGGATTATAAATAAAAAGTGACAGTAAATTATTTAAATTACAATAAAGTAGACTTAAGTTGTTTATATGCAAGTGTTGTTTATGCATTGGCCAACCTTCTGCTATGCTCATTTAGAGCATATACAGTGGCAACAGCGGTGACAGATATGCCCCAAAGGATCAAAAGTACACAATGTTTTCATTCCAAGTCATTTCATGGTTAATCAGATACCTGGGGCCAATTGCAAAATAGAGCCAGTCTTTGACTTAAATACAACTTTAAGTCAGACTTGCTTTAGGTGAGGTTTGAGATTGGTATGCAATCCTGCACACATGGCCCTGGGCACATAACAGCCAATCTCTATTATCACTGACAACCATAAAACACGTTTGTAGCTATAAAACTGCAAGTGCCATGATGCTCCCATCCAAGAGTAGACTTGTCGGAAATGTAGTTTTTATAGCTGCAACTCTTGCCGCTATAAAAACAAATGTGCTATATGTTTTTATAGCTGTATCAAAAAGTGATAGAAAGTGATCTGATAAACCAGAATCAAGATGTTTATGTGCAAGAGCTGTGTATGCATATGTGAATGAAAAAACCCTAATTTATATTAATTTTGAGCGTACGCGTTAACCAATTGTGATACTACAAGTACCACAATGCATCACTACAGTGTCTGCCTGGAAGAAACATGGCTGCCTACTGTTCACCGACGGTATTTTTATTTACGTTCCGTGTGTTAGCGTTTTTAACACAGAGAGAAGAAGACAAAGCCTTTGTCCGAAGCAATATTGAGTAAAAACACAACAAAAACAGTGATTAGTGTCGCGGTTAGAAGACGGAAGTCCTCCAGTCGTAGTGACACCGACCGTTAACGTTACCAACAGCCAGATTTTTTTTTTTCATTTTCGCTGAGCTGTCAAGCGAGGAAAGCTACGCACCAGTGTCGGATAGCGATTGATTTACCTTTGTTGGCGTGCCAAACAAGCAGAACTTCGATTTCAACGCATTCACTCCCGGTAATAGTCGCTATGTTTAGCCCCGTGAAGTCTTCTTATTTCAGAGTCAGCCCGGCCATTGTAAACAGAGAACTCGGCAAGACCAAGATGAGATAGCAAGAGGGCACACAGGAGTGCGGACACACGAATTACTAAGAGACCCAGCAGAACAGAGAGAAAACGGAGTAAAAAAAATTAACTCAAACGGCATGTTTGGGAATCTTTTCGAGGAAGAGGAGGAGGAAGGCTTCTCCTCCACTACCTCCAGGGGAAGAGTTGCAAAGGGGGGGGACGAGCCACCTCCACCCCGAGGAAGAAGCAATCTGTGCGGCATCAAGAACCAAGGAGGGACCTGCTACCTCAACTCTCTGCTTCAGACCCTGCTGTTCACCCCAGAGTTCAGAGGTGAGGACAGGTGACCGGAGTGGGAGGAAGATATTTAGATCCACCAGAATAGTGGGTAACCCAGAAAACAGCTATTTAATCTATTTCCATGTTTATGTTTGGTGTGTGTCTGTGCAGAGGAGCTGTTCAATTTGGGGCCAGAAGAATTAGGATGTCTGGAAGACAAAGAGAAACCAGGGGCCAAAGTAAGTGTTGCAATGTGCTGGTAAATGTTACAAATTTCATGTGTGTGTCTTTCTGAAGTGCAATAACTTTTTTTTTTTCTTTTTCCTCATCTTGCTTAGGTCAGAGTGATCCCACTGGAGCTCCAGAGACTGTTCACCCGCCTGTTGCTGGTGGACCAGCAGAGCGCCACCACCGCTGACCTCACTGACAGCTTCGGCTGGAACAGCAGCGAGGTCTGTGTCCATTTTCTTTGTCGGTGAGATGGAGAAAGAGAGGCTCAGGTTACACCTTTCCTCTTAGCGATCGATTTAGCTTCCAGTCATACCAGGGCGTATAAGGTGACGCTGAAATGCACAAAAATTGGATTTTTCAACACAGTCTATGAAGAGGTCGGCTGTTACATCAGCTCTGAATCTTGAATGTAATTCTAATACATGAGAGGCACAAAGTGAGGCTAAGTAAACCGTGAAAACAGACTGAATTTGATAAATATATCCACAGGACCTGCATGACCCACCTTGTACAGGTTAAGTCTTCACATACAATGATGTGATTAAACTTGTAACAAGAGCTCAAAAATCCCATCTAAATGAAAAGTGTAGTTTTATGCTGCACTCACGTCATAAAGGATGGATGGTGGAGATGGGAAATAGTCCCCCGTCCACGATTTGCGAGCCTTTATATCATCAGTTGAGCTTGTCATGTCAGGGTTAAAATACTGTGCATTGACAATATAAGACTGTATTCATTACATTTGGGTTAAACTGTTTTAAAATTACAGACTTTGGCTGACGTGAGTCATCCATATGTTTGGTTTTTCGACATTTCTGTATTATTAAGCGCCAAGGTGGATGCATCAGAGCTTTCAGAAAAATCAGTTTCTCAGTCATTCAGTATGATATGATTTGGCTATTGACGTGAGCGCCTGTCTTTCATGTTGGAAACTGATATGTACGACAACTCAGATATGACATAAACATGGCATTAACCATAGTTTGGGGGAGGAGGGAGTTGAAAAGCTGTGTGTAAATGACTTGTTTGTAGTAAAGAGTGGCATAAGCTGTGTCCCAGTTCCACTCTACATACTTCCGAGCAGGTTTTGAATGTTTAATGTGTTCACACAGGAAATGTGACACAACTAAGCTTAGTTAAGCTTAAGTTAATATGCATACTAAATCCACTTGTGTTTTTTCTCTGTGCCGTTCACGTACACTATTGTGCCACAATGAATTGCGCAAAGAAATTTGGGGGGCTTCTCACATGTGGAAAAAACTAAAACCTTGTAGATGGTGATGTTTGAGTGGTGTTCCAAGGTCACAATTTGATTGACATCCATCTGTACAAGTTTTGTATTGCTCTGTTAAGACAAAACATTGAAGTACATTGATTTCTTCTAAAGTAACTACTAGAACATGATATTTTTCAAAAGTACTATATACTACATACTATATGCATTTAGGATGTAGTATATAGAATTGGGACACATGTCTTTTGACCCCTAAATTGAACCTTTTTCCGTTTTCATGCCTTTTCAGGGGACAAATCAGCATGATGTGCAGGAGCTGAACAGGATTCTGTTCAGTGCTTTGGAGCACTCTCTTGTGGACACCACTGGTAGTACATTTATCCACCGCCTGTACCATGGGACCATTGTCAACAGCATTGTGTGCAAGGAGTGTGGAAATGTCAGCCAGAGACAGGTGTGGTGACAAGTTTCTGCCTTTCTTACTTCACCTCTTTTAAGATATGTTTTGTCTACTTTTGATTAATCTCAGTTTAATCAGTGACTTGTACCATGTTGTATACCTTTGTGGTGTAAATGTGTGGTTGTGCCCTATTTAGGAGGACTTCCTGGACTTGACGGTGTGTGTTTGTGGTGTGTCTAGCCTGGAGGAGGCTTTGTGGAACATGTTTGTGGAGGAAGAGTTGTTTGAGGGTAATAACCTGTACCGCTGTGCACAGTGTGACAGACTAGTCACTGCTGCCAAGGTCAGTCAGTTTTCAGATAGAGTTAACACAATAACAAAGGCTATAATACAACTTTTGTAAAGGTTAAATCTCTCCTTTTCCCCTTTCCTGTTTCCCTTTTTTGATCAATTCTTCCATTCATGTTGAATAGAAAAGAGAATAAAAGCTAGACATGTAAAGACCTACTACTTTGTATAAACATTTGTTTCTTGTTTGCATCCTAATCTTTCCTTTTCTGAATTTTCCATTTCTCAGTCTGCAAAGCTGAGGAAACTCCCTCCATTCATGACCATGTCTTTGCTGAGATTCAGCTTTGATTTTGCCAAATGTGAGCGTTACAAGGAGACAAAACGCTACAGCTTCCCCCTCACCATCAACCTAAGGCCATTCTGTGAACAGGTACCTGACAGATTTTAACACTCTGACCACCTCACATCATCAGCTTAGACACATTTAACATGACTTTTCTTAACTGTGGTTATTTTCCTTAATTTTTACACTATTGTCTTATACTACTGTCTTGATAAGTAAACTATTTTATGTTGCTTTCTTACAGACTGATGGAGATGACTGTGATTACTCCTATGAGCTGTTCTCTGTGATTATCCATAAGGGCGGCTGCTATGGCGGCCATTACCACGTTTACATCAGGGACATTGACCAGCTTGGCCAATGGGAGCCACCGGTGAGGAAAAAAATGCAAACTGGAGGACGAGAGCAAAGAATAAATAAGCGAATAATAGGCAGGGCGTATGAGAGGCCAGAAATATAAAACTGACTAATGACTGATAGCATATTCTGAATAAAATAACTATAAAAACGTATGAATTAAAAATAGAGACAGACTAATTATGAATGGATGAACTGGAAATGGGAACCTTAGTGTTATATTCACATTTGGACCTGGCCTAAACATAAATTGGATGTGTGTGTGCATTACTACTCAACAATGTGAAAAAATAGATATTTTTGAATATGTGCATTGATGCATTCAGGCAGCACCTCTGTGTCTCGTTGTCAGGAGGAGGAAAGCAAACCTAAGGTGCAGAAGAAAGTCAAGGAGGAAGTCAAGGAAGTCTGTGAGCCAAAACTAAAAGAAGATGACCCTTTGTCTGTCCTCACTACCATTATTGCTCAGGTATAGCAACAAGAAGACCCTGCTTTGTCTGCATGTTATCTTCTTCTCATGCATGCTTTTGTTCTGTTTTGAGTCGGTGATATAGCCATGATTAATGAAATAGGTGGTGCTCATTTTCTGTTTCTAGGAGCCATCAAAGAGTGTCCTGTTGGACCAGCTGGGCCAGAGACTCATGGATAAGATTGGTTCATCCTGGAGCAAAAGGTTTAGAAAACACTATGGTCCTATAGGAAAGGTGTGTTTGGTTTATTCGTAATTAAGATGAGTTTACTGTGTTTTTTGCAGCAATTATTGCTTGTACAATTTTGGGATTATACATTTTTTTCCATGTATTCCTTATTTCTTATACTCATAAACCCTTGCTTCTTTGCTTTTTCTCTTTTGATATAGTTCCTACAATCCCACAATGATGTTTTCTTGTTGGTGTCCAATGGTACCCGAGTGGCACTGAAGGCAAATCCGCCGAGCCCTGTGACTGAGCCCCCCGGCCCAGCAGAGCAGACCACTAACTCTGATCCTTCAACAGCTCCAGACCAAGGAGCTGCTGAAGAACAGCCAGGATTAGACCAGAAGCCAGAGCCTGAACTACAGGTACTCTCAAAAAAACACTCTCATTTTTGGTTTACTTTCATCCAGTATTAAGCAGTTTAAAGGAAAGAAACACACCTATAATTCTATATTTTTATCTTTAGTCCTAGTTACTACTTTGAAGCCTGATAATCATTGTGTATCTTCCTGTCTGTCAGCAGGGTAGCCACTGGTTTGACCTTAATGACTCCACAGTGACCTCCATCAGGGAGTCTGACATAGAGAAGCAGTTCCAGGGCAAAGAGAGCGCTTACATGCTGTTCTACAGAAAAACACAGCTGCACAGGCCCAACGAAGGTTTGTGATGTTTTGTTATGGGAAAGATGTGTTGGATCAAAGAAAGAAATGGAGGAGAGGTGAATGTGGAAAAAAAATAGTCAATTAATTATTGAAGTACTAATTTGTTTTGTGTTTCTACATTTGCAGCGCTGAACAATCACCAATATAAAGTTCCTCATCATCTCATCCAGTTGGCTCAGGAGGAGAACGTCAGACTGCGGCAGATGCGGTACAGAAACACACACACATTCACATATTACACTGTTTTCACATCACACAGTTGTTGTGACTCATGAGAGTGATTCCTCATTTTTTTTCTAGGTCTCATAGTCACTGATTTAGAAAGGTATATGAACAGTGTTTTTGTTACACGAATTATTGATATGAATCAACGATCCTGTTACAGTGAGGAGTGTGAAGCCAGTAATAACACAGTGGAGCTGCGTCTGCACCTAGCACCCTGTTATAGGCTAAAAAATGGAGCCCTGCAGCCTGTCAGCAAAGAGCCCACCGGGAGCACCACCCTCAGTTTTGATCGTAGAAAGACTGTGGGAGACTTGCGATTGGCTATTTATCAGGTAATTTCATTTCCTAAAACAGTAGCTGTTGTGATTTCAGATCATGAACGGTACAAATAAGCGGCGTGTTTATATTTAGATGCAGGAACTCTGGGAAGGAGATATGGCTCTGACTGTGGCCAAGAGTCTTCCAGCAGGTCTACACCTCTACAATACTCTTACAGGTGAGAGACGTAGCAAAAAAACCTCAAGAGGACTTCAGAAACTAGGGATTTATATACAGTATTTCTGTAACTACATTCTTTTACTCTTTGCAGATGACAGTGTCTCCCTGTATAGTGCGGGCATCTACACAAACTCTGACCTGTTTGTGTGGAACGGCAGAGAGGTGAGGAAAGACATAGTCCATGACAAACATGCTCAAATGTCAAGATCCCAAATAACTGACATCCATGCTGGTTCTTATTTTCTGTTCAGGTGTGTGGTGCGAGTATCCTAACCGGAACCGAGTGGGAGCCAGTGCTGCTGAATGTAGTCCGTCCCTTTTTGGGGGAAGATGGCGAGCTGGAGGTGGAAGAGGGGGTAGAGTGTGAGGAGGGTAGAGGCGGTTTTGAAAATGGGGGGCCAGGGCTTAAAAAGGAGGCGAGAGGGTTTGCAGCTGGTGCGACTCTCGGGGACGTGAAGGAGGCCCTGGGGGAGCCCAAGGAGAGTCTGCTGTGTCAGGAGCATAAGGGAGGAAAGAGAGAGAGAGAAGAGCAGGGGGCAGGAGAGGGAGGAGGGGCAAGCGGATGGAGGGTGTTCCCGCCCGACGACATGCAGCGGACACTGAAGGAGCTGTCGCTGAAAGATGGAGATGCGCTGTTGGTGCTGGAGCCGCAGTCGTTCGACAGCAGGTGAGTCCTCTGCAGTGTGTCGGTGCACATACGCGTTGTTGTTTTTGTGTGTGTGTGTGTTTTACAACAACCCTCCCCGCTTTGTTCAGCATGTTCACTCTAAACGGAGATGTGGTCACCGTGACTACGCCGTCGGACTGCCGCTGGCTCCAGGTGGAGTTTCGACCACATGGAGGAGGAGAAGGAGAAGAAGAGAAAGAGGAGGAGAGGAGGAAAATCAAGGTTCCAGCCACAGGAAATATGGTTAGTAATTTGTGTGCTTCTGTTTTTGCTCTCTTTTTGTATCCTCTTCCTCTTTATCTCTTCTTTTAAGCATTGTATTATTCTGTCTAAAAATCATAGTTATGTTTAATGTGTCTCTCCTGCAGCTGCTGTGTGAGGTGAAACAGAGGGCCATAGAGGAGCTGCAGCTACAGGAGCAGCTCTCAGGCAAGAAGCTCAGTGTTGTACATAATCTGCCCCGGATGTCCAGATAAATGGTTTTCTCCCCCAATACTGATCAGAGTCAATTTAATATAGCATATTTGCTGATGCTGAGTCCCAATCTGATATTGTCGGTTTCCTAATGCCGCAACACAGATCACATTTTAAGTACACATAAATTAGTCTGACCAATCCAGTTTACATAGATAAGATATGATTGACAGTAAGCAGATGAATATCATTGCATCAATAAAAAATAATTGCTGTTATGACCACTTTCACTGACACTCCAGATCAGAGACCAGGCTTCTCCCAAGTTGTGAATAGTGTCAGTTTATAATTCATATGTGCTTACAGCTGGTGTAGACTGAGCGCAGTGGTGTAAAATAAACCAAATGTCTGAATTTTACCAGGGTTTATGTAGTAGTTCTCTGTAAAATAATAAAATTTCCACAGTTGATTATGAAAGTTGGCACAACTTGCATCCCAGTTATCTGCAAGTTATATTTTTGTTCTACCTGCTGCTCAGGTGATGACAAAATTTGTGCATTTGTGTTTTGATCCTTATATTGACTATACGTTTACACTCTTAAATCAGCTGTTGTTTTTGTCTCACTGACCAGGTGCACAGTACTGTCTGAGACAGGTGGACTGCACAGGGAAACTCCTTCCTCCAGGTACTGTGTCAGATGTTAACCCGGGGGTGATTTTAATGGTGCAGCAGAGCTGGAAATCCCCCTCTTTTTAGCAAAATATTAAGATACACACTCCTCTACTTTGTGCCCTCAATAAATTTTTAAAAGGTACTCCCCCTGCTTGTAATGTTTCTTCTCATCATCTGTCTTTGAAGTCACTGCACATTTTTACTAAGTGCAGTTGTACTGTCTTATTCTGGTTTATTCAACAGTGTGTGAGGAGCTGAGTGTTCGGGACGCAGGCGTGCGACTCATGACCTCACTGACTCTCTGTCCCGGTAATGCCCCCAAGGCATCGCAGGTGTGTCTTTTATTTGAAATCTTCAAGAAATCCTTTGTACTTGCAGCTGCACAGGTGAAAGTTACAGAACCTTTAAGCACCAGTAAACAGTTTACCAGTTATGCTAAAACAAAGAAAACAAAGAAGAACAAAGAATATCGTTTATAAGCTTTTTTTTTAAATGCTTGATTGATGTTTGGAGATGTTCCCTCTGCTTTGCAGCTTTTCTTGCACTTCTCTGTGGGTGCAGCGCCCTCTGCTGGCTTGGAAATGGACATTATAGTGGAGAAGACTTGTACTGTCAAAGAAGTAAGGGAAAAAAATGATCTTTTTACTTTGGGAAACATTAATTCCTGTGTGTGTACTTTTTAAACTTATTGTTTTTATTATTTGCAGTGTTTAAAGGCAATGCTGGATGCTGTCGGACTTGATGGTAAAACCTTTTTTTTTTTTCTCCTCCAGTTTTTTTCAATTGCTTGCATGTAGTGTACACTCAACTTTTGTGTATTTAGCATCACCAAAATGATCACTGCTTTTGTGGTATTGTTAATGTACAGATCTGATTAATGTTGATCATAATGTAATTTAAATGTGTGTTTGCAGGCACCTGTTGGCACTTGAGGAGGCTCGATTGGTGTGAAGAGGTTGGTGAGGCGCTGATGGATGAAGTGAGTGTAGTCTACACTGTATATATCAGACAGTGCATGCAGATACCTTTTCACTGTTTTGCTCTTGCTCTTCTCCACTTACTTTGATATTTAACACCACACCAGATTTATTCAGAAAATGTCCCCATTTCAAATCAGATCATCCTTAAAACTTTGCGGCCTTGTATAGTTCAGCAGGATGGTGCTTGAAAAGTTTTACCTCATGTAGCTATCTTTACCAAAACTGTATGCACTAGGCCATTTACACCAACAATCTATGTTGAAACTTACTATACTTTTATATCCAAAATGTTATAGTCAGTCCTTTTTTTTTTTTTTTAACCAATATCTATCAGTCCGCATGTTGACAACAACCTTTTATCCTCAGGATGCTTCCCTGTCAGAGCTGAAGATAAGCAATGGAGAGACATTAGTCGTCACAGAAGGACAACTGCCTCCGAAGGTACTTTAACTTTTTTTTTTTTTTTTTGGGGTGTAGATTCATGATGCATTGTGACCTTTTTCCTCTCTTTAGCCACACATCTCTCTGTTCCTGCCAGGGTTTTCTCAAGCTATCTGTGTGGCTGTATCTGGATCCCAGAAACAGCTCAACAGTTTCCACGGAAACCGATTTTAACCACACTGACAACGGCTACGCTGAGGAGCAGATGCCGGTGGAGGCGACTGCAGGCGAAACACACAGTCGCTCGCCTCGTCTGTGCGGCGGCAACGTGGCGGAGCTGAGAAGTGTAGGACAGGTGGAGATATCAGATGAAGTCACCTTGGAGGATCTCAAAACTCAGGTAGAGTGTGCAGGTTTTCTGTGTATCCAAAGTAAGAGTTGATAGTCATTTGTAGTAACAAATTTGACCATGCAGAGTATATGTGTATGTCATTTTGATGCTTTTGCCCACCAAATATTAAAAGACTTTCCTCTTTCTTTGCCTGGTATCTACATCTGTATCAGGTGTTGACGCTGCCCGCTCTTCAGGATGTGTGTGTGCCAACCACCGCATTCATGCGTGTGTGGCAGCTGGAGGGACAGAGACTGACACGAATCCTCAGAGGACAACAACTCACACTCCGGTATGAACACTTTCTTCTCACATGTTTTATTCCTGTATCGATGGCCACCAGACTCTTTATATTAATGACAGATGCAGAACTGTGGAGTCATCGCTCCTCTCATTGACCCGCGTTTTCTGTTTGGTTTCCTCCTGCTCAGGAAGTTGAAGATAACTAGTAACACAGACCTTTGTGTGCAACAGCTACTGAAAGAGGAAGATCTTGGGTATGCTCTGATGTATACATGTTTTGTAGCATCCCGACACGATAAGAGAAATTACCCTTCTTTTCCAGTACATACATTTTTAACATAAGAAAAAATAAATCTTTATTTCCTCCTGTTTCAAAGCCCCAAGGAGGTGTTGCTGAATGTTAAGATGGGAGTACCCGGGGAGAGGTATTACTACCCTTCAGAGGAGCTGGTTTGGGATGCGTCCCGGGACTCTTCCACTCGCTCCCTACGCACTTGTCTGGCTGCACACTACGGCCTCTCCCCTGATTCTCTGCGGTTGGCCAAACACCAGCCCGACAAACACACCTGGGAGGAAATATCCAACTGGGTAAGATTAGAAGAGAGTCATTTGTTGAGAAGGAACCTGGTTTAGGGGTTGAGGACAACCCATATGTATACTTGCACACTCTTGCTCAGTAGAAAAGTTGGTTGAGCTTGGGAAGAACATTAGAGAGGAATGTTGACTGCATGAAATGTAGTGAAGAGTGGCCTACAATCAGATCATTCAGTTCAACGTTTCATCAGGAAATTGTGGGATTTTTATTTCACTAGCAAAAAAAAAATCTCAATCAAAATTTTCTCATATATTACTCATTCATTGTCACACTATAAGTGAATAATATGCGACGCATCTTTTACTTTCAGAACCAGCAGGTTTCCAAAAGGAAAAAGAAGAAAAAGGCAGAATCACTACTGGGAGCACCGTTTCACCTCAAAGATGGCGACATAATCGGCATCAAGGTATTTGAAAAAAACAACTATTTGTTCACTCAGTAAATGTTTAAAAATGAGGCCTTTTTGGATTTATTTGTCTGAGAATCATTGAATTTACTTTTTTTTTAAAATTTTTTATTTATTTATTTTTTTTACACAGAACCTTTTGATTGACAACAACCGGGACTTCTACACCCTGGAGGATGAACTGGGCCAGCAGAGGCTCAGAGAGCAGGCAGAGCAACGAAGGAAAGGGTGGGACTTCTTTGATACGTTTACAAAGAGGGAAATGTAATAATTGTGATTAAGGCCTTTATAGATGTCACTGCTTGAACTAACTGCAGAGGAAAGACAAAACAAGACAGTTTTACAGTTTTTATTTGGCAGTCATCACCTTACAGTGATTCATAGCTGTGCCACCACAAAACTTCTTTCTTCTGATTATGCTTTATCTTATGTGTCTTGTTGTGACTTGTTACTCAAGATCCTTTGGTAAACTTTTATTCCACTGTTTTTATTTTTTCAGAGAGCAGGCTGCAGGCTCTGATAGTGCTGGATCACAGAAGAAGGCTGGAGCGACCAAATCCAGGAAACCAGAGGTGGCGCTGTCAATCAATGTTGGGGTATTCAGATAGCACCCTGCTACCATGGGTGCATGGACAAATCAGAACTACCTATAAAACCACACACACACACAGTGAGATGCGACATTGCAATTAGGAAAATCCGCTTGACTTCAGTGTTGTGCCATCTTTTTTTTTTTTTTCTTATAGCTTAACTGTATTTCTCCATAAATCTCTCAAGCGTGACTAAAGTCAAACCCTAAATTCATTCCTATTTCTAATCTGCCTGAATTTGTCGTTGGCAGAGGAAAAGAAGGAATTTACTCTTTGGCACTTTGATTTGCTGTTTTGTAAATAGTGACTGTAATTTGCATTATGTCTATGCAATATTACCGGATGTGTTATTAGATGGCTCTCTCTACAAGCTTTCACAAGTACAACCACCACACATGCTCATTATTTTTACTTTAATTTCTGTTTAGTCATCCCCTTCTTTTAAAAATTTTCTGAGGGATATTTGAAGACAGTGTGACCTTCAGGAAAACAGATTTTTTTTGCTGCATGGATTGGTAGCTAATTTGTGACGTTATATTGCAAGCCCAGAGAAAGCCATTTCTGCGTGTGTGCTTTTTGCTATTACAAGCCTGCGGTGACACACTGAAGCTTGTGCTAAATGGAGTTTCTATCTCATATACTGTTGTGTATAAACTGTAGTAATCAGGGTGAAACATTTGTATTCGCAGCCACCAGCCAATGGCTTGAAAATTGTGCTTTTCTATAACAGCTTCTCCACCTCAGTCGGGAATCAACAATCAACCTGATGCCGTTGCGCATCGGGTTGTAAGCGAGTCTCATTTTTATAATCCACTTGTCTCTGCGCTGTGAACAAAAAAAAAAAATCGTTTATCTGGATCATGGGCTTTGTAGACAATTTTAGGTAGATTTTAGGCTGATTAGGGAGAGGAGAGATAGGCCTTAACAAGGAGAAGCGTCAGTGCTGCTCTGTCCTCCCTACCTCACTCTCTACCTCTCTCACTCTACCTCTGCTGCCCTGTCTGTTTTTTTTTTCCTAACCCCAAACTGCCAGTCAACTATCAATTTAAGAATTTCAACGACGCATTGTTTCGTTTTTGTGTGAAACTACACATCAATTGTAGAGTAAAAATGAAGTCTGATTTACTTTTAGTCATATTGGATAAATGGTTAAATCACTTTACTGCCTTTTTTATCAGACATAATCTCTCTTCAGAGCTGAAAATTAATTCAAAAGAGTCGTATGAAGCACAACATCGTCGTTTTATGTGACCATTTATGACCCCAGATGAATTCGCTGTTCACTGCTTCTCCAGAAACGTACTGTAAAACAAATTCAACAGCTTTCTGTGACTTATCTCCTTGATTATAAGTAAAGTTCCCTGATTTGCTACACGAGTTTACGTCATGAAACATTTAATGTCATTTGCATGCACTATATGTGAACTTCAGGGAATTAAAAATGGTTCTTTAGATAATTTATTTGGGAGAGCTGACAAAAACGTTTTGATGAATTGTGATGTTTTTCGTTTTTTTTTTTTTTTTTTTTTGAAGGGTGGGGATTTGATTCTGTTTTGAAAGATTTTCTATGCTGCTTTATGTATCATTATCTGGCCTTAATCAGTGCCAAGAATTTTCAAGTAGAAATTTAATCTTTTTTTTTAAATTTTTTTTTTTTAGTAGATACAGGAAAACGGTTTTGACAATATTCTTATATTAGCAATAGAAACATTTCATTTTGTATCGTGGTATCATTTACTAGTGTTATTGATTATATAATTAGTGTTATGAGAACTGACCTACTGTAACAACAGATCAAATTGTAAATTGTTCAATTGTATCTGCACAAAGTATTTTATCAATAATAAAGGTATGCAGTAGTAATTCAGTCATATGTTAATTAAGCTTTAGGTGAATCACTGTGTCTTCTATTGCAGGAGTTTGTGGCTTAATATTAATTGTAACACTTTTTGTAGCCGTCCTATTGTAGCATAGCTCTAAGAGTGGCAGTGTTGGTTGGATGGTCCACCACTTTGGTCCAGATTGAAATATGTCAACAATTATTCAGTGGATTGCCATGAAGTTTGGTACCAATATTAATGGTGCCCAGAGGAGGAATGACCCACTGAATTGTCTTTTAGAACTATACCAGCAAGTAATCACATAGGCTGTGAACTATCTGCCAGGGATTGGCACAAACTTTAGTACAGACATGCATGATTTCCAGATGATGAATCCTACTGACTGGTGATCAATAACTTTCCCCCTAGCATCACTATGAGGTTGACCTTTGTGGTTTTTAGTGAAATGTCTCAACAACTATTGGATGAAATTTAAAACACACATTAATGCCCCCCTCAGGATAAATTCTACTAACTTTTTAAAACATTTAACAACTTCACTTATAAACGAGACATATAAACTAATTCTAATAACTGATCTTTTTTTTTCTCTCAAGCGCCGCCATCTGGCGAGTCCACTATTTTGGTTTGTGACCAAATACCTGCAAAAGTAATGACATATTTATCCACCACAGCTTTATTTATTTACTCTGTGTTTAGCGCAAATTAGCATAATAACACGCTAAACTAAGAACACGGTTGCCATGGCAATGTAGTGTTAGCATTTACAGCCTCACCAAAAGAACATTAATTGTATCCCTGTATAATAATGAGATACATAAAAATAAAATTAAAATTTAAAATATTTTATCTTTTTGTATTAAACAATTCTTATTTTTATCATTATCATTCATACATGCTAATACTGTATTTGTAGTACATTTTGCGTTGACCAATCAGAGTCTACAAAGCTTTTGGAATGTCCAATCAGCTTTCATGATGCGGCTTGAGTCCCTGCCCCACTTTACAGTATTCATTTGGCAGACAGACACGCCGCAGGATTTACTACACTGAGAGCAGAGGCAGCCTGACAGTTTGATAGACTAGACCGGATCAATAACATCTGCAAAAATGGTTGATTCTTTCTGCGCCACATGGAAGCTGATCGACAGCCAGAACTTTGATGAATACATGAAGGCACTAGGTGAGAAACTTTAAATGCATTTTCTCCCTGAGATGTGATGTGAGCAACATTGTGCTTCCTTTTAAGTAATAAAATAGTCAAATTAATAATTATTTTCTTAATTTGTGTCCAGCATAATGCACCACTGAGGAGCTTTACTTATACTTATACTTTTTTTTTTGCAGGTGTTGGTTTTGCCACAAGGCAAGTGGGAAATGTCACCAAACCAACAGTAGTGATCAGCCAAGATGGGGACAAAGTGGTGGTGAAAACCCTGAGCACCTTCAGGAACACAGAGGTCTCCTCCAAACTGGGAGAGGAGTTCGATGAGACCACACCTGATGACCGACATGTCAAAGTAAGCTGAGTTACTCTTTACATGATCTATTCTTTAGCTTGTGCATGTAACAATAATACGAGTATAGTCTTCACTGTAAGATGTGATGTTGGTTAAAATATATATCTGGTAGCTGGTTTTAAATAAAAGTATGCCTCTGCTTACAGTCTACCTTCACCATGGAAGGAGACAAACTTGTGCATGTGCAGAAGTGGGATGGCAAGAAGACCAAATTTGTCAGAGAAATCAAGGATGGGAAGATGGTGATGGTGAGATTACATAACTTGACAGAGTATGATATGAACCCATAGAGTGACAAATCTTTGTACCTGTCGTTGTGGTTATATTAATCAGTTAATGGAGTCATTTACTTATGTAAAGCACTTTGAATTGCCTTGTTGCTAAGAGGTGCCTCACCTTTCCAAAGGTGCAATAACTGATATTATATGACCTGAATGAATTAAAGAAAACTTGTTTTCTAGACAATGCATTAAAAATCACAACTAAATGTAACTGTTATAATGTAATTCTGGCTCTCTTTTTGTTTTCCTTCTCTCTGCCTTGCAGACTTTGACCTTTGAGGGAGTCCAAGCTGTCCGCACATATGAGAAAGCCTAACTGTACCATCCACTTGAATGAGCAAATCATCCCAGCATCAACAGGTTTTTTTTTTTTTTCCTTTTTTAAAATATTCTTTTTATTGTATGCACTTGATTTGTCGTTCAGACACGAGATAAATATTTTGGGAAATCGTTTTGTAAGATCTTTTGTAAGAAATTCAGAGATTGTGTCGGAGACTGTGACGGGCCTAAAGTGTTTCATCTGTGTCATCACTTGTGAAAAAGGGAACAAATAAACTACTTTAATAAACCTTCTTAACGTCATTCATTTCAGACTCTTCAGTTGGTCTTTAAAAGTCACCAGAGCACCATCAGTACCACTTTTTTTTGTCAACTTTGCATGCAGCCCTACTGTTTCTATTCAAATATCCAAACCTAAGTTGTGGGAACAGAGCTGTCCCTATAATGGGTCAGTTCCAGGTGACAGCTGCAGGGTGATGGTGCAGGCCAGAGCTGGCCGTGCAGCAGTAGCCATTGTGACTATTGAATTCATGAGAGTGAATGTCCTGTAGTAACCCCCAGATGGTCAGAGATGACTAGGAGCCAGAGGGGATGGAAGGGAGGGGGGGGTGATGTCACTGGCCTCAGGATAATCTGGTTTAAGTTGTGGTGTCATTACGTAGAGGCATCATTCGATGGTGTGGACCAACCGTGATTGAATGCCGCCACCGGCACGACAGTCAGACAAAGATAAAAGAGGACACAGTGCAGGATGTGGACGCTTTGTTTAAATCCAATATCCCACGGTTAGTAGTTCAAGATCTAAAAATAGTAACTGTCATTATACCTTTGTAATCTCTGATGGGTGTTTTTTTTACATCTTTGATATGAAGAAGAGAATGTCTCAATTTCATCATTTAATGCTCATAATGTTTACTTGTACATTTAAAGAGGCAAGCAAAAACCTCCCTGTCCTGCCCTGTGAGCTGCGTGACTACAAGAGGCCATTCTTCTCATCCCCACACACAGGCTGCCAAGTTTTTGGCCACCTCTGAATAGACCGTGACACAAAGAAACTGCGGTAACTGGAGTGGAACTCATTTGGCCGTTTCCCACCGAATTAATTTCAAAATCAAAATCTGTCTTTATGCTCCAGTTATAGTGTGCCAAAAAAAATCTTCTCTCCTCTCACTAAATCATTTGCATGAGTATTTGGGCTGTATACGGTTAAAAGGCAGGTTCGTGTCACAGCTGCACACAGACTCGCACTGAGTCACTTTGAAAAGGTGGAGGTGAAGGGAGCTGATCACGTGCTATGTTGGAGAAACAGTGAGAGATAATAGTTTAGTGCAGCTTGTCGTGTCCTCAGCGGCTCCGGGAGAGCAGCAGGAGTTTCCTCTTCGTGTCGAATCTGTGTCAGTGGAGTAAGCTGACCTGTAGTAACCTCTCTCTGGCCTCATGAGGGCGATACAGTGAAAAGGCCTAATGACGTACAGTATGTCCTCCTCAGTTCAATTGTTTTACATTCTCCCATTCACACACACATATACTGTATATACTCCTGCAAACATATAATAAGGCAGATAGGAAAACTTCCCTGGTAAGTTTCCGGTTACTGATGAAGGCATCATAACATTGTGATCATAAGCTAATGTCCTCTAGCTGATACTGATGATGACGTACTGTATGACATCATAGATGCAGTGGTGGAAAAAGTAGCAATACTGCAACATGAAAATACTCCATTACAAGTAAAGATCCTGCATCCAAGTATTATTAGCAAAATGTACATGTAAGTATCAAATGCAAAAACATTCATAATATTGTATATTATATTATTGGATTATTATTACTGATGTAGAGGTGAAGCAAATTGTAAAAACTTTAGGGCTGCAATTAGCAATTATTTTCATTATCGATTAATTGATTAGTTGTTTGGTCTATAAAACGTTAGAAAATGGTGAAAATAGCTGAATCACTGTTTCACAAAGCCCAAGAAGCCTGACCAACAGTCCACAACCCAAAGACATTCAGTTTACTATTTGATTTTCTGTCGATTGACTAATCAATTAATTGACTAATCGTTGCAGCTCTAAACTCCTTTATATACTGTTGCGTGGTTTAATAGTTTCTATAAAGGTGCATCATATTTTAGAAACTCATATTTTTTGTTTGTAAAATCGTAATCTGAAAAGTAACTAAAGCTTTCAAATGAATGTAGTGGAGTAAAAAGTACAATATTTTCCTCTGGGAAACAGTGGATGGAAATACTCAAGTAAAGTACAAGTACCCCCAGTTTGTACTTTGAGTACTTGAGTAAATGTACTTTTGGTGTGAAACCTGCTTCCATATGAAAAAGTGTAATATCTATAACTGAAAATGTAAGCATAAATAATATAAATGTGTCAATAATGACTTTGAAATAAAGCCTCATCCTGACGTGACATGAGGACAACAAACTGTTACATTCAAAAAAGTGGATTTTATATTTCGCTCAGTGCTAAAGTCTTCATACTTCATTATAACATAAACAGCTGAGACCAACACTACACTGACCTCAAAATATTACCATAAACTGTGACAGAAGCTGTACTACACTGTTAGAAATGTTTGTCACCTTTAGAGAAAAGACTAGATTTACAAAAGAAACACTTGCATTGCTATCTTTTAATGTCACATGGCTAGTATTCACAAGCATAATGAAGGTGTAATTGACAAATGATACATAATTTGATATTATATAGAGCAGTTTCAGTAGTATTGGGTCAGGGATAAAACTCATTTTTCAGTAAATGTCGTCTATTTCTATTTACATTGAGGTTACTTGAAATACATTTATATAGAATGTTAGCAACACCACCGAGACACAAATGTCAGTTATTGGTATTAAATTACTCTCATTCATAAATTCAAGTATTTAGTGTTGCCATTCTCAAAGTTAGGTAGGGAAAATATATATATTGCTGATATCACAAAAACATTTTGGGAGCATAAAACAAAAACCCACACGCAGCATGCACGTTTCATTTAAGGACTATCAGACAAACATACAGTGCTTCAGATCATTTAAAACTCATGTATTGCACATGTTTACCTGGTAAAAGTGAGTTTGCTGAAACAATTCAGTTAAAATGATTGAAACATAATGCAGCTCTAAAATAGAAATGTCTTGCTTGTCCAGTAACTCATAGAAATATGTGAGGACACTGGACAGTACAGTGTCATATTAGGAACAATACCCACCACTCCATCAGTGATAGTGCAGGATTGTATTAAAAATCCATAAAACTCCAGCTGTTACAGTACAGTTACTGGACCCTGTGAGCTACAGAGGACTAATACAAGCTGTGTTCCTTTTATTTCAATAAAAAAACAAACAAACAGATAAGTGGATTTACATTTTCGTTGACACGGGATTAGTTCCACAAGCTGTAATAACTGTCTTTGACGCAGCATGTGGAGCTAAATGTAAAGAGCCGTATGTAAACAACAGCTGGTACAAGCTGGCTGTTAAACAATGTTACTACTGCGATTATCTGCTCGGACATGTGACGCTATCTTCAACGACTTAGAGTACAATCACACTATGTGCAGATATAATCAAATATGTATATATTTATTATCCATCTATTAATGTCAGACTTTACTTAAGCATATTCATGTTAGCATCATCATTCAGGTTTTTAAATAAACCTGGAAAAGAGCGAACGGCTGCAGAGATTTCAAATACATGATTTGGCTTTGAGCTTATCACCAATAACAGTATTTGAATTCAATCTACAATCATGTAGCTCTCACTGTCAGTCACACGTGCAATATATCCATATAATATAAATCCTGTTTATATTATGCTGCATTTTAGCAAAGTTAATATAAGATGTCATTATAACATACAACTTCTCTAAAGTTAACCTGGAAATATTTTCCTAACTTTAACTTTTCCTTCACTTTCTCTGTTTATAGGAACCTGCTCAAAAGGTTTCCAAAATATATCAAGTTCCTACATTGTGCACACAGATAAACGTCCACTGACCAAAGTCAGCGACGGTGCATTTTTGGTCTGTCAAGGAATAACAGAAAGAATCTGATACTTGATGGTAGAAACAATAAAAAAATGAACCTCATTCTGAGAGTTCAGGCAATGCCATGCGTGTTCTTAGCACCAATGTCAAAATAAGGAGCTGGTGCACACGTCTAGATGGTACGGTTTAATAAGACTAAATATCAACATGTTAGGTAGTCAGGTAGTGTTCCATCAGTAAGTTTGGGAGCTCTCATATACAGTGCATGGTCATTCCTTTTGACATGTATAAATTACAACAGACAAAAACAAACAAAAAGAAAGAAACAAAAAAAAAAAACATCAGTGCTGCAAATCGAAAGAGGATTAATTCCTTTTCATTAATGCTTTGATTCATTTTGTGTACCCAACAGGGAGGAAATAGAGGAAAATGTGTGAGAAACATGTTTCCTTGAAATGAATGACATATCAGGAATTATGTGTGAACGCTACAAATGCCAAATAGCTGATTAAAGGGCTCTAAAAGCAGGATAAGCAGAGCATTAAAAACTAAACTAACAAAGATGACAAAAATGAATGTACCACTACTGTACAAACCACTTTTCAAGTAAATGTGGGAGGAACTGAACCCCTATCAGCCTTGTATCAGCAGTTGGAGCCATGTTTGTACCCTACATAGTTCGGAAACACTGTGCTGCAGCACAGAGGTGATGCTTTTTACAGTTTGATTACGAGAAAATGAAATGAACAAATATATTAAAAGTATTTTCATAAGGTTGCTGTGATCTAAAATGAATGATCCACAAAGGATAATACAGATTATTCCATTTAAATTATTATATCAACCTTTCAAATGAAATTAACACAAAAAAATAAAAAATAAATAAATAAAAAAATGGAAAAGGAATGACACCGGCTGCACGTAGTTGGTACAAGAGCTCAACCAAATGTGGAAAAAAAGAAACGGCCCATCTCATAAAATCATCCTCTGCCATCAGGCATTCACAGCAGGCTGCGTTTCAGCAGCGCAGCGCAGGGCGTGATGTGACCTTGTCATTATCAGTATATTGACTCAATTGTAAACTGCAGACTGGATTCAGACTGAAGCTTCAAATCTACAGTGGTGAGAAGGCGTAGAACGGAAACTGGGCCTCATCCTCGTCCACAAAGAAACACTGGAAGTAGGGCAGCTCTTCTGTGGAGCGAGTCACAGGACAGTATGCTTCAGTAGAGTTCAGTACAACATGTTCTCTGTGTAATATTTCAGCTATGAGAAGGGAACGTGTACTCACCATCCATAAGAAAGCTGTCTGATACAGCCGGCTCTGCTGGGAAATGAGAACATAGTGTTACAGTAAGCATCAAACTCTCCAGTATTTTCTTAAAATACAGAACTGTATTGTACCTTTTACTTTTTCCTCTTTGGCAGCTTTCTTCTCAGGAGATTTTTCTACAACAAAAATAGGAATTTGTGTCCATAAATACAGTAAATAAAACTCCATTGACGTATTTTGTACACTCAGATTCTATCTGATTACAAATATAATTGATACCTTTCTTTGCCGACTCCTGTATCTCTTTAAGAACTCTGTCTTCTGTAAATAGCAACAAAAAATCAGTCAAAAATGAAAGTCTGTTAAATCCTTCGGGGTAAATTGCAGCTGCTGCGAGTATTTTAATATAATTCACACAGACAGCTTTCTGATTTGATTATGTTAATGTTCAAATTTGACTGCACACTGTACCTTTAGCTTTCTCTTCTTTGGCTGCCTTTTTCTCAGCTGTTTTATGATTGAATAATTCAGGTCTACAGTGTACATTTCTTTTTCTTTTCAAGCTCTGGTTTTTCTACTTTGTCCTCTGTAAATAATGTAATTACTGGTCATAATAAGTCAAAATGATAAAGCAGCTTTTTCGTCCTCTTTCATTTACGAGTTAAGTTTTTTTTTGCAAAAGTGATTTTTCATACAACATATTGCAGACTTGATGATGTAATTATATTAAGCTGATTGCATGCTGTACCTTTCTTTGTTGCAGCAGGTTTGACTGTTACTTTTGAAACTTCAGGCTCTGTTCCACAAATATGAAATGAACACAAGTTGGTAAGAATTTGTTTTATACTTATTTAACATTTTACACCCTGGTTAAGGTAGTTTTTGCTTCTTACAGCTATAAGCCTATGTATGGTACCATATGTATGGTTGCCAATTTCAGGATGACTGACAGGAATGATGTCTGTGGTAGATTTAGCATCACTTTAAAATAATATATGGACTCATAGCAAAGCAAAAACTGAAAGCATCATAACCAAGAGACTTCTCAGTGTTGTTCATACTACCAGCATGCATGTTCAGAAAGATACTGAGAATAATGTGAAGCCACAGTTATTGTTTATAAACCTCAGATTTATAGACAATAAATCAATATTAAAATTTTCTGTAAATGATTGTCTATAAATTTCAGATTTATAATAGAATTTTTTCTTGCTGAGTGAAAACATGTCTATAAATCAATATTTGAGATTTTTTTCAATAAATTTATAGACATTTTCACATTCAGCAGGAAAATATTGTCAGCCTTCAGCAGCAGCAGGTTCAACTTTGATCCTTTTATATTCTTATAAGTGAAATGGCCGTTTCCCCTCGTAGTAATCAAACAACTACTTTTGCAGGGGCCTTTATGTTGTAATCAGATTGTAAACAGATCATCGCTGCTGGTTACATGAAGTGCTGCATCTACTGAAGCACCACAAATGTACCTTTCTTCACACGGACTGGTTTGGTCTTTTCCCTAGACATGGCTGGACCATCAGGAAGAAAATGCACTCGATAAAATATACATTTCTTTAAATTGTGGAAGTATTTCTAATGAAAGGGTTGCTACATATTTATTAGATTTTTAAAAATTCACTATTGGCACACAGAGATGAACATTTTAGCAGTATTCTTGTTGCATTATACTGATCTAAATAATGGTGATAAATAATGATTGTATCCAGCACTGTACCTTTCTTCACTGCAGCAGGTTTGTCTTTTTCTTTCGAAGTCTCCAGTTCTGTGAAGGGAAAACTAAGGTTAAATGTCAGCAAGTGACACACAGATCTTTACAGCAGAAGCCACTAGTACCTCATTTTCGCAACTGCAAAAATACATTTCTCAAAGCCTGAAGCAGCTTGCAAAGCCTGGAGCTCATAGAACTAGAAATCTATGTTGGAAAGTAAATTTTTGTTTAGCAAAGACACACATTTGATTTATTCCTTTCCAAACAGCTGCTGGTTTGTGTTTTTCTGCAAAAAAAAACAAAAAAAAAACATAAGTGTGCTTTCACTTTCACACTTTTTTTAAAGTTGTGCACAGAGCCAGAAGAGTATTCACTGATTTTTTTGTAGGCGATTATTTTGTTAGCTTTTCATCTTTTTTTTAAAATCTTAACATCACACAAAAAGTCAAATATGTTAACATATGTTTTGGGAAAAACACTTGAAAAAGACTTGTTGGTTTGGCTGATTTTGAAGCTTCTGGCTCTATGTAACACGTGCTTCATTTTCTCTAACGTAATGTCTACCGCAGTAACTTTTTTATTTGGTCTGATTTGTGCCAAATCTTCCAAACCAGACTAAAGACCTTGAAGCGTCCTGTTATGTTCACACACTTCAACATTTACGACACATTGTTAATGTTTGGTGGGTCTATGAGCCTTTGCAATGAAATCTCAACTCTTTGTAGTGGCGACTTATAAAGCCTGACAAAATCTTTGTACGCTGTGCTTTGCATATCTATCAACTATGCATTGTTATGAAAATCGCTTAATACTTGATGGCTTTACAAGCATATTTCTAGGGATCACTGTAAAGAAACAGCTGTTTGCCTATGGAGCTGCTGCAGAGAAATCACTCTCAATTTACTGTGCATGACGTTCTCTACAATATATCGTTAATCTCATAGGCAAAATGCTTGTTTCCCCTCCTGAGCATTCAAGTCAGCTTCTACTGAAGCACTACTAATGTACCTTTCTTTACACGGACTGGCTTGGCCTTTTCCCTCAACATGGCTGGGCCATTATGGGAAAAAAATGCATTTCATTAAACTTTATTTATAATCATGCAAGGCACATAATTACAGCATATTAAAGGATTATACCCCACTGATACAAAGAGCTGATTTGTCAAGTAAATGTTGTTGTACCTTTTGGTTTCTCCTCTGGGACTTTTGGCTCTGAGTAAATAAGAACGTAAGCATGTGTTGATACTCGATAAGTTGCTTTATTGTTATTCAACTTGGTGACAAGTTAGATAACAACAGAGATTTAATGATACTACCATAATATATCTTAAAATGATGACAATAATTTCATCAAATAAATCATCTGTAGGCTACCTTTTTTCCTCAGGAGTGATTTGACCTTTTCTTTCTTTCTTTCAGCCTCTGATTTAGAAGGAGCTACTTCAAATGAAAAACAACATTTCTTAAATTGTGAATATATATATATTATATATTATGTTTTGTCTATGGCGATTTTTGTTTTACTTAAAGATTTACCTTTCTTTTCATGAGCTGGTTTAGGCTTCTGTTTTGTAACCCCTGGCTCTGAATAAAATAGGGTGGAAATGATTTAATTTGTTGTGTTGAGGACAGTTCGGTTTATTTCAAATAATGATTTATGGATTGAAATTGCATTACCTTTTTTGGCATGAACTGGCTTAGCTTCAGGTTCTAAGGAGAAAGAAGGAAAAATAAGTGGATCTCAGTCAGTCACTCTACGTATTGATTCTTGCTTTCTGATAAGTGAGTTAACTCAACTATCCACTGAAATCACAGCATATTCTTTCAAGATTTTATTTGAAATGCGTGTTATCAAGGGTGAGAAACTATCTGGTTTTGATGTTACAGGAAATGTAATTTCTGTGTGTGAAGCTGATTGAAAACTATAAAATGCAGCTTTAGTATATTCTACAGAATATTAGAGACAGAAAATACAGATTAGCACCTTTCTTTGAAGGTTTTGCTTTTGCCTTTTCTTTCAGAACAGCTTCTACATTAAAAAGAAACAATATGATGCACATATGACGCACTGCATAAATCACATCTAAAATATAAACAACATCTAAAAACATCTCTATAAAGGCCGTGTAAACCAAAGATGTACCTTTCTTCAATGGCACCACCTTCACTCTCTCCTTTGTTACAGAGACATTTTTATGTGGGGCTTCTGCTTCTGTAAGAAATAATACATGAAAATCAGCTGCTTGATTATTTAAACATGAACATAAATGTTGATTAGTGTGCTCTTACCTTTGACTACTGGTGCTGGTTTTGTCCTGAGTGGAGCAGGTTCTAAGTAAAGAGGTTTTAGGTTTGTCATTCCAGGAAAAAATTGATAAGACGACACACTAAAACTATAAAGCTATAATAATTACTCTGTAATCTTACCCCTCTTTGTAAGAACTGGTTTGGGCTTCTGTTTTGAAACCTCAGCTGCTAGAAAAAAACATATAACATATTGTTGTATGTATGTTTGTAAAGCTGAAATGCCTTGATGTTATGTTTAATCCTTTGACAGAATTAAAATGTGCCATACTTGTCTTTGCAGGTATTGCTTTGACTTTCTCCTTTGGCACCTTGACTTCTGCAAAAGTTAAATTAATTAAAGCATACATGAATAATAACAGAGGTAACAATGTAACTCCTAAAACATATGAGGAAAAAGGATAATTACCTTTCTTCATAGGCACTATTTTGACCCTCTCTTTCACCAGAGAGGCATTTCTGGCAGTGCCTTCTTGTCCTGTCAACAGAGATTAGGGAATATAAATACACATATGTAACTGGAGTTTGATATTTTATGACATGCACCAGTCTTACCTTTTTTCAAGATGACTGGCTTTTCTTTTGGAGCAGCTGCCTCTGTTTGTCAAAAGCAGAATGTTTCTTGTAGCAGGCTAGGTTCATTATTACAATTCACAATTTTGCTGTTTGATGATTAAAACATCACCAAAAGGTTGTAGCTTGTAAACTACTAAAGTATCTGTTACCTTTCTTGGCAGGAGCTGCTTTGGCCTTTTCCTTTGGAACCTCTGTCACTAAATGGGGCACAAAAGTATTGTTAGCTTTGCCTTTTGATCAGTTACTTTTAACAATTAGCATTAAAAACTTTTGTACATAAATTGAAAACCTTGCCATGGCGGTGTATAAAATCTGCCACATTGCTATATATGTTAGCCACCCAGCGTTGCAGCTTGCATGAAAGACAATATCACATTCTAATGATGTGCTTCATTAGAATATAGCTATAGCTGAGTTATTGTACAGTATACTGTACAATAACCTTAGCAGGTGATGATGCTGTCTAAATGAATAATTTCTTATATGTAAATATGGAGTGAATGTAAAGTATTGGTATAAGATGGTGCTGTAAGTGAGACAGTCACCAGCTGGGTTAGACTGCAGCATCAGTTAGTCTTTGCATTACCAGGTTTTCCAGGTTTACGTTTGATTTTATGTTTTGATTCCTTCTTGGGCTCCTTGGGAGCTGCCACTGGTGGAAAATTGTGACATCAAACACCCCTTAAGTTTCAGGTATTAATGAAGATCACTAATCATTATGTGACACTTTCTTACAACAAACCACCTTTTATGTGTAGAACACATAACAAGTAAGTGTCAGTAAACTTTAAATTATGCATAATATCTTAATAGAATATGATTAAGTATAATTCTTAAACTGTCCATTTAAACTGTGAGGAAAAATTAGGTTATAGACATTTAAACAGCTAAAAAAACACCATGACTTACAATTACTGAATTATTAGAATTAAGAAAAGAAAAAAAAAAGATGTGCATACCTTTCTTTGCAGGTTCTGGTTTGGCTTTCACCTTAGTAACTTCAGGAACCTCTATTATTGGGGGAAATTTGAAAATATAATTCATTACATCATCTAAGCCAAACAGAAAACAGATCATCTAAGAAAACAGATTATACCATATTTTATTTTAGAAAACATGGTATTGTTGGGGAGGTCTGGCTGTGGCTAGATTCAGAGATGCTTAGGAGACTTCTGACCTTACTGGTATCAAGCCATGTATTGCATTTGAATTGCTGATATATTAATTATCACAGAAATACCTTTAAATGGGGGGATAGTATGACTTTTATAGAAGACTATTAGGGCCATGTAAAATGTTTTTTTTTTTTTTTTAGATTAATCCAAATATTTCATTTAAATTGATGATATTAATTGTTGAGTTGAGTTTATTCACAGAATTGTAACTTGGTCTCTAGTTTCTCTTCCTATGTCTGATTGGCATCACTGAATACTGTTTTGCCAGGAAGCACTTCTTTCTTACAAATCCTTATAAATGACAAAATGTGTCATTTGTCGTTGCATTTTGTTGCTTTGGTGCCCCCATCAGATTAAAACATCACCAAAAGGTTGTAGCTTGTAAACTACTAAAGTATCTGTTACCTTTCTTGGCAGGAGCTGCTTTGGCCTTTTCCTTTGGAACCTCTGTCACTAAATGGGGCACAAAAGTATTGTTAGCTTTGCCTTTTGATCAGTTACTTTTAAAAATAAGCATTAAAAACTTTTGCATCATAAATTGAAAACCTTGCTCTGGCGGTGTATAAAATCTGCCACATTGCTATATATGTTAGCCACCCAGCGTTGCAGCTTACATGAAAGACAATATCACATTCTAATGATGTGCTTCATTAGAATATAGCTATAGCTGAGTTATTGTACAGTACACTGTACAATAACCTTAGCAGGTGATGATGCTGTCTAAATGAATAATTTCTTATATGTAAATATGGAATGAATGTAAAGTATTGGTATAAGATGGTGCTGTAAGTGAGACAGTCACCAGCTGGGTTAGACTGCAGCATCAGTTAGTCTTTGCATTACCAGGTTTTCCAGGTTTACGTTTGATTTTATGTTTTGATTCCTTCTTGGGCTCCTTGGGAGCTGCCACTGGTGGAAAATTGTGACATCAAACACCCCTTAAGTTTCAGGTATTAATGAAGATCACTAATCATTATGTGACACTTTCTTACAACAAACCACCTTTTATGTGTAGAACACATAAAAAGTCAGTGTCAGTAAACTTTAAATTATGCATAATATCTTAATAGAATATGATTAAGTATAATTCTTAAATTGTCCATTTAAACTGTGAGGAAAAATTAGGTTATAGACATTTAAACAGCTAAAAAAACACCATGACTTACAATTACTGAATTATTAGAATTAAGAAAAGAAAAAAAAGATGTGCATACCTTTCTTTGCAGGTTCTGGTTTGGCTTTCACCTTAGTAACTTCAGGAACCTCTATTATTGGGGGAAATTTAAAAATTTACATCATTACATCATCTAAGCTGCACACATGCATCTACTGTAATTCCAACACGGCATCATGTAATGATAGGGGTTATTTTTAGTTTTCATTTTAGGCTCTGTCAAACAATTAAAGAAGGGAGTAATTTAATCACTTACTATGTCAGATTTATACAACATAATAACACATATCATGTCATATTTTTGAACTTCTTCATGATTAAGTCCCAATCCAAAACATCATGGCAGAGCCTTGTGTGACTCATGAGAAGTTTGTGCTAATAATTATCTGACTTTCATGATTCATGATCACTTTGTAAGCGACACATACTGTACAGTACACCAGGTGATGGTGAATAGCTCCATATCTTTTTAGGATTATTACTAGAACCTCAAGCTGCAATTTCCAGTCACACTCTGATGTTTATTTGGAGTCAGAGTTATTTATCACCATACACACTGCAGCTTTCAGTTCACATTTGGTTACACTGTTACTTACCTATTTTTGTAACATTCATGTGTTCCTTTTTCAGGACAGGGACTATCTGCCTTTTAGCAGCTCTCAGCACCTTTACAGGCTTCTTGGGTTCCTCAGCTGGAAAGGAAGGGAAAACAGATAATACTATATTTTATTTTAGAAAACATGGTATTGTTGGGGAGGTCTGGCTGTTGCTAGATTCAGAGATGCTTAGGAGACTTCTGACCTTACTGGTATCAAGCCATGTACTGCATTTGAATTGCTGATATATTAATTATCAAAGAAATACCTTTAAATGGGGGGATAGTATGACTTTTATAGAAGACTATTAGGGCCATGTAAAATGTTTTTTTTTCTTTAGATTAATCCAAATATTTCATTTAAATTGATGATATTAATTGTTGAGTTGAGTTTATTCCCAGAATTGTAACTTGGTCTCTAGTTTCTCTTCCTATGTCTGATTGGCATCACTGAATACTGTTTTGCCAGGAAGCACTTCTTTCTTACAAATCCTTATAAATGACAATATGCGTCATTTGTTGTTGCATTTTGTTGCTTTGGCGCCCCCATCAGATTAAAACATCACCAAAAGGTTGTAGCTTGTAAACTACTAAAGTATCTGTTACCTTTCTTGGCAGGAGCTGCTTTGGCCTTTTCCTTTGGAACCTCTGTCACTAAATGGGGCACAAAAGTATTGTTAGCTTTGCCTTTTGATCAGTTACTTTTAAAAATAAGCATTAAAAACTTTTGCATCATAAATTGAAAACCTTGCCATGGCGGTGTATAAAATCTGCCACATTGCTATATATGTTAGCCACCCAGCGTTGCAGCTTACATGAAAGACAATATCACATTCTAATGATGTGCTTCATTAGAATATAGCTATAGCTGAGTTATTGTACAGTATACTGTACAATAACCTTAGCAGGTGATGATGCTGTCTAAATGAATAATTTCTTATATGTAAATATGGAGTGAATGTAAAGTATTGGTATAAGATGGTGCTGTAAGTGAGACAGTCACCAGCTGGGTTAGACTGCAGCATCAGTTAGTCTTTGCATTACCAGGTTTTCCAGGTTTACGTTTGATTTTATGTTTTGATTCCTTCTTGGGCTCCTTGGGAGCTGCCACTGGTGGAAAATTGTGACATCAAACACCCCTTAAGTTTCAGGTATTAATGAAGATCACTAATCATTATGCGACACTTTCTTAGAACAAACCACCTTTTATGTGTAAAACACATAAAAAGTCAGTGTCAGTAAACTTTAAATTATGCATAATATCTTAATAGAATATGGTTAAGTATAATTCTTAAACTGTCCATTTAAAGTATGAGGAAAAATTAGGTTATAGACATTTAAACAGCTAAAAAAACACCACGACTTACAATTACTGAATTATTAGAATTAAGAAAAGAAAAAAAAGATGTGCATACCTTTCTTTGCAGGTTCTGGTTTGGCTTTCACCTTAGTAACTTCAGGAACCTCTATTATTGGGGGAAATTTGAAAATATAATCCATTACATCATCTAAGCCAAACAGAAAACAGATCATCTAAGAAAACAGATAATACTATATTTTATTTTAGAAAACATGGTATTGTTGGGGAGGTCTGGTTGTTGCTAGATTCAGAGATGCTTAGGAGACTTCTGACCTTACTGGTATCAAGCCATGTACTGCATTTGAATTGCTGATATATTAATTATCACA
The DNA here is from genome assembly GCA_038419695.1 of Scomberomorus guttatus. Lineage (NCBI taxonomy): Eukaryota > Metazoa > Chordata > Actinopteri > Scombriformes > Scombridae > Scomberomorus > Scomberomorus guttatus. Next base: position 11,360,202 of record CM076455.1, read on the forward strand.
GAAATACCTTTAAATGGGGGGATAGTATGACTTTTATAGAAGACTATTAGGGCAATGTAAAATGTTTTTTTTTTTTTAGATTAATCCAAATATTTCATTTAAATTGATGATATTAATTGTTGAGTTGAGTTTATTCCCAGAATTGTAACTTGAATTTTGACTCTAGATCTTGGTCTATACTTTCTCTTCCTATGTCTGATTGGCATCACTGAATACTGTTTTGCCAGGAAGCACTTCTTTCTTACAAATCCTTATAAATGACAAAATGGGTCATTTGTTGTTGCATTTTGTTGCTTTGGTGCCCCCATCAGATTAAAACATCACCAAAAGGTTGTAGCTTGTAAACTACAAAAGTATCTGTTACCTTTCTTGGCAGGAGCTGCTTTGGCCTTTTCCTTTGGAACCTCTGTCACTAAATGGGGCACAAAAGTATTGTTAGTTTTGCCTTTTGATCAGTTACTTTTAAAAATTAGCATTAAAAACTTTTGTACATAAATTGAAAACCTTGCTCTGGCGGTGTATAAAATCTGCCACATTGCTATATATGTTAGCCACCCAGCATTGCAGCTTGCATGAAAGACAATATCACATTCTAATGATGTGCTTCATTAGAATATAGCTATAGCTGAGTTATTGTACAGTATACTGTACAATAACCTTAGCAGGTGATGATGCTGTCTAAATGAATAATTTCTTATATGTAAATATGGAGTGAATGTAAAGTATTGGTATAAGATGGTGCTGTAAGTGAGACAGTCACCAGCTGGGTTAGACTGCAGCATCAGTTAGTCTTTGCATTACCAGGTTTTCCAGGTTTACGTTTGATTTTATGTTTTGATTCCTTCTTGGGCTCCTTGGGAGCTGCCACTGGTGGAAAATTGTGACATCAAACACCCCTTAAGTTTCAGGTATTAATGAAGATCACTAATCATTATGTGACACTTTCTTACAACAAACCACCTTTTATGTGTAGAACACATAAAAAGTCAGTGTCAGTAAACTTTAAATTATGCATAATATCTTAATAGAATATGGTTAAGTATAATTCTTAAACTGTCCATTTAAACTGTGAGGAAAAAATAGGTTATAGACATTTAAACAGCTAAAAAAACACCATGACTTACAATTACTGAATTATTAGAATTAAGAAAAGTAAAAAAGATGTGCATACCTTTCTTTGTAGGTTCTGGTTTGGCTTTCACCTTAGTAACTTCAGGAACCTCTATTATTGGGGGAAATTTGAAAATTTACATCATTACATCATCTAAGTTGCACACATGCATCTGCTGTAATTGCAATACGGCATCATGTAATGATAGGGGTTATTTTTAGTTTTCATTTTAGGCTCTGTCAAACAATTAAAGAAGGGAGTAATTTAATCACTTACTATGTCAGATTTATACAACATAATAACACATATCATGTCATATTTTTTGAACTTCTTCATGATTAAGTCCCAATCCAAAACATCATGGCAGAGCCTTGTGAGACTCATGAGAAGTTTGTGCTAATAATTATCTGACTTTCATGATTCATGATCACTTTGTAAGCGACACATACTGTACAGTACACCAGGTGATGGTGAATAGCTCCATATCTTTTTAGGATTATTACTAGAACCTCAAGCTGCAATTTCCAGTCACACTCTGATGTTTATTTGGAGTCAGAGTTATTTATCACCATACACACTGCAGCTTTCAGTTCACATTTGGTTACACTGTTACTTACCTATTTTTGTAACATTCATATGTTCCTTTTTCAGGACAGGGACTATCTGCCTTTTAGCAGCTCTCAGCACCTTTACAGGCTTCTTGGGTTCCTCAGCTGGAAAGGAAGGGAAAGCAGATAATACTATATTTTATTTTAGAAAACATGGTATTGTTGGGGAGGTCTGGCTGTGGCTAGATTCAGAGATGCTTAGGAGACTTCTGACCTTACTGGTATCAAGCCATGTACTGCATTTGAATTGTTGATATATTAATTATCACAGAAATACCTTTAAATGGGGGGATAGTATGACTTTTATAGAAGACTATTAGGGCCATGTAAAATGTTTTGTTTTTTTTAGATTAATCCAAATATTTCATTTAAATTGATGATATTAATTGTTGAGTTGAGTTTATTCCCAGAATTGTAACTTGGTCTCTAGTTTCTCTTCCTATGTCTGATTGGCATCACTGAATACTGTTTTGCCAGGAAGCACTTCTTTCTTACAAATCCTTATAAATGACAATATGCGTCATTTGTTGTTGCATTTTGTTGCTTTGGTGCCCCCATCAGATTAAAACATCACCAAAAGGTTGTAGCTTGTAAACTACTAAAGTATCTGTTACCTTTCTTGGCAGGAGCTGCTTTGGCCTTTTCCTTTGGAACCTCTGTCACTAAATGGGGCACAAAAGTATTGTTAGTTTTGCCTTTTGATCAGTTACTTTTAAAAATTAGCATTAAAAACTTTTGCATCATAAATTGAAAACCTTGCCATGGCGGTGTATAAAATCTGCCACATTGCTATATATGTCAGCCACCCAGCGTTGCAGCTTACATGAAAGACAATATCACATTCTAATGATGTGCTTCATTAGAATATAGCTATAGCTGAGTTATTGTACAGTATACTGTACAATAACCTTAGCAGGTGATGATGCTGTCTAAATGAATAATTTCTTATATGTAAATATGGAATGAATGTAAAGTATTGGTATAAGATGGTGCTGTAAGTGAGACAGTCACCAGCTGGGTTAGACTGCAGCATCAGTTAGTCTTTGCATTACCAGGTTTTCCAGGTTTACGTTTGATTTTATGTTTTGATTCCTTCTTGGGCTCCGTGGGAGCTGCCACTGGTGGAAAATTGTGACATCAAACACCCCTTAAGTTTCAGGTATTAATGAAGATCACTAATCATTATGTGACACTTTCTTACAACAAACCACCTTTTATGTGTAGAACACATAAAAAGTCAGTGTCAGTAAACTTTAAATTATGCATAATATCTTAATAGAATATGGTTAAGTATAATTCTCAAATTGTCCATTTAAACTGTGAGGAAAAAATAGGTTATAGACATTTAAACAGCTAAAAAACACCATGATTTACAATTACTGAATTATTAGAATTAAGAAAAGTAAAAAAGATGTGCATACCTTTCTTTGCAGGTTCTGGTTTGGCTTTCACCTTAGTAACTTCAGGAACCTCTATTATTGGGGGAAATTTGAAAATATAATCCATTACATCATCTAAGCCAAACAGAAAACAGATCATCTAAGAAAACAGATAATACTATATTTTATTTTAGAAAACATGGTATTGTTGGGGAGGTCTGGCTGTTGCTAGATTCAGAGATGCTTAGGAGACTTCTGACCTTACTGGTATCAAGCCATGTATTGCATTTGAATTGCTGATATATTAATTATCACAGAAATACCTTTAAATGGGGGGATAGTATGACTTTTATGGAAGACTATTAGGGCCATGTAAAATGTTTTGTTTTTTTTAGATTAATCCAAATATTTCATTTAAATTGATGATATTAATTGTTGAGTTGAGTTTATTCCCAGAATTGTAACTTGGTCTCTAGTTTCTCTTCCTATGTCTGATTGGCATCACTGAATACTGTTTTGCCAGGAAGCACTTCTTTCTTACAAATCCTTATAAATGACAAAATGTGTCATTTGTTGTTGCATTTTGTTGCTTTGGTGCCCCCATCAGATTAAAACATCACCAAAAGGTTGTAGCTTGTAAACTACTAAAGTATCTGTTACCTTTCTTGGCAGGAGCTGCTTTGGCCTTTTCCTTTGGAACCTCTGTCACTAAATGGGGCACAAAAGTATTGTTAGCTTTGCCTTTTGATCAGTTACGTTTAACAATTAGCATTAAAAACTTTTGTACATAAATTGAAAACCTTGCTCTGGCGGTGTATAAAATCTGCCACATTGCTATATATGTTAGCCACCCAGCGTTGCAGCTTACATGAAAGACAATATCACATTCTAATGATGTGCTTCATTAGAATGTAGCTATAGCTGAGTTATTGTACAGTATACTGTACAATAACCTTAGCAGATGATGATGCTGCTAATGCTGCTAATGCTGCTAATGCTGCTGCTGTCTAAATGAATAATTTCTTATATGTAAATACGGAGTGAATGTAAAGTATTGGTATAAGATGGTGCTGTAAGTGAGACAGTCACCAGCTGGGTTAGACTGCAGCATCAGTTAGTCTTTGCATTACCAGGTTTTCCAGGTTTACGTTTGATTTTATGTTTTGATTCCTTCTTGGGCTCCTTGGGAGCTGCCACTGGTGGAAAATTGTGACATCAAACACCCCTTAAGTTTCAGGTATTAATGAAGATCACTAATCATTATGTGACACTTTCTTACAACAAACCACCTTTTATGTGTAGAACACATAAAAAGTCAGTGTCAGTAAACTTTAAATTATGCATAATATCTTAATAGAATATGGTTAAGTATAATTCTTAAACTGTCCATTTAAAGTATGAAGAAAAATTAAGTTATAGACATTTAAACAGCTAAAAAAACACCATGACTTACAATTACTGAATTATTAGAATTAAGAAAAGAAAAAAAAGATGTGCATACCTTTCTTTGCAGGTTCTGGTTTGGCTTTCACCTTAGTAACTTCAGGAACCTCTATTATTGGGGGAAATTTGAAAATTTACATCATTACATCATCTAAGCTGCACACATGCATCTGCTGTAATTGCAATACGGCATCATGTAATGATAGGGGTTATTTTTAGTTTTCATTTTAGGCTCTGTCAAACAATTAAAGAAGGGAGTAATTTAATCACTTACTATGTCAGATTTATACAACATAATAACACATATCATGTCATATTTTTTGAACTTCTTCATGATTAAATCCCAATCCAAAACATCATGGCAGAGCCTTGTGTGACTCATGAGAAGTTTGTGCTAATAATTATCTGACTTTCATGATTCATGATCACTTTGTAAGCGACACATACTGTACAGTACACCAGGTGATGGTGAATAGCTTCATATCTTTTTAGGATTATTACTAGAACCTCAAGCTGCAATTTCCAGTCACACTCTGATGTTTATTTGGAGTCAGAGTTATTTATCACCATACACACTGCAGCTTTCAGTTCACATTTGGTTACACTGTTACTTACCTATTTTTGTAACATTCATGTGTTCCTTTTTCAGGACAGGGACTATCTGCCTTTTAGCAGCTCTCAGCACCTTTACAGGCTTCTTGGGTTCCTCAGCTGGAAAGGAAGGGAAAACAGATAATACTATATTTTATTTTAGAAAACATGGTATTGTTGGGGAGGTCTGGCTGTTGCTAGATTCAGAGATGCTTAGGAGACTTCTGACCTTACTGGTATCAAGCCATGTACTGCATTTGAATTGCTGATATATTAATTATCACAGAAATACCTTTAAATGGGGGGATAGTATGACTTTTATAGAAGACTATTAGCGCCATGTAAAATGTTTTTTTTTCTTTTTAGATTAATCCAAATATTTCATTTAAATTGATGATATTAATTGTTGAGTTGAGTTTATTCACAGAATTGTAACTTGGTCTCTAGTTTCTCTTCCTATGTCTGATTGGCATCACTGAATACTGTTTTGCCAGGAAGCACTTCTTTCTTACAAATCCGTATAAATGACAAAATGGGTCATTTGTAATTGCATTTTGTTGCTTTGGTGCCCCCATCAGATTAAAACATCACCAAAAGGTTGTAGCTTGTTAACTACTAAAGTATCTGTTACCTTTCTTGGCAGGAGCTGCTTTGGCCTTTTCCTTTGGAACCTCTGTCACTAAATGGGGCACAAAAGTATTGTTAGCTTTGCCTTTTGATCAGTTACTTTTAAAAATAAGCATTAAAAACTTTTGCATCATAAATTGAAAACCTTGCCATGGCGGTGTATAAAATCTGCCACATTGCTATATATGTTAGCCACCCAGCGTTGCAGCTTACATGAAAGACAATATCACATTCTAATGATGTGCTTCATTAGAATATAGCTATAGCTGAGTTATTGTACAGTATACTGTACAATAACCTTAGCAGGTGATGATGCTGTCTAAATGAATAATTTCTTATATGTAAATATGGAGTGAATGTAAAGTATTGGTATAAGATGGTGCTGTAAGTGAGACAGTCACCAGCTGGGTTAGACTGCAGCATCAGTTAGTCTTTGCATTACCAGGTTTTCCAGGTTTACGTTTGATTTTATGTTTTGATTCCTTCTTGGGCTCCTTGGGAGCTGCCACTGGTGGAAAATTGTGACATCAAACACCCCTTAAGTTTCAGGTATTAATGAAGATCACTAATCATTATGTGACACTTTCTTACAACAAACCACCTTTTATGTGTAGAACACATAAAAAGTCAGTGTCAGTAAACTTTAAATTATGCATAATATCTTAATAGAATATGGTTAAGTATAATTCTTAAACTGTCCATTTAAACTGTGAGGAAAAATTAGGTTATAGACATTTAAACAGCTAAAAAAACACCATGACTTACAATTACTGAATTATTAGAATTAAGAAAAGGGGAAAAAAAGATGTGCATACCTTTCTTTGCAGGTTCTGGTTTGGCTTTCACCTTAGTAACTTCAGGAACCTCTATTATTGGGGGAAATTTGAAAATATAATCCATTACATCATCTAAGCCAAACAGAAAACAGATCATATAAGAAAACAGATAATACCATATTTTATTTTAGAAAACATGGTATTGTTGGGGAGGTCTGGCTGTTGCTAGATTCAGAGATGCTTAGGAGACTTCTGACCTTACTGGTATCAAGCCATGTATTGCATTTGAATTGCTGATATATTAATTATCACAGAAATACTTTAAAATGGGGGGATAGTATGACTTTTATAGAAGACTATTAGGGCCATGTAAGATGTTTTGAAAAATGATATTAATTGTTGAGTTGAGTTTATTCCTTGGTCTCTAGTTTCTCTTCCTATGTCCTATTAGCATCACTAAATACTGTTTTGCCAGGTTGCATTTTGTTGTTTTGGCGCCCCCATTAATAGAATTAAGACCAACGCTGATTGTAGGAAACGTGACCGATGCTGTGTTTGCTCCTCCATTAACTCCTCTTTCAGACTTTTTGCAGTGATGCTGTCATACTATTACCTTCTAGCAGTTTGAAAAATAACATAAGCATTTGTTATTTTTCTGGTGAGTTTAGTCTTTATCTGCATGAGGTTGCTTGTTAGGAAAATGTTAACATGGGATTTTTTTATCCATTTGCTGTCAATTTTAGATGAGGACAGCCTCTTATTCTCTTCAACTCTTTTTTTTATGTTATCTCCATTTAGTTGGGTGTAAGTTGTGTCACTGCAGAATTCTTAGAAAACTGAACATAATCCTAAAACATCACAGTTCTCCATGCTTTTACATGTTGTCTCACCTGCTTTTGTAACATTAAGATGTTCCTTCTTCAGGACAGATGCAACCTCCTTCTTGACTACTTTAATCCTCCTTGCAGCCTTTTGGGGTCTAGCTTCTGAAATAAAAAGGAAAAGCTGAAAAAAGTTTCACCTAAATTATATAGTAGAAAGAAATATATTCCTCATTCATCAATGGACTCCTTTCAATGTGTTTAGCCATCTTTATGCTCCAGTCTCTCTTTGGCACCCTCTATGAGTAACATAAAAAGTACAACTAATACTGCAAAACTGTATTAATTAGGAAAAGTCAATGGATCTTTATGCTAAAAACATTGCATTGTTGTACCTGTCTTAATGTCTCTCTTCTTTGCAGGTTCTTTGTCTTCTTTAGAGGGCTTCTTTGGTACTGCCTCTTCTTTGAAAAGCCTCTCTTTCTTTTTCTCCTCTTTTACCTCTTTAGAAGGCTTTTCTGGTTGTTTCTTCTCTTTGGAGATCTTTTCTGGTTCTACTTTTGGAGGTTTTGTTGCTACTTTCTCCTCTTTTGGAGGCTTTGTTACTTCTTTGGCCTTCTTGGGTGGTTTTTCTTGTTCTTTTTCTTCTTTTGAGGGCTTCTTTGGTTCTCTTTCTTCTTTTGGAGGCAGTATTTCTTCCTCCTTTTCTTTGAGATGCTTTTTGGGAAATTCTGTTGGTTCTTTCTCTTTTCGGTGAGGTTTTTCCTCCACAGAAGGCTTCTTCATTTCTTTCTCTTCTTTAGGAAGCTTCTTCAGTTCTTTTTCCTCTTTAGAAGGCTTTTTAACTTCTTTTTCCTCCTTCTTCATTTCTTTCTTTTCCTCAAGAGCCTTCTCGTCTTCCCTCTCTTTCTTGGATGCCTTCATTTTCTTTTCTTTAGATGGCTTTTGATCTTCTTTCTCTTCTTTAGAGGGTGTCTTTGCTTCTTTTTTCTCCACAGAGAGCTTTATTGCCACTTTCTCTTCTTTTAGAGGTTTTTTCACTTCTTTTTCCTCCACATGCTTCTTCTCTTCCGTCTCTTCCTTAGAAGGCTTCTTGTCTTCCCTCTCTTTCTTGGAAAGTGTCACTTGTTTCTTTTCTTTTGAGGGATGTTTAACTTCTTTAGAAGGCTTCTTCACCTCTTTTTCCTCCTTTTCTTTTGTAGGTTTCTTAATTTCTTTCTCTTCTTTTAGAGGTTTCTTAACTTCTTTCTCTTCTTTTGGTGGTTTCATGTCTTCTTTCTCTTCTTTGAGAGGTTTCTTAACATCTTTCTCTTCTTTAGGTGGTTTCTTGACTTCTTTCTCTTCTCTATGTGGTTTCTTGTCTTCTTTGGGAGGTTTCTTGACTTCTTTCTCTTCTTTAGGTGGTTTCTTGGCTTCTTTCTTTTCTTTGGGAAGTTTCTTGACTTCTTTCTCTTCTTTAGGTGGTTTCTTGGCTTCTTTCTTTTCTTTGGGAAGTTTCTTGACTTCTTTCTCTTCTTTAGGTGGTTTCTTGGCTTCTTTCTCTTCTTTGGGAGGTTTCTTGACTTCTTTCTCTTCTTTAGGTGGTTTCTTGGCTTCTTTCTTTTCTTTGGGAAGTTTCTTGACTTCTTTCTCTTCTTTAGGTGGTTTCTTGGCTTCTTTCTCTTCTTTGGGAGGTTTCTTGGCCTCCTTCTCTTCTTTGGGAGGTTTCTTGGCTTCTTTCTCTTCTCTATGTGGTTTCTTGAATTCCGTCTCTTCTTTGAGTGTTTTCTTGTCTTCTTTGGGAGATTTCTTGACTTCTTTCTCTTCTTTAGATGGTTTCTTGACTTCTTTCTCTTCTTTGGGAGGTTTCTTGACTTCTCTCTCTTCTTTAGGTGGTTTCTTGGCTTCTTTCTCTTCTTTGGGAAGTTTCTTGACTTCTTTCTCTTCTTTAGGTGGTTTCTTGGCTTCTTTCTCTTCTTTGGGAGGTTTCTTGGCTTCCTTCTCTTCTTTGGGAGGTTTCTTGGCTTCTTTCTCTTTTTTAGGTGGTTTCTTGACTTCTTTCTCCTCTTTGTGTGGTTTTTTGACTTCTTTCTCTTCTTTGGGAGGTTTCTTGACTTCTTTCTCTTTGAGTTGTTTCTTGGGTTCTTTCTCCTCTTTGGGAGGTTTCTTGACTTCTTTCTCTTTGAGTTGTTTCTTGGGTTCTTTCTCCTCTTTGGGAGGTTTCTTGACTTCTTTCTCTTCTTTAGGTGGTTTCTTGGCTTCTTTGTGTGGTTTCTTGGCTTCTTTCTCTTCTTTTAGATGCTTCTTTTCTTCCTTCTCTTCTCTAGAGGGTTTTTTCACTTCTCTCTTTTCTTTGGAAGGTTTTGTCACTTCTTTCTTTTCCTTAGAAGGCTTCTTTACTTCTTTCTCCTCTTGGGTGGGCTTTATTGCTTCTTGTTCCTCTTTAGAAGGCTTTGGTTCTTTCTTCTTCTGGGGTTCTTCTAAAAGCAATTTAAAAAGTGTAATTTACATGTCCGTAAAGGTGTAATAACAATATTTTATTATAACAGACCATCATTTCATGATTAAGTGTAATTACCTTTGGGTTTCTCTGGTGTCTTCTCAATGGGTTTTGCCTCAGGTTTGGCCTCCTTCTTTGGCTTTTCTTCTTTTGGTTTTATCTCCCCAGTTTTCTCAACTTTGGTTTCTTTCTCTTTTTTCTCCTCCTTTTCAGTTTCTGTGGCTTTTAGGTCTGTATGCAACAATACATCTTAAGAAAAAACATCAGGTGTTCGTGTGCATTAGTACATTCTTGTTTTCATTAAATTATGCCAAATAGGACCAAATAAATAGAACATTTGGAAATAATTGGAATATAAGTACACTTTACAGGTCAGGGGTTTGAGGTTCAAAAATATTACCTTTTATAAGGGCATCTTTAACTTCTTTTATAGCATGTCTTTCCTTTGCATCTTTAAGAACTGAAGTATCATACAAAGATATGTAGAAATATACAGTATCTATGTAAACAGTGCAACTTGCCTTTTACTACAATATATGATTCAGGCTTGTATTATAGTCATGGCAAAAGATCATGCTTGCATAAGCACTATAAGCACTACTGTGCTAAAAGCACTGTAATCAAAAACACATCACAAGCTAGATGATATTCAATAGGTAGAGCTGTACAAAAAAGAATAATATCTTGTTATTCAGTGAAAATTTCAGTGACAATAACTGTAGAGGGCAGGCAGGAAAACAGTACATCAGTACGTTGACTAATGTCCTCATCCAGAGACCCAATCTTTCTCTGTACTAATGACTCCAGCTCACTGCCAAGGGCAATGACTGTGTGCTTTAAAGGAGGAACACATTAGCACATTGGGAAATAGATTTGTCTTCACTGAGTCATCAAAAAGAAAAAAAAGCACAGTTAAAGGGGCCATAATTCACGGTACCGTAATAGTCTCAAGATCCTCTTTCCAAGTAGCTATTCACACCCAAGTCAGGATGAGTTTCTGATCTAAATAAAACTTTACTTGACCTGTTGTGTCCATCTTTATTTGCTTTTCAATTAAAACCGTAATCGGTCTTTTAAAGGAAAGCATAAACATTTTGGGAGACATTAAATGAGAGGATCAATGCAGTTTAATCACTGTGTGTCTAGTAGAGACTGCTCAGGGACACAAAATTATTTGTTTAGGATGGGAATGAAAACTATCTATAGAGATGTACCAGGCAAAGGTGACGTTTTTTCCACAAGGATGTGGAGTATATTATAATCTCTGAGCCATGTGAGCCAGAGCGCCTGAAGGTTTGTTCAGACTAAATGAAAATCAAATTTTAGAGGCAATGCAAGGCAAAGACACGAGTGGACATGACCAGTATTCCCTATGGGCATCTCAAATTGAGGTGAAGACATGTCCGGCCAAGTAGAAATTTGCTACCCCAACCTAAGCAAAAAACTTATCCCAAGGTTTTGTATGTCCGTTTCTTTGTACAAAGATAAGAAGGAAGGGGTATTGAAGGGAAAAAGCAGAAGGAACTGGAATTACTGGTGAATTTTGAAAATAGAAGTTGCTAGCTAGCTAACGTTACAGCTAACGTAATCTTTACAGTCAGAACGTTGGCTGTTTAGGGCAAAAGTCCAGCGGCCTAATTCGTGTAAAAAACACAGAACATAAGTTGCTTTCATATTCAATCTGAACACATCTTATAATTGTCAAAAAACATCAGAAAAAACAAACCATCATCATTAACCCATCAGTGAAAAATGACTGGATCCAGAATGGGTTTAATTTAGCTTAACCTAAAAAACGCAAGCACAGGGAAACAGTTAGCCTACCAACAACTCCAAGTTCTTATTTAATTGTATCCTTAAAAGCTAGCAACAAATACATCCAAGTGTTACCTGGGTTTTGTTTGGAGTCATGACGTTATGAACAACTGGACACCATATGAGGACAGGACTTTTGAGCTGAACTGCTGTAGCTTTGCAGTTTCACTCTGTTTCCATTTTGTGCTAAGCTAGGCTAAACACATCCTGGACCTGTCTGTACTGGACACACAGATATTAAATTGAAAATTGTCCTTCTCAAAACAAGTGAATTTCCTGGAAAGGTGGAATGTTTCTTTTATCTGTAATACGCCTGACAATTTTTATCATGAAAACTCTTTTGGTTTAAAACCTTAATGTTCTGCTTGGTGGTTATTAACAGTAGCTACCATCACAAAAACATAATTTTAACAAAAAAACACTGAAATTGAAATATGAAACATCTTACATCAACAAATAACTGTTAGGCCCTAACAAGTTTAGTCATGTCACAACCAACACATTTAGTAGAAAAAAAAACATTCATTTTGTTACAAGAAATTATGATAAATATGATAAAAATGTACAATGTCATTCCACATTACATTTTTCACTCACCATTCAGAAACATTTTCATTACCAGATAATGAAAAAATGATGAAAAATATGTGATGATAATGGTAAAGATTGTACCTTTGTCATGTTGTTTGTGTTCTTCAGCTCTGGATCCGACTCTTCTGACTCTTTGAAGGGGAATATGAACCTTCCTCTTTCGTTTAGGTTCAGTTTTCCCGCTCTCGCTGTTGTTGTTGTTCTCATCATGATCATCGATGATGTCAGCATATTCGTGTTGGTCGTAAACAGGTGGTGAAGTCATCGTTTCTTCTTCTTCATCATCATCATCAGATTCAAATACTAAACTGTCATTGAGCTTTTCAGCTGACAGAATTTCAAGATCAAGTTGTTGGACTGATGGCTCTTTTTCTTCTTCCTCCTCTTTTTCCACCGCCTTATCATCTTCCTCTTCTAGAGCCTGATCGTCCTGATCAGTTTTTACAGATTGATCTTTGACGTCAGTATCTTCATCACCATAAAGATCTTTTTCTTCATCATCTTCATGGTCATAATCTCTGGTCTCCATATCTTTATCAATGGTGGCAGCAGCAGTTTCAGTCTCCTCCTCCTCCTCCTCCTCCTCCTTCTCCTCCTCAGCCTCTACAACATCTTCTTCTGTTGTTGCCTCCTCCTCCTCCTTCTCCTCCTCCTCATCTTCAACCATGTCTTCTGTTTTTGTCTCCTCCTCCTTCTCTTCCTCCTCCTTCTCCTCCTCCTCATCTTGCCCCAAAACCTCTACCAATTTGGTCTCCTCCTCCTCCTCCTCCTCCTCGTCCTCCTCGCCGTTGTCGTCGTCCTCCTCCTCCTCTTCTACCAAACTTTCTTCAGTTTTGGTCTCCTCCTCCTCCTCTTCTACCAAACTTTCTTCAGTTTTGGTCTCCTCCTCCTCTTCCTCCTCCTCCTCTTCAGTTTTGGTCTGCTCCTCTTCCTTCTCATCCTCATCTTCTACCAAAACTTCTTCAGCTTTGGCCTCCTCCTCCTCCTCCTCCCTGTCCTCCTTGTCTTCTACCACCTCTTCTTCTGTTTTTGTCTCTTCCTCCTCCTCCTCTGAATCTTCTACCAAATCTTCAGCTTTGGCCTCCTCATCCTCCTCATCTTCTACCACCTCTTCTTCTATTTTTATCTCCTCCTCCAGTTCCTCCTCTTCCTTTACTTCGTCCTCCTTCTCCTCCTCTTCTGTGCCAACACTTCCCTCTTCTTCCTTCTCCTCTTCCTGCTCTTCCTCCCTTTCTATTTGTGCTGCATCCTCCTCTGTTTTAATCTCCTCCTCTTCGGCAGCATCATCCTCTTTTGCCTCTTCCTGTTTCTCCTCCTCGCTGACAGCAGCATCAAGGATTCCCTCATCTTTCAGTGACGGTTCAAGTTCTGTTTCTTCAAGGCCGGCACGTTTCACTAGTGATGTGATAGCAACAAATTTAATCTCTCTTTCATTTCAATCTTTAATCTGACTAACGAATATGACTATTGAGGAAAAATCATGTGAATACCATCATCTCCCTCTGCCTCTTTGCCATCTGCTTCAGTTGGAACCTCAGCCTCCTCCTTTTCCATCTTTGAGTCTGGGGCTTCACTTATCTCCGGAGCAGGAACAGCTTCATCTTTGGCAGCATGCATGATCTCTGTAACTGTATCATTAACCGATGTGACCTCTCTTAACAGTTCTTCACATCTTTGGCTTTTAAAAAGCAGGTCCAAACTTGTTTTTTAGGTACACGGGGACTTTGATGGAGTGAAATGGGCGATACATTTATAACGTAATATAGTATGCACCACATGCTGCAGTTAGCGACCTTCCCCATTTGATTATTAACATTTTGATTGTTTTTTGACAGTTTTTTCCCCCTCCGCACTTTCCAAAATAACTTTAATCAATAATAATCTCAGTGCTAACTTTTAAAGCATGTGGTGTAAACTTTTATGATTCCATGCACAGATGAAATGTAATTCAGAACAAACAATCCAAATACATGATGTATCAGACATGTTTAAATTGTTTTACATACAGGTGAAAGTCAGTCACTCAGTTGGTTGTACAGAAGACGCTTGGACAATGCAGGAGAGGGAGAGGAATGAAACTCCGAAGGACACATTTTCATGCTCAGTATTACACAGAAAATCCTTGTTACGTAACAACTCAATGGCAAGACGATTTCAAATGAATGCAGAGCTTTATTATGTAAATTCAAAGACAGAAAGTGTGACAAAGGGAGCGAGTGATGCAGTAACAAACCCATAACAACTTGGTTGCATAGAGACATTTATTCCAATGAAATTATACTGTAGGTATGACGCACATTTGTTCATGCAGTAAGATTGTCTTAACGATTTAATAAGTGCAACATGGAGTTTATTCAAACAAGACTGACATACAGTTTCATAGTACACCAGGCACACAAGGCAGGCTTCATAAGAAGTGGTAAGAAAAACAAAAAATTCAATTTCATGCATGGAAGGCCAGAAACAGATATAGAATTTGCTGGCAACACACATTGCACCTGTCTGAAGTAAACATAGTGTACATCTCCAATGTGTTTTTCTTACCTTTTTCAAAAGGTGGCAGGAATTCACCTACATTTCAAAGAAAATATGGTAATTAAAGACAATAAGCTTGATTTATACAGAAATTATTTTTTTGTGCGACAGCAAAGAAAAATAGAAGAATGTTATCAGTACTTACCTTTCCTTCTGATCAAATTAATATCAGATGTTTCATCTAAATAAAGAGAAAAAAAAGACATTGTGTGACTGACACATTGTAACACACAAATATATGAGTAAGATAGTTCTAGGTGTATTAAAACATATAATAAAAAAGTGAAACCTTTTTCAGTTACTACATTTACAACTGGGGTGACAACAGGTTCGCCTGAAACAAGAGAGAAAGAAGACAGAAAGAAAGAAAATGTATTTTTTTTAGTATAAAGTGTATTTTTGATCTTTTCTGCAAGTCTAATAGCATCTTAGCATAATTTTGTATATAACTGATGCAAACTAGCATACCTTGATCACCAACGAGCATGCTCAACATATAAGCCACGAACAAATCTTTCTTGTCTGTGACTTCTGACACAGCATCTTCGACAACTTTCATGGGGTCAATGGACACCTCAGGCAAGATCCCTGAAATATCAACACGCCACACAGTGAGTACAAGCTCTTCAAAGTATTTCTGACACCATACTTCTTTATGTTCTTATATCTCTTAATTTGGAGAAATGTGTAAGTAGTCACAGTATAAGATGTAGCTGGTATGTGAATTTTATGCTGTCAAAACAGCATAAAACACGTTAAAACAGACCTTGTTCACCCATCAGCAATGTGGAGAAGTAGCTCACAAGCATGTTAATCTGTTCGGTGATGATTTCTGCTGTTCTCTTCAGGACTGCCATAGGACTGAATCCCACAGCATGCTGGATATCTGATCAACAAAGAAGTCAAAGCGATTAATTTCATGAATAAATAGTTAAGATATAATAGAGTCAGTAGTTGAAGACTGTGGCTGTCAGGCTACAGAGGAGACATTGGAGGTAGAGGTTAAAACTCCTGTTTGATACTGTACCCGGAAGGATTCAACAAGACAGACAGACATGATGTTACTTCATGTACATATTGCACCACAAGTAATCCAAAGGTTAAAGGTCCAGTGTGTAGGATTTAGTGGCATCTAGTGGTGAAATTGCAGATTGCAACAAACTGAATACCCCCTACTCTTCCAAGCATGTAGGAGAACCTATGGTGGCTGTGAAACTTGTAAAAAACGTGAAAGGCCCTCTCTAGAGCCAGTGTTTGGTTTGTTTGTTCTGGGCTACTGTAGAAACATGGTGATGTAATATGATGAGCTCCGTAAAAAGGTGGACCTGCTCCCTGTGTAGATATAAACAGCTCATTCTAAGGTAACGAAAAAGCACAACGATTCTTATTGTCAGGTGATTATACACTAATTAAAACATACTTGAATGAATATTATATTCCATTTCTGCCAAGTCCGTTCCATAAGATCCAACTAGATTATACACACTGGACCTTTAAAATATGAAGCACGTACCTTTTGTTATATCCAGTATGCTGTCTAAAATGAAACAGAGCACGTCCTGGATGTAGCCCATTATTCCACCCACAGTGTCATTTGTAACATTGAAGACATTTCTGCCAATTACCACAGGGTCGATGAAGCTAAGGTCAGTGAGTCCTGAGGAAAAAACAAAAACAAAGAAGTATAGAGAACAGATATGTACAACCAATACTATAATGTTAAATTGTATTTTTAAGATGTTAAGACGTTACAGATTAAACAAAATGCTAAGTACCTTTCACTACATCCAGAATAGTGTCCAAAATTGCACAAAGCACATCCTGGATGTAGCCCGCCACTCCACATATAAGCTCATTAGTAACACTGAAGACACCTCTGCCTATTACCACAGGGTCAATGAAGCTAAGGTCAATTTTTCCTGAGAAAAACATAGACATTTGTTAGGGGGAAAAACATTGATTAATACTCAAAGCAGCCAGTGAAGCTCAACATAAAACTAATTATTGAAGCAGTTTACTTAAATCCAGATTAGTCTTCTTTTACTCAAGTAATTAGCATAATTATCATGTTATTTGACTGGGTGTGAAACAGGGAAAGCAAATAAAATCTTATATTCAAATATAGATTACGAACCTTTATTTATATCCAATATAGTATCCATTATAGTATCCACAATAGCACAAAGTGTGTCCCTGAAGGATCCCACCACTCCACATATGAAGTCATTAGTGGAATGGAAAGCTCGTCTACCAATAGTTACAGGGTCAACGTAGCTGAGGTAGAAGTTTCCTGGGTTTTGGAGGGAGATTGTTAGAAACATGGGTTCATCACATTTATATAAAAATGTTCTTTTCCTGAAAGTTTGCATATTGTTTGAGAATTAGTGTCGTTTCATACCCTCCTCATCTGAGAAATATCGAACAATTCCATCCTTTGCTTCTGCTATTTCCTCCGCTGCATAAGTGGCAGCAGACATGGGGTCACTTAAATCAGGTGCACATTCTAGGGGCCCAGAAATGAGAGTCATATATTACAGTACTTGCTATTAAACATATCAAAGTGTGTCGTGCATGCTAGTTCACTTCTGTACCTTGAAACTTATTGAGCAGACTGGATACTTCATCAACAGCGTCGTTTACAGCTTGGACAGGGTCGGTAATGATTTGCTGAATGTCTGAGAGTAGCAACAGACATACTGTTAAGTCTGCATGTCTGATGCCTAAAATCACATTAAAAAGAAAGCTTTTTTTTTTTTTTTTAAAGGTATTTGTGACTTACCAGGGACTGCCTTGTACTCCACAAAGTCAAACATCACCACTCCCACCACCACCCAGGACAGCAGAGCAGCCAGGGCAATCAACAGCTCCACAGACATTCTCAGCTTATTGAGAATCCCCAGACCTTTGGATTTCTCATTTCTCAGAGGTGCTGCATTGGGCCCACCGGCTGCAGACGAGGGGCCAGATTGGGCCCCTTTATGTGGAAAAACAAAAAGATGCTAAAGTCACTTTGAGACCTCTCAACATCATCAAGACAGACCTGTTTCGGTCAAAGTATGATGGTTATGACATCTTTTTTATATTGTTTCTGACTTTGTTAAAGCTTCTACGCAGGAACAAGTTGTTATTGTTTCGTTTTTAATGTATCCTTGTATGTTTGGTTCGTCCTTTTATAGTCAGTCTGACTGAATGGCAAGGCAGATATATCAGCTGATTTTAGCTCATCACAAATGTATTAGTATTCGTATATGTATATAATTCTGGTATGTGATGGCAGGTAAGTAACAAGAAATTGTTCTACAGAAATGACAAATATATTTGTCAAAATGACAACAGTAGTTTGTCTATAGTTTATTTTTCAACTGTAAATGTTCCACTCGGTACATATCTGTGGCACAATTCTTTAATAAACTAATTAAAGGGATCCTTTTTTATGTTATGTGTATATGTAAAAAAAAAAAAAACATGTCCACAGATACATCGTTGCTGGATTTTTAAAAAAATTCTCAGATATCAATATCACTATCTGCTTTAAAAATTCATTATTAGTCTGGCTCTTGAAAATATCCTCTTACAAAAGCTTATTTTTGCTAAACACAAAGTTCCTAATGAATGTTAATTGTTTGTTTCCATTTTGATAAAAAGTTAACAGAAGATCCTTGTAGAATGTTGCTACGGCTGCACCTAATGATTATTTTCGTTATTGATTAATCTGCTGATAATTTCCTTGATTAATCATTTTGTCTAAAACGTAAGAAAATAGTGAAAAATGCCTGTTATAACTTCTTAGAGACCAAGGTGACGTCTTCAAATGTCACGTTTTTTCCGAAATCCAAGATAGCTAGATAGAAAGCTTCAAATTGTCACATTTGAGAAGCTGCAACCAGCAAAATTTTTAGCATTTTTCCTTCAAAAAATTACTAAAACGATTATTCAATTATCAAAATAGTTGCCGATTCATTTTCTGCTGATCAACTAATAGACTAATCATTGCAGCTCTATATGTTTCTACCTTGAATATTGGATCCGGTCCATTAAGATGTTCTTGTAAAAAAACAAAGTATTGTTCATTTTATGCTACGACTTTAACACATTATTAGCATGCCTTAGTCAAGTCTCAGACCAGGAAGTTACTGTACTGTGGCATGTATGGAAAAAATGATGTTCTTCCAAAGCCACATTTCATTCCTCATCATCTTCTCACTGCAGCTAAACCCTGACAGGTGAGGGATTTTTCCTGTTTTTGATCGAAGGATTTAAAACATTACATGGCTGAGATAGTGTGTCTGACATGTGTGAATGATTATGTGAATCAGATTAAATAATTAAGCCTGTTGGGAACCACACTTTATCTGATATTTCAGTTGGCCACATTTTGTGAAGTTAAAGATGAAAACAGGTTCAGCAGGACTCATCTGTCAGTCCCATTTCATCAGATACGTTTTCCAAACAAGTATTCACATCATTCACAGCTGTTAGGCACACTGAAAAACGCTTGTGCAGTCTTTAATGACAACCTTACCATCACTGACTGTCGTGCTTTCCAGTTTGGAACCGGTGCCAAAGTGCCAGAGACACATTCTGACTGTGAATGAGCTCTAAGCATGCCTGACTCATGATTCACTTCCTCATATACAAGTGCTGCGTTATGAAAAAACTCAAAACAGCTCCTTCACTCAACTGAACTATTCAGGACGGACAGGTAATGTCACTATTTCAACACAAATTTGTTCTGCAGGGGGGGGGGGACCGCCTGTTTAATTAAGCCCCGAAGCTTCATCAAACAAATGATTTGGTTGTAAGATATCATTTGTTTGAGCGTACTACATAAGAAGACTTCTTTGAAATGGCAAGTTGTTGGAAACCTGGAGGTCAGCAAACAGCAGCAGTCATGTCTCATGTCACAGGAGAGCAATGCTAATACTCTGGCTACATGATATCCTGTATTTATAGCAACCAACTTTCAACACATTTTCCTAAGAGGACGCACCCTATCAAAACATTGCCATTTTGTATTTATTACATAGCATTTATTGTTGGGGATTTGTGCCCATTAGCAAACAATAAGTGTTGATAATTTCACAAAAGGTGAGCGTGGTTGCAGGTATAACAATCCTACCTTCAGCCATGGTGATGTGGAGACTATTTCAGCTATAATCCTTTGAGTTGGGGGCAGAGCCTCCTCAAGCAGAACTGACTGGAAACTCACAGCTTCACTGAATCCAGTCAGCATCCACTTGTTAGTAAAACAGAGTCCCAGTTAGTAAGTTATTCCATTTCCACTTGGTGATCACAGTCTTGTTTCCTGACCCATGTAATCCACAGGTTGAACTTCTCCAAGAAAAAAAAAAGAAGAAGAAGAAAATGGAAACTAAAATATAAATTTAAAGATTACAGGGAATTTGGAGCTGCCAGTGCGGCAGCATTGCAGAGGGGGTTCTGGGGACGGTGGGGCAAAGAAAAGCAACGCAGGGGAGGAAAGAGCGGAGCTAAGCAGGGGGCTGGGTAAGGTGACGGGGAACAGACAGAATATCACACCCAGTGTTATTGGTGCCTCACATGGGTATAGGTCAAAGCAGAGCACAGGCAGGCTACAAGGTAACTTTATCCCCCAGAAGGTCCGGGTTATTCTTAGCTGATCTCTGCACACCAGCCACTCTGGCAGGCCTTTTTTGGCGGTTGAAGGGGTGTGTGTAAGATCAGTTGGCTGAACTGAGCACCCCTACTGGTGGGGCACTAATCTTGCAATCTGCCCCGAAACTGGAACAAATCAGGTGACCAAGACGAGGAATGGACAACACTACAGGTGGAAATTGTCGTGTGGTTTAAGCACCACCCTCCAAACTTAATGCTCACAACATTCAGTCCTCCCACCGGCACTGGTGATTATATAGATGACTGCAAATTATTTTATTTTGTTTGGGGGTTTTCATTTATTCATTTCTTTCTTTTTCTAGAATTTCAGATAACTCCTTATGTTTAGTTTCACTTGGCAGCTTTAAAACAAACATGTTTCCAAAATTATAAATGACTTCTCCAATGAACCAATCCAATGCTTGCTGTCAACAGCACCCTCCTCCTCCCTGTGCAACGTTTTGCACCCTGCAACAGCTTGAACTACTATATCAGTGCTGTAGTCT
Source organism: Scomberomorus guttatus (assembly GCA_038419695.1). Classification (NCBI taxonomy): domain Eukaryota; kingdom Metazoa; phylum Chordata; class Actinopteri; order Scombriformes; family Scombridae; genus Scomberomorus; species Scomberomorus guttatus. Next base: position 11,381,118 of record CM076455.1, read on the forward strand.
GTGTACAGCATACCATAGAAACTGTTTACAACAAGGTAAAAAGTGAATACGCATTATTTTCATTTGAGAGCAATTTTAAAAACTTCAGTCATTTTATACACAGTAGGTACAGGTACACACACATAAAATAAACTTTATTTAAACAGCTTAAAACTTACTGTACACTAGGTACAACAAGGCTTTGAACATGAGCTGTTATTAACTTAAATATATCCCCAAAACACAAATTGTATGACACTCCAAAAGAAAAAAAAAATTGATAACACATCGAACATAGTACACACACACACACACATAAACATGCATAAACATGGTCTTTACAGTGTAGCTGCGGCACTGGGGGTCACAGGCCTGATGATGAGGGTGAGCTCCATCGGCACAGGAGGAGGAACGTATTTCTCCTCCCTCAGCAGCCGCAGTAACAAATCCTCAGTGTCCTGAGGCCAGCGGTATACACGCGTGTTCTGAAGCCAGCTTGGGACGTGCTTCTGTGAGGAGTGTGTGCATACATGTGTTCATTAAGGTAGATAGTGAGAAAATGGGAAATAAAGTGGACAATGGTGTAAAAATGCTTTCAGTTATGAAGCAGAAGTCTGAAGGTTCTCTGACCTGGGATGCATTGAGGAAGAGAACCGGTATGAATCTGAAATTCAAGCTGCCTTGTTGGATGAATTCATTCTGCATCTAGTAAAATTTGGATCAAAAAATGTACCTATTAGCAATTTGTCTCAGAATTATGTCTCATTTAAACAACTAGCATGTTTTTTCTCACCATGGAGTGCACATATTTAGTGTGTAGACCATGGTTGTCCACTGCTAATCCTTCAATATCCGCCTTATACTTTGGACTGATAGCGATGATAATCAGGGTTGTTGGCTGTTTGAAAAAAAACACACATTTTGTGCACATTCACTGCTTGAAAAGACAACTGTAATTACAGAAAAAAACATTAAAACCTTTAAGTTCACAGACACTGCAGACCAAAATATAAATATGAGTTTTCTGTTGGAATATGCATTAAACTCTTAAACTACAATGTCATATTTAGTCAGATTTTGTCCTTTAAGTCATAAAAGTTTATAGAAATACAATTTATAGAGTGACAATGAAACAATAATAAATAAATGTTATTGAACTTTGTGGTATTCACTTACATCTTTCAGGTAACTATCCTTCCACTTATTGATGTCTATGCGTCTAATGGGGTTATCAAATAAGTCAATCTGTGAAATCAAAGTCTGTTAGTGTGCTTGTACAATGTTTTACAGGATTCTGAAAGAAAAGACATTTGCGTTAAGATGTGTAGAAGCTTACAGCTGGTCGGAAACCTTGCTTCGTGAGGAAGTCTACGAAGGGGACCATTTCTGAAGACGTGTCCGAGGAATAGGTTATAAAAACGTTTCCTGAGAAGAAGATAGATCATATAATCACGGTGGTTGTTTGTTAATTCTGTGATAGGTTTAAAGGTGTACCTGTGCATTGGACTGCATTCTACTGAGAGGTGAATTACATGACAAGCACCTCACAAATGATACAATCCAATACAACACCACATTGCAGCCCCCAAAATAATCATAAAGATGAATCAATGCCTCATTTCCCAAAAATATGATGAAGATAAACCTTTCAATAAATCCAAAGCAGGGATATTCTTCATTGTATTGTTTTATATTCTAGTTGAAATAATTTACAAAAAGGTATATTCACATGTACATTATACTGTATAAGAACAATACAAAAAAAGGTAGTGGGGGAACTTTGCTCCTCCTCCTCCTGTGTAAACTAGAGAATTAACAATTTAATGCAATGTTTATTTTAAATTTATTTGATTTGATTTTACTAAGCAACTAAACAGGCCGGGCAGGTTTATAGAGACGTAAAATTGATAACACACCCTGCGTCCAGTGCTGCTCACTTTATAAGAATAACTAACTGCTTCTAAGTGTCTCACAGGAATTATTTTTGTTTGGCTGATCCAGCTATCCAATTTACCCAAGGGCAGAAAATGACTCACGGCACTCATTAGGCAGACTGATGGTTCGTGTTCTCTCATGCAGATGTGAGGCCGATGCCTCTGCTCCTGCTGAGCTCAGGCTCATCACGCTGACCTGTGACACACTTTCCACAGGGGGGACAGAGAACTGTGGCACGTTAACTGAGACCCCTCCATGGGCTGCGCTGTTATTCATAAAGTTGTCATGAGGTCTGAGCCTGAAGCAGCCAGACAGAAAAGAAACAACGGCTCTTCAGTTGGTTTGCTCCTAAATGCAAAGCACCTGAATAGCATGCAAATTAGATCTGGCTCACTGCATTTTTCAAAAACATCTACAGTGAGTTTGGAAGAAATGTATTTCCTTCAGTCTGAACCAAAGAGGTTCAGGAACTTTTACCAGTTTTGGGAGTCAGCCCAGGGACCTCTGTGCTGGTAACCTGGATGAGGTTGGTGTAGATTGAGGTTGTACTGCCTTTCTCCTGCAGAGTGGTAATACCTGACATCCATAGCATGACGAAAGTCTGTGGGCACGGTTTAAACAGTTTAAACATTTCTATGTGAAAGTTCTACTTAAGTACAAGTTGAAAGTGAAAGCAGTTGTTACTTAAAAGATTAAGATTTACAGAGAAAACGTATAATCCACTTATACAACAGGATTCACTGTTAGAGATTAAACTACCCAACAGTATTTAAAATTTGTATTGAAATGCTGCTTAAACATTTATCAATCAATCAATCAAACTTTATTTATAAAGCACCTTTCATACAAGTCAAATGCAAGTCCAAGTAATTGACCATCACAGGGTGGTAAATATGGATTGGGAGACTAATGCACACCAAGATACAGTAAAATACCAAAATCAAAACAAAGTGATGTAAAAAAAAATGTAAAAATGAATTAATTAAAAAAGATGATAATAGATTAGAAAGAAAAAGAGTTTTTTATGCATAAGTAATAATAATCCAATGATTTATAATAATGCAAGTCTGAAAGGGCCTACTCTGATGAGCATAATGAGTACTATTACTTTTGATACTTAAAATACATTTTGCTGATAATATTTCTATATCTTCACTAAAGTAGGATTTTCCTTTTTTTCAGAAATGTCCTTACCGTAGTTGTGCATGTAGTGTTGAGGAGGTAAAACGGGGCCGCAGTGTTGCAACTCATCGTCAGATCTCAGCGGCAAAGGAGGCTCGAGTTCCACCTCTGCATCACTCTGAAGCTGAGAATTGTATTGATCATCCCCCCTTAAATTAAAAAACAAAATATTATTTTTGCCCAATTCATCCTTAAATTAATCCAAACTGTACTCCATTGTTTGATTGATTTCCTTAACTCCTGTGAACAAAGACAGCTTTGTCTCAGTTACCTATATGATTCTCCTGCTGTTCCACACTGATTTGTTCCACAGTCCCAACAACAGCACTGTCCTCTCGTGTCACCCTGACTTCTGTCTGCAGCAGGACGTAGGCAACAGCCATCAGAGGGTTGATGATGGAGATTCATCCTGGCAGGATTCGCTCCTGGATATGCAGGCTCTCTTTGCTGCATCAGCTGCTGCACAAGACAAGCTGGCTGACTCCTTACTTCCACTTTTTGTCCACCTGCATGTGGGTTTTGGAAGAAATAATTTGCATCACTGCGACAGGTTGGTATGAATTTATCATGGCGGGGACTTGCATGAAATATCTGGTTTACTGTGACTTCAGGGTTTAAAGGTTGAATGCAATTTTCTGACTTATTTGTGTTGCAAAACATTTTCAGTTCTGGTAGTTTTTCAGATTTCTTCATCTTAACCAAGTTTCTTCAGTGATGAGATGAGATAAACTTTAACGTCCCCAAGGAAATTCGTCTTGGGCAAAAGTGCTACGCAGCGCTGCAATCAAGCAATACAACAAGTTGCAATCAAACAATACAACATGTGTTGCCAGAGTCCTGCAAGTAACAGAGAAATGCAGGAAAAAAAAAACCCACAAAATTAAATGGAGTAAAAATTTCCTGCAAAATCTATAAGGATTATTCTCAATAAAATATTTCACATGCAGTTATACATGTATTACCACTCTGCAGGAGAAAGGCAGTATAACCACATGAATACATATTCTCACATAAAACGTTTTGTACGTACCAGGCCAAGAGGACAGTATCTGAACAGAAGGATTCTTTAGACTCCTGTGGGTGCAGAGGCTTGTGTGTGTTACAGCCTGCTATATGCAAATTCTTCACTGCTTCAGCTGCGTCCAATCAGAGCCAAGAAGTTCCATTTGTGTTGCTCAGCCAGATCGGCCAGAAAATTCTATTCTTTTTAAAAGTTTTGTCTGTAAATTTTTCAGCTGCAGGAGACACAATGAAACAGAGACTAAAATACATTAAAGCTAAACTCTCAAAAAGGCTAAATTCAAAGAAAAAATTTAAACGGTTACAGTTAAACACAAATTAAACAGTTAATAAATCAGTCTTTGCTGTCTGCAGGCAAACATCTGTAAAATGATTTGCATATATTCTGAGTTTAGTCATGTTGTTCTTGTGTCAAGTTCAGCCTGAGGGAAAAACCACAAAGACGCAAACACTCTTACAGACACCACAGTAATTTCAGCTGCATATACTTAGAGAGGAGGGATGGATTTCCTCTGTCATTTTCCCTGGAGAAAAAAAAGAAGCCTATGATCCTATGTTCTCTAGAGAAAGGTTACCAGTAAAAGGATCTTTAAAAGCACTTACTGACTACAAAGTGTTCAACAGTAATTGGTTGACAGTGAGTTCACGGGACAATGATGGCAAGATTGTTTATTTCAAAACCAGTTGTGTACAAGTAACAGACAGAGACAATAAATAATACAGAGACCAAAAACATTTCCTGTATATCTACTGAATTAGGGTAAAACAGAGTGATACAAAAAAAAGTTTTTTTTTGCTCACTTTTCCACCCCTGAAAAGCAACAAAAATACACACAGAAATGGTGTACTGTCCTGGAATGCACGCTCTCACCCAGAGAGAGAAGTCTGATACTTGAGCATGATAAAGTGTCATCCAGAGCCGCAGGTGTCCCTGCAGAAACATGTATGTAATCTTAAACGACACACAAGACTGGCTGAAATGTTGAGCAAAAAAAAAAAACAAAACAAAAAAACAAAAAAAAAAACAACAACTATGAAATAAACACGTTTGGTCTCGTAAAAAAAAACGTGTTATTTCCAGTTACACATTAAGGAGGGACAAACACAGGTTTGCATTCTTCGTTCCCGTCATGTAAGTTGGCAGTTTGTTTGTTTGTTTGGCCGCTCAAGCGAAAAAGACAATCTGAATGTTTGAAGCAGAATTCTAACACAGCCTGCTGCCGTTTATTAATGCTTTTAAAATATCGTCAATATAATAAGCAGTCACGCCGAACAATAGTTGCCGTTGGTGGGAGGGGAGGGGAGGGGGCTCAACTAAAAGTTACTATAAGCCGATCTAAAAATCATTGGCTGAAGCTGAAATGCAATGGATGCACTTAATATCGGTGCAGATGCCATACAAGTTTGGGTGAAGGAGTCAATGATGCATTAGGCATTTAGTTAGTCTGTAGAAAGCATGAAGGCATTCCCTTATGTTATAAGAATATCACTAAACATGAAAAGGCAAGAACAGGTGTTATAGTACATCTAAGTTCCTTGAGAAGAGGAGCAGTATCGTTATACAGTATTAACTTAGTAAAAAAAGGTCAGTGGACTCCCAGAAAAACTTCTGAGATATTTCAGTCCACAATGTCTAACTATTACCATTCCTACAATTATTATGTCAATATCTGTTACCAAGCCTCACACGTTTTCTACGAGCCGTAAATTCTGAAATAACTTTGACCTTGGATTAAAAAAAAAAAAAAAAAAAGATCCACACATTTCCAAAATATCAAAAGTAATATAAAATGAAACAAAAAGAGATAACAAGCAATTTATATTTACACTACATACAAGTTACACAACACAACTTATCTCTTTCACCCATGGCAGTCATTTTCAACTCTGCAGTCATCTCAGCGCCCCCCTCCCACCTCCAAAACATCCTCCGATTTGATAGTCAGTTTGCCGTCGTGGCATCACCGTCCATCTCTGTGTGTGTATGAGGCTTGGAAGTCAAGAAGTCAGTCGATGATGCCACATGATGAGAGAGAATAGGTGGTGTCTGGCTCCCTCTGGTGGGACGCAATGAAATGACGTGAGATGAGGGCGGCGGCGCTCAGAGGTTATCCCCCGGCTGGTACTGAGGCTCAGTGGCAGTGAAGTAGTCCTCCAAAAAGGCCTGCAGGTACTCGAAGGTGGGCCTCTCCTCCGGGTCTTTCTTCCAGCACTGCACCATCAGCTCGTGCAGGGATGTGGGGCAGTCCTGCGGGCACGGCATCCGGTAGCCTCGTTCCACCTGCTCCAGAACCTCGCGGTTGTTCATTCCTGGAGAGAGGGATGTGGAGAAATGAAGGCCGTGTGGCAATGTGTTTAAGTACTCACCTTTCAAATAACTAGTCTCCCTCTAACTGCCTTCATTCATCAGCCACATTTTTACACATGAACTTGTTTCTCATAGCAACAGTGTTAGGATGCAGCCGCTGTGGAAAGAGTAATAGAAAGCAAGTAACCAAAGTAATCTAAGATCAAATCTTCAACTGAGATGTGCTCAAGTCGCCCCTGTGCTTAAGTTTGATGAAGAAAACTAAATAAAAGGAACAAGCTGACTGATTTGGGTGTCAAACCCTTTTTTTGTGCTTTGAACTTTGACTTTGCAGGCACCCCAGTTCCCCTTTTTGTTTTTGGTTGAGTGCAATGTTCAAGCACGAACTTTCATGACTTGAAATTAATCAAATTAGAAAATAGAACAATTGTGGCACGGTGGTGCAGTGGTTAGCACTGTTGCCTCACAGCAAGAAGATTCTGGGTTCAAACCTGCCAGCCTTTCTGTGAGGAGCTTGCATATTCTTGTGCCTGCGTGGGCGCTCTCCAGGTGCTCTGGCTTCCCCCCACAAAAACATGCAGGTTGGGTTAATTGCCCGTAGGAATGAGCGTGTGAATGGTTGTCTGTCTCTATGTATGTTAGCCCTGTGATTGCTTGGCGACCTGTCCAGGGCATACCCCGCCTCTCACCCAGTGTCAGCTGAGATTGACTCCAGATCCCTCGTGACCCTCTAGAGGATAAGCAGTAAAGAAAATGGATGGATGGAAAGATTGCTTGTGCTATATAAGTGAAAACTAGTGAGTGACATTTTGTTGCACTGTAAAAGAGCTAATGTAGCATCGTGAAGCTAACATTTAACAGCAAACACACTTTTTCAACTAATCCCTCTTTCATTTAACAAAGCTCTCCACAATGGTGACCAATGTTCCTCATAGGAAAGCTTTCACTTGCCCAATGAAGGAGATGATGTTCAAAGTAAACATATATTTGGGTCTGAGCTCATCACTGCCCACAGGATCACTGTACACAAAGCTCTGCGCAGCAGAGAATGGGGAGTGATGATACAAACTTTCCCCCAGGGGAAAATAGACTCAGTGCCAACAGTTGGATGGGGGTGGGGCTCGTGAATGCTACATGAACAGCAGATGTGGCAACAGTAACGGCTTAAGTACACCTCCATACTGCAAAAGGTGCATTGGATGTACAGTACTCTGCAGTGACAAGAGTAGCCCACAGGCCTTGTTTCATTACTGTGTGTGACCTTTTCATCAAATTCTCATCTTTCCAGAGATACTTGAGTATGGGGATTCTTTCAAAATCCTATTTAAAGCCTCACACACCTATAGTCCACCCACACAGGTGTTTTCACTTCTGTTGACTGATTAGACCTTAGGTGGAACAACTTACACCGATATAAACAGCTTGGTGACATGTTATTCCAAAAAAGCTGCACCCAACTTCCACCTGAGGACAGGTCTAATTAGCTTGGGTAATTGAATAGACCTGTGTATAGGGTGTGTATACTTTCATACACACCCTCATATTGTCCAGCCAGCATAATCCAGATGAAAGAAGATCTGAGTTGATAAAAATGTTACTATGCTGGTCTAAGTCGCCTTCAGTTATTACCATGTGCTCACAGCAACAAACCTAACCAGCTGTAGGTGAGGTGCAGCGAGTGCTTCACAGACTGTTTTGCCCTGGATTTCACCTCTCAGGCTACATACAGGCTGCCCTACTTTATTGGTGGAGGTTTTATGCATGGTTGATAATGATTTCATCTAAGAAATTTACCTTTAAATCGTTTTTTTTTTTTTAGCATTTTTACCTTTATTTGACAGTTAAAAGTGCATAGAGACAAGAAACAAGGAAGAGAGAGGGGTATGACATGCAACCAAGGTCCACAGCCCGATGTGGTATGCATCTTAACCCGACGGCGGCTGGAACAACCCGGAAATTGAGCTCATTTTACTCTAATATTATTCATTATGTAACTCACTCTGGTCGCTCTGGCTGGGTCACTCAGTTAAATGTATAAATATAACGTCAAAATTTGTTTTGGCAGACATAGAGCAACACGGGGATATTTAACACGTTCAGTCAGCTGGGAACATTTCTCTGCATAATGCACAATGTAACGTACATTATGCAACATGCTGCTCTTTTTATAGCTTACAGAGCCGTGGCTGATGTCTCAGTAGACTAAAACAACCCTCACACACACGCGCACCACGTTAATCAAACAAAAGCAATCAACTGGATTTGATAGGTGATTGCATAATACACAGAGCTCACTCTCACCTGGATAGGGCACTCTGCCTTTGGTCACCAGCTCTGTCAGCAGGATGCCAAATGACCACACGTCTGACTTTATGGTGAATTTCCCGTAGAGCGCAGCCTCAGGAGCAGTCCACTTAATGGGAAACTTTGCACCTGAAAAGAAATTCAGAAACATGATTTTTAATTTTTACGTCTTTCTCAAACTGCTGCTGAGTTTTGTTATTTTAACAGTTTTCACTGAAATTCCAGCAGAAATATTTAGAAATAAAGAAACAACCTTTACCAAAACCTAAGGAGTAAGTAGGTCATTCTGCTCTGCATGGATTTTTTTCTCTGATTTCATTATTGCAGAGAAATGACGACATGATAACATCCCACTAGGGGGAAAAAAACGGAACAATTCCATTATCTCTCTCCCTCTCAGTTTGCACTTGGCCCAGGTCGAACAAGTAAACATTCAAATTGCTAACAAATGAGTGACTGAACATGTTGACAGAGTGACTGAGAGTCTGGAAGTCGTCCTGGTGCAGTTCTCGTCTGCCAACACAGGCTCAGGGGAGAACAACGTGTGAGTGACTCAGGGTACGGCTGCTTATTCCTCATCCTTCCAACAAGATACACAGTGACAGATGGATTTTCATGTGTGCAACACGCACGCAGATAAGTGCAATCTGCGGTGTTAAATCCTGCGCTGCGCCCTTGCTCTGTGTGATATGCTGTTGTCTTTTTGCCATGCCGTAGCTGTAACCACATGTCGGTTTTCCACTGGTGTCACCAAGAGAAATTCCAGCTCATTTATTGTACTTATTGTGTAAGTGTGTCTGTATGTGAGTGTGTGTGTGTCTGACATATCCTACTTTCAGGGATACATTTCAGACCGGAGACCAGTTAATTGGGGACAGCTTGTCCAATTAGGGACAAAAGCCATGTCCCCATTTGGGAAAAAGCTTTTTGGGTCAGTGGTTAAGGTTAGGGTTAGGCAAGTAGTGGTTACGGTTAAGGTAAGTTTCCAGGACATGAATGTAAGTCTATGTGATGTCCCCAAAAGTGACCTAAGTAAAGGTGTGTGTGTGTGTGTGTGTGTGTGTGTGTAGAATATTTTAGACTTGACAAAATGGAATAAGTCATCTGCCAGCCCGCACACTTTTTCCTCTGACGATGAGGTTTTTTAGAAGATACTGTGGTTGGGGACGGAGTGAATACTACAGCACCATTAAAGTCAGACAGCTGCCAAGGTCATCGTCCTGTTAAAAAAAAAAAAACAACAAAAAACTACATTTTCAGACTTTGTGAACCCACTTAAAACTGTGAGCGGTACCTTGTCTTGCCGTGTATTCATTGTCCTCAATGAGCCTGGCCAGACCAAAGTCAGCAATCTTACACACCAGACTGTCTCCAACCAGGATGTTGGCAGAACGCAGGTCTCTGTGGATGTAGTTCATCCGCTCAATATATGCCATCCCTGCTGCCACCTGGGAAATGGAGTTATTTTTTTTCAAGTGATATCACTGAACTGTTTCAAGGGGAATAAAGGCAAGATGTTTAATAGATTTACAGCCATTTTATCAGCATGAAATACAAAACGGTGATGCATACTCCAGCGTCAGATGTGATTACTTACTGACCAATAGGAAGTAATCAATCAAAGCTTCAAAATAGGAAGCCAACACAATCACCTGTGTTGGTTTAAATACAGTGTAGAGCAAATACTAGGCCACAAATAGAGGCTGGAGGCAGCTAAAGTATGGAAAAAACACGGAAGGGCATAATGAAATTGCAGCAATCGTGTGATTGTCTCTGCTGTCTGTTTGATTACATTATAAAGCGATAGATCAGCCATTTAGGTAAACAACACTGTGCTACATGGCATGTTACTGAAGTTCAAACTTTTCAAATGCTCACTAACTTTTGCTTCTGGAAAAGTGAGGAGTTGCCTGATAAACCTGTAAGTGTACATGGCAAAACATTAAGATGGCTCTAACTGTGCAACACTTAGGTTTAATAAATAAATGGGAAACAGCTGTAGATTATTAAAGTTACAAAAATGTCAGTAACAAATTTACAGTCTACAGCATTCTGATTATTTTTTAACAGCGTACCTGAGCTGCCATGTCTACTAGATTTGGCAGTTTGAGGCTTCGTCCTTCTCCATCCTTGAGGAAGTCAAGCAAACTCCCTAAAAAAAAAAAAAAAAAGAGAAAGGTTAAAGAAATGAGTATGGATCTGCTGTGTCAGATTGTCTTCCGCTGCCAGGTTTCAACTCAGATTTGGATCAAAACTGAAGCAACATGTTGTAAAAGTGACATCAATTCTGGGATTCCAGCCACACATGTTACACTCGACTCAGATATTTATTTGTTAGTTGCTGCTGTGGCAACTGAAGATCTCAGAGTTTTTAAAGAAATTCACTGTAAAACCAAACTAACAGTAAGTGTCTGTATCACTGTGATACACTGTGCTTGCTTCAGCATAGTGATGGACACGGCAGGACTGAGCGCCATGTTTTGAAGTAGGACACATACTGTGCTGTCCATGCAGGTGCATGAATTATGTACACACTGTGTAGGTGCGTGCACAAATGCATGTATGTAATATTCATAGTGTCTTTTTTTTTTTTTTAAGTGAAACGGCGCTACCTTTGCTCATGTACTCTGTGACGATGTAGATGGGTTCTTCGGACACCACGGCGTAGAGCTGCACCAGCTTGTCATGTCGGAGCTTCTTCATGATCTGAGCCTCCTCCAGGAAGGATTCGGGCGACATGGTGCCAGGCTTCAGAGTCTTCACCGCCACCTTTGTGGTGCCGTTCCACGTGCCTGAAGAGACAAAGAGGTTGTTCAAGGGTAGTTCTCCAGAGTGTGCTGATTGTGTGGCATTTCAGCAGGGTTTCATTTTCAAAGAGAGATATTCACCATTTAAAAAATGTGATGCAGAGTCTGACAAAATGAAATATGAAAGGTATAAAAGGACATATAAGTATGTGAGAGTGATATGAAACATGGGTGAATGCTATTGAATTCATCAGCTATCATGAGAATGTTATTTACTGTACAATCACCTTAAATACAGTATAGAGCAAATACTAGGCAACAGATAGAGGCTGAAGGCAGCTAAAGTATGGAAAAAACATGGAAGGGCATAGTGTGATTACAATTTAAATCAATAAAAATATATTAAAATATAAAATATATTGATAATATAGAAATATTTTCCTGATTTATCAAATTTTATGAATACAATTGACTACAATAGAATACAATTTACTCTATTGTAACCGAATGTTCACACATCCACAGTCCAAACTGCTCTGAAAAAATAAAGGAAACAAATTACCACTGATGTCTGTCTGTATACAGCACATATCTAAATAGAGCTTAAGTTGAGTTAAGTTTTGGACATGAATTAAGATTTGAGACTTAAAATTTGTTTTCGGTAAAAAAAATCCATTAATCCATGTTTATCGAACCAACATGTTCAGATGGAGCATTTCACGGCCCAATGTGGGACAAATTAAGCTTATCACTGAACCAGTGAAGTAAAAACAGCTGTGTCTGAACATGGTTAAGATATGCCTTGTCACAGAAATAAAGACCACAACTGTTAAATGAATACAACAATTCTTAAACGATGCAGACATTTAAAGAAGCATCACTAAAAGCAAAAACTACTCTCTGCGGGTAATGAAGAGTCCATCTTAAGTTGGGTTTAGCCTCAAACAGTTAAATGATCGCACACGTATGTTTTGCAACTTTGCTCACAGCTGTGAATATTTCCTCTGGTGCCAAAAGAGGACGCCAAAAAGATACACACCCATCCAGACCTCTCCAAACTGGCCGTTGCCGAGACGTTTTATGAGCTGCAGCGACTCCCGCGGGATCTCCCACACGTCTTTGGTTTTGACGGACAGGTCGGTCAGGCGAGGCATGCCCTTGTGGCACGGCACGATCAGTCTGCAGCACAGCCCCGCGGCCCTCGCTGTGCAGTTTTGAATTTAAAAGTGTGGAAACATGCTTTAATTCTTTGTCATTTCAGGAGAAGAGAAAACAAGACACAGATTTCTCATGTCAGGGTGTTTTTGTACCTCCCCCATAAATGTCTCACCAGAGTAGTGCTGCACTAACTGCTGGAGCGTCTCAAACTGGGCCCTGGTGGTGATGTAGTAACCTCCACTGTCCAGCTTGCGAATTTTATAGTGTTTGACGTGATCTCCCTTGATGTCATCCCAGTCCTGGATGGAGAGGGAGTAGGCCCCTGGAACACAATGATAAAGAATGAAACTGGCAGATTGAAATAATTTAAAGCAAAGTCTGTGGTAAGACTTGAACTAGTTTGTTTCATGAAGGATTAAAGATCATGTATTGAGAGTGCGTGATAGTTTTTTCAAATGAGTGAATATGTAGCACATTGTGCAACAGATTCAGGGCAGTGAATATGGAGCACCTGTACAGTTAATGAGTATCAAACTGAATTTCAAGTTCTGAGGTTGGTCTGATGATTTTATTGTAAGTTATAATGCCGCAATGCACATTAAAGTGTTCCTGTATATTTATTTATTCACAAACACTTTTGTCTGTTTCCTAAAGTTTAAAAGCATTCAGCATCTCAGCATGTTAGAGTACCTTTGGTTGTTTCGCTCTCACGGATGAGGAAAGTGCCTCTGGCGTTGCCGTTGGAGAGCAGTTGCCTCTCTGCGTCCTTTCGGCCTAATTTACCAAAATACCAGCTGCATGGAAAGAGAGGAAAAGTCAAACTATAAAGTATAATATATGGTTAAAACATATTTTTCAAACATTCTGTCTTTATTCTTACTGTAAGTGCCACTATGTCACATTTAACAAAAGGCAGCGAGATGAGCTCTCAAATATTTATGATATGCTCTCTGCTGATGACGCTGCTGTGCCTCCGAGACTCAGAGACTGAGTGTGTGTGTGTGAGAGAGGGAGAGAGTGTGTGTTCATATAAAACATTTTACTCACTCCTCAGCCTGGATTGAGTCCACCGGAGCCACGTAATTGCTGGGAATGTAACCAGTTCCACCTGTAGTGAGAGAGCGAGCCTCCCACCAGTCTCCCTCGCTGAACAGAGGAGGATAGAGAGAGATGAAGGATGGAGGCAGTTTGGAAAAAGAAACGGAGACAGACAGAAGTAGTGGATGTTGAGATGTATTGGCTTGTCTTGGCTTCTGTCAGCTGAGAGCACACATATAAAAACAAACTAACATGTAAAGCAGTTGTTTTCTAATGGCTGGAGCCATCTTTGTAAAATATAAGAAGGCAATACAAATTGTACATGATATAGTAAGAAAGGGTGGCTTTAAAAACAAGCGCTTCACCCATGAAATACCATGTTTGTGTTGTGTCATAGCAGAGATATCCCTAAAACCAGACAGATCTGTCCTACTTCACATATAAAACAAATACAAATTCATCGCTCAGAAATTCACAAGAGACGAAAAGCAGACGGGGGAAAACACGACCGCCACCTTTAATGCTGTCACGCAGATGTTTTCACACTTACGTGCTGTTGAGGATCTGGAACCTCTCCCCCTTTCTGAAGCTGAGGTCATCCTCTGTCCTGGCTTCGTAGTCGTAAAGAGCCACAAACAGAGTCACCCCTGCAGGAAGAGAAAGTTACATGTGCTGGTTAGCGGCGGTAGCTAAATGTTAATTGTATGGATAAAGTGTAACGTTGGGTTTTTTCACGGTGGTTTTATTGCCGGGTTTGTTCATCTGTCGAACACATGGGCTGCTTGTTATGTAATGGAAATAAGAATTGCTGCCTTCTTCATCTATTCTTTGCATCACATCAGCTCAACTATTTCACAAAAACTTTCAACTTCTCTCAGTTCATGATGTTACACTTTTTAACATGTATTGTATATTCAGTATATCCAGACAGTCATCCAATCTTCAGCTTCCCAATCAATCTTCAATTGCCCACAGAGGCTCTTAAAAGAACTACTTTCCTTGTTTCTTTAAAATTTTCTCTTTCTTAAAGTCATTCAGAATGTGCCTAAAAAAACTACTTTAGCCTCTGGTTTATAATTTTGGTGCATTTTTGACATTGTGAATAATTGTTTTACATTATTCAGGAGAGGTAATGACTTTTTTTTGCTTTGTTTCCATCCTTGCGGATTACTTTCAATTGTTATTTATGTTATTTAATGAATTTTAAAGCCGTAACAATGAATATTTTTAGATTAAGAATGGATCACATAACTGTGTAATATAAAAGGTGTCGAATTCTCAGTGAATTCTGCAGTTCCCTTCAGCTCAATGGCGCTTTTAAGCCTCTTTACGCTCGTTGTTTTGATTTTAACGGCCTGCAACTTTACTGTTTTGATTGAGTCTCACCACTCTCATCCAGTCATTTGCAGGCAGCAAACAGTTAGCGACTAGCTGGAGAACATGGGAGAGCATTTAGCAGCTAAAGAACCAGATATTTCCCTCAGGTGGAGGTTGGTGGAGACAAAACAGAGATAAAAGGACAAATGAATGAAAAAAATCACGATAACAACTTCATAAGTTGATAAGATAGTGAGAAGATAACTTTATCGTCACTGTACAAGTACAATGAAATGTTGTTTGGAGCAAGCCTATAGATGCCTAATTAAGAATAAAAACTATATAAAAAAGATACTATACAGTATAAAATACAATATATATACACACACAGAATAAAAAATGTCCGGTACCGGGAGCAAGTGGAGCTAGTTGTGCAGCAAATTGGAGAAATATTGCACAGCCCCCAAGAGGCCAAATAAATAAATAAATCAAATAACGCACATCTAACGTGACAATAAATAAAACATAAAAAGTATGACTTCCCTCTCTATCACACAGAGCATCGTCTAGGAGTGGTGAGCAAACAGTTAATGTTGCCAAGGTCTAGATTAGGGAGGCCAATCAAATTTATCTGATGTGACAGCCTCAGAGTCCCTGTATCTGCTAATAAGCTTGAAACTGTACAATGATTTCATTTTCTGATTTGATCTGAATCATCTCTGGACAGTCGGAGCTACAGCGCTTTAATAAAGCTCCGCACACTTCCCTGCAAATGTAACGACCTCCAAAATACACTTAACAATGACCAAAACTCAAGAGGCAAACATGCGATGCTGCGATCGCAGGTGGGAGCGGCGTGGAGGGGGTCAGATGAGATTCTACTTCTGTTTTCTTGTTGCAATCTTAGATATGAATGTTGCTTAGTGCTGCCCTCCTGGAGTAATTTCTTATTCATACAAGCTGGTGATGCCTTCTCCACAGATGCAGGGTGTTTATCTGTGCTGGGATCAACCTTCAGAAAAAAAAAAAAAGGCTCAACGTGGCAAGATATGCCGTTAATTTATGCATCACACATCATATGTATCTTTAAAATCTTAAGCGAGAGACTTCCCCGCCCACAAAACACGTTTGCACTATTCAGCACGACATCCATTCTTTCTGGTCGTCAGATGTGCCTCACAGAGTAACCACAGTGATAATTTAGGTCACTCTGTTTTTCATTAACTTGCAGCCAGTGGTCATTCATCTTCTGCAGCGAAATGAATGTATCACAGCACCACAATATGGAGCGCACACAAGAGAAGAATCATAAATTCACTTTGGAATAAAGTAAGAAAAAAAAAAAAAAGAGAGAGAAAAACAAGGTGACAGTTCCAGCCTTGAGGGAGTTCATATGACATCATTCAGTATCCCCAAATATCTAACTGCAGATCTCATGTCGGGATACCAGTTCTGCAGGACAATGGGAAGAGAGTAGGGTCCCCCAGGCATAAGGTGCACCACTTCAAGGGTCTTTTTTTAAAGAATTTTATTTTACGAGATGATTAAAATGGTCAATGTTTATCCACTCAGGCAGCAGCAAGTAACAAAAATGAGCAAAATGTTCAATCTCGTAGTGTGTTTGAGTGAAAGAAATACAAAATATGCTAAATTACCACAATAAATACAACTTGGGTTGATGTTAGTTAAAGTGCAGGTGATGTTAACGTGTTCGCCCTGGAATATAAAACCACATGAAAGCGGTTTTAATATAATGTATCCTCTGGAATAAAACTGTATCCTCACCTTTTTATTCTGAGTGAAAATGAAATGAACCTTTTTGTGGCAGAAAAGGAAGTGACACATGCCTGGGCGGCCTTGCTCGTTGCCCATTGGTTCACAGACATGATGTCTACAGTTCTTCTTAATAGCTTCTAAACAAATATACTGGTCAGGGACAATAATGGACAGACATCCACCTCACCTGTTCCTCCCCGGGACCGCAGCGTCCCAGACTGCGAGGATGTGTGGACCCCTCCGAACACCGTCACCCCCTGTGTGGCGCCGCTGTGGAAGTTGTTGTAGTTGGGGATGGTGGTGACCCCGAAGCTGGGGTAGTGCTGCGGCGTGGGGTCAGACCCATAGCGGTACCCCGAGTTGTGTGAGAGGCTGGTCTCCCGGTCATCAGTGAGTTTTGCTGCTTCTTTATCCTTACATTGGACACAGCCCATTCTCTACTTTCTGCGGTTGGAGAGAAAGAAGAGAGAGATGGAATTAGTGCGTAGGTAAAATAATAGCTCAAAAGCCGACTCCAGTGGGGAAATTATGATTCAATATTCCATTATTTCAGAGCTTCCTCTGAGAGTTACAGCGAGCCTTCTGAAAAATCTTTCAATTAAGCTGAAATTAAACACGATACTTCAAACTCCATCACTAATTAGACTGAGGAGCATAATGTGACAGAGCTGCAGTGTATGGCTGGTTTTGATCGCTGTTGTAAACATGTGTACACACTGATGTTGAGATACTTTACACTGAGAATATCCAGCTCAACTTGCCATAAAAGGATTTAACAGCACTACTTAGCATGGTTTACTTTTCCATCTTATTGCACGACCACACATGTGAGAAGGATTTACGCCCAAACCATTGCATTTACAAGTTGGCATGCGCTTTATTTTTGTTTGCTTTACAAGGAGCCACACATCCATCTATAGATTCAGTTAAAATGCACAGAGAGACCCTTAACGGCAAAGCGCTCCCTGGTTCTACGCTGGGTCTCATGAGGGGGGGACTGACGGAGCGTTTGGCCTCACTAAAGCAAAGCTAAACCAGTTTCTGTAATGGCTGAGGCAATCTGCTTTGCCAATTAAAAAGAGCCTCACCGTCTTTAAAGACCCAGTTAAACTAATGCACATTTCAGCTCCCCGTGCCCCCCTATAAGCCCCTGGAAGCTCATGCAGCTGGTACAACATAGCTATGAAGAGACTGCTGACAGCACTGTTGTCTTTCATCAGCATTAGCGACCAGCTGACTTCGGAGACGGCTAATTGGAAACACACTTGTTTACAGTCGCTGTGGATGGGGACGGGATGCTGCAGCAGACACAGGAAGAGGGGGAAACCGGCGCATTGCTCTTGACCCCGACTAAAGACTCCGTTATATCCACAATAAGAGAACAGCTGGTTGGCTCTTTTGTGTCAAAAGTAATTTTTTTGTAGCCAAAAAGATAATCAACTTATGAATAATGTTTTTGCCAGTGAGGCAGACTAAATAATGGATCAGTGAAAATAGTCGATATATATCAGCAGCATCAGCATACAGTTTCAGGAAGATACTTTTTGAGTCTCATTACATCTTATCCTCTGCATACTTCAAATGACAATATTCTTTTTATAGCTGCAACGATTAGTCGATTAATTCATCATTCAATAAATGAATCAGCAACTATTTTGCTGATCATTTTTTAAGCAAATTTGCTGCTTTTGGCATCTCAAATGTGATGATTTTATGCTTTTCTGAGTCATAAATGATAGCAAATAGCAGTTTGGGGCTATTGTTTGGACAAAATTAGACATTTAAAGATGTAACCGTTGACTTATAATGGGCATTTTCACATTTTTCTGACATTTTATAGACAAAATGATTGAGAAAATAATCCACAAATGAGTTGATAATGAAAATAATGGTTAGTTGTAGCCCAGTAGTGTAGCAAATCAGGGAAATATCTGAAAATGATTGTGTTTTTAAACCTTCTCCTAGGAAACTATTTTCCCCCCCTAAATAATGTGGAATCAGAGGCATGCCCTGCATGACACTGGAGCTTAATGGTTACAAGGAAAGCTAGACAGCATATGACTAAATTCCTTCAGGCCTGTTTTACATTTACTAGCAGAAAAACACAAATGCCAACATCGGAAAAAAGATCACTTGTGCAACAGGGTACACACAAAGTTAAGTACAGAATGTAGTTGAAGACCAAATTCTTGCATTAGTATTTGAAAGCGCCTAATGTTAAAGACGAACAGAAAACAAAAATGACCTTTTCAGGGAGTGCTCTGGCTGGCAATACTCATCATTTACTACTAGAATTCAGCAGAAAAGCCCATGATGCTTTATAATGGCTTGGCTTAATTTGTGGAGTTGATGCTGGAGTAGATAATTACATTAAACCAGACTCTTAAAAGTACCAATGGTAGTGGAAAATGAACACTAGCACACTATCAGTATCACATATTATAGCCTGCCCTCCTTTAAACGCTAAATATCTTTGTCTTACCTACTGTATGCCTTCAGATATTTTGCTGTCAACACACTGTAGATTTTGTGACGTTGACGAAAAGTACAAAACACGACAGTGTACTAAATAGATGCCTACCAAGTAGAGAAGTTGCCTACTGTGTAAAGCATTTTCAGTTTATCCAGTTCTTTATTTGCACCACACTGCTTAACCAACAGAAGAACAGAGCCGCTGCAGAGAGAAGGAGATCATTGTGATTCATTACTGCCAATAAAACCCCATAAAATACCCAGAAGAAGAAACAAGCCCCGTGGTAACATTACAGAATAAAGCCCCAGACCAAAGCCGACACCAAAGACAGAAATCCGAGGAGGAGGATGGCTGCAGCTCCCCTGGTAATCCTAAAGATATCAAATAATCTTCCCTGACATTTATATTTATATCTCCCATCTTCTGGTATTTACAGTGACCTCCATTATCTCCAGGTGTATATCAAGCAAAAATCTACCTTAAAACACAAGATGAGTCTACAGTTTCTATTCAAGGGGAAATACATAAGCATAACAGCAGAAATGAGAAAGTGAAGACCCCTAACTATAATATTATCAACATGACTTTCTGGAGCTGCTGTTGGGAATTCAGTAGAGCTGAAACAATCGATAGATTTGTCGATCCACAACTTGTGGACAACAACTATTTGGATAATTGATTAATTGTTATTAAGGTCATGTTTATGGCAAAAAAAAACTGGTTCCAGCTTCTAAAGTGCTTTAGGATTTGCTGTTTTTTTAATGTTGGCTGGACAAAATAAGCAGTTTAAAGATATCACTTTGGGCTCTGGAATAATTAATAGATTAAACAATCGAAAACAATTGACAGATTAATCCGTGATGAAAATAATTGTAAGCTGCAGCTCTGCAATACGCAGCAGATTGATTTAACTTTCTAGAGTCATGGGAATATTTCAAAAACTGGTGTTGTTAGTCCAAGTCCAGGAGTCACACAGTGGAGAACAGAAATATCCACTGAACCGACTTGGACATCATACTGTAGGTAGCTTCTGTTTTCTGACGTATTTTCTCTTTAACTGCAGTGATTGAAATAGCACTGCAACCGCTCCTGGAGGGATCAGAGTAAATGAGGGGAGATCTCACGTCGTCGTGCTGCCTGTAGGGATTATGAAAATCTTCCTGCTCTTGAAGTAAAAAAGGCCAGGGACTACCGTAGCTTTAATAGAACTGTAACCATTCTGCTGCACAGAATCTAGGCCATCTCGTATTGTTTATATACATATGTTTCCTTTGTGGCGTTGTTTTTTTGGCCGAGACTTCGCTTAGTAAACATTTGCATATGAATCATGTCTGTGTGCGCTCTGTGTTATGGCTGAAGTTGTCTTATAGAAATCAGGCTTCTTTGGGCATCAAACGGTTTCCTTTAAGGGGATAAACTGATTCAGATTTGTCAAGTTTAGCTCAAGTACATTTGACAGCAACAGGCAGACTTATCACATTTTCACACAATAATAGAATAAGAGTTTCATGAACATTCATCACTGGTGCACGGCTTTCAGATTCTAGGGGTTACTCAATTACACGCATGAACCAACACTATGGATCATATCAAAATGTCAAGACAAAGCCGTGCAACATAATGATTTGTGTTCTCCCAGCGTGTCATCATGACAGAGACACACACACAGGCACATGCTGGCTTGCTAACGCCGTCAAAAAAAAAAAAAAAAAAAAGCAGATGATGGCATCGTAGCCGCGGGGCTAGTCCCTTCCGTGGCAAAGCCTGGGTATCGCATGACCACCTCAAGCCTGCAAGAACACTCATCACGCTATTTTCAGACCCAAATGAACAGCTTGCCTCCGTGAGGGCCACACTAGCGCGATGAGGCGGGTCCGACGGGGACAGGGTCGTATAGCTACGTGGGTATTGTGTTGTAGCACGAGGCAGAGACGAGGAGGAATGAGGGGAAGGACTTGACTTTTAACAGAAAAACAAAAGACAGGCAGGGCTGTGTATATGAAAACTCCTCATCTTGATTAACCCAAGATGCTGTCTGAAATTTGACTCTGATGTCTGGCCAAATACGTTTAATAGTATTTGTCGACACCGCCGCAAGAGTCCCTCACATCAGGAAGTAAAGAATGAAGAAAGATGAAGGCAGCACGAAGTAACAGCACAGGGCTACTACATCACTCACAACCGCTGGGCTCAACTGGAAATTAATTTACTGAAATGAAGGCCTTTATTTGGATGCTCTACGGGCACGAGTGTTAATCATCTATAATAACACACACACACACACACACAGCGCTGGGAGCCCTAATGAGATACTCATCCATTTATAGTAAAGCCGTGAGATCAATATACTAAATTAAAAGGACATGTCAGGGTCACACAGCGTAACTGATGGATTGAACAGGAGACAGTCAGTCAGGCCTGAGAAACGGACATATGTGCGGTTTGATTTTGTGCAACATACAGCAGAAAGGGTTCATTACTTCTGCACATGTATATTGGTACAGTTATTTGCACAAATCATGTATGTAGCCTGAGTATTATAATTCATATAATGTATATAGCTTTTAAATGTTTATATTGTGTTGTATTTATTATTTCAAAGAGATATTTATCTGTTTACTACCTCTAGACTGCTTCTTTTACTGATGTAACATGTGAATTTCCCATCTGGGGATCAATAATTATCTTATAATGCTACAATGGAAACTAGAGGTGCAGCTAATGATTATTTTCATCATTGCCTCGTCTGCTGATTACTGTGTGGATTAATCCATAAATTAATAGTTTTGTCTGTAAAATGTCAGGAAAAATGATCATGATCATTTCCCAGAGGCTTATATGGTGTCTTCATATTCCTTGTTTTATCCAACCATCATTCAAAACCCCCAAAATATCTAGTTTACTATCATATAAGATTATAGAAAAGCAGAAAATCCTCACAAATATTAAATAGATTATAAAAACAGTTGGTGATTGACTTTTTTGTCAATCAAATCATTTCAGCTCTGTTGGACAAGTTTACAGGTTACTTTTCTGTATTAGTGTTGCCAAAATTGATCTCTGTAAAAAGAAAAAAAAGCAGATTTGAGACTTTAAAATTGTATCTTATCTAGACATGCACTCACTACTTAACCTCAGTAAACTTACAAATCTCTCCGTATCACAATCGCTTTGCAATTCAGAAAAGCCCTCAACAAGACAGCTCTGTTTAATCTGAAGTGTGGGGTCCCCTTTACACTCAGTCAGTTCATTGACACAGCGTATAACAAGGTCAAACCTCCCACACCCCTCCAACTGAAGTCAACGCAATGACCTTATTTAACTCCAAAATTTAACTTGTTGTAAATTCTTTAGAAAAATAACCAAAATCGGATCATTTTCAGTTGTGCGCCATTTAAATGGAGTGAAACCCCACTTGTGTGTTTAGTGACAATCTCTTCCTTATGGGTGCCATTCACTGAATAGTTACAATATTTGCTTGTGTCAGACAACTGAGTTCATTCAGTGTATCAACAACAAGACAATGGCCACATTTCACTCTGCTACAAGATTATGTGCACAATGAAATGCAGTGTTGGGCTTTCAAAGCATTCTTCACATACTGAATGAAAAGAGCTAGTTATAAAACCCACAGCTTAGCTTCATACAGTATGTACGTGTGGGTTTAAGCCTAACTGTGTTTTGGCTTCACAATGTTCACAGTTGAGTCATGTTGTTAAATCACTGCGGCCATTGTAAATGAGTAAGTCCATTCAATCAGTGAGGTTTGTGCCTAGTAGATGAACATTTTCCAAAATGGGACAAAAGGGCAACTAAGAAAAATGGGAACTTTTTTTTTTTTTTTTTTTTCCAGAAACAGGAGCAGATTCTCGCTCTTCTGCCTGTCAGTCTGAACTAGTCTGGGGGGTTCAAATGGTTCTTTCCAAGTCTTCTGCCAGTGGAGGGCAATGGTCAATGTAAGAATCCACTGGAAATAATGATGCAGTGGGTCTACAGCTATGTAGGTTGGAAGATTTCTGGTAAAACTAAATAAGATCTAAGTTGCTGGAAAGTGCAAAACCAAGACATGAGCTACACTATGTGCTGTGTGTGACATCTAGAGCTGCAACAATTACTCAAAGTAATCGATTAGTTGCCAACTATTAAACTGTTTTGATAATTAATTAATTGTTTGGAGTCCAAATTCTCTGGTTTCAGCTTTTCAAATGTGAATATTTTCTGGTTTCTATGATAATAAACTGTCGTTGGGTTGCGGACTGATGGTCGGGACAAAAGAAAACAATATGAGGACATCGCCTGGGCTTTGAGAATCAGTGATCCATGTTTTTCACCATTTTCACCAAACAACTAATTGGTTAATTGAGAAAATAATCGACGCCTTAATCGATAATGAAAATAATTGTTAGTTGCAGCCCTACAGTGACATCTGCTAACTGACACAATAACAGGCCGAAACTGACTTGATATCTTGTAAACACCTTTAGCTTGAACCGGACTTCAGAATGAAAACGTATAAATAAAGTTGAATTTGTTGAATATTTCGCTCTAGTGACAACATATTTCATGGGAACCTGGAATCCTGAATTCACGAGTAGGAGCGTATGGGCCAGTATCTGATGAAGCAGGTTTAACTATATGGACAGAAAGAGCCTGAGGGGAGACGTACATGGTCTATGAACAATAATATTGCAATCCCTGTTATTCAAACTTGATACATATCACACATGTCAAATGTGCAGTCATTCATGGACCAAGGACAGGCTGAATACTAAGAACTTCAGGGTGCTGAGTGCATATTTACAAACCAACACACAACACACTATACTTCTGGCTAACTAATTGCACATGGATAAAACTGAGGCTGTAGTTCCCAGCTACACACACACACACACACACACACATTATATCATCCCTAGTGTTTGCCTACAAGATGGATGGCTGCACCTCCAGATACATCAGATAACCCGATTAGGACAGCTTTAATTGGATATTTAACAGCGTGGCAATGCAATTAGCTTAAAGCATGGGGCATTTATTTTGGGGCAAATCAATAGGAGCCTGTCTGCAGGCCTTTTGTGGCGTTTATGTGTGTGTGTGTGTGTGTGTGTGTTCATGGCCTCAGTGGTCAGCTCTGTTCTGCAGCGCATCCATCCCTTCTGCTGCTGCTGCAACACAAGAGCCCCCTCTCCAGAATCACAGCACTGCAAGAGATCATCCACAATTACGAGTCCATAACCACTCGCACACACACACTGTTTTCCTCCCTTCTGAGTGCAAAGTTATCTATCAAATTGATGCACCATCATCTGCGTGGTATCTGGAGTAAAAAGTGGCTTGAACGCAGCGACTCACAATGTGTTATTTATCTCCTCTGCTCTCTCTCCCACTCTCTCTCTCTCTCTCTTTCTCTCTCTCTCCACAGCGCAAAATAGGGGACAAGGCGGGTGCACCAATTGAAATTCAACACAAGAAAAGAAAACGTGCTTACCACAGAAAAATCAGACTAATCCATCGGAGTTTGCAGAGGGGCTTTCGTTGGGGGGGGGAAATTCGCCGATGTTCTTCTTTCCTCTCTGTTAGTGTTTTTCTCGCATTGAGAGAGAATAGCGGTGTGATGCCCGTCACTCCCTGCCGACTCAGGAGCTCCTGTCGCCGCCGTGCGTACAGATGATGACGAAGGCGACGATGGCGTCAAGCTCGCTACAATAACAGCCAAGCTTTCCGGCTAATCCATTCACAATAAAGCTGTGGTTTCTCAACGCGGTCAGTACAATTGAGCAAGTGGGGGGGGGAAAGGCTAATGCGCATTTTTATCAAACTAAAAACCAAAAAAGAAAAGTTATTTTTGTGTTTTTGTGTATTTTTGTGCCTTTTGTGTTTTTCTCGAGTTTTGCACCTTTATCCAGCTTTTTGGGCCCCTGTTGGACCCGGCAGTTGTAATTTCACTGTTAGGCCACTATGTTAAACTGGCTTCAAAGCCCGGTGCTGTTCCTGGGGTCTTGGAGGGGCGGTGTATTCAGTTAGTCGCAATCTGCAACCTCACTGATAGACGCCACTAAATCTTACACACTGGTCATTTAACTACATTCAAATCTCAGTAGTATAGGTAGTCAATTACAAACTACATATTGATAGCATTCTAATGAGGTTTTTTTTGCCATACAATATGGCACAATGCCACAACTCATTGGCCACGGTGGTCATTTAATGACAATCACCTGCTATTTGATTAAAATCACATGTGGTTTGTGACCAAGCATTAGCATTTTCCATGAGATCCCAGCTTCAGATTGTGATAATTTCCTGTGATGTAGTTTGGATGCAGTTGAATGAAAGTAGTTTTAGTTTGACAAGCTATTTTGCTTTAGAGTTGTTAAGATTTAGTTTAATTACTTTTCATTGTGAAGTAGCTAGTAGTTTGGTAAACTACAGTTTTAAAGTAGTTTCTCAGTGGCTCATTTTACAAGAGATGATTCTGGGGCTTTTATTTTGACCGTCAAATTCTGCTGCATGTTCCGGGTTATCTGTAGTTGTCTTGCTGCAGCTGTGATTGCGGATCCACGCCGACCAATAGCTTTGATTGACACCGTTTTCCACCAATGGCAGATTACAATGTAGAGTGGGACGCCTCCTCGTCTTTGGAGTGACTGAAAAACAAGGTTGGTCTTTAGAGTTCTTGTTGCGTTTCATCTTTAGTTTATGAATGTGAGTGTGTAAGAAACATTATGCTGAAAATTTAAATTAGATCCATGGGGAATATTCATAAACATTTGGGTCTAATATCTGTTGTATCCCATTGAATTCAACAATTTCCTCTGGAGATCTCAGTGCATCCAAGTTTTTGTTCCAGGCTAAAATCAACAGCAGGTGATGTCCAGTCCTGCCTAAAAGGCTGCTAATAAGTGAATCAACCTGCTGAGGTCTTTGTGGAAATTATAAACTGCATACACTGGGCCCTTCATGGCAGTGTTAAGTCTAAATGATGCAGCCTCAGTAAAATGATCAATAGGCCTTGTTTTAGGAAATATTCAGGTGGTCAATTACTCTCAGTCAAAGCAAGCAAGCAAGCAAGGGGAGGAAGCTGTGGGTGCACGATGCAACATGTTTCTCAATGAGGGAAAACTAATCCAGAGTAGGAAACATTAGTTTTTAATACTATACAAGGATTTACAGCAGTTTCACCTGCTCAGGATTGTAATTGTCAATCACAATGCTGACCTCTGGCCACAATTCATTCATAATTTCTCCAGTTTTGCTGCTGTTAATCTTGATCAGGCTTCAAGAAATCAAAAAGGTTTCCTCGGTTGACTGAATAAGCTGCTTAAGAACCTTAACCCTTAATCACTTACAGTATTATCAGAGAACATTTTACTTTACTGTACACTGGAAGCAATTTGGAGTTCATTGGCATTTGGACAAGGAGTCAAACCACCAACCTTACCCGACCTGTAATGGTCAACACTCTCTGCCACCTGAGCTACAACCACTCCATCATTTGTATAATATCAGACTATGACTTGCAGCAAGCGGTTATATTCATGATCAATTATTCAATTAATTGTTAGTCTATAAAATGTCCCAAATTTGTGAAAAATGTCCATAACCAACAGTTTCTGATAGAGTAAGGTCGCTTCCTCAGATATCTTGTTTTGTCTGGCCAACAGTCCAAAGTGCAAAGACATTAAATTAACAATGATATAAAACAGAAAAAAAGCTGCAGATCTTCACATTTGAGAAGCAGAAACAAGTAAGTGTCATTTTTACTTTACACATTATTTCAACAATTAATAGATGATCAGAATTGTTGCTGATACATTTTCTATTAAATGAGTAATTGTTTTGGCACTATATCAGACTTTTCAGCTTTTTAAACACAGTTTGGTCTGCAGCAAACCTTTTTCTAATGGGGCAAATTTTATGATGCTACCACTTTTGAGCTTGTTGTCTGTGTTGTCTATCAACAACAACCATGTTCATTTGCAGCCTGCAAGGGTCTTTAGACAGACATGACTGGACTCTGGTCTGCGGTTTCACTTAGCAAAATCCAGTTTCAGACCTTTGGTAAACTCCTCGCTTTAGATTATTCATGATGAGAAGTTTATCAAAGAAATGTGCTGTTTTAGATTTGAAAAAAACAGCATGTTTTTTACTTTAAAATTTGCCATTTTGTGGGCTTTTTATAAGTTAAGATGATAGTTTGCAACAGCTGTACAAATATCTCTTGCTCACACCCACCCAGTGACGCAGTAGTTTTGACAGGTATAATCTTTCTGTCTATGTCTTGTTGCATGGTGCTTACTGAAAACAATCCACGCCCTGCTGGCTTTGTCCCCTATTTACATATTCATGGCAGATCACCGTAAAAAATTGCGGCTTTGCATGTAATCAGAATATCACAACAATGAGCGTGGCCTCGTTAGCCTGGAGAAGGGAGGGGCGGGTGAAAGAAGTCACCCTAATCCCTCAACTGTTGTCTGTGCGTCTTAAGTTGTGAACTCACTCTCACCCTACTTCTACATAACCAGGAGTCACGATTGCTACAGCTCTCATCGTGCAGCCTCTACTTCCTTGGAGCCATTTTGGACTTGTTACCATGGAGATGTGGGTCATGCAGTAATGGCAGAGAGAGGAGACTTGTGGCTGGTGGTGGAGTCAGAGCACTGCAGGCTGCTGGAGCAGGCAGCAGCACAGGGCCATAAACTCTCATTATATCTGGGTCACTAGGATGCTCCAGCTGCAACCAGCAGACAAGACACTATTATGCAAGAGGAGGGATGAGGGAAGTTTTGGGCACAGGGGCTTATAGTTACAGGGGACGTCTGTTTTCTGAGCGGGGCATATGTCAGGAGGGTGCGTGATGAGACCAGCTGAGCACTGCTTTGTCAGCTCAGCTGTCCAAAACATGTTGTTTTGGTACATGCATATATTAA
Source organism: Scomberomorus guttatus (assembly GCA_038419695.1). Lineage (NCBI taxonomy): Eukaryota > Metazoa > Chordata > Actinopteri > Scombriformes > Scombridae > Scomberomorus > Scomberomorus guttatus. Next base: position 11,409,285 of record CM076455.1, read on the forward strand.
TTTAAAGGTTTTTTTGATAAACAACTTCTTATGTTGTATTCACTGCAGCTTTGAATATCAATTTTATTGGCATAACCTTGTAAAAATTCAGCCATTTTGTAGAATCACCATCATCATTTCACTTTTTTTTAGACAGACTTGCCACTTTTGTCATTATGGAATTTAACAGTAAAATTTCATTTCAGTGTATTTCCTGCACACACAATCTTGTAAAATGCATCAATTTTGTAGAATTGCCACCATTTGACTTTATTTAAAAGAGAAAGACCTCCATGTTTTTTTTTCTTCATTATGAAAAAAGTGTTTTTACTAACAAAACCTTGTAAAAAAAGGTTAGGTCATGCGGTAGAATAACAAGTGTTGACCTTACAATATTCTTCATAAATGGGAAATGTGCGTAAAATTATGTGAAATTTTACTGCACATTGTTTTTACAGTGAAAATTACATTAAAATATGAGTTGAGTTACAACAATCAGCAAAAATATACAGTTATATTGTAGCTATTGCATATTGTATATTATTGTATATACATACAATTATAAAAAGACAATATTATCATATTTGGAAATGAAAGATTTGTCAAAATATCTACCATTGTAGGAAATTAATATATTTAAATGCTAAAACAGTATAAATTGAACATGTAAAAACAAATGTTTTTGCCTTTTTTTTTTTGCTGTTTTTGAAGCATGTCTCTTCCCATATTGTTTACTTTAGTAGGCTAAATATCTGTTGGATATTCACCCTCCTGGACATCATTTCGTGAAATTTGATGGACGTTTTGAAGCTCCAAAAACATCTCAGTCCTTATATTAGTCGGATAAAATCAAATGTCAGCACTTAAAAGTCGACATATAACCAAGTTGTTGGCCATGTTGTTGTTTCTCTCCTATTGTCCATGGCACCCCACTCCATAAACCCCCCCACTCGCTGGATGTCGGACTTGTGATTGGTGGAGACGGGGTGGCTTTGTCGTCATAGCCCCAGTGCCCATTCATCAGTGGACTTGGGCGTTGTACTCCGCATCTCATTTGCGGCGGGGCCAATTTCTCCATTTACAAACTCTGCTCGAGGAAAAAATTGAAAGAATTCGCGTTTCTTTCGCATCTTTGCCACATTTCGCAAGTTCTCACGCGTCCCTTTGTGGTCACTTCGGTTTCGGGCTGATTCCTCGGCTTCGGTTGGAGAAGGAGGTGTCGGCGTTTGACGGGGATTTTTGGAAGGAAGCTTGCGGTCTTTGTTCATTCATTTGATCGGTTGGGTTCCTTTGTTGGACCAAAAGCATGGGAGCACAAATCTCCAAAACCGCTGGAAAAGAGGAAGCTGCGGTTGAAAAGCCGGCAGAAGGCGCAGCTGTTGCAGCAAAGTCCAACGGACAGGTAAATTGAATTTTGAATTGTTGAAGTCTTAATTGCTCAGGCGGAATTTTGTCTGGATTTTGCAATGTGTTGCGTCAATGGCGTGCTCCATGTTCATGTAGCGCATCCCCACGCTCACCGGCATTCAGAGAAAGTGGCCACATGTATCCATTTTCACCGGCGAGTGCATTGTTGCACATTTTAAACCCTTTGAAACGCAACTTTGTTTCAAATGCAGAATTGAAACTCCTTTTAATTGATGCACCTACTCTATTATTTTTTTTAATTTATATTTTGAGCAGCTGCACATGAAATCTGATTTAGTTTACCTCACAAACTGATTGAAACAGATTTTTTTTTTAAATTACATTGAATGGCTGCTCTGAATTTTTAGCTCCCCAAACATTGTGGTTATTCTTCGTCATTTGGCTGAGATGTGTACAGCGGGGTTTGTGGCTGCTCTCACTGTGGCATGGCCATTTTAGAAACGATACCACGCCTTTGTTGCCAGATTCAAGAAAGGAGCCACGTTTTTTTTGTTCGCCCCCATGTCACAAAAACAACACATTGTTTACAGAACACCCATTTGGATCGGAGAAGCATTTCAAAAATGATAAAAACACAAAGTGGTTGACCAAAAGGGTCACAAAAGGAGGAAAAAAATTCCAAAATTCCTATGTTGTTTCCAGCGACACCCAATCTGAACGCCACCTGGTGGATCCCGGTGGTACTGCAGTCTAACCGACTAGCCTACTGCTGAAAGCCACAGATCTGTCGTCACACTCCTAGTAACAGATGTTGCTGCAGTTTAAGGGCTATTTTCCTATTGGTTACTACTAGTCAGTGAATTTGATTAAATGTCAGAGCACACCAGATTTTGCAGGGGTGGTCCTGCATGCACATTCATATATAGGCCAGTGTTTGTCCTTAAATGTATGATTGCAGGTAGAAGGAATCTAACTTTAAAAAAAAAAAAAATTAAATAGCATGATGATATGCATGTTTAGGAATGACGTTTTTATTCTGTTTCCTTCCAGGAGAATGGCCACGCCAAGACCAATGGGGATGCCTCTCCAACTGCAGAGGAGGCCAACAAAGCTGATGTTCAGGCCAACGGCAGCACTCCTACCGAGGAGGCGCCGAAAGAAGAAGGCGAGAAAGTAGAGGGTGCCGAGGCCAATGGCGAGAAGGAGCCCGCCGCCACAAACGGAGAGGCCTCTGCCAAACCGGAGGAAGGCACTCCGTCCACCAGCGAGGATGGCAAGCAGAAGAAAAAGCGTTTCTCCTTCAAGAAACCCTCCTTCAAGCTCAGCGGCTTCTCTTTTAAGAAGACCAAGAAGGAGTCTGAGGAGGCGGCAGAAGCGGCAGAACAACCGGCCGAGGGAGAGAAGGCGGCATCAGAGGAGGCAGCTACTGAGGAGGCCAAGCCAGCCGAGGCTGCGGAGGAGGGAGCCAAGGAGGCTGCAGCTGAGGAGCCAAAGGCTGAGGAGGAGGTGAAGGCGGAAGAAGAAGCAGCAGCAGCAGCAGGAGGAGAAGGAGAGGAGAAACCAGCTGAAGCTTCACCCACTGAACCAGAGACGGCAGCCAGTCCAGAGGCCACAGCCGCCGCTGAGTAATCCTGCTGAACAAGACACCCGAATGAAGGAGATGATGGAGCCCGTCTGAAGGAATGCGAGGACTTGTCTAAAACCAGGGATTTTTTTTGTTTGTTTTTTGTTGATGTTTGTTTACTATTCTGCAACCATCTCATCCACAATGACTGCAATGTCCCTGGCAGTGATGGACAGGAGGTGTACTGGAGAGTGTGCTGCTTCCTCACTGCTCATTGGTGCTTGCATTTGTGACGTGGGTGAGTGTGAAAGTGCGAATGTGAGTGTGAATGTTTTTTTTTCTACATGAAACCATGACTGTGTTGACACAATGCTGAATTTGACATATTTAATTGAAGTATTTGGTGCTGGGCAATTGGATGTAGCAGCTAAAGCTGTGTCTGCAAGATATGACACATTGTGATATTTAAAGGGAAAGTCCTAAACCAAGTCTTAAATGTTGTCTTTGCAGTGCACAGTTGTTTACAACTCAAGCTCAACGCTCCTGTGGACACAACCATTCCTTAATGAACTAGATTTAGTTAACTGTCAAAACAATAGGTGCTCATCACTTTTCCATTAGATTTCCACCATTTCAAAACTCTGTAGTAATGCACGTTGTATAGACTTTGATATTACTGGTTTTATGACTGAGATGTACCTAAATGACGTTTTTAACAGATTACCCATTGTAAATGAAGTTTTCTTGTTTTTCACCATTTGTAAGATTGAATAAAATTGGGAGATGTTTTAAGCAAATCTTGATCAAGCTGTGATGACTACAACAACACTTCAAATCGAGCCTAGAAAGTACACACATTTAAACATCTTGTATATAATGGGGCTTCTTCACCTTGTTCAATATGGAATGTAACATTGGCTACAAACTGGTATTAAAGTGTTCGGTTTATTTTCTGTGAGCACTGATGAAGAATAAAGGAATGAAGTGTGAATTGGCACTCTGAGCTTATTTATTCATAATGTTCAGCTAATGTCAAACTCCCCTGATTGATATATGTAATTTAAGAGGGTGTGAGATTTAAATCTGGTGTTGTGGCTGAAATCAGCCACTAAAGGAATAAATGCACACATGGATTCTTTGCTTTACAGCGCCCTCATGTGGATACATTATTGAGGTGAATAGTTTCCATCAGTCCATTTGTAGGGGGGACTTCTTTTTTAAGAAAAAAAGAATCTGTATTAAACTATATTTTGAATCTTGAAATTAAGATTGGAATAAATTATCACACTTCTGAATTTAGTGTTAAATTCTTTAGGTTGTGCATTGACATTAAATGCATCGGCAGGAAGATGATCAAAATAGTACAAAGCCTCTGCCTTTTTAATGTAGTGTGAATAAATACAATTACACAAAAATTCACCCTCCAATTATCAAATAAGTGTCAGGTGATAATTCTACTTATGTTTATTATTGAGGTCTTAGTGGGTGGTGGTGGTGTACTGGGGTGCATTATATTTATAATACAGATATATCTAATACTTTGTCCACTCCATTAACATACATGCAAAATATTAGGAACATTTTCAATATAATGCACTCCAGTACACCACCCACTACGACCTCAATAATAAACAAAGTAGAATTACCACCTTTTTAAAATGTCAAAAAAATGTATAAGGTTCATACATGTAGAATTTATGGCCGAGCTGTTGGATTGCATTAGGTTGCACAGGTGTACCTAATGAAGTGGCTGGTGAGTGTTTGTGATTATCACAAGCATATTTCTCTCTCTAAACCAGCCTAATTTGCAGGGAGACAAAGTGAGCTGTACTTGCTGCCCAACAGTATTTTTAGGGAATGACTGACTTTCTTGGGGAACAACCGCAACACAATTATGCAATGAAATTCAGGGTAAGTTGCGTTTGATCTAATCACAGAACTCCTGGTTTTGTACCATAAATGATAGTGTGTTAAACAAATATTTTTACAGCATCTAAAGTTTTAGTATCTGCAGTGCAGACCTAACTGGTGGCTGTGCTCACTGTTGACAAGTTGGGATTCCTTCTACGAAACCCCAAACCCCATAAAAACACCAGAATCTTTTTAAGAGTAGAAGAGATGGCAGCAAACTTCTCCAGGGTGTTTTTAACCGCCCACAGCTGTGCCCATGCTCCTTTCAAACCATCTATTTCCTTTGCACCCAGTTTAACCCTGTGTACTGCAGCTTTGGCCACCACAAGAAGGGTGTGTTTTACACATAATATTTCTATTTCTGCGTCCTGGTCTACTACATGTCCATCTTGGTCAGGTTGTTGAGGGATTTTGTGCTCATTTTGGATCCTGTGTGCTCCACATGCTCAAAGCAATAAAAGTATCTCTCAACACTCTCCATCTTCCTCAGGGAGTCTTCATTTCTTTGTTTCTTTCATTCTAGACAGGTAGATACAAAAGTGCATAGACATACAAGTAAATACAGAGAGGTTAATGGGAGATGACGACATAACAGGTGAGCCTTTCTAATAAGCAAAAATATATCAAAGTGAGTTATTGCAACAGATAATTTTGGAGTGTGGGTTGTGGAGTCGACCAGAGGCAGTGTTCTGTCTGTCTCCCTGTCTGTCCCACCTCATGCACCAACCACAGACCGTCTGTGAATGGCAGTCCCCCTCAGATGGCAATTCCCGGCGGTTTCCTTCAACCAGCTTCCTCTCTGTTCTGTCTCTCGGGCCCCTCACCTAACCACCGTCTTGCTCTCTCCCAGGGAAGATCAAACAGCCTCTGCCCTGCCTGAGGACCATCCCCGTCCCTCATCCCACAAGCTAACTATTTTCAGCACACCCATATTCAGACTTGCATGGTAGAGTAGCTTTTGTAAACTTTGGCTGCCAAGCAGGCAACCGGAGACCATCGTGAGGGGAGAAGTTCGTTTTTGGTAGAAAGTACATTTATTCAAGTATTATACTTAAGTGTTTACATTTCATGTTACTATATGCTTCTATTCCACTACATTTCAGAAAAAAATATTGTGCCTTTTACTCCACTACTTTAATTTGACAGCTATACTTTGTTGATTAAGATTTTACACCCAAAACATTTGATCAGCTTAGAAAATATGATGACTTGTTACAGAAACCATACACACCATTAAAATGCTTTTAAAATGCTAGTAATATTACTAATACAATGATATAAGTTATGTAATAATATAACGCTCTAAAAGGGGCCACTCAGTATAATGAGTACTTTTGGTTTCGATACTTAAGTAGATTTTTTTGCTAATCGTTTGTATGTATTTTTACTTTTCATGGCAGATCTTTTACCTGTAATGGAGTATTTCTACCTCTGGCAGCGACTAATGACAATAAGTTACGTGGTATATTAGTGTCATAATATCTTCTATATGGATATTTTCTAATAAGTCTAATAAGTCATTTATTAGCTTATCAGAGGTAAATATTATGCTTGATCCATGTGGTTATCTGCTGCTAATATGCTAGCATCCATTCGTAAACATTGTATTATTATCTTGGTTGTTTTTTACATCATTGGAAGCGATTTAATGTTTTGCAGAACTTGTAACAATTGGCTTTGGAAAATGGATAATTTCCTGGTTTTTCTGGATCTTTTATCCAGTGCTGTGCAGAAAAGCTATATTGTTTTACATCTTTGTCATTAGGAAATCAAGTAAATTGTTTAAATTCATTTGGGTCCCATTTAAAAAGTGCACCTCAGACAGAACATTTGTTAAGACATCTTTTATTTTAGTCATTATGCTTTACATGACATAATGCATAGGGATACAACAATGTTGTTGGTAAACAGTTTGTGTTTGTATGACAGTATTCTGGTGACTTATTTCAGTATAATGGTCAATTTGACCATTACCATTTCACAATATTCAAGTCACATACAAGGACAACAGTCACAACATGTTGCACAGAAAGTATTTGTGTACTTTAATAAGATTATTGGTCACCCAGACAAAAAAAAAACAAGGTTGTACAAAAACAAACAAAAAAAAAAAAAATCCAGACAAACACTAAGTTAAGAATCACCAGTTGAAGTCATTATAAAAGGAACAGAGTGGAAAAGAATAAAGTCAGGACACAACACAGTTATAACACCTCAATTTCACATGCTGTCTCCATTAAAAAAAACTCACTGGTAATTTTGTGGATTGCTTTCCCCATCCCTGATCACCTGTTTTCATAAATTAGTTTTCCTTCTTCTAAGCACCTATTTCTTGTAGTTTTCAAGTCGAGATGCTTCTATTCCTCAAAGTAGAGAGTGAACTACCTGTCTGTTTGGTTGAGGAAAAAATGTACAGGGAGTTTACTTCAGTTTGAGAAATAGATCGCAAATTTAGTTGGTTGGCTTTTGGGAACTACTGTATCAACGTATCACGTTGAAGCAATGAGGAACCCAGAGAAAGAGCAGTGGACATTCTCGGCGGCAAAGACGCCATTGGCCTCATCATCGGGGATCTGGACGTAGACTGTGTCCTGCTCATCGAGCAAGAGGACAGCGCTGCCGGACATCTGGTCCAGGAAGCCTTTGTTGTACTCATCATAAGTGAACATAACAGGCTGACCATTCTTGTACAGAGCCACCAGAGCATGAGCACCATTAACATGGATGCTGTATGAGAAATAGTAAACTCCGGGAACCTGGCAAGTGAAAATGCCGGTGTCAGGGTCGTAGTGATTCTCAGCATTGTACACAATCTGATCAAACTTAATGGGGGTGCCAGAAGCAGGGTAGGGGGTGGCCAGAGAAGCAGTGAAAGCAGACATGGGGGACTTGACCATAACCTCGCTCATTCCCATTCCCTTTCCTTTCTCAAACATAACCTCACCAGGAGGACCAGGAGGACCAGGAGGGCCTTGTGCGCCAGGGGCTCCATCAGCACCAGACTCACCAGGGAGACCAGGGGGACCCTGAGGTCCGGGGATACCCTTAGCAGCCAAACCAGCAGGGCCAGGAGCACCAGGGAGACCTGGGTGTCCCTTAAGGCCAGGAGCACCAGCAGCACCTTGAGGCCCAGCAGGTCCTCTGGGACCTGGACCACCATCGGAACCAGCAGCACCTGGCTCACCTGCACGGCCAGGAAGACCTTTGGGTCCAGCAGGGCCTGGAATACCTGGGGCACCTGGGGTACCTGGGGCACCTACATCACCTTTGTCACCTGTAGCTCCAGTGGCTCCCCTGGCTCCAGCAGGACCAGCTGCGCCTGGATAACCCTGCTTACCTGGGAACCCTTGTGCTCCCTGATCTCCCTTGTTTCCCTTAGGTCCCTGAGCTCCAGTTGCACCTGTGTCACCTTTATCACCTTGGGCGCCAGTCTCACCTGGGAAACCTCTTAAACCCTGAGGTCCAGCAGGACCAGTAGCACCAGTAGCACCAGTGGCACCAGTATATCCTGTATGACCTTGCTCACCCTTTGGACCTGTGGCACCTGTGGGACCAGTAGCTCCCCTCTCTCCCTTCTCTCCATTTGCACCTGGCTTTCCATATCCAGGGACTCCAGGGGCACCAGTAGCTCCAGCAGGTCCCTGGTGGCCTTTAGGGCCGACTGGGCCAGGCAGACCTGGGGCACCATTCTCACCTGGTTTACCTGGCATACCTACACCAGGGGCACCAGTGTGTCCCTTGGGTCCCTGTGGTCCCATGGGACCAGTGGCACCATCCCTACCTGGGCTACCTGACTTTCCTGGCTCACCTGGGCTACCTGGTTTTCCTGGCTTTCCAACTCCAGGCTGACCTGGGGCTCCAGTTGAGCCCATAGGTCCAACAGGTCCTGTCGCACCCTGAGGTCCGGTAGCTCCCACCCCTCTATCACCCTTAGCACCTGGCAGTCCAGGTACACCTGGATGTCCTTTATGACCGGGCTCTCCTCTAGGTCCCATTGCGCCAGGAAGACCAGCAGGTCCAGGCTTGCCAGTAGCTGAGAGGCCAGCAGGTCCGGGGCTTCCAGGAGATCCAGGAGCTCCTCTAGGTCCCTGAGGGCCTGTAGCACCAGTGTCTCCCTTGTCACCAGGTGCTCCAGTGGCACCAGGTCTGCCAGGTCCACCTGGGGATCCAGGTTTGCCAGCGATGGAGCGGCCAGGAGCTCCTTGGGGTCCAGGAGGTCCCTGAGGTCCAGGCAGACCCTCAGCACTCTCACCTGGGGGTCCAGGAGGGCCAGCAGGTCCCTCAGGGCCAGGCTCACCTGGAGCACCAGGCTCACCTGCCACTGACACCACTGCGAAAATGAAATAGTGATCATCATCAGTACAACCAAAACAACCGAACAGGTGAAGAAACAAAGTGGAAGAACTCATTAACTGTGTTGTTGTGTTGCATATTTATATTATTTATATTGTCAATATAAAAGTTACACAGTAGTGTTGTTATGAAGTAGTACTAACAGTAATACAACTGCATTTTTGTTTAGCTTGTTATTACATTGTAATCAAACTGTAACCCTGCAGTCTGTGCAGGATATTAGTACAAAGTACAGAAAGTCCTAGTACCTAGTACCTCTAGTACTTCTACTTATATCCAATTCAAGTTACAGTACAAGAACATGGTTGTATAGACCAGCTCTCAGGTCTGAGTTAATGTGAGTATGAACACATTTCAGCAGTATATTGTTGAGAAGCAACATGACTGTTTAACAGCTAAATGTCAGAAAAAGTGAGAAAACTCTCATGTTTCTCTCATTCATTGTTCTTGTATGTTTCATCATCAACAAAGTAGTGAATACATTACAATTAAAGGGTCTAATTCTAATGATATTTGATTCCTAATTGGATGTTTTTACTCCCATGAATCATTCTTCTAGTGTTGAGATGGGACTGCACAGTAGTGATTCACTGATGCAATTCAACAAAACTGCTTTCTGAAATTTTAAACTTGCAATCTTTTAGAATAGAATAGAATAGAATAGAATTTTATTATTTATGCACTTGGTTCATTATAATATAGAAAAATCTATAAAATAATGTTTTATAATATACTGTATATTTTGATCATATATTTAATTGCTATCTTTTATGTACACTGCAGTTCAAAGAACTTGAGGAGACATCTTGTGAGTTGTTTTGAAACAGTAGTCCTAAATAAGAGGGAGTCTTTCTTTTATTTGCTGCCTTAATGTGGTCACATGTGTTTTAGTGTAAAAGACTCACTCCTTAGTTAACTGTAGCCCAGTCTGGATAAAGCCAAACAGATGTTTCTACTTCTGTGTCAAGCAGGCACACCCAAGCAAACCACACTGCTGGGTGACTGCACTCTAATTGACAGTGTCAAACTAAAAATAATTCACTAACAGCTACTTTCTAAATAAAAAAATAGTAGTGTTTTTTCACACAATAGTGCAATTTCATATTTTGCATTGCTTTTAAGCCACTTCACACTACCTCAAAATTGACTTTCTGTGATAAAATCAGTTTTTGCAGAAGATCCCCAGAAATATGGACATTTTTTGTTTTGCATGTAGAACTTAAAAAATAATAGCAAAGTTAATTCAAAGAATTGACTGATTTGTGCCTTGACTGCATGAGTCTGAAAGCACATGAACATGAACACTTACAGCTAAACTGACGAAAATGAGAAACATGTCTATCTAACATGTCAATCTAATACACAGAATACATGTAGTGAGAGCAACACTTATCATCATTTTAACAATATGCTTGAAATGTTAGATGTAACTGGGTAGACTTGTTAATCTAAACTAGCACACAAACAGTATGAATATGAGCAGCTCCTCAGAGTTGCTGATGCACAATGTGCAATGCCTATCTGTATCTATTTAAATTAAAAAATATGGGGTAAAAAGTCCTGTATCAGTTCATTGAAGTGTTGGAATTGAGATTGTCCTGACTGAATAAAAGAACAAATAAAAACCCAGTCAAAACTACAAAAACTGTGAAAAAAATACTAAAATTTGGAACATTTATCAAATGACTTTAAGAAATAGAAAACTGCAAAGCTCTACACTGAATGAATATGTGGTGTTATTCAAATCCAAGATCTAAAAGGTCTGTGTGATTGGAGAAGCGTGCACACTGTTGTAGCCAATCAGAGCATACACTGGTTTCAGAGCAAGGTGGAGTTCAGTTTTCAAAGGGAAAATGCTGCTGGCTGTGGCCAGCATCTGTCTAACTGCTTATGCTGCTCGTGTTGGCCACAGCAAAGATGCTAAATCCCTTGCTGAAGATTTAAAAATAAGGACTGTCACAAAAGACTGCTGCAAGTCTTTAGAGCGGGTACATGTGAAGAAAATCTGACTTTTGTGAGCACAAAGTTGACACAAAACTTGGGAAATGCTGCCATCCTCTATCGTCAGAAAAGGATTGTATAGAGAGCAGGAGGCTGTGTTTTCTTACCGTGGCTCTTCACAGAGTAGGGCTGATATTGAGGAGCAGCCTTCACCATCTTCTTCATCACATAGCGCTCCCCGTGGGCTGCTGTCAGGGCCACCATGAGGAGGAGGATGCTTGCTACTCGTATGTCCATCTTCTAAGTCAAACCTGCAAGGGCGAACAAGGAGACAGTCAGCACAAAGCATGGAGTGTCAAACAAACTTTAGCTTTCTCTCCAGGTTTAAGTTATTTTACAGAGTCTAAAAAACTTTCTCAGCTAACTGTACATGCTGAAAATCTTTGCAGAAACTCTATAAGGAACAAATAAGTTAAGTTAAAGTAACAGAATTAACATTTTAGATTCTGTCAGAGCATCCTGGATTCTTGAGGACTCTCCAAGCACCATCCAGGATGCTCCAAGCATCTATTTCCCTTCCCAAGACTGACACAGGAGCCACTGAAGGCCAAGACAAATCCTGGATGTTGTCTACACTCCTTCAGTGTTAGAGCTGTTGAGAAAGGAAGAGAAAACACACATACCGGCATCCAAAGGTGGGAAAAAACCAGTCTCTTCAGCACCAGTGCGCTCCTGGTGCTGCTGTATATCCTTAGGGTCTGAGCACAACTGAGGATATGCTGCTTTCCAGTACAATGATGTGGGTATTTATACCATATCTACCCCTCGCATCATTAAAAAAAAAAAAAGCCCCCACCACGCAAGTACCTCCCTCCTCAGAGCTAGGCTGTAATTAGCAAACAGATCTGCCCAAAGCGGGCATGTCACATCAGGGTGCCTCCATGTCTTGAATATCCAGACACATGATTATCACTTTTTTCAGTCTTCTTCTGAACTAGAAAACTGTCATGTTTAAGCAAAAAATACATAAATTAATGCATTAACAAAGAACATGAACAAGCTCTGTGGGAGGAATCAACTTAACTAAATGACACCTTTTCATTTTTGGCTTATATTTACACTTTTTCAGCAACATCTTATTTATTTATTTATTTTTGCTTAGGACATGTTTATATAAGTAAATGTTTATAAGACCCCCTGTATAAATATGAAGACATCTGAAAATAGTCAATACAGATCTATAAAAAAAAACAGCACTAGACTTGTAGTGGCACCTGTATTGCTTCACAAAGCCTGCATTGAGGATGTACAGTACCAGACTCATCTCCAAATTTACATCTTGTCCAGCCGGCTAGCAGAGGAGACTTTTACCTTTCCTGACTGTCTGGGCACCTCCACACCTGCCATGATAAGGTAAACAAGGGAAATGGTGAGGAAAGGTTGTCCAAAGTGCCACAGTCAAAAGGTAATGGAGATTTTACATGCAGTTTGAAAGCAAAGTTTAAGTATATTTTTGCTATTTACTGATGTAATGACATCATTTACGGTTTTCTTATTTAGTTTTTCATATTTATAGTTTTGTACATTTCCTGGGCATTATTTGGTCAGTTTGTCATTGTGGCTAAAAGAAGACAGAGTGGCCTTGATTTCAGTCACTATTTCAGGATGAACAGTTTATAGCTCTTAATTTGTGTATTTTTGTAAGTGTTTCACCCTCTAAACAGCTAATAAAGCTATATAAGGACCCACTGGAAAAGACATTTGGGCTTGTTTCTGTGCAGCCTTGTGAATGCGAGCCAGTGTGCGACTGCCCTCATGTGCAGTACTCATGTTTAGACACCAGAGGGCAGGTTTTACTCTTGTACAGCCGTGCCACTGTGGTCACTTGTTATTTTTGGTCCTCTCAGTGCATATACATCATCAGAGGTTTCAGGCCTATTCCTACAATTACAGCTGGTTTCTGTCATGATGTTGTATTTCCTCAATGAGCTCCATCCTCCAGTATTATCCTCCCTCACCCTCCACCTTGCCTTGCTTACTTTGAGATCCTCCGACTGTAATTTCTCAATTTCAGCCCAGCCACATAGGAAATGCATACACCCAAATAATCACATGCTCTCAAGCACACAAGTAGCCATAAAAGATGTGTAGGGTACTCTATATTTCAAATCTGTGGGAACATCGAACCATTTATGGTGCATGTTCTTCCTGTGTTCTCCGAATGTATATATGCATTCTGCTGACAACACGTATATATTTTCAGAAATCATGAGTTTGAGTTATACAACACGTGACAGGCGTCTTTCACTGGGGGGATAATTAAAGATTCTATAACATGGAGCACGTTTTGAAGCCTTTTTTTTTAAAAATTAGACCAAATTATCTGTAATTTTACAAAGTGCTACCTTCCCCGGCTTATAGCACTTAATCATTTTTGGCAAGCATTGTTTAAGAATGCTCTTCCTGTCAAATAAAACATGATGTAATTTGTGATCTTCGTTTCCAAATCTTTGAAATTCTGTTCATAACCAAGGCAGGGGGGTGACCGCTTACAGCAAAGGTGCAGACTGACTGACTACCTGAGGCGGTGTGATGGTGGAAATGTCACATCACATGCGCACGTGCAACTCAGGCAAGAGGAGGATCACATTCGAGACAATATCGTAAATGCCAGTCATATTTTTTCCTTTTTGTTTCCACATGTTTGTTCTTGTTTTAACAGCTGAGCAAAGTCATGTTTATCCTGAAAGTGTTCAGCAGCTAAACCGCCACACCACGTGTTCCTTGTGCCACCAATTTTTTATATATTTTTGAAGACTATATATTATATTATTTAGACTGTATTATTATAAAATCTCTTTATGCTTGTGCCCCAAGAGGAAGCCTGACCATGCCACTTTTAGTCAGATTTAGATGAAATAACAGAGCAAAAGAGGGTGGAGATAGGATTTTATATGTTTATAGGTTCAAATCGTTTCAGTTTTTAAAACATGGCTAAACCACTGAAAAAGAAGCTCTCTGTTTTTAGTCTGATGGTCTGACTACTATGATTCATCTTTTTATGCATAACAAAAAATAACAACAACCTGCATCTGCATGTGAGCCTGTGAGGACGCAGAGACATTCATTCTGAGCCTTGGAACCAGAGTATACTTTGGCTTGAGGAAGACTTGAATTAACAGTGTAATTTGGATGTTGTTTATAACCTTGCAGCATATTTTTTTTATTTTTTTTTTATTTTCTAAACACGTCACTGCACTCATTTGAGAAGGACTCTGTGTCCTTGTGCTTATAGTGGCAGAATTGAAGGCTGTGAAAGGGCATGGCTGCGCTCGCTCTGCTCAGCTCATTACAGTACCGCAGCAGCTTGAAGTGGTCTGGAGGCTTCATCGTAATAACCATTAGGAATTAGGTTAACAGCCTTCAACATGAAGGCGGTGACGTCGCTTGGCTCTTATATTGTCGCAAACCCCTCACTGTAAAATACACACATGCTTTCAGTTTCATGTGTCTTCGTACACTTGATATATGGCATAAAACACCTCTACAGAATCTAGAAAAAGAAGAAAATGGCTAATTAAGAACATGACATGCCCAAAGTTACTGAGGGCAAATGAAAGCTGCACAGCCCATCACTTCTTATCACACAGACTTCAGATTTTAATAAATAGTTCATGTATGAATATGTCTTTTGCAATTTTTTATTATCCTCCGCAGAAACAGACTGATAAGAAAGATTAAAACAAGCATGGGAAGCTATGACGAAGCAAATTTTCTTCCTCTAACCCTCCTGCAGAGGACAGAAGCTAGCATTCAGAGGTCGAGCTTGCTGCTCAGGTCTTCATCCGTATCTAACTACAGCCCAAAGATTTCAATGAAATCCCAAGACAGCACTTCTGGACAGTGTTACTGGCAATGTTGGTGATGTTTGTGCTTGTACTCTACAATGATAACAGTGTTTGATGAAAGGTTTTCGCATTTTGTCTGTTTTTGTTCGCTCCACTGCCCAGGAATTGATGTTTCTGGTTTCTTCGCCATGCTGACCGAGGCTCAACCCACACCCAAGAGGAGAACATAATTGGCGGTTGATGTAAGGGCACCCAACCGAGCACGTGAGTTAGGCAACGGCTAAAGATACACCATCATGGCTGGGATACAAATTTAATGTTTCAATAAACTCCACGGACCACTAAGAGCTACTTTAAACTTAAGTAACTAAGAATGGCAGACTTGACGGGGGCCCTTGTGAGTGATTGGTGGGGAAATTACAGGGTCCTGAAAACAAACATGGACCCAAATGGAACCGGAAGTGTAAAAGTAACTGAAAAATGTTGGTGTTGGTAGTTTTAGAGATGAGGGCTAATGTCTGGGAGGTCACCCGTTCGAAACCCCAGAATGGCAGGAAAAATGGGGGTGATGGATGAGAACTCAATGGTTGGATGTCCTCCAACAACCTCCAGGTGTGAATGCGTTTAGCTGTATGAATGTGAAGCTGCGTGTCGCTTTATAAGAAGCTTTCCCTGAGCAGCCAGACACCACTAAAATGTTCAAATTTTCACTTTAGGGTGTTTTATGAGCAGACTCTATTTCCTGAGGAAGCTGAGATCCGTCAACATGTGCAGCAAGAAGTTGGAACTCTTCTACCAGTCTCTTGTGGCCAGTGCAGTGTACTCCGCTGTAGTCTGCTGAGGAGGAGCAGTATTGGAGCCAGAGACATCAACAAACTTAATAAACTGATTAAGAAGGCCAGCTCCATAATTAGCTGCTAACCAGACACCTCTGAAGTTGTGCTGGAGAGGAGGACACTGAACAAACTGCTATCCATTATGGATAATCCTGATCTCAACCCAAGCGGTCAAGGCAGATGGCCGCCCACCTAGAGCCCGCTTCTGCTCGAGGTTTCTTCCCGTTAAAGGGGAGTTTTTCTTTGCCGCTGTCGCCAAGTGCTTGCTCATGGGGGAATGTTGGGTCTCTGTAAATTAAAGAGTACAGTCTAGACCTGCTCTATGTGAAAAGTGCCCTGAGATCATTTCAGTTGTGATTTAGCGCTATATAAATAAAAGTGACTTGACTTGACTACCCTCTCCACCACCTACTGGACAGATGGTGAAGCACTTTCTCTAACAGACTCATTCAGCTTTGCTGTCACAAGGACCTCTATCTATCTATCTATCTATCTATCTATCTATCTATCTATCTATCTATCTATCTATCTATCTCCAGAGTGCAATATGCTGAGTTATTTTTATCCCCTTTGGAGACAAAAATGTATCACCCTCACAATGATTTATGCTGCTTCAGTCACAGACCATATAAAATATCTAAAATAAAAATAGCTACTTTAAATAAATAATCTAAGTAAAGCACTGCAACGAACAGTCTGTAGTGCAAACAACAATGAAATCAGAAATGGACTTTCATTGTCAGCACTCGTGTGACAATAGAAATGACACCGCGTGTAGGCTACATGATGACGCAGTAAACGGACCAGGGTTTGCCTCCTTCCCTGCTCGGAGATCTGCGGATATGTGGGCTGACCCCTCCACAGGAAAAGCATAGAAAGAACACAGAAGTCTGTCATCAAGGCAGACTGCTTTCTTAGTCTGACAAGTACTGTAGCCTTTTTTTTTTTTATGATGACAGCACGTTGTGCTATTGCATGCTGTGATTGCTTTCTATTCAATAGTGAAGTTTGCTGCGCGCTGCGCACAGAGCTGAATTAAACAGTGACTTGCAAGAATGAAATTAAGTGTATTGGCACGTCTGGCCGAGTGGCGCTATCCACAGTACTGAAAGGAGCGTTGGGGGATTTAATTCTGGTATGTCAGATGGTGACAAATTAAAGGAAAATCCTGAATAAATGTTTGGAGAAACATAACGAATGATGCTTCCAGACAGGTGCCCTGCATGCTACAATTAAACAATTTAATCCGATGATGCTCTGTGGCGTGTATAAAAATCCTGAGCAGGCCCAGTTGATTCTGATTTTGTATCGAGATGGCAAGAGGAAAAGATCTAAGTGACTTTCAGAAGAGGGGAGCAGCTTCAGTCACAAAGACTGCTCAACTGGCTGGTGTTTCAATAGGAAGAGAGACTAAATTGACATCTGCATTTAGATCTATGGGCTCAGTAAGGCTCGTGCATTAGTGCGATATGTCAGGAAAAACAGAAGAGCAACTCTTCCACAGGTGACTGAGAATGTCAATGCAGGATGTGATCAGACTGTGTCAGCAAGAACAGTCCGTCGACAATTACATAGAGAGAGATATTATAGTAGGGTTGCAGTGCATAAACCCCTCATTACAAAGATGAATACACATTTGAGAATTCAGTGGCACAAAAACCATAGGCACTGGTTTACAGAGATGTGGAAAGAAGTGATATTGTCAGATGAGTCATCCTTCACCATATTCTCGACAAGTGCATGTGTGGCACACACCAAGGGAACGGTACAGGCCTGAATGCCTGACCCCTACAGTGAGGGGATCCGGTGGCTCTGTTATGCTGTTGGGGGGCATTTTGCTGGCATGGTTTGGGTCCACTTGTCCCCTTAGAGGGAAGAGTCACTGCAAATCAATACAAAGTGGTTCTGAGTGATCACCTTTATCCTATGATGAAACCTTTCTATCCTGATGGGAGTGGTCTCTTCCAGGATGACAATGCCCTCATCCACAGGGCAGGAGGGGTCACTGAATGGTTTGATGAGTATGAAAATGATGTGAATCATATGCCATGGCCTTTGCAGTCACCAGATCTCAACCTTACTGAACACCCATGGTTTTTTTTTGGACCAACGTGTTCCAAATGAGGGAATATCTTTTGAAAGAATGGTGTTCATCCCTCCAGTAGAGTTCAGAGACTGTAGAATTAATGCCAAGGCGCATTGAAACTGTTCTGGTGGCACTTTGTGTTGGTTTTTCCTTTAATTTGTCACCTGTCTATGTGTCCCAATGAGGAAAGGACAAGTCTATCTATCTATCTATCTATCTATCTATCTATCTATCTATCTATCTATCTATCTATCTATCTATCTATCTATCTATCTATCTATCTATCTATCTATCTATCTATCTATCTGTGGGCCAGACCAAATGTCCCCTCAAATTATGGATTGCTGAACATAAGGCTGCTGTTTGCAATCAGAATATGGATTATGCAATAGTGAGACTCTATGCTCACATGCAAATAATGGCTCTCCTCTCAAAGAGGAGGTGATAGTGTTAACAAATTGCTGAGAAGAGAAGCTTTTTGGATATACACACTAAACACAGTTCAACCACACGGACTCAGTGAACTTAGCCTCTCATGTTATCTGTGATCTATGTCCCAATAAGAGGAATTTGTATTGATTTTAAGATATTGATTGTTACCTATTTTTTTCCCTGTGATGGGTGACGTGGTTAATTGCTGTTTCACAATGTAACACCTCCCTTTTTTAATGAGTGCTGTCAATGTATTGGTTTTATTTATTGTACAACCACAAGAAATCTACTATGTAATTAAGTTGATAAGTTGGAAATAGTATAAAATTTGTGCTCATAGGCTGCTTGCGATGTTATCACCAGGATGTGGGATGAAGCTATTGTCACACACATTTCTCAAAGCAAGAACGTGCTTATTGCCAGTCAGCCAAGTCAAATGCAACCTTATCTCAGTAGTGAGATGTGATTGTTTTTGTTTCCACAGTTCATTTTGCTGTAAGTTTATTTCTGGAGAAGTCTGACTCAGCTGCTGGTTTGAGGCAGCTTTCCTGGTCTTTGTTTAGCCCGGGAAATCAGAGTTTCAGAGTTGCAGTAGCCAGAAACTAATTTAACTAGAAGTACTCAGCCAGACAATTTATGAGGTGCTGCAAAACAGCACTTTTGCACACAATGTACTACAAAGGTAAAAAGGTCAGAGCAACACATAGATATTTTTTGCATTCTTGTTTCGTCCTCCAGCAAAGAAACAAACTTTGCTTGTTTTTCATTACATGGTAAAACCTTTCCACATTTTTTTTTTCTTTTGTTTGGGTGCTCTTGCCTTGTTTCAAATCTCTTCCAAGTTAGAAAATTCACAGTCAAACAGAAGACACACTCCTCGAAGTATCTGCTTATTGTGGGATCATTTAAGATATCAAAGTTAAATAAAAACACCTTAATGGGATTTTTCGGCACTTAAGTGTAGGTGGTGGAGTCCTGTATTTAAGGATAATGACTAATCAGCTACATCAAGCCTGTGAAAATTTAAGGTTTCACTGTCTGTATCAGGCAGCGTCAGCCATTTCACAACAAGTGCCAAAAAACCCTGTCAGTTTTGTAGAGAGGTCTTTGTGAAAGACAGGAGGGCGAATACGCCCAGCTATCTTATAGAAATACAGAGTAAACTGCATCAAAGCAGAGGTGGATTTATATTTAAGTTGTCAGTTCATAATTACGTTTGACTTAAGCACATATTGCAGTTGGAATGTGTGGGGGAGGGATGGCACTTTCTGTGTCTCAAATGCAGAGTGACAACCAAGAGACAATGTTTATACAACACAATGTCACCTCACTTGCTGGAGCAGATAGTTAGCACTGCACCATAATGACTTGTGGAGAGACAAAACAAGTGTTGTTTCTGCACACTATATTTGGTCGCAGCCATGTCTGTCTCAAAATACATGCTAGAGCTCAACTGTTTGTTAGTGTCCATACAATTCACGTTCACTGCTCATGCTGTTTACATGGCCACAGGAAGTTAGCTGCAGTTTACAGTACAGTACAGTATGTCCATAACAATGCCAGGGTTGAGGCTCTATCCGGTGTGGTTTAGAGGTTTGTTTTGTTGGCTGATGGATGCTGTGTGGTCTGATACTTTTGGCCAGAGCCAAAAACAGCGGTCCTAACTATGTCTAAATGGGAGTCATTCCACATTATATAATATAAACTAACAAAATATCCTTTTTGCTTTCAAGTAACAACTTAGTAGCAGTGGCAATAATGCATAGTAGCTCTTTCTCATAATTTTTAAGTTTGAAATTGACATCATGCTGTGGTTGGTTCAGGAGTTTCTTAAAGGAACTTAAAGGTGCCCTGTTTATAACTTCATAACTTATTTGCCCACAAGTGGCAAATAATTCAGTTATTAACAGGTTTAAAGTCTAACAAATGTGCCGACTTTTCTTAGAAATTTGAAACCTTGCTTTGTTTATACCCATGTTTGCTTGCTAGCAGTTGTCTTCTATTTCGCTGCTTCTGCTGGTGCATTGCTCTGTTTTCTGGCCATATTACAGCCACCTGTGGATCAGGAATCATGTTAAACCATTGGCAGGAATGTGTATCACGACAACATGCACGAGAAAAAACAAAACAAAATGGGGACCCACACATAAAAACACTCCACAGGGTGCCTTTAATATAGTTCTGAGTTCTGGCGGCTGCTTGGACTCCAGTATACCTGCATGCAGCTCTAGTTTGAAATTGGTGAAAAATCAAAGCCACTTGGTCAAACTGTCAATAAAAGCCTTAAAAAATCACACATGCATTAATCTGTACAAAATTAAAGTATTATTAAATTATAATACTGCTAATATGCAGTTGGTTTGTCAATTGAACTCAGATGTGACCAAGAATGCAACAGTCTGCAGTCTACATGTGTTTTGCCAAAAAACCAACACCAAAGTACTCAATTGGCCGGCTATCTGAAAATATTAAGAGAAAAAAGAAAACCACAATCATTCAGACGAGTGGCTCGCTGCAGATGTTTTGGAGTTTGTTATTGGTAATCCACAGAAACAAGAACATCCCAGAATAAATCAGGACGAAAACACACAAAGTGAAGGTTCATTCCATATGGTTTGCATGGCTCCTTTTTGTGTTTATTTAAAGGGGTTTAAGGGACCAGACTTTATATTTGCACATTTTGAAGAGACATGCTAAAGGTGGATCTTGAATGCAAAAACACTCGTGTGAGTTTGACAAGGGTGTCACATGGCCTGTGATTGTGGAAATGGAAAGCTGTCTGAAGCAGCGTGGGTCCACGGTTTTTCTTGCCCACCATGTATCTTTTGAACACCCACAAAAAGGGAAACCATAGAGCATTAAACTCGTCTGACCACAAGTCATCTAAGACTGTCCCTGACATTCAGACAAAACAAATCTGAAGTTGAAGTGTAAAAACCTCACACGCTAAATTTGGCTGCGTCGTGTTTGTTCATTTGGACATTTTTCTCAGAAATGTAACAGAAACACATGAATGAACGTTTGTGTTTGCAGTTCTGCAGGATGCTGAGAAATTACAAGTGATTTCAACCTTTTTTTTCACAAAGAAAAGTCACGGTTGAGCAAATCTTTAAGGGAACTATTAGACCTGCATTTATATGAAATGAGCTGTTGAAAACCTTATTTTAGAAGGTAACCCCGGTGTTCAGGATGATATACAAGAAATGTGCACATTTGTAATCCTTTAGCTTTTAACATTCACATGCCCTTTTTAATCAAAGGCTTTTGGTGGAAAAGTTCAAACTGAGGCGTCTAATTGGCTGAATCCTGTCTGGGTTTTGTTAAATGATGTATGCGAGCCAGCTGCATTGCATAGATTAAAGTTATGGAAATTTAATTTTATAAATGAAAATCAGAATAGCTTCTTGGGGGGTCTATATGATTTATTTTTCTACAATTTCATTACCATACCAGCGTGGCCTGTCTTTTTTGTGAATGCAAAGTTCACATCACTCTTAGAATTGATTATCATATAATGACTAAAATAATAAATGCTTCCTGGTGGTCCGCAGGGCCGATGTTGCAAAGCAGAACAAAGAGTTTGTTATTTTGATGAGCCAACTCTGTGGAGAGCCTGTTTTACTGTAAGGGCTCGTCCCGTCCCGAGCAGAGCCAAGTGGTCTTGAACACAGAAGGAGCGTGAGTCATTGTGCTCTGTAATTTCGGCACACTGCAGCTGTCTTAAGTGACCGCGGCTGTAGACCTGTTAACCAGGCTGATCCACATGTAAAACTTTCCCTTCCTCTTAACGTAATAATTATAATGTCACTTCCCAGAGCCCTCTCCCTCAATTGCAGCATGTATAGGTTTAACTGCAATGGCAGCTTACTGGAAGATCTTTCTAGGACAGGCCTGATGACTATTTTGGGTCCCTGACCTTCTTTCCCGACAAAGATCCTCTGTTAATCTCTTCTATAATTCCTGTACCAAATCTCCTTTTTCCCGGCATAATGCAGCTACTCTAAATACCATTTTTTCCAAGGCCATGGGCTTTGCACTTAAGGCACATCTAAAACCTGTAAGTATATGTCTTTCACACTGGTGACAGTAAGTTGCAGCTGGACAGTCAAGTCTGGATGGCACAACATGAATTCCCTAATTCTGCTGAATGGCACACATACTGTATGGCACTTTGAAGAGTTTCCAATTGGTATTTTTCTCAGCTATTTACAGTTCTGTATTTCAAACAAAATCTCCAAATGTGGAAATTTGAGGTCCTGTGGTGAAGGAAGAGAGGATTACAGTACTAATACTGGTGCACTTTTTTTCTGCTGCAGTGTTTACATTGGTCTAGTCACATTTTGGTCAGATTGCTCGAGGTTGAATAAATGGTTGTAGCGGCTGCTTGAATCCCATCTTATGCCAGACAGACAGGTGGACTCCTCCTGGGACCTCCTGCAGTAGTGTTTAAATGGCAGCTGCTTTCTCAGGCGGCTGTGTGAAAAAGGGACAGAACATTTGATCAAATGTGTTTTCCCAAGATGGAAACATGCAGGCCTCGCCAACAGATTGTGCTGCTGTGTGCATCTCATTCAGTCAGCCAAACCAGCCATTTCCAAATGTCAGGCTGTAACCACTTTGGTTGTGGCAGTGGATAAAAATTTATTTATTATACAAAGACATCTGCTTCTATTTCCACTAATGATTTGCGTTACACTGTAAAGATGCATCAATTTCTTTATTTTCTTCTCCGTGTCATCTTTCAAAGCATTTTGATTCCATAAGTTTTTGTTTTGGATAAAATGAGACAAACCTTATGGGAATAAGTGCGGTCTACAGTATGTGTTGTTTTCTGCTCGTTCATCTCTCTCTCCCTGGGTGGGATCCATGGGGGGTGGGGGTGTCTTTTTTGATTTTTTGATCATTTGTTGGTGCTAAAGTGGGGAATTTTCAATTTATAGCAGCTTTAAACCTGCAATAATTGATTTCTTTTGGCACAATAAGCTGTAAACACAACATTGACATATTATGACTTTTTAAAGTCCTATATTCTCCTTTGAGTTCTGTTTTGCTCTCCGTAAACTCCTGAGGGAAATATCCGGCTTTTTAGCTGCCAAATGCTCCATTACTATAACTCATGTAGTCTCCAGGTTTTTTAGTTTTTTTGATGAAAACAGCTGGTGTGTCTGGAAACAACTCAAACGAGAGAGAGGTGAGAGTGAACCAAGTTGCGGCTGTAAAACCAAAACAATGAGCTAAAAAGACACTAAAATGCTCAAAAAAATCAAACATATTTTTACATTCAAGTGACAAAACCCTCTAATGGTTGTAGTAATTATGATGAGAGCAACAGGAGGAAGTTAGGTGACATCATGCAACAGTCCGCAGATAAAGGAGGTCTGGGTGGTGGATTTCTTTTAACCACGACAAACGATCATTCCCTAACCTTAATGATGTGGTTGCTATTGTAGCCATGACAACATAAGTCCCATAACCTTAACCAAGTAGTTATGATAATCTCGCCCTTAATCTGAGTCGTTTTTGTGTCTAAACCTAACCAAACTTTACATAAACATAGCATTGCCACATCATTGCAAACAAATGCTTTGTTCAGCAGTGATTGGTGACAGTTTTGGAAGGCACAGAAAAATGATGCCGTCCTGCTGCCGTCAGATCAGAAAACACCTCTGTGTGTCGTTCTAAAGGCCAGTTACAAACAACGTTATGTTGTTTAATTTGGAAGACTTGTTCTTTCTCATTACACGTAGCAAATTTGATCCATTGTTAGTATAAAAATATTTATCATAGCAGCCTTAATTATTCAACAAACATTTGACATTTGGGTTATTTTTCCGTCACTGTGGAACAACTCAGATTGGGAGTGACTCCCAGTGGATATCATTCATTAAGTTTTCCTTTCACTATTCTGTTACAGGGTTGACAGGCTGAGCAATCATCCTGACAATTCACTCCGCTGAAGAGTTTTCTCTGAACGTTGCTGATGATTTAATTGACATTAAATACATCTTGGTGAACAAGAGCAAGCAAGAAGTTGAACCCAAACTTGAGGTCATGGTTTATGAGGGATTTCACACAGATGCAAAAATATTTATAGTCAAGTATATCATTGCATTTCAAATGACAGAGGGTTGTCCTCTGTCGTTAACCCGGTGTAAATTGCACACATTTGCTGTTCCCCAGAACAGACCTGAAATGAGAGACCTGAAATGAGAGATTTAAAAACCTAAATGAGATTAGTTTGATGTTTGGACTATTTCAAAGCCCTTCACTTTCACTTTATATACACAGCGTGAAGCCCCTTTGGTGATTGCAGAGTTTGATCCCATCTATACCTCACAGACAAGTGGTTTGCTCCATTGAAATTAAGCTAATTATATTCCATGCCTGTACACATGCAGCTACTGTAAGCTATACTTTCCCTCACTATTATCTTCCTAAGGTTTCGTGACTGCGAAACACCCTCTCAAAATTAAAGGTTGGAAATGTGCCAAAACCTGACATTATAAGCATGGGAGCTTTTTTTGGGGAGCAAAAACCTGCCCAATCTTTCCAGTCTGTCAGTCTGTCCCAGTTTGACATTAGCAGCCAACTTAGAGCTTAGCATAAGCTTCAGCTTGTGGAAATCAGGCTTCTTTTGCAGCCTGTACAGACAGAAGGAGAGCCGAGGTGAGCTCCTCTAGACGATTTAAGCTCTCGGCTCTGTGATGAAATGCAGCAATACACTGTAAATGTCAGTAATCACCTGGGGATGGAAAAAAAGATGGTATGTGCAGAGACACAGAGGTGCAGAGACACACACACACACTTTGTCAAACACATTTTCAAAACACAGCTGGAAGGTATTTTTCAGCAACAACCATCATGATTTTTATTTGAACCATGTTTTTTTTATTCACAATTTGAATGAAAAAAAGTTCTTATTTCTTCATAAACAGTGAAACTGAAATTTATCTGTGCACACCATCAATAAATAACCCTCATCTAAATGGTGATTTACACAAGAGACAATAATCTTGCTTTAATAGAGAATTACAGAATACAGACAAACAAAAGTATGCATTTGTAAGTTTCATCATGTATAAAGAGAAGGATTTGAAAGATTTAGAAATATTTAGCACAATTTATGCCTCAGGATTGGAACACAGCGTACACATGTACTTTGCCCAGTTTTTATAGTCTAAGTTTAAGAACACTTACTATGGTTTACTTGTGGCTGTTGCCATGGTTTTGTGGCTTCATTAAGCAACATGTTAAGCATACACTCTGTTATGCTATACAGCTTGGAGTTGGTTTTGGTGTTTAGACAATGGAAAGCTTTATTTAGGGATGCTGTGATCCACTGTGTGCTGCCCCCACAGTGACGACTACTCTTTGATTTATAGCTGAATCTGGACCCACGAGGTCTGAACACATGTCGAAAGCTAACTGAACACATCAGCCAGCAAATAATCCATCCTATATAGACCTAGACTCTCACTAGCAGGCCGGAGAAAGTTGACTAAAAATGAATTTAAAATGGGGAGAAAATACGACATAATTTCATTTAATTTAAGAACAAATATTAGCTTTTCATGTGTATTTTTAACATCTTGTACTGTTTAAGTACAAGACTTTTTCTTAGAGGGAAAGTGATGCTCGGCCACTCCTGAAATACCCTCAAGTATGGGTATGTGTTGGAGCATGAAACCACAAAGTGCAGAGATCTCGTGCAGCTTCACGTCAGCTGAGAATCGTTCTATTCTTTTGCGCTCCGTGGTGGTTAGGGTTCATGAAAGACTTAATGAAAGCCTTGAAATATCCTCCGTATGACGCTTCCAGAGATGTTCGATCTGTAGAAATAGAATTGTAATTCTATGCTAAAAAACAATATACCTCTAATTTGTCTGCACTCTGATTGAAGCTTTGATTGTTATATATAACTTTATGATAGCTCATGGACGTTTTGCATCACTAAAATACAGATTACTCTTGCTGCTGTCGCTTCAGCTCTAAAATGGAATGCGGCCTCTTGGGGTTAGTATTGGATTTCATGACCCCCTGGGCCTTTATTTTGTGGGTTATAGTAAGTTCAGTCCTAGATAGCAGAGGGAGGGCGTTTTTACTCCAGCGGTTGATATCAGGGGGGCGTTGGGACATTTTTAACTCCCTGGCCTATCTGTTGTGGTGTGAAGGGTGTGTTCATCTGTGGGGAGGATTGGTGCTAAATGTCTAATTATGCTTGAGCCTACGTTCTCCACTTTCCCAGCGTACAGTAACAGTAACTTAATGTGGCACATGGTCTGTAATCAGTGATGTCAAACACCACATGAGGCACAGTCTCGCAGATAAAGCTCAGAAACTATCAGGGGACCCTGTGGTGCCAAATGCATGTCCCTCCTGTTGTCAGAGCTTTTAATTATGTTAGTTTCACATGGGACAGACCATTTTGTGGTACTTTTTTTTTACACCTGCAACTTGCTAATTCAGAATTACGATGTAGCCAAGTAGAAATCTAAATTAGGTTTAATTAAGATACTTTGATTCATGTGTTAACTGAAATGATTTTTTTTAAATGAAAGGTGATATGATCTCATATTAGTCACATTTAACTTTGCAGGCATGTTACGCTGCTGAAAACTGTCCCCCATATGGACAATAAAGGTTATTTACATGAAGAGGTATGGAACAATGAAGCAATTAAACTGCCAAAGCCATACGCCAGATAGGCCAGATTGCACTTTCAGCCCAGCTTTTAGATTACTCAGCAGGTCCTTTTGGTTCTGTTCCCAGAAATCTAAATGGTCCAGAGATGAAAGGTGCTAGACCTGGAAATGAGACACAAGTCTCCAGATTCAGAAACCAGACCACAACTAGACCCCTTGGGCCGAGTGCTTAGCTCTCCACCTGAAATTCACTCATTAGAAAAGAGCAGCGTAAACACGTAGGACTGCCAAAAAAACCCTGCCTTCCAAAATGAACTCTCATTCTTCATCCAAAATTGAGTCATTAGTCGTACACAGTACAGATCATTAAGCTAATGCTGCTTAAGTTGTTTAGGAATATATCTATTTATGTAGAAATAAGTGATGCTTCTGTCTACATGTGAAGCTGTGTTTGATATTTCTGGGAGATTTTTGGCAAGTTTATTGAAAAAAGAGCGTCATCTAAGCACTTTACCTGTATTTGAATCATATAATTTACTTCAGGGAAACTAATTACCCAGAGGCAAATACATTTTATATTTGCAGTAATGATATTTTTTTTCTGAAAGCGCCAGTTATATTATAAAATTAAAACATTTCACAGCTCTCTCAAAATATCTTCTCAAAGAACAGCACAGTCACAGCACTCAAAGAGGTGAACAATATTAGCCCTCTAGACATGGTTTTGACTCTCTATGTCTACAGTATGATGTATATAACCCATGTCTCCATGCAGCAGGGCAGGGTGGGTGTCTGTGGTCACTGTCTCTGCCCTCTGTGTCTCCAGTGGGCCACCCTACACATTTCTCCCAGTGGCATTGTGCCAAACCCCAAGGTAGCAAGCCATGAAAATGAGAGCGTTGCCTTGGGAGTTAAAAAAAGATATGTTTTGATCATCCTCTTCAGCTATTTATTCCCATACTTGTTCTGCTATATCTATAGAATTAGTTTTGCTGGGGAAAGTGGAAATTAAAGTTCAATCCTTTAGGTTTTCTGCTACCTTACCATTATTGCTACCAAAAGGGTTGCAAATTAAGATTCTCCTTGTCTCTCAGCAACCACTAAGAGACTGAAAAATGCGTCACAAGGGACATGATACAGTAATTTGTGGCTTTGACTATAAATATGATGCATGATGCACAGAGTATTGTGTATTCATTTTTCCCATAGGGTTTATTTAGTGAGGTACCTGCTGTAATTTTCATTATCCTGAGGCAGCATGTGCTTCGTAGTCTTTTCAGGGTTGGTTCCAAAGAGGTGAAACAAGTGACACATTCAACACATTCACATGTATTTTTTATGATATTAAACAAACAATAGACTTGAAAAAGGTATTTAATATTAAACAAACACATTCACACCCGTGTATTTTGTTGAAATTGACTTTACGTCCTCATTGTTTGGGTAAACCTACTAAAAGTACTAAAGTGGTAACACTTCCCTTTGTCACAAGCCGATCTTTGACATTTTGTTGAAGGTAACAAAATATGGAAACTACCATAAAGCACCAATATTACATAAAGTAAAGACATATGCATGGGACATGCATGGACAAATATACATTCCTTTTTTTGCCAAAAAAATCATCTCATACAACAAAATGCACATACATTATCCTTCACAGTGACATTATTTGAGGTCAATTAGACCCCCGAGAGGTCAAACTCACTGTTAAACCTCTTAGAAACAAATTGGTTTAAAACTCTAATAACAGAACTCCAGTTTGGGATTTGGGAGGGTGCTGTAGTGCTGTGTAAAAAGTACTGTCAACATCAATCACATTTAAAACAGGTCATCAGTTCAAAATTATGTTTACACGCAATTCTAATAAGATTAGGAAATGTCATTAAGAATCAAGCTGACAAAATAATATTAAGTATGTTTTTTGAGCTGTTAAGGAGACTCCAATGTTTCCAGAATTATGGTTAACACATTTCAACACAGGTTAAAAAAAAGCTCTATGCATCTTGGTTATGGTTTCTTCATACTCCATACAGAACAAAACAATGTCAACATAAAAACAGTTACATCCTACAGTCTAGACATTTCTTTAAATTTAGAAAAGCCCTTAAAGAAAATGTTTTTGTTTTCTCTCCTTGCATGTGGCGACATGGGTATTTATAATGGAAGACCAATGTCTGGATATCCACCATACTCCTTCCTCCATAACTGTTGATTTTTGTATCCAATCCGTTCCCCTCATGTGTAAAATGACCATCTGGCCAGCACCCCACAGGGATCCACAGACTCCAGGGACCCAGCTCGCTCACGCACTGAACTCCAGATTGTCAGAGGGTGATATTAACATCAACAGGAGCTACTGTTCGAGCTTCTTATACATAACAACTGGAGCATCTTAATGCACCAAATGAGAAAAGTTGATTTTCATTTAAATGCACCAAACAAACTTTCTTACAGTCGAGTCTTACAGCTCTAATTTAGTTAGAAGAAGGTGTATTTGTCCGTGTGTCTGCTTATTTTAACCATTTGGTTAGTTAGGGCTCTTGGTCAACATCAAAGATGAGAAAAACATTTTTGAGGTACAGCATAACCGCAAGTGTTCAAAACTACATTAATGCTCCCTGAGGATGTCCCTGAGAGGAAAGGAGTGGACATAATCTCGGCCCAGGTCCACCCAATGGTCACTGGTCATCGGGCACAGCCCAAAGCTCAGCCAGTCACAGCACAGTAGCCCCTCACAGTCAGTCGATACAAACCGTGAGAGGCTCCTTCACATCTCAGAACAAGTAAGAAAAGGAGTTGGTGCTTCACGTTTTCCTCTGCACTGATAACTCTCCGACTGTTTAAATGTGTTTTACAATGACTGAGGAGCAGATTACAATTAAATGCCTAGATTATCAAAATTACAAGGAACCGATATGGAGGAGTGGACGTGGCAATTTTCCTGCAACCACATGAAAGAGAAATGTTAGGAATATGGGTTTCTTGGGGTTTCATAGGTCATGAGTCAGTTTATTTATATGAGTCAGAGGCCGAATTCATGCACGCAAAGTGAGGAATTTTTTGTCAGAGTTTAAGTCAAGTGTGGCTCTTAATTCTAGTTAGAGTCTCAAAGGGCTTCATGACAGCCACACAAGAAACATTAAATGGCCTCAGACCCTCGGTGAGAACAATAAAAAGCTGCCACAAAAACCTCATTAGGAAAGAAAGAGGGCAGGAACATTGGCAAGGGCATCACAACTCTTTTCAATCCCTTCTAACATGCTCATAATTCACTATTTATCTACATTGCAATTAGTCACTTACCCCAGGCCAAAAAACCTACAGTACAAGCAGCCCAGCCACATGCACAACTAGCAAGTTAATGTTCCAGCTCCTTTAGGCGTCTCCTGAAACCTTGTCCCAAAATGCATCAGTAAAGAGAAATGCTTGCATTTATGGTTAGCCTTAGTGACTAAATTACGACAGAAATAGACAAACACATCTTGAGCCTCGGTGTCATCTAACTTAATTATATGTGTTTAAGCTTATTTGCAAGATTTCCATACTGTATATCTGGAGTTTGTGTGTTGTTATTTGGAATACATGTCTGTGATGTTCCCTAATGATATGGGGATGATGGTAAAAATTGCCCCTGAATATGCTGAATTCATATTCCATACACAGCACAGACATGTCATTTGGTTGCTTGTAAAATTACTTTATAACAGAAGTGACCCAAAACTCTGCACTTCCTCAACCTGTGTACTTTTCATTTTTAAACCTGTAATTGTGATTTCTTCCTGGTCATAAATGTATATTAATGCACGAGCTGAATAAAAAAAGTCACTCACATGAAGTCTCTCGGTTGTTGACATTCTATTTCCAGCTCTATGCAGACAAATATACACAGCCAGTGGAAACCATGATGGCGGGGATGCATATATACTACAGCAGTGGTCGATGGTCAAATTCCCTCTGGTCATCACAGTGACCACAGGTGGTTTCCATGTAAAATACCACTGTCTGATCAGTGAATATATACCCCTGAGTGTCCTCCACAATTCACTTTATAGCTATTGCTGTCTACAGCGTCTGTAGGAAATGGCACAGACATGCCGCCCTGAAAAAGTGCACTGCTTGCTCTTTTGCATTTTAAAACCAGTTATTTACACAATGTATTTTCTTTTTCAAATTAGGGAACGTGTCTGGTCCAAGGTCCATGAATTGAATCCTTGTAGTGAGTTTGCCTAGATGACAGAGTCTCATCTGGAAAAATGATCTGGTAGGAAACAGACACTTATCCTGCTAGAAATTAATGTGATTCTCAAGGGTGCGGAAACACACATACTCATATTTTTGCATAAACAGAAGATAGATCAGACTATCAGAGTCTCTACAATGCTGAATATTCAGCGCAGCATGTATGCATCAGCTCACCGTGCAGGTTACAGGCAAACTGTGGCTCTGCAAGGTCCCGCTGACAAACCTTACAGACCTGCCCCTTGTTCGCTCTGACCTTTGTTTTTGAGGCCTGCATCTGAAAAGGGCAACAGGGTTCAGAAAAAAAAACAGACAAGAATACACAACATGTTCACTGCAGTAAAAATATGATGTAAGTAAGAAATATGTCATTAAACTCACCCAAATGACCTTGTGCCTCAAGAGCTCCGCCTGGGCCAGAGCCTGTTGCAGCCTCCTCATCTGCCTCTGGTGGAAGGACTCCCTGAGGGATCCAATCAGGAACTGGGAGACCAGTTGAACAGACCAGGATTCAGGCAGGAGATGGATGACCTTCTCTGCAGAAAAGACCTGAGGGTTGTTGTTCAGCAGATCCACAGCAGCGCTGGTGAGATCCTCGGAGCTCAGGTAAATTTTGAGCAGGGTGAACAGCAGGGCATTTCTGAACTGCATGTCCTGGCCCTGAGCAGCCTTGCAGCAGTAGGCCTCTGCAGCCTGGGGGTCTCGCCCCTGGTGAACAAGCACCTGCAGGGACTGGGAGTGTTCACCGGTCCTACCGAGGAGAATGGCTTTCTCTATGTGCAGGGTTGTTGGCTTGACTCGCTCTGTAATGAGAAGAAAAGACTTATACTGTTATTTGTTAATAATGAAGTCCTGATTAATTTTTTTCATAAGGCATCCACACACCATATACAGTCGAGATGTCATAGAATTCTGAATCCCATAGCAGCTGCTGCAACTTCCCTCTGGTCACCCGCAGATCTGACTTTGTTTCCTCTTCCTCTTGCAGTGTCTGAGTAACATATGCCAGGGCCAGACGGTTGTGATGTCTCTCCTCCTGTGGGCAAATTACACCAATCATGTCTTGGTGCATTTAATAAAGGAGTCAGGCTATCAGATTAGGTGGCTGCTGTACCCACCTCACTGTTCAAGTCGTGAATTAAGAACTCAAGATACAAAACCAGTGCCAGGTGATACTTCTCCAAGAGATCAAGGACATCTTGTGTCACAAAATGACCATCTGGTGGACGCTTGGTGAAAATCTGCACACCTATCTTTTTCAGATAAAGGACAACTGTTATTGGTAATTTGATGATGGGGTCAATAACCAAAAAGTGGCTCATAAGTGAGGCAATTTAGTTAATATTGTGGAAAGCTTTTTGCAGACTGTTTATATCTGTAACGCATTGTTGTATTGTGCAACTCTGCCCTCTGCAGTTAAGTTGAGAGCATGAAAAATGAACAGGCACCTCTTGGTTTCTGTGCAGAGTCCAGTCTGCAAATGTCCACACAACATCTCTGTCTTTCAGCTGACTGAGAGTCCACACAATGTGTCCATAGACATCAGAGCAGGAGGAGTCTTTGTGGAAACCATCTGCAATCTTTATCCATGTCTGGAGGAATAAAACAGGTTAAAATACACAACATCTCTACATGTAGTTGGATATACATGTGTGAAGTCTTCGGGGAAATTATACCTTTATTGCATCGATTTGCTGTCCATGACTTTGATAGAGTGAACCTAATGCAAAAAATCTGTAAATAAAACAGCAAATAGTCCATCAAAAAGTGCAAACTATGACAAATATTATGTCAAATGCTGAATTGGAGCCTCTCAAGAGTAATTTGTCATGACTCATTTTCACACTAAGCATCTTACCAGATTTGTGGGTGTGATTGCCTATATATTGCCTATTAACTATGCAACATTATTGTCTCTTTTTTACCTGTTGTGTTGCTCCAGAACAGGAACACAGTAGTCCAGGCTGCAAGCATTGGGAAATGTCACAAGCTGCTGCAGATTTTCACTGTCTGTCTGTTCTGTGTACAGCCTCAGGAGGGCGCAGTCGACCTCTTTACTGCACTTCAGGCCTCGCTCCATTCCCCGGACTGCTCTGAGAAAATCTCCTAGGAAGGCCAGGTAATGATGAAATGTGTTTCTGTCCTCTTGCCAGAGCACCTGGAGATCCCTGCTCTTGTTCATTTGATCAAGCTGGGACTGAAAGTCCTCACTGACACAAGACTCCATGTTCGGGTAGAGGCGGATGATTTCTCTGGGGTCCAGCTCACCTTTACTGTTCAAATGTGTAATGAGCATTGATCTGTGTTAAACTTCAGTGTACAAGACAGCAGAAAAGACACACTATTCACAAAATTCACATACTATTACTGCGCTGTCTGCTTGGATTTATTTAGCGTGTTTTGAATTTGGAATGACATGAAGGGGGGGTTTTACTCTCACATGAATAGATCTCTGGCCTCGGAAAAACCCTCCTGGTAAAAATGAACAAATCCAGCCAGGCAAGTGATGGCCTTCTGCAGCTCCTGCCAGTAAAAAATATTCTCTTATACCAGGCACACATGGCATTAACATATTTAACACACCAATATGGGAACTGAAATTGTTGAGGCAGAAGACTGTGTGAGTATCCTTGAAGCTGTTACATTTCAGGATATATTTAAAAAGCAAATAACCAAACAAATTATAAGAAATTGATATCAACTCAACAGTGAATTAATTCTAACAGCATGACCTTTAACCTGTTACCTGAGATATGGTGCAGATTACACTAAATCTCAGACACCATCTGCTGTCCTCAGTTGCGTTCATCCAACTGGAATACACTTACAATAGCAGCTCACAATAATGTAGTCAGTCTACACCTCGACATTTAATATGTTCTACAGCTATAAATATTAAATTGAAAAACTATGAGGCAATGCCAGCTGGGTTTGTAATGCATGCATAATATCGACACATCAGTGGTGTGTATGAATCAATAAAATGGTAAAATCAAAGCAGTGTCGGATACCGCCAAGTAAACAGAAGTACAGAAAATTGAAAAATTTGAAGGCTAACAGCTATAGCCTACAAGGTGTACAGTTGTACTTTTATGCTTTCTAAGGATAAAAAATCCGCAAAAAAGAAAAAATGACTTTGTCAGATAATAATTCTTACTTTTGACCAAATATGTTACTATTTGCCTTTGCCGGGCAGAATAATTAGGCTGTTTGTTTCTTTACATGATTGTGGTAAAGAAAGGAGGAATGTGTCATTTAGTTATCGTCAGAAATGTAGTTTTAAACCCTTAAGAAGAAAAACGTATTTGTTTGTGAGACTTAGACTTCAGAGCAGGGACACATTTGCTTCTGGCTGTGTGTCCATAGATTGCATTTCACCTTGTATGAGTCAAGTGGACCACGGCTTTGAACTCCCTCCAACAGCAATAAGGCCTCCTCGACCCTCTCGTGTCCTACAAGTGTCTGGATCTGCTCTTCCAATGGCACCAGACGCAGGCTGAAAATGCCTCTCTCCGTGAACACTAACACACCATCTGAGGAGGGATTTGTTTTTTAGGTTTTCAGAAACACTCGGTGTGTAGGAACAGTAGGTGCAAGAATGACTGACTGAATCGGTGCAAACTGAGACAGACAAGGCTACATCCTCTTAAACAAACCCACAATTTGGCAGGCTGTTGGTCTACAATCTGCCAGGATTAAACGACGAATTGGTGTTGCACTGTTTACCTGATGTGGAGAGCAGACCCTTTGCTCCGCTGAGACTCACAGTCTGTTTGTGCTGCTGATCTAACATGCTGTAGATAGACAACACTTGGGGCTGTAGGGTTAGGATATAAGGGAAACATACTCCGGCTGCCAGCACCTCCTGAGGCCACTGCAGGGGAGGGCGCTGGCATATCCCCGTCTTCATCACAAACATGCCTGGGGGATAAGGATAGAGAAATGATATCTTGGCAAAACAAATATCCTCTGGCTAGATATATGGAGGAGTGATATGAGATGACTATATAGCTGCTTTGGAACGGAAGCATATAATGACACACTTAGATGCCTGTACTTGACAGTCTGTAGAACAACTTGTGCCATTAACATTTTGGCAGCTCTTACCCAAAGATTCAGGCCCATTCAGGAGGAATTCTCCTCGTCCCACCGAGGTAACAATGACATGCTGCCTGCTGTGATTGTGAGGAAAGAGCTCCTCACTGCTCCCAGTCTTTATATCGCACAGGAGGTACTTGTCAGTAGTAGCTACACACAGAGTTGTACCATCTATTGCCAAGGCCATGGGGTCCTGGAAGAGAGGGACTTCTTTCACAACCTCCCACCTGTCCACTCCCACCACGTGGATCCGGATCATCTTCCTGCGGCTCGAGGAAGTCGCCATCTCCACACATGCAGACTGAGCTGTGAGCGGCGAGTGGCATACCTCAAACAAAGATACATGCTGGATCTTCTTCAGACTGGGAACAGGCTCTAAGGAGAACATGTTGAGGGCAGTAACGCTCCGGTCCCACAGGACCAGCAGGTGGTTGAAAAGTGGGACTGCCCTTAGTTGGGTCACTGGGTTGCTTGAGCCTAGTTTTCTTGCCCTACCTTCTCTGGTTTTGGTCTGGCCAGGACTCAGGACTCCATTTGTGCTACTGGGAAGAATGAGGTGCTGGACTATTGCATCTTTGGTCCCAATATACACATTTCGGTCAAAGCACTCAAGACAGTGGATGCTGGATTTGTCCTTTTCTTTGGAAGCTGCTTGCTTTTCATAGACATCTGTTTGTGTGAAGGCTTTAAATGCCATTGCAGAAATGTCAGATTTCGGCTGTGCAGCTCAAGTCAAGTGTTACTCAAGTAATGACTCACTAGCAAGCAGAGAGGAAGTTATTTAGTAGTATTTGTATATATAGTATATATTTTTCACTGTAAAAATTACCTTACAAGAAGGTATCTGCCTAAATCATTGCTATAGAGCCTCTTCTGTGAAATCTATAAAATAAGACGTCCCTACCTCGGTGCTGTGCCTCTTTGATTCCTCCACAACTCTGTGAAGTGTAAAGTAGTTTCACCTCCCCATGTGACTGTATCCTGACAGGAAATCTATGTCAGCATTTTACGCCGCTCATCCTGCCATGTGAGGACACTTACACAACTCATCCAGCAGTCTCACCAAGAAAACTCTTTTACAAGTATCAAAACAATAGGTATGGTGCAGAAGACGGATATTTTGAGGTGCCCACAGTTACGGTCACTTGTATTCTTGGCGCGTGCATGGACCAAAGTGCGGCTTTGGTCAGTGGATAATGGACAAGTAGACGAGCAAGTGATCTATTGATCAAACCATGTATGGTCGTCCTTAGTTTGTTTACAATGTGAATGAGCTGGGTGTGATGAGGTCAAGAGGCAACATAAACACACCAGAGGTTGGTTTTACAGCA
Organism: Scomberomorus guttatus; assembly: GCA_038419695.1. NCBI lineage: Eukaryota > Metazoa > Chordata > Actinopteri > Scombriformes > Scombridae > Scomberomorus > Scomberomorus guttatus. Next base: position 11,445,916 of record CM076455.1, read on the forward strand.
TGATTGCCTAAAGAGTGACCTAGAGGGTACAGTACAGTCATAAAAAAGAGCTGCTTTTCAAACCTACCATCACAGCTATATTTGTCACACTGAACTTTGTGTCTGTTCTTCTCACTAGGGATTTTTATATGAACTCGTAAATGCAGACTCCTCTTCTGGATGGAGCAGAATAAGGCATATTAGGATGAGCAACAGCAGGCCTAGAATGAGGTAATATGCACATCCATTTAAGCAAGATCTTTATTGGAGCAACCTTTAGTGTTTGTAACCAGAGGTTGTATTTCACATGTGAGAAGCATGAATCATGCACCATTTCTTGCTTCCTCAGTGTGAATACATTTTTTTATTTAGGCAATCATAACTAAAGTAGATGCATTAAGGAGAAATCTCATGAAAGTCAAACCTGTATTAGAAGGAAATGTGTTTTAGGGCTGATGAGTTGTGCTAATTATTTTTTTCAGCAGAGTATGTGTCAGATATTTAGATTACTGTCATATAAGACAAAAACAAAAGTATTAAATCCCAACTCCTGAGAAGCTGGAGCTAGCGAATGTTCAGGATTTTTGCTTGATGATGAATCGATCATCAAAATAGTTGTAGATTAATTTTGTTGGTCGACTAATAGATTAATTGACTAATTGTTTTAACTCTAATATGTTTGCAACATTATTTTATCATCAGCAAAAAATACATAATGCAAAAAGCCATAAAGAAAAAAAAAAACAAAGAAAACATTCATCGACAATGACGCATATGGCGCCCTAAATTACATACATGATTTATCTTTATGGAAACATCACAGGTTTTGTGTGTGTGTGTGTGTGTCTGTGTGTGTGGGCAGTGTGAGAGAAGTAATGGTCATATATAACACCAAAATAAGCATTTGACATTCAGAGGTTGTTTATGCATCAGCCATGATGAGAAAAAAAATATTCATGAATCCTCAGTATCAGAATATGAGCTCTTGATGTTATGAGGATGAAGCTGACATCTGGGTGGCCAGATGTCAGCTTGGTTCCTATTGGTGGACAGGTCACTTCTCCCTCCCGCAGTCGGTGCACAAGATGTTGTCGCGCTGGGTGAGGAAGCCGCGTCCCACCAGCGACATAGAGCACTGCATGCAGGTGAAACACTCGCTGTGCCACTGGCGCTCCTCAAAGGAGATATACTTTGCCCCTGCCAGACCTGAACACATCAAACAAAGATGCATGTAGTTACATAATGTGCAGGTTAATGTACTTAAGATCTTCACCTTGTTTGTCTGACTGTTACTACATAAATGCAAATAAAGGCATTAAACATTAGCTAGAGATCTGCATGAGCAGTGTCAGAATGAATGAAAGCATGAACGCAGCCGGTGACTCACTGGTGATTGGCTTTGTGCAGCCCACGCACTTCTTTGCATACAGGTTGCTGAAGCATTCGAGGCAGTAGGGGTAGTTTTCCCTGGAGGTGAAGCGCTGACCCGACAGCTGCTTTCTGCAGCCGATGCATAGGAAACACTCGCGGTGCCAGGGCTTGTCTTGGTAGGTTACTCCACCTGTTGTGATTGTCTAGAGGTAACAGAAACCCAGGCAAGATTGAAATAAAATACAAACACAGACAAACATTCCTCTTTCTATACACCCCTTTTTTACGCAGCCAGAGTGTAACATTAAAAAATACCAGTCAGGGGGATTTACTGCAGCAGTCAATACAATAGTCTGTAGGCTGTAACCCTACCTTCTTACAAGCACAGCACTGGTAAGCAAACTGCTTCTCAAAGCAGGGCACACAGAAGTAGCCAGCATCTTTGGGGATGAAGGACTTGGTTCCTATTGGCTGCTGGCAGCGGTGGCACAGGAAGCAGGTCTCATGCCAGCTGTTCCCCTTGTATTCCATTTTACGGGAACCTGGCACAGGGGAGGAGAGCAGCTTAGTCAGCATATGGTACCTTTATGACAGAAACGCTGTGGCCCAAAATAGTCCTGTTTTATCTATAGGAAGAGGACAAAGCAGTCTTAATAATCTTGGAAAGTATTTAGGGCAAGGGAGATACTGCTGTTTAGTGTTTTATATTTTAAAACTGTGTTATATACGAGTGTTAGGCTTCTTTTCTGCATATATAACAATTAATGACATACTTATTATATTATTTTTGTTAGAAACTTATTGTTTTTGCTAAAAGAATCTCAGAGATCAATTTATTAGCTGCTCTGAAGCTCGTATCATATTTGTCATGGACTTTAGTGTCGTCATCATCATCATTAGAGCTGAACAACAAACCAAATTTATTGAATTACCAGCATTATGAGTATGTTACCAACCTAAATTTACTCACATTGTAAATTTAAATAAACTGTCCAAATACGATGTCATCAAACTGATAATAGCAACTATAACCAATGACATCTGTCCAATAGTTAAACTAACCAATCAGCTCTAGTCCAGAAGTTCTAAATCATTACTTTAATTAAAGGAATACTATGGCACTTATATGCATATTTGCTTTCTTTGTACAAAAAAAATACATCTTGTTGTTTCTACATGTTATATTTTTTTAAGAAATGAGATGTAACATGGTAGTGAGTTTTAGAAGTGATCTTCTCATTTAACCCTCAGAAAAAAAACAATTCCTAAACACTTGAAGTGAACCAATACAAGTCTTAGTAGCTGTTGTGGGGTTGACGTTCGTATCACTTGATCCTCATCAGTAGATGAAGTTTGCCCAGTTATCATGGGATTGTGAATGGTCAGATGTCCATTTTTTCTTTTGCACTTTAAAGACTTCTGATCATGTTGGCAAGAAAGTTCATTCTTGACCTTGGGAACTGTAGCAGAATGAACGACTGAAAGCTCCAGACCAGCTAAATGGACCTTGTGGTGAGATTGTTTTGTCAACTTATGTTTCCAAGGTCACGAATCAATCTCAATAATACATTAATAAAACAGTTATTTTTAGGCAAGGCAAGGCAAATCTATTTATATAGCACATTTCATACCCAAAGGCAAAGCAAAGTGCTTTACAGAGTACACAAGCAAAAGCACATGGAATAAAAAACAATAAAAAAAAATAAAACAAACAATTAAAAGCACACAGAGTAAAAACAATAAAACAAATAAGCAACTAAATTTGATTTAAAAGAAAAAGAAGAAGACATTAAAAGCAATGGTAAACGGGTAGGTCTTTAGCTTGGATTTGAAAGTAGTCAGCATTGTCTCAAGTCTTAGTTCTTGTGGCAGTTTCTCCCACATTTGAGCAGCAAAGAAGCTAAAGGCAGCTTCACCATATTTAGTTTTGACTCTGGGAACAACCAGTAATCCAGAACCAGCTGACCTGAGACATCTGCAGGGTTTGTACTGGGTCAGGAGATCTGATATGTATCTTGGACCGAAGCCATTCAGTGATTTATGGACAAGCAGTAGTATTTTGAAACCGATTCTCTGGGAAACTGGTAACCAGTGTAGTGATCTGAGAAATGGAGTTATATGCTGAGCTTTTTTGGTCCTTGTCACAACCCTGGCTGCAGCTGTCTGCATCAGCTGAAACTGTCTGATCACTGTCTTAGACAGATCTGTGAACAGTCCATTGCAGTAGTCCAGCCTGCTAGAGATAAAAGCATGTAGATCTTGTTTTGACATCAAGTCTCTGATCCTTGTGATATCTTTAAGGTGGGAGAAGGCTGATTTTGTTATTGATTTGACGTGACTACTGAAATTTAGGTCTGAATCCAGGATAACGCTGAAGTCTCTAGCTTGATTTCTACTCTTCAAGGACAGACTGTTAAGGTGAGTACAGACTTTAAGTCTTTCTTCATTGGCCCAAAAAACAATTACTTAAGTTTTGTCCTCGTTTAACTGGAGAAAATTTTGGAGCATCCAGCTACTAATTTGTTTAATGCACTGTCCCAGGGAGTCTATTGAACTGTACTCATCTGGTGACAGCTATATATGTTTGCATGTCATCTGTGTATGTGTGATCAGAAACCTTAAAGTTTTTAATAAATTCATCCAACAGGAGCTTGTAAAGATTAAATAACAGAGGTCTGAGAATCAACCCTTGTGGCACTCCACACATTAGGAGACGCTCTGATGTACCGCTACCAATGGATGCAAAATAGTCTCTGTCTTGAACCAATTCAGGACCGTGTTAGAGAGACCAAGCCAGTGGTCAAGTCTGTCTATTAATATATTGTGATCAACCATATTAAATGCAGCAGTAAGGTCCAATAACACAAGGACAGACTACCAGAATCAATGCTGAGCTTAATGTCATTCAGAACTTTGATGAGAGCAGTCTTGGTACTGTGGTGGGGCCTAAATCCAGACTGGAAAATGTCAAGGTAGTTATTTACTGCCAGAAAGTTGCTGAGTTGTTTAAAGACAACTTTCTCAATACTTTAACTGATAATTGGCAGGTTTGATATAGGTCTGTAGTTGTTTAGTACTGATACAGCCACATTAGCTTTTTTTTTTAAAGTGGCTTGATTATTGTAGTTTCAGGGCTTTGGGGAAGACGCCTGAAAACAGTGAACTGTTGACTATTTGTTATACATCTTTTGCCAGGCAACTAAAATCCTTTTATAAAAAATCTATAGGCAGAGAATCAAGGTGGTGGGTTTGAGATGTAAAACAATTTCTTCAAGAATTGTGAGGTTAGATTAGACTAGTTCTAGTTTGTTTCTGAGGTGTGTTATTTACATTAAATGACGAAGCACTGTTAGTTTGCCTAATCTTTCAAATTTTTCTGTGAAAAAAGAAGCAAAGTCATTACACGACTTTGTTGAATAGAATTCAGGAGCCATTGGCACACATGGGTTGTTGAGCTTATCCACAGTGGCAGTCGGCATGCATTATTATTCTCCAAATTAATAATCTGAGATAAGAATGATTGTCTTGCATTTTTCAGCTCTACATGGTAATTGTGGAGACTCTCCTTGTAGAGATCATAGTGAATTTGGAGTCCTGCTTTTCAACACATTCTTTTTTGAAGGATGGTGCCTTTTGCTTACCAGAAGTGACTTTAACTCTAACTGGTGCAATTTCATCAATGACATTTAAGATTTTGGAATTAAAATTGTCCAGAATATTATCCACTGACGTTGACATTATCATGGAGATTGCCTGAGAAAATGCTACGCTACAGTATTCACTAATATATCGTTTTTTTGACTGTTTCAGACCTGATGCAAGTGTCAACTATGACATATCAAACAAAACACAGGAATGATCCGATAAGGCAGCATCAAGGACCATGACATTGGAAATATTAAGACCAGGTCCAGATAACCAGGTCCAGTATATGGCCTTTGTTGTGAGTAGGTTATTTTATATGCTGAGAGAGTCCAAAATTTTCAAGGATAAAGGAAAGTTCTTGAGCATTCCTATCATTTGGGTTATCAACATGAATATTAGAATCACAAGCAAAAATTACACGGTCAAAGTCAGTTACAATAATGGAAAGCAATTCTGCAAAGTCATCAAAAAATGTAGCTGAATATTTAATAGAATAGTTTTAGCACTGCTATTTAATATAACAGAGAGATATTCAAAGGAGTTATATGCACCAAATGATGTTTACACACGAAAACATCTTTGAATATAACGGCTGCTCTACCTCCTCTCCTTTCTGCTCTAATTACATCCAGAAGGTTAAAGTTAGGGGGGGCGATGACTCAATAAGAGATGCTGTCCTGTTGTTTTCATCCAACCATGTTTCAGTTAAAAACATCATGTCAAGTTTATGATTTGTAATAAAATCATTAATGAAGAGGGAATTGCCTGCCAGAAGTAGGCATGTATTACATTACATATGTGATCAAGGTAAATATGACAATGTATCAGCAAATAGATATTAGGTGATATTGTCAAGCCCTATTCATCATCATTATCATCCTCGCAGTGTATACCTGGCATGATGGTTTTCTTGCAGGTGGTACACTTGGAGGAGTAATCATGGGCGTAGCACTCTGTGCAGAGCAACAGATCATCCTTGGCTGCGAAGGCCTTTTCCACCAGAGAGCGGCTACACTTGGCACATTTGAAGCACTGCTCATGCCAGTGGCGATCCTTATAGGACAGGTCCTGTCAACATTTAGGATAGTATTTACTGGCCTTGTGGACAACTTGCAGGGATAGAAGCATGCAAGAATAACTCCAGCAGAAATAATGAGTTGGTGTCCATAACATACATAAACATAAAATCATTTTTTTTTTCAAACATTACTGACTTTAAAACCATTACTCACGGAGCATCACTGTTGTTTCCTTACCTTGCAGTTACAGCCAATTGGTGAAGAGCAGCCCTCACAGCAGTTAGCGAACAGGTTTTCATAGCACTTAGTGCAGTACTGCGTGTCCTCTTTCATTATGTACTTCTTCCCCAGCAGGGAGTCTTTGCAGTAATGGCAGTCGAAATGCTCGCTGGACATTGTTGTTTGCTTTTCTTAGCTGCAGGTCAAAGAGAGCAGGGGGAGGAAAACTGGACAATAAAGAAGAATAGGAGAGAGGGAAAATGCCCTCTAATAGTCCAGGCAATCTCTTCCCCCACTCATCAACCAAGTTAAGAGGCCATGCAATTTTTTCCCCCTCTTTCAAAAGAATCTGTAAAAAAAAAAAAAAAGCAGTGTTGTATTAAAGAAGCAAAAAGTCTCTATACCTCAGTTGATATGGGGCGAAGATGAGGCTGAGCTGGGGGCTGCACAGAGTGAGCGGTCCAGGCACAGTGATGGGGCTGGGATGAAAAGGGGTGAGGCATGGATTAGGGTATCCACTGGGGGGGCTCTTCTATAAATACTGGCCTTCTTATTAACAGTAATCTCTGGGGAGAATGGACATGCTCCACTGCATCATTCTGCACCTTTTAAGGGAGCTGATGGTGCACAGATCACTAAGCCTTTGAACTGACTTAATCAGTGTTGCTTTATCCCAGAAATGCAGAGAAGCAATGAGAGATACACTTTAGGGAAAGAAGGTAGACATAATAGACTACTGTGCAGTTAATGTCAGTGCCATGTCTGATGACCATCAATCAATTTCACATGAATATACATCAGTAAAAAAAAGCCTTTGAGCCTAAAGATGCAAAATCTTTTCTCCTTCATGCACTAATATCAGTTTGGACATTGGTTCCACTGTGGAGATAGTTTGCCATTTGGATGCTGTGACGTGTCTGGACACACTTGTGGCCTTTGTCATTGCCTGCTACACACACAAGCAGTTGCAGATGGCTTATGAGAGGTAGGTGCCAGCAGCTTTGTGGTTGCCAGGTACTGAACTATATTGCCAGGACCTCTCAGTGGCTATTGAGAGCGCCTTGGCAGCACTTCAGAAGGGGGAAGCTGCAGGCCTGTGGATGTTCAATCCATCCACGGCTAAATAAAGGAGGAGGAGAAATGACAGTTTGATGATGACCATCTTGCTGATAGTGATACTGTTGTAAGTTCATTAGAAACCCATTCTTAGTATGTTTCTGTGGGACAAAAGCTCACTAGGTATGGTGATAATTCAAGTGCCTCTTGTTTGTCTGTGTGTATTCATGCCTCAATCAGTTATACCAAGTGAATGCACAGTGGTAACTGTCAAAAATGCACATCAGGAAAACCTCATTCCCCACATGTCTTCAGCATCTATGATTGACAGTGGACTAATTACATTTGAATCTTGGAACATGTGCTCATATCATTTTTCCAAAAGGATCAGGGGGTGGACATCTTCATAAAAATAGCCTGGGAAGACCACCAACCCATCCCACAGGCCTAATCCCTCATATACACACACACAGGAAGGTCAGTAACAGGGATGAGGCTGAAAGGAATGTCGAGATGAACTCTGTCTTCACTCAACACTCACTTCACTTCTTTTCCGTAAAGAAAGTCATCTAGAATTACACTCTGGTCATAGACAAATGAGATGTAATCCATTTTTGCATCAGCCCATAATACACAGGTCTGTGGTGTATGTAGGTGTTATCTACAGTACAAACCTCCAAGGAATAATGCAAGGCTATGTTATTTTTTACCTTACAAGATACACGTTATGTAAGGCTTTCAGCACAAAATAACCATACCATGTCAGGAATTCAGGTGTACAAAATGTTTCTTATTTGAAGTCAAGCCAGCCTTCAGGTTCTACTTATTTCTAAGTAGGTGGATCCACTGGATTACACTGAGTTATCTGCTGCTCTGGATTAAATTAGTACTCTATTGTATCTTTGCTCCCTGCTGGTGTCTAGATCAGTGGCTGCAAATCACAAAGCTGTGCAGACCTTAAATAAACCCAGAACCAACTGTAGGACAAATATAGTCATTGCCTCTCAAAAGCTTCTAATCTTTGTTGCATTGGTGGCTGCTGCACAGTATGTCTGTCATCATGTGACATCAAGCCAGCGTGGAGGTGACCTATATTCACCAGCAAACAAAAACTCTCATCTCTTGAGTGTGTTGGCATAATATGAAAGTCGTGATGAACAAATGGCATGTCAGGCGGCATTATTGACTGGATGTTAAAGCAGAGATTATTGTACTGTATATTGTCAGCGTTAATCTGCATTGGTGCATGCATGTTTGTAATTTTAACATAAAGGCTTTGATTTGTAACATATCTGATAGATAACAGGTGCTGGTCTTTGTCTCTTGGATTATTAACTTCTACACCAGACGGTGCCAACTCTGCGGAGCAAAAAGCTTGCTGATCTTGCATACTCCTTTGCCTGCTTAATCCTCTGAATTCAACTACTGAACAGCTGCCAACAGATTTCGTATGCGGTCTGTCTAGCCCCAATAAATAGGCCTTTATTTGACCTGGCCTTGGGTGTCCTCTTATCTTAATGTATTCAGTCTTTACAATCAGGTGTCAGTGGCTGTTTTTTCCCCCTTAATCAAATGATCTCAGAGAAGAAGAGAAGCGTTTACTTTGTTAGCTCCTTTGAGGTGGTGACTTGTTGTAGACTGAGACAGATCAACGCGACACAGTTGCATCTCTCTGAAGCACAAAAGACTCGCCGCACCAGAGTTGACAGCTGGTTGGCATGGTGATGACAGCATAAGTGGCATCCATTAGGTTGAGATGAGGGGCGGCTCTAGTAGTTAGTGAGAGGTTTCACACAAACCTGGCCCTTTGAGCAGGCCTCTTCACTCTTCTGCAACACGGAGAGCTTGCTTTCAATGCAGCGTTTTTGACTGAACAGGATAGTCACATAGGGGGTTGCCGTGGGGGGGGGGGAGCAGATACAATCTACTAAGTCTACAATCTCGCAAAACCTTACACCCCTTCAGGGAGGCCCTGTGAGCGCCTGGGTAATGCCTCCACTAACTCTGCCCCCCTCCTCTCCCTGGTTCTCACCAAAATGAGTCATGGTATGAGTGGGTGACAAGACCTGTCGCAGAGCCAGACATATGATCTCCACTGCTAAAGAGGAGAGAAAGTTGTCTCCTCCTAGGAATGCACAAGCCATTAAAATGCTCTTCTCTTCTGTCCCTCGCGTCCTCCTAACCCACAGATTTTGTGGTATTTGGATTAACTGTGTAGACAAAGCTGCTGATTTACAGGTTTGCTATTGAGAACATCATTTTTCAAGGACTTTACAGCTTGAATTTTGATCAATTATTCACAGCCTGCAAAACAGAGATAGCATTTGAAAGCAAAAAGAAGGAATCCTGAAATGCTAACATATCTGTTACAGAGGAAAGTATGTTTAGTACATTTCAGACAGCTTCAGAGCCAGCGTAGAAGACTTCTTTTTTTCTCCAGCTTTAAGCCTCAGCTGTGACAAGAACACTTTGACACTGTTTTCTCAGTGCCTTGTGCCGAAATACTTCCCATTACACGAATAGTGCAACTCAAATAAACACGCTTAAGTTTACTGTAAATAATTCAGATTCTCAGACAGATCCAAAAAGCCCAACAGTCATCAGTATGATGGCAATGTAAACTGAAATTGTCTGCTAGGATTCAAAATGTGGAATTCAAACACCGAGAAGGTAAATGGTACAATGTTTGTTGACACTGACATTTCAGCACTTATGTCACTTTTTTTTAGAGAATTTGTTTTATCTTGAACTTGCAATTACTGATATTTTGGCCACTTAGCAACATAATTCTGACATATTATCCTCTTCATTTATATGGTGAATGTGTTAGCAGCCTGAGCAGCCTTAGCATTAATTCAGAGTGTGTGTGGTGTCCTGGCGAATACGTCCAGTATTCACTCTTCTTTTAACCCTTTTTTTTGTCTCCACCAGCACCACATATCTGGCTCTTCAGCTACTAAATGCTGCCCTATGTTAGTGCCTAACTTTGTCTGCCATTTGTGCTGGGCAGGTAGTGAGCTACTGCTGAAAGTGATGCTATACGAGAGCGGTGACAACGAACCAAATTGTCAATTGAAAAACCAAAACAATTTGCTGAAAGATGCTGAAAAGCTTCCTCATGGGAGACACCTTTCACTTCCCACATATAGTTTGATCCATTGTTATTGCTATTATAGCTGCTTTGAAACATGTAGATACAATAGATGCAATCTATAGTGACATTTTGTAGTGTATTTAACCAAGCAGATGTGAAATCCTTGTGCTGAGGACAATGCCCTCCTCAGTGACACTTTCTTGAGTTCTGTAAACTGGAGGGACAATCCCCCCATGCCACCTGAACTTTCACATTAATCCCCAACTGACATCGATGGATTATTCACACCACTGATCCCGGCAACATACACTTTTCACACACTTTGACCTGCAGTGTTAAGAGCAGGCAGTTGACAAAGATGTGTCATCTCTGCGTGGTGGAGAAGACGACCGCAAATACCAGAGTGCTAGCGAGGATATGGGGTAACTAACAACAGCCGGAGGATCGTGGCGTAACCACCACAACACACTCTCCTCGCTCTCATCAATCACTTATCAAGGCTTTTGGATTGCTATTTATACCTCCGCCTGCATTGCATGGCACTGCATGACAGCGTGGGCAACAACTGTGGAAATTACATTTGATATAGATGCAAGAACACTATATTAGGTGGCATCATGTAAAATGTATCACAAAATGTATCACTTCGTCTCACCTGAAAAGCTCAAACTTTCACATAGGCTTCATACAATAAGTTAAATGATGGAAATACATCAATGCAAAGAAATAGTTTGACATTTTGGGAAATGCACTTGAGGATTTGAGGACTTGAGGAGAGGATTGATACCACTGCCAGCTTAGCTTAGCATAGAGGCTGGAAACAGAGGTGAACAGCTGGCCTAGCTTTGTCCGAAGATAATGAAGTCTGACTCAGCAACTCTAAAGTTCACTAATTAACAATTTATATCTCAATTGCTTCAGCCGTACAAAAACCAAAGTGAAAAAAAAAACATTTTACGGGGAGTTATGTGTCTAGGACTGTGTCCAAAATCACTCATTCATTCATTCACTACTCCCTATAATACATATTCAATAGGCAAACTCTGGTCTGGATCTGGACTAAATAACAAATTAATATGGACCAAGAACTAAATTTTACCGCAACCTGACCGAACCTGACCTGGACAGCTGGCGCTTCTGAGTGACACATGGCTACGTCACCCCATCTGTCTTCATTCAGCAGCCCGCTAGATGCCACAGTTAGCAAGGTCGTTGTGGAATGAAGAAGCTCCAACTGAAAAAGTAAAATGGCTTGTTCAAAACTATTTGATACAAAATTCAATTCAATTTTATTTATAAAAGCGCCAAATCATAAAAAAAGTTATTTCAGGGCACTTCTCACATAGAGCAGGTTTAGACCGTACTCTTATTTACAGAGACCCAACATTCCTCCATGAGCAAGCAACAAAAAAAGAAAGGTTGACCACGCAAACCGTGCATTTAAGGATGAGTGATGTTCATTCTGCCCAAGGGAAGCACGAGACCTACGTGTGTTCGATTTGCAATGAAACGGTGACTATAAAATGTGGAGCATTGCATTGTGGGATTGTTAAAGTTGTTTATTAGATTGTTTTTTCATTACATTGTAGAATAGTCATGGGCAAAGCAATTTTTTTTCAGTGTACTGAATCATTAGAATCAGTTCATTAAAAAGATTGGTTCACCGAATTGTTTAGTGCTTGACTGGAGCTCCGACTGCGTAGTCCCACTCACTGAACTGAAACACGGCCGAACGTTCAGTTCAGCTCACTAACTAGTGAACTGAGAATGGTCGTTCGTGAAGGATAAGCCAGTGAGCTGAGAATTTAGTTGGATAAAGATACTGTTTGCAAACTGAAAGCTGCTAGGAGACTCCAGGAAGTTAGTCCTCCCAGCCAAAATATTAGTATTTACATGTAATCCCCATAAAACAGTGTATTGTTACACTTTTGTAGGGCTTCAATGAACGAGATATAACGTGTCAATTAGTGAGCCTTACAGGAGCTGGTAGGCAGATTTTTTTTTTTTACCTGCAGACAGAGCCAGGTTAGCTGTTTCCAGTCTTTATGCTAAAGTTAGGTAAGCTAACTATCTGCTGGCTGTAGCTTCACATTTACTGTACAAACATGAGCGCAGTATCAGCTCTCAGCAAGCAAGTGAATAAGTGTATTTCCTTGTCCTTTAAAACTGCAAAAAACTGATTTAAGTTGTGAACATTGTCATATCAGAACCTTTTAAGTTGATATGACAAACTTGTTAGCAAATTTACATATCCATCAGTTATGGAGCAACATTATCATTCATTTGGAGTCGTGTTTATTGCTACCTAGGGAATAAGTATTTAAGAATATTCTCTCTCTTTTTGCTCTGTTTTTGGTCTTTATAAACCAAAAAAGCTAAACAATGAGCTGAGACTCGCTATAAAGCTCCGTCATGCAGAGTCAGGTGATCTTTCTCTGTAGTTGCATCACTACCAGCTACACCTCTCACATTACACATTGACATTTGATAAAACATATAGCCTCTTTAAGGGTAGAAAGCGAAAAACAGAATCTTTTTTGTTGGAAAAATGATTTAGATGCAAGATTATTTCAAAAAGTAACCAATCTAATGCTTCATTAAATGTCCCTTTATAAGAAAGTGCTGTATGCCTCACTCATGTTTGCTCATTTGTCCATATCTTTATTTTCTTTGACACTATCAGACATCTACAGTTAAAACACAACATTTGGCAAAATACAATGATTTGGCAAAAAACTTGAACTGATTGACTCACTTGTTATTTCAGTGAACTGGCAGAAAATGAGCATTTCTGGAGAAATCTTCATGTTCAACCACACATGAAGATTTCATCCCACTCGGTATACAGTGTTTTTAAGGGTTTGAGCAATATCAGTGCCAGGTCAGACAGTAGCCAGAGACATCCTGATTCACTCTCTGGTGCTGTGACACACTCACACACTCAGACTGGGGACAGAGAAGCCTCAGCTTCTCATGTTTGTTTTTGTGCAAAAAAAAAAGAAAAAAGAGAGAGAAAGAGAGAGAGAGAGATAGAGAGGATGAAAGAGACAGACAACACACACAAAAAAATCTTTTGTTTCTTAAAGTCACCAACCACATTGGACAAGAAACCTTTGTTTTCATACATGAAATTGGACTGTACAATATGAAACCATGAATGGCAGTTTCATAGTTAATTTGTGGGACAGCCGAGGTCTTGGATGACAAGTTTCTGAACTCACAATAGCTCCATCTAAGACAGCCACCAGCACAGTGAGTCACACAACTCCACATTAATAAAAGTGCTATATCTCTGCTGTATTTTGGCACGACTTTTTCAATTAGGTCATGCCAACGAGATTACTGCCCAGTCAAAAAAATTGAAAAAGTCTTCTTGGGTGTAAAATTACCCCCCTCGATGAAAACGTCCACCTCACAACATTAGAACCATTGTCTTTGACGCCGGTTATCCTTTTCAAGTGTTTCTCTCCTTTTGCCTTGATTCACAGTCTCTTGAAGCACCAACATAACTTACAAAGGCAGCCTGACAACACTTGCATTTTATAAAGAGATTTGAACATTAAAAATATATACAGCACATTGTTTCTTTGCCCCGTAAATGTGAACACTGTTGAACACACTCACAGGAATGATCTGTGTTAGTGGGCTGGTTTGATCCAGATGATGATTCCATTTCACTACAATGTTTATATACAGGTTTCACTATGGCAATTGGAACCATACTCCATAAGAAAAATAATAATTCAATTCATCCTAATTTACATCAATGGTCCCTTTGACAGTGGAGAAATATCAAAATCATAATAACCTGAAACATGTTTGAGTACTTTGACCAAGAAGCCGCTGGCTCGTCTTGCATAAAATGTTGACATGGTTTTGCACAGTACTGTCTGTAAAAATGTAACCATCATGTCCATAGCTGCTGAGTGCTGTTGAGACGCATTGTTCAGTGGATTAGCTGTTCTGACAACATTTAAAAGTGATGTGATATCTACAGATGAGGAACTGTCTTTTTTGTGCTGTGATCTTCAGTGGTGTAGTGGTTGGCAAGCAAGCCACACAACTGTAAACAGGAGTGTAAAAAAAAAAAAAAAAAAAAAATCCAGAAAAACATCTTTCACATGCAACGTCTAAACTCCCCGAACAACGTGTGACGAGTCAAAGACAGAAAAACGAATGATCCTGCAGCAGTCATTTCACAGTTTTTTTTCTAAACAAGTCCCGAACGTGGGCAGATCTCATCTGATCTGATTTCATCCTAATTCACACTCACTTCACCTAGTTGACAACATCCGCTTGAAATAGCTGAAAATATCAGTGTGAAGTATTTATGGTCACCTTGTGGGATGAGAGTACAGTGTACACAGACAACAGCAGAAAAGGAACAATTCAGTAATATGTTAATGTTGTGCTCTTTACCATCAGTGTATTAAATTATATATTACTGGCTTTTGTAGATCAAATCAGAATGCAACATAATGAGGTGTGGGGGAGTTTCATATTGCAGTACAATGGCTCTGTACTGTACTGTATCATCATCCACACAGGATCCAACTGCACTGTGAAACATCACATGTGACAATGAACAGTTCACAATATGATTAAAATAGTAACCTCCCTCTCACGGAGCAGAGTCACATCTGCTGTCGGAGACTGCCGGGGTAATGATCACCATATGCCATCTACGACCACATAATATGATGACCGTCTGTCTTATCGTACGTATGTTAAGAGAGGTAAGATAAGATAGGATAAGATAGGTAACGTGTGGGTTAGCAGTGCAAATGCAGACTTACAAAAATATGGAAAAGATGACAGCTACATAATCCCAAAAATACACAATATGTACATGACACAATTGAACTACTTTCACATTTGAGTTCAGTAAACACTGCATAGGTGACTGCATCACTAGCACAGATGAGATTGTTTTTATCATATAATGCCTCACTTGAATAAATATCACATAAATATGTTTCACTTTTATGCCAGTCTCCCTTTTGCAGCGAAAAACTACTTCAATGTCCACTGTGTGCCACTTAAAAAAAAAACATGACATAAATGTGTGATATTTCAAAGAAAAAAACAACACCCTTGCATTGTGAATGTTGTCCGTTGTACAGGTACATCCTTACAATCAAGCATTCATACTAAAAATACAACAAAATTAGCAGCAAAATGTGAAGAAAAACATGGGTTGAAAGAACAATAAAAAAATGTAGTGCATTTGTAATTCTTAAAAAAATAAATAAAAATGTATAAATGAATAACGTAAAAGTAAATTAAGGCTTAGCAAAATTGGCTTGTAAGAAAAAAAAAAAAAAGACGAAATAAAAACAAGATGGATGTGTCACTGGACCACTGAACCAATAAAAAAACATCATTCGGGAGCTCTGGACAGAACAGTAATGAACCTTCACGTTAACCGAAGGACAAAAATCTTAAAGCACTGCCTTCAACAACAAAACAAGCACTGCATAGCCCTTCAAAGCATTATCCACCCCAGTACCACTTGTCAAGGTTATTGAATGCCTTGTACTCCTTGTGCCTACGCAAGTAATCACAAGCCAGGCATGTGTGCTCTGCCCAGAAATAGGCCTTCTTCACTTTAAAGTGCCGCCGCCAGTCAAAGTACCTGAGGTACATTTCCTCGTTCTTGTCCAGGAGCAGCAGGTAATCGGCCAGCTCCTTGGGCGAGGTGAAGTCGTCCACGTGGATGAAGGCGTCTCCCTGGATAAAGTTCTCGTAGTTATGCCTGGCAGGGCCGAGAACCACTGGCACTGTCCCCACAGAGAGCGGGTTGTACAGTTTTTCAGTAATGTAGTCCTTGTGGATGGAGTTCTCAAATGCCAGGTAGAACTTACAGCTGGCGATGGTGGGGAAGTAGTCTTGGTCAGAGATATACTCCCCAAAGGCTTGTCCATACGCGTGAACCTCAATGTGTTTGTACAGCTCATTGTAGTATTTCACCCGCACGTGGTCCTGGTTCCAGTTGCTCACAATCCAGCAGATCAGCTTGTTTTTGCTGGGTGGGACGAAGTCCTCCTCGCCCTCCGCTGCTACGATGGACCCATAAGGCACTTCAATGTCAGCATCCTGACGGTAATTGAGAGTCAGATTGAACAGATTCTCGATCCCAGGCAGCTGGGAGGAGTGCGACGGGGACTCCAAGTTCATCCATATCCACTTCTGGAAGGATGGTCGCTGGAGCGGCGGCAGGTTGGACAGGTCCGTGCTGATGTCTCTGTGATGGATGACAACCCCATCCGACTTGTTGTAGAGGTTCCTGTCTGCTGTGATGAAGCAGCCCTCGATGTTGAAGAGAGAGCTGCAGACGCTTAGGTCGTAGGTTTGTCCGAAGGGCCAGAGCCAGATCAGCACAGTGGTCACGTTTTTATCGCTCTTGGTGGAGAAGAGGTTCTTGACCCGGTCTGTGGATACTGTTGACTCTACGGGACCTGATAACCAGCTGGTGGATGGCTTAAAATACATCAAAAACAGAGTCACAAAGCATCCCAGTATGAAAGTGCCGAGCAGAAGGGGTCGTAGGATTCTGTGAAAAGGTGCAGATGGCATACTCTGTCCTGAAAAGGGCAAACCAAAGAAAAAGCCATGAAAGTCATGATTCAGATCAGTTGAACAGGATGCAGACACATCACCTAATTGTGTTAAGGTCCTGCACAGTTACAACATGTATGTGTAATGTCTATTACCCTGGATCATTGACTCTGTGCATCATTTTCTCCTCAATTAAATACAGTTGGCTTGTGAGCATCTGCATGTGAACACTATATTCCTGTTCTTGCTACAATCTGAGTATACACCTGTTATGTTTGAGGCACCCAATACTTTAGATCATTGATAAAGAAAAAGGTGTTGCCTCCTTCGGCAAATCATAATACAAACCTGGTGGATTTGACTGAACGCTGAAATCCAAGCAAGAGTAGAAGTTGTGGGAATCGGAGGGAGCAGTTCCTACATTGGGTCGACTGTGGGATCAATCTTCTTTGTGATTCAGTGCTCATAGGTAAAAAAAAAACCTGCCGGTCACAGCGAAGAGATGCCTCTTTGCTCTTGCACAGAATAATAATGATCCTTAATGACCTAATGAAGTGTGTTTGATCTTGAGTGTACAGGTCTTCTTAATGATGCCTCCTTTATACGAGCAGAGAAAGAGAATCAGAGAGAATCAATTAGGCTAGAAGGGGGGAAAAGAAACATAATATCACCACAGGAAAAAAAACATGCATGTTTGAAGGTTATATGCAATTAAATTGCAGCTTTATCTCCACAAACCAATCTTTTAAAACACTAAAGTTAATCATCCATCTTATATCAAAATTGCCAGTTAAGCATGGACTAAGCTTCCAGATGTTATTAGTTTTTTGCATACACTGTGTATTGTAAGAGAATGCTGCCATCTTAAGGCTGAGGAGAGTAGAAAGGCCCCCTGACTCTCCAGCTCTTGGAGGCTCAACACACCTGCATGTTGCATAAAGAGGCCATACAAGCGTAGAACAGATTTAAATCAACAAGAGCAGTTCGTACACTCATATTGTCCTTACATCAGCTGTTCAGTACGGCATATAGAGAACGATGTTGGCGATACTGGAACGATACTGATGGGATGACAGTGCCTCTTCATCTCGTCCATCCATTCCATCATCTGTGACTTATAGGTCCACAGATCTGCACCCAGAGGCCACATGAACCAGGGCCAGATGAGCGTAACTCCTTTTAAAAGCTTGCAGTATCAATACTTTTTAATGTAGGCAAATCCTCTTACACCGCTGAAACACGCTTTCCGTCAGCAGCAGTGATAAGCTCTTTGCTTTACAGAGGATGCAGCCCATGCATACCCTCACATGCAGTTTGAGTCAGGAACGTAAAACACAGTATAGATTCAGAGAGGCTGGACTGTAGTGCCGAGATAAAAATCAGGCATGTTTAATGTGCAGTGTGCAGGTAAAGTTATAGTGTCTCCATGGTGATGGTGCTGAGGTCAGAGTATTTAATATGAGGGGGTAATACAGTATGGCTCACACAGTTATTTTCCTCTCTACACCAACAAAAAGAGACCAGAGTGTGACATGCGCGCAGCTCAATCATTCATTCAGGTTTTAGATAAGATAGCTGGGGTTTTGTCAAATGCATTGTGATGTATTTGGGACATAAGAGCACCGCATGGGTGAGTAGTCTGCAGCGGGGCTACCTTTGAAATGAATGGAGAGAGGGTGAAAAAAAACAAAAAACACAAGCACAGATTTTGGCAGCATCACTCAGAGAGATGCATCAAATCCCTGATGTGGTTTTAGTAACAGGTAGGCTAAAGGGCAAGTGGAAAGCGTCCATGTCCCGCATTTTTTTAAATTATTTTCTTTAAGATTTTCACTTTGATTTATGTGTAATCTGCCAGGAAGGCCGTTGCACTGATTGTAAAAGGACACTCCATCCCAGGTGAGAATTAATTTCCAGCCACCGAGCACTGAAGGTCATTTTAAAACGTGATGCTACAGACGAGCCGCTGGTTTTTTTTTAATGGTTGTCTTTCGGCGTGACACTGCATTGAAGTTGACGAGAATATTGGAGGATCGCTGGAATATTTCATGTGTTGCCAAACACTACACCCCTTTTGCGCACCAAAAACGCGCAGAATATAAACAATAGCGTGGTGTATGGTGCTGAAAAAATGGACAGTATTTGTCCTGCCAACACAGCCAGGAGCGCAATCTAAGACTTGAAATACAAGTCACATGTGTCGATTAGAGAAAAAAAAACCTTTATGGTCACATAAAGTATAAACTGTCCAGTGCATTAAAAATATAATAACGCTACATTGGAAACCACCGGTCAGTGAATTTGCTGTGACATCTTTCTGTGGAGATCATTTTTAATTAGCTGGCGAGGATTCGCTGTTTTAAACCAGGTACCGCTGCTCAGCCATGGGGGTGCAGGGGGAAAGAAAGAAAAAAAAAAATAGCAATGCATTTCACTCACCATCTCGACAGGCGTGAGTCAAAATAGACCTTTCTTCTCATTTCCTCCAGAGGTCCCTTTTCAAAGACACCTTGCAACATACGGAAGATGTGGATGCGGTTGGAATAAAAAACCGTCCGCCGTATTCGCAGGAGTGGATCCGGATGAGCCCACATCCATCGTTTTGATCTCGAAAATGATACCTACTGTAGCAATGTGCGCTCAAATCTTCTCCGCTGCTGCACGCCGACGCAAAGGATGATGGCTGCGAATGAAAAATAAATTAAATGAAATTTAAAAAAAATAAATAAAAAAAATTGGCGGCTACTCCCTCAGCCTGCACACTAAAATCATGGCTCGGTGTGTGCGGAGACGCCATATAAGCTCAGGGATGTGATGCGATGTGGAATAATTCCCTGCTGGCTGCCCATGCGCTACCTTTGCTCTGTTTACCGTCACTGCAGCTGCGGGCTGTGGCGGAGCTCCAGCGTGAGTGGGATGCTGCTGAGAATCGGCGCTACAGCATATTACGCTTTAATCGTATGCTTAAGGTTCGCGTTTGAATAAACAGGTGAATCCTCTCTGCTCAGCGGAAGCGCCCATCGGAGGGTTTTCCATCACTTGGCCTGCATGGACTGTTTGTAACAACAAAAACAATGGCAGGTCTGTGGTACACGACTTCCTTTTGGTGATGTAGCGGCAAACCAATGACCCCCAGTTAGTGATGTTCATGCACTAATTCAATTAACTAAATTTTAATGTAATTTACATCAAATGATACTACAAATAACAAATGTGGTTATTGGCACCATTATACCTTAAACATCAGGAGTGATATTAACTCATTACACTAATTAATCCTTTTAAGATCCCCTCCATACATGTAAGACAAGACATACAAGACATATAAAAATAACTCCTTAAAATGGCATCTACTTCTCCCTTATTAAAAATTAGAGAATCTATGAATATGCAAATTATTATAGAGGTTTAACTGATGGACACAAAGTCCAGTCTCAGTGTTTGTGCTCTGGAGGCTTCAAGTTTCCACATCACACTTGTGTAAATTGCATACTGGACCAGGATTGGCTTCCAAACTAGCTGTGATGCCACAAATCGTGCTCATAGGCCCGCCCCTTAAAAATCTGAATATCAGTGAGCATAACTTCCACTTTCATAAGATGAATGTGAAAACAGCCTTCTAGTGTCAAACTCTGCACGTACATCATTCTGCACAGTGAAGCTCAAACATCCAACTGTAGGAACAAGAAGAAAAACATATTTTTGTGTGTAGGGGGACTTTAAAGGTACACTCTAAAAGAAAAGTAATGGTCAAAATCAAAGCTGCAGAGGCCGAGATATCTTGACTTTTACTGTCTTTAGGTCAAGCACCAAAAAAGGCTACATCCTACAATATCCATAATGCAACTCAGTGGTGTCATTAGACTCTCTCTGAATTGTAAATGCACACATCTTTCAAAACCCACATCCCCAGCTTGTAATGCAGGTTTTCTGTTTAAAATTTGCAAAAAAGCTTGAGCCTACTGAGAAGTATTAATCATGACAAGAAAAATAATACTTGTGTAAAATTACCGGAGTGGCCCTTTAAATACACTTCTGTTTCTGCCAATTAAAGTGACGTAAACTCTGCATCTATTAATCACATAACAGTCAAAAGGAATTAAACTTTTCTTCTTAAGTATGAAGCAAAGGAGTTCTAAAAAAATATAATCAGAGGCGTGTTATGTTACCCTTAGTGACACATGCCACTTTGACACACACACACGTATCAGACATGTACCACGCTGACAGACCTTCAACCATAAGAACTATTCCACGGATAAAAGTAACATTGATTTTACTCTCCACTCTGTCCCTGGGCTGCACGTCAGTTTCAATTACTGAACTGCTGTCTGGTCATCCCTTTGCTGTTCGCGTCACTATGATCCATTTCAAGATTTTAGGCTGACATGCCTTTCAAATATCAAGATCTATGTTGGTGCTTTGTCTTGCTGGAAGAGAAAGTGAGGCAACAGCTTTATACCGTCAGACTGCTTTGTTTGTGTCTTTCCATTCTTTTCAGGGTGCACTTTATTTCTATTGAGGTTTAATATAGTCACAGATTACAGAAAGGCACAACATGCCTACACGCAGCTTCAGCCGGAAGTGAGCTGAAATCTATAACGGTGATAAAACATGCTGATTATGTCATTAATCCAGATTTTGTAAACAAGAAGTAATAAGACATCAGTTAAATTAACAATAATGCACCCTAGTGTAAAAAATAACCAGAGCCAAAATTAAAATACAGTAATGAAGTAGTTGGCTTGCCTGTGGCTTTTCTCATACAATTATTCATCCTTTGCAGATTGTTGTGCATTCTGCAGCTAAAACTTCATTAAGTTATCATTAGTTATAACACCGATTACAGTATCAACACTAAATGGCTCTCAGTCAGATCATTCCTGCCATCTTCTGCGCTCACCACCAAATATGGCAGCCCATTTCCGAGTAATCTCCAGGTAGATGGCAGGTTTATTAGGCAGGTAGTCCAGATACACAGTCTGGCTCGCTTTGGGAATTGCCATTTCAATTTGAGTCCCCTCGTGCCATTCATTAAAAGATGTTATAGAGATGAAATGAGGCCTGGCTTCTAATGCAGCACTCAGCGAGGTCTCGTAGTATTTCCCATTGATGCGGTTTCGAGTGTTTTGGAAGTTCCAGGGTCGAACGCTTGTGTCAATATACCCCGGGCCCACACTTGGAATGAATATCAGGTTGTTATCTTCGCAGAAAGCTTTAATAGAGTCCCAGTTCCGCTGAGTGGACCCATAGGAAAACCCATTAGTAGCAAAGTAGGTATAGATGCCATCAAAACCTGCAGTCAAGATATCCCTCTTATGTTTCTCCTCAACCAGCAGGGCGATGAAGATGGCGTCATACGGGGTATCCCTAATGCTGTTACTCTCTGTGTGTTTTAGGAGTTTGGCCCACTGTTCAGAGTTCATCAGATAGGAGTCATACACGTAGAAGAGTGGGAGCAGCTTGCCAGTGTTTGTCCTGTACTTGAAGAAGGCAGGGTGCTCTCCGTATCTGAGGAGAGGAGATATCAGATAAACAACCGAGGAAAGGAGGGTGACTGATGATAACAGGATAATTATTGACTGATGTAGTGAATCATGACAGGATGATTCCCGGGCAGAGCATAAAATCACGGGATTGACATGTCACTGAAGAAACACAGCACAACTCACTTTTCAATGATGTACTTCACATTAGTGTACATATTGACTTCATCTCTTCCTTTGTATGGTTCAATGTGAAAAGCTACCTGTAAAACAAACAAATGATCAGTTTATTCTCTTTGTTTTTTTTCAGAATGATCATTTTTTATTTTTAGGATATTACAGATGTTTTTAAAGAGACTCTGTGCATCAAATGTGTATTCAACTACTGATGACAAAACAAATGGCTATTAGGCTCAATACTATGTTCATACAGACCTTAATATAGTATTTATGGGCCACTTCCAGCAGCAAAGGCACAATGTCATCTGTTGGCTCACCATTGTCATCCTTCAGATTAGGAGGGTACCAGGAAACAGCGAGGACACCTGAGAATAAGTAACAGTTCAACCATGAACCCCAAACTTGAGTGGGGAAACACTCAGATAACTATAATATATATAATATAGTTATATATTAACTGTAAATATACTGAGGTGATACTAAATGTGTTATGAGGAGGGATAAAGGGGTGACAATATGGCAGAAATGAGAATGCTGATAATTATTGGGGCTTCTTCCTGATATAAATATTTGTCAAAATATGGATAACGTATGTTAAATCAAGTTTTGTTAACTAAATGATAATCAGTTACAGTAATAAAAAGGCCATTTAGTCTAAATATAATGCTACTATAAAGTGTGATGTCTAAAAACACCATAAATAACAAAAATCTGTGAAACTTTTGTGCCATATTGTATCGTTCACGATAATATCGGTATAATTTTTAATTTTTAAAAATTCATATTGTGATAATTGCAATATTCCGACTTGTTGACATAATGACGTCATACCGTTACGCACAACAACAAGCATGGCTGAAAACGAAAGTAACATCGTTACCGGCTCCTCCGTGGAGGACTTGGTTTCAAAAAGGGGAGCAACTTCAGTAGTGTGGAAATGGTTTGGTTACAAAATATCAGATGCACAACAAACCATGGTAATATGTAAGAAGTGCAAGAAGACTGTAACAACAAAAGGTGGAAATACAGCAAACTTATTTCACCATGAACAGTACAAGGAAAGCCAAAAATCCTGCGAGGAGTATTTTGTCTTATCATCAAGAATATCATTATCACAGAAATACCCTAAATTTTATGATATTATTTTAGGGCCATATCGCCCCTAATCCACAACTATTTTAATAATAGATCATAGAGTCATTTTTTAAGAGGAAAATTTCCAAATTCTCTTAAATTCAGCTTCTCAAATATGAATATTTTCTGGTTTCTATAGTCTTCTATGATTGTAAACTGAATATCTTTGGGTTGTGGACATCTTTCGCCATTTTCTGACATTTTATGGACCAAACAACTAATCGATTAATCGAGAAAATAATCGACAGATTAATCTATAATAATAGTAAGTTGCAGCTCTAGTAACATTAGACCAAGGACTGCTGTGGCAAAAGTCGGCGGCTCACTGCAAGTGAATGAATGTAACTCATAGCGGAAACACTGAATTTTTATAAAGATCTTGATAAAGAAACTGTATTTAATGTGGATCAGTCACATCTGGCTGATACCCAATTGGCTTAATCGGGTCAGTTTGCATTCCTAGATTCGCCCAGGCCTATCATAATATTGTAGATATTGATGATATCGTCACAAAATGGTGATAATGCTGAATTATTTTCTAGCCCTGTGGTGAAGTTCAGGTTAATTTTTGTCTTACCAATGGCTGCCGTGCGCAGCTGCTGCATATGAGCCTCTAAAATGGAGGGGTCTCTGGAACTGTAAGCCCCTAAAGCCGGGTAGAAGTTGGACCCAACGTCATCAGGTGGAATGTGCCTGCCTTGTGGATACCCCTGAGCCACCTTGAAGTCCCAGTGTGGCAGCTGTGGGTGGTCCCAGTGGATGTATTTGCCATCAAACTTGGGGTTTCCATACCATGTATAATAGAAGGCATGGAGATAGTAGTTGGGAGGCGGGAACTTCCTCAGTGTAGCCTCCAGTTCTCTATCTTTGTCTGACTGAGCGGAGTCATTCATTTTAGTCTGGTCCCGTTTATCGTCCTTCTTGTCTCTCTGGATCTGATTCTCATTCTTTTTGTCCGGAAACAGCTCGATGCCAACGGGGCTGCTGAACGCAGAGTCCTCCGGTGTGAGCGATTTTAACACCACTGTTATGATGAGTACAAGCAACACCAAAGCGATTAATGTGATGCAAGATTTGCGCCTAAACCTGGCCATTCTTCAGTCAGAGCTTGAGGCTTTCCACAGTTCATTGTTGAGACAGCAGTGAGGCTTTGTTGTTGTTGTTAGATGGGGTGCCATTGAAACTCGGCCACTTAGATACTGTTCAGCCCTGGAGGTTTGAGGAAGTAAGGATATCAAATGTTACAAGAACAAGAGAAACAGAGATGTGCAGGAAGACAGACAGAGAAGTCATGTCAGACACACAGTATCAGTCAGGTACAGTATTTTTTACAGTTTAGCCATGTACAAAGACACAAATAACAAGCTAACAACATCAGCTACTTGAGCTCTACCTGCATAGATGAACTTTAGTCTTGTCAACAGCAGCCACCAATGACAGAGGTTACACAAATATTAGTTTTATCCTCTGACAGACACTTTGCTTGCTTCTACAGTAAAACTGAAACGATGGAAATATCATGTCTACCATTAAACAGGGCCCCTCTTTTAGCTTCGACGGCTCTTCATAAATTATTTTCGTTGCAAGAGATGCAGAAGACGGGACACGACATGCACTTCTGGTTCAGCAGCTTTCACTGGAAAATGTCACAAATGTGTAAACGCTCCAACAGGAAGTGAGCAGCGACTGTGACCCATCCATGTGATATAGGAAGCTGATATAACGCGCATGCGTCCTGTCCAGTCAACGACAACAGTTCAACTGAATCAGAGTTATAGATACTGCCCCCTTGTGTTGGGGAAGATGTATTACACAAAAAATCTCAATAAAATGTGAGCAATAAAAGATATTCTACATATATTTATGTCATATTATTAGGTCGAATTAACAATTATTTTCTCAATTAAGTGATTGATTTTTGCAGTCTGTCATGAAAATAGTGAAAAATGCACATCACAGTTTTCTAAAGTCCAAGGTAATGTGATATGAGGTGATGGAACCCAAACATATTCAACTTACAGTTATATAAAACAGAGAAAAGCAGCAACTCCTCACATTGGAAAAGCTGTAACCAAAGAATATCTAGCAATTTTGCTTCATAAATTACTTAAAGGACCAGTGTGTAGGATTTAGTGGCACCTAGCGGTGAGGTTGCAGATTTTAACCAACTGAATACCCCTCTCCCTCCCCTTCCACGCATGTAGAAGAACCTACAGTGGCTGCGGAATTCGCAAAAAACGTGAAAGGCCCTCTCTAGAGCCAGTGTTTGTTTTGTCTGTTCTGGGCTACTGTACAAACATGGCAGCACAACATGGTGGCATCCATGGAAGAGAACCCGCTCCCTCCATGTAGGTCTATCTGCGGACTCGCGGTATCTACACGACACACCCACTTTACTACATGACACACCCACTTGGTTAGGTTCAGGCATGAGGAGTGGGATGGTTAGGGTTAGGGTCAGGGGTAAGGGGGGTGTGTCCTGTAACATGCCATTACAGTGACAACATTGGAGGGGTGTTGTGTAGGTCTGCAAGACTGTAGATCGATCCTTCTTGCTCCCTCTGTAGATATAAAGGTCTCATTTTAAAATAACAAAAACACAACAATTCTTATTTTCATGGGATTATACACTAATTTAAACATACTTATTTGTTCCGTTAGATGCCACTAAATCTTATACACTGGTCCTTTAAACAGTTAACTGATTGTCAAAATACACTCGCCATCATGTATGTTAATGGGGTGTTCCTAGTGAATATAATGCAGTCCAGTGCAACACCACCATCCACTGCAACCTCAATAATAAACATAATGTAGACTTATCATCTTTCTGTCAATGTCAACAAAAGATGAAAATGTAAACTTTGTTTTGCAAAAGTAGAGTTTCAGCTCTAAATATTATTATCTGAAATTTCCATTTTAAACATAAACATTGCAGGTTTATTTTTTCTGTGCTCGGTAACATTAAATGTTGAGAAGAAATAAACCTGCTTGTCTCATCATCAGGGGCTGATGTGTAAGGTGAGTGAAGAAACACTGCAGACGCAAAACACTAAATAATAAATATAGATTTCAATTATCTGTTTATAATATTGCATAGTTATTTGTGTGTGCTCAAACCACAACCTCATCTACACAGACAGACTCACACTGACAATGGAAGAACCACAGCCACGAAAGTCTTCTGGGCGCAGAAAGGAGATGAAACCCTTCTATCAGACCTCCTACAGCCTGAAGTCTTATGACAGACATAATGTGATGGTGGCTGAAGCAGTTGATGTACAAAATGCACAGGTTTGGCCAAAAAATGGTATCAAGTCAAATACTGTTAGATATGCCTAAAATTACCAGACAATCTGTTTTATTGTGGGAATCATACATTCATATTTTTAAGTTTTAACTAGTTTTAACTATGAATTTAAGATAAATTCATATTGTGACTCTTAATTCTTCCCCAGAAGAACTCCACATTCAGCTCACAGAGGATCATCTACTACACTCTCCTCTTTGCGAAAGTGGTGCTGTGGATCGTCTTTGCTTGGATCTTGTCTCACCTCCACCTGGGCGCTCCATGTTTTCTCTTGTCACTGACCTTCTGTTTGTATTTGGGGCCAATGGAGAAAGCTGTGAACTGGGCAAAGAGGCGTCTGCAGGGTCCAATTACATAAACTGTCACACTAGGACGAATGGGCACATAAGCAGAAAAGTAAAAGAATTAAGGAGTCCCCTCTGCTTTTCATTGATTTCTATTAGTAGGAGGCTTCTGTATATTCTCATGAAAAAGAAGTGTACAGTGAATATTAAGAATAGTTTATAGAAATACATTTATGCAAAGAAAGTGCAAACACAAAAGAAACAACAGTTTTAGTTTCCATCCATTTTATTGAATTTATAGACTTTCAAACAAACTTGTACAAATTGCAAAACTGCTTTTGGTAATACTTCATTGTTTTATTATCATTATTAGGAAATTAATTAAGTGAATAAAAAGTAAACAATGTGAAAAGAGAACATAGAAATACAACAGAAAGAAGAATGCCACAGAGTGCAAAAAAATAAAGAAAGAATGAAAAGAGGCAACTGTTTGTATCATATTTGCAGTAGACTGAAGCTGAATTGCCAACCAGACTAATTGCTGGTCAGGAGAATAGAAGTACCTCCTTGTGGTAAATTATACAACATTTTGTACTGGTAATGTAATGAAAAGCCCATCCTGAACTGTCTAGTTTGAAATTTACAACATCGGATTTGTATTACTTTGCACTGCACTACTGTATTTACACACCAGGTGGCATCAAAATCACACACAGCAATGCCAAAACCGCCTGATCCTGCCACCCACTCCTAACTGCACCACTTTTCATTTTCTCTAACAACAGACACAGGTGATGTGAAAGGAGGACGGCTGACAAAAGCAAACTTTCTTCATTTAGTTTGTTTGCTGTGTGCTTTACACACACAGCACTTTAAAAATATCGTGGAGCATTTTGTGAAGCTTGCTTTGTATTCCTTTTTACTATTTGGTCTTTGTTTTAAATACCGTAAGGGCTTACGTAGATGAATTAAACACTTGCAAAACCGCAGCCGATGCTGCAACACATTTCCTATCCTGCTTTTTCATACAATGGCCTAATTACCAAAGCACAATCCTGTTAGCACTTATATAGCATTTATCCAGTATGTCTGCATTCATAATACTGACCATTAGTAACTGTCTTACTCAATTAGCAAAATGCATTTAACTTTCCACAGGAACAAAATTCAAATAAATCTCTCGGTTTCTTTCCGTATGAATCAAGACTAACTCAATGCAAGGTTTATTAGAAAGAGAAACCATTAGCGGTGGTGGGTAGGGACGGTTGCTTTGCACTGAAAGGCGCGATAGAGACCTACAACCGGATAGCAGCCTCAGCCATGGTTCCAATCATTTGTACGAAAACTTGCATTTCCCCATTAGTAAACTACGTTGTTTAACAACTGGGTGTAAAGGGACCTTTGCGTGCTATCAAGGAGTCAGTCAGTGGGTCAGTAAGCATGCTAACAGTAGTCCTTTTCAGATGACGTCAAATCTAGACTTTTTAATACTTTTTAAGACCCAGCAGACACCCTACAAGAGGATTATATGGGGGAAATTATCTTGATGACAACAAATAATAAATAGACCCGGGAAAATGTGAATACCAGCTCTGTGTGAGAAGCGGCATATTTTTGTGTGGGTTGTGGAGTCGAGGCACAGGGAGGCATAACAGACTGGAGGAATCGATGTCCAGAGGGCGTTGTGTTCGGGTAAAGCGTGTCCACTGCCAGCAGCATATGATTAAGCCTCTATATTTCATTCAAGCCGGTCTGTTCACATTCTTTGCTACTCATGGGGAGGTGCACTTTTTCAAAGGTTAAATATATAAAATATGCATATGCACAACAACTGCAAGTGCACCACAGATGCGTTAATGTGTTTATACTGTTAAATTGGAATGTAAGAAATGTTACTTGCGTCTATGGATTTGCATTGCACAAAAATCTCAGTCCCGTTGAAATACACTGGAAGGATTCTCTCTGCGTTTCGAGAGATCAAGGCAAAACAATGTTAAATATCCATTTTGTTGAAGAACTGAAAAGGAATTCCTCTAACTCAGTCGCTTTGCCTCTCTACACATTAGAGAAGCCATTTCCTTGCACAACTCAAGAAAACCTCAAATGGCATTGGAAGTAAAACCACAAAAAAAAATGCATTAATAATATCAAAAATACCAACAAACAGGCAAAAAAATAAAACAGATTGGTCACAGCAAATTTATGTACACATACACATTAAGAAAAGAGCTGTCAGTGGAGTTGGGGAGGGGGTGGGTCAGTGGGAAAGAAAGAGGAGAAAGATTTGGGCAATTAGATAAGCCCTGTATCTTCACCATACAGGGGAGTTACAGAGGTTGCCTTGATGGCAGACCAGGGACGGACAGGGTGAGAAGGAGGGGGAAAGCCAAGGCTGTATGTTCACCTCTTCTTGGGGGCTTGAGTGGTGCGGGGTGGGGTGACGGGCCGACCAGAATTTACACCACCATACTGGTACTTGGCCTTCTTCTCCGAGGGCTTTAAGATCTTTAAATGACAAAACACAAACACAGAGAAACAGAGAGATGATGCCTGTTTTAGCAATGTTGAGATAATCAGACAACATAAAAATCAAAAGGCAGTTAGCAAAAATGTACGTGTGCGCCATCTACCTGGAAGGAGCACATGAGGGATTCATCAACACTCATCATGCCGCCTGCATTATCAAACTCCCCGCAGTAGTTTGGAGCAGAGAAAAGTGTGACCAGTTGGCGTTTGGCAAAGAACTCATATCCATCCTCCACAACCTGTTGGAAGACACGTGACATTATTCCAACGCCTACAGCAATCGATATCAAGGACCAGATCTTCAGCTAGTTTCAGAATCCAAATTTGCTGTCAAGGTTGAGTGTACAAAACCACCTACACCTGAATCAATATGAAACGCCCAACGCAGAGCTGAAATAGCTGTGGCTAATTTAAACAGTAACAACAGTCGTGCTGAAATGATTAGTCTTTTAATCGATGAACAGAAAAGTTAGGATTCCAACTCTGGTGATCAATTGTTTTTGGTCATTTATCAGGTAAACATACATGATGTCAGTGGCTTGGCATTTTCTGTTTTATACCATTTTAATAAAGCAAAAAAGATGAGCTAAATAAAGTTATAATGAATTTTCAGATGCATGGAAAAATAAAGATGGAGCTCATTTTTTGTACCAAAACTAGTGTAAGTTCCAACAAAAAAAAGATGTTGCTTCCTGCATGTGTACATCATATCCAGCCCCTCTACCTTCATTCCCTTCCTAATTACCTGGTGGGCTCTGCAGATGAGGTCCAAGTCATGACGGTTGAGGAACTTGCTGACCACGTCGGCTCCGAAGGTGAAAGAGACCCCGCGGTCATTCTCTCCCCAGCCTTGTACATCCTTATCTGGGTCAGACCACAACAGGTCACACAGCAGGCCTATGAGACACACAAGGAGAGGAGAGATGAACGGGGCAGATAGAAACGAGGGACACATAAATCAAGAAAAGGGTTGAGAGGAGAGAATAGACAGCTAACGGGGGAAAGAAGAAGCTGACTTTGCTGATATAACACTGACCTAATAGTCTTTCAGTCAGGTGGAGAGTTTGGGTGTTTTCATTTACAGGTAAACTTAAATTCCAGGGAGAAATCCAGAGGAAGTGAACATGTTCAGTATCAAGTATGTGCCAACACACACACACACACACGCACTGTACCTGTATCAGGCACATCTGTTGGCCTCATGATCCTGCGGATCTGCTCCATTGACTGCAAATCAGGCGATAGCCCTGTAATGGAGAATAAAAAGGTTGATTGAATAATGGCTGATCTTTTGATACTGAGTTAACTTACTTTTCTACTTTGAACAAGGGCATTACATTTGGGAAGAGGGGAAGAGGAGATGAGTTACTAACTGTAGTTAACTCACCTCCGTGGCAGCAGAAGATCTTCTCATCGATAATAGCAGCAATGGGGAGGCAGTTAAAGCAGTCAGTGAAGGTCTTCCACAACTTAATGTTGAACCTGCGCTTGCCTGGTGGAGCACATAAACACACATTATTATACCTTGAGCATACGTGTCCTTCAGGCGCGTTTGTGTGTATATTTGTACAGAGGGAGTTTATGTCTACTCACACTCATCGTAGAACCCGTAGATGCGGTTGATAGAAGCACACTCGTGGTTGCCCCTAAGCAGGAAAAAGTTCTCTGGGTATTTGATCTTGTAGGCCAACAGAAGGCAGATGGTTTCCAGGGACTGTTTACCTCTGTCCACGTAGTCACCCAGGAAAAGGTAGTTCGCCTCTGGAGGAAAGCCACCATACTCAAACAGCCTCAGTAGATCCGTGTACTGCCCATGGATATCACCTGAGGAGAAGATGTGACAGGGAAGTGGAGACAAAGTGTTAATATGACTATAAGTGCAGTCACAAGGACAATGGTGATGCAGACAGAAATCATGAAAAAATATTGTCAAAGCAACTGCAGGGCTTTACACAAAAGCAAATACTTTTCTATCTCCAAACAACACACTCACCCACACATACATATGTATACACACCTCCTACTATCTCTCAGAATCCATTTTGTTTTTTCAGAACACTGCCAGACATGTAGGTTGGTGGGGATATATGACTGTGCGACTATGTTTTACTGGAACTGCAGCAGCAAAGCCCAACGATACACACACACACAAAATGAGCCATTACAACTGCCACCAGATCAATGCCGCGACCCGTGGGAGATGAGCTACCGAGGGAAAGAACGCTGACAATCCAGGTTAATCACGAAAATAAAGGACGCACATCCACACAAACTAACTTTAATTTTAACAACTCTCGCAGGATCCCAGGTCACCCCCCCCCCCCACCCCTTTTCTTCTCTTTTGGCATCAGTCAGGCAGTGATGAGCTGGAGGCGCTCTTACCAAAGCGCAGGATCTCTGCAGGGGAGCTAACTCCATCACCTAGCCAAGACCTGCTTCCTTTTTATATCTTCTTGCACCAACTTCAGAGCTGCTCTAATTTGGGCTAAGTGCTCCAGACACAGATGACTGCACAGAGCCTCATGAGAAAGGCTCGGACAATAATAACAGGCTTCATCATGTCCAAAACGGAAAGGAGATTCATGCACCACACTCTTTTTATGGCAATGCTTCATTACAAGATAGCACCAAATATAAATTAAAATTAAATAATAGGCCTCGTTAAGCTGTACAGCTGTCTGGCCCTGAGATTAAAATAACCAACACAAATTGCAACTTTATACTGCAGTTATGACGGTAGTTGGCTTGATTTTTCCTATTTCATGGTGCCCGTTAGTGATCTAGGCACCAAAACAGAAACGACCACTGGCACCAAAACCATATGGCTACAGGCCGTTACTTATTTTTGCCTGAGTTTTTGGTTGGCTTGCAAAAACGCAGTTTTCCGTGCAAATGAATAATTAAAGGAATAGACCCAAATGTTTGAAGTCCAGCTCTAAATTTGACGCTCATCTTGTGCTAGCTAGCTGGTTTGTATTTCACCATCAATCATTTTCATTACTCTAGACAAGCAGCCTCGGCTTGGCATCTACAGTTTGATGTAGGTACTGGTAATGGTAACCACTTCACCGTCCTTCACATCAATTAAACATGATCACAGCTTCAATGAAAAGGTGCTTCAGTATTAATGCACTGCTATTGCAACATAGTCCAGGTCAGCTGTCAGTATGAAATCAGAAAATCATGTAAAATTTACAAACTATTGCTTTAGTTGCTGTTTTCAAACTTGTTATCGGACAGTGAAAAAGTGAAAGAATATTTAGACATATCTTAATGACTTTGTCGATGAGCATACATTACAGTATGAGTCTACATTGTTCTAATCTTGCTAAAACAAGGAACAGACCTGAAGACTACTGAAACCTACATTAAAAACATGAAACTTTGTCCAACAAAGATTTTTTTTTGTCTTGGCAGTTAGAAAGCAGCACATACTGGAAAACAGAGTAAATACAGAGGACTAAGTAAATAGAGAGAACACCACAGAACACAACTTCTTGTATTTGTCTGTACCAAAACAGAAACGGACATGCAATTAAAAACTAGCATCGCTCATTTATGCTGCACTTTGCACAGAAAAGGAAAAAAGATGGGAGACAAAAAAAAGAAAAGCTAAATCTGGATGAAATTGTAGATGCAGAGACATGGCAACACAGACTGTAATCTGTGCAGAGTTGGAGGTGAGTGAACTTTGTAAAAGCGGGGCCAATTTCAGCTGAGCTGTGGCTCTGTAGCACAAACCTGGATAAAATGGATTATAAAATAATACGCTTTCACTCGTGGCAAACCACATGTTTTCTCAGCTTTGTTGACATTGTCAATACTCTCTTTTTATTGTTATTTCTCCTTCTCCAACCTGTGACATTGACCGACTGTCCATTTAAAAATAATATAAATGGAAATGCTGCAATTTATCGGCTGTCTGTTTGAAAATGCGTCACTCCAGAAAAGGCACTTCGTGTGGGTTTTACACTAATTATCCTCAACATCACACTAAGAGTTGCTGCGTGAGTAAGTTATTGTTGAAAATATGAATTTGTGGGCTTCACCAAGACTAGATTTCAATGGCGTAGCCCCTGCCTGTCCGCTCACAAGGAATTTACTCAGCCTGTCTCTGCAGTGTCAAAACAGTCCCAGAATAGCAGCGCAGAGATTTAGAGTTTAAAAAACAGAGCAGAAGGCCGAAAAGTTAGCGCTGAACCGGAGTTCAGTGTTATAAAGGAGTGACAGAAATATTTATGTCATCCTATTATGCCGTGATAGAACAGGAACGTAGATAAGCTGAATAAGTAATAATCAAACAAACAGTAAAACAAAACAATACCTATGCCAGCATAATGTAAACAGCATTATATTGACCAAGCATTAGGACGCTGGTACTTAAGTAAGAAAACTGTAATCAAATGTGCTTCTGCATGACCTTGTGTAGTCAGATAATCAACTGGTTCAAAAGCACCCACATAAAAATACAAAATGAGTGTGAGGAACACAGAAGAATAGTGCTCAGGGCACATTTCAAAACAGAAACAACAAATAAATACAAAACTCTCATCAGACAGGTTCAAATTGTGATATAGTTGCCGAAACAGATGACGTTACACTTGCATTCAAATTATTTTCAAATATAGGCTCCACTTTACACAAAAAATATGAAATGTGTAACAATGTGAAATGTAAACAATAAATAAAATGTACTTCAGGGTAGGAAATTAAAACCAGGGTAAAAATACAGTCTAAAATGTTTTATCACACTCTCTCCTGTCTGTGACCTGTTTGTGCTGCTTGTGAGTGTTTGCAATGATAAAAGTTTGACCAACTGTTTAATTCTGGCAAATGTTTGCTTTGGATATATTTTCCCATTAATCTCTTAGGGCTAACATTGTATTTGAAATGTATTAATAAATGCTACCATAGAATACCAACCTATACATATATAGTATAAACATATTGTGCTTGCACATGCTTAAGGTCTTTTTCTCAATTATTTCAACAGGTTAATGAATCAATTACAGTTTGCTTCCATTCTGCTATTATGGTTAAAATGCAACACTTGTAATTTCGCAATGGATTGTGATTGCAGGATGCTGTTAATCATTATCATGTGTTCAGATTATTTTAGTAACAAAATAACAAATCTTGACGCTGAGGATTGAATTAATATTATTAGCCTCACTGCAAAACCAATTTTAACAACACCGTTTTCAAGGAAAAGTTTATATTACTCCATTTAAATAAATGATAAAGCCAAATGGTAGCAAAGCTGCTAGTCTGAGCAAAAGCGTGCCAGTGGCATTAAGGTTAACATGTGAGAGTGGGTGAGCACAGAACCTGATCCTTGTGGCCTTGGTAAATAATTAAAGGCATTCACTGGTTGGTCTTTATAGTCGGCTTGCCATCACAGCCGAGGGTTAAAGCCAAGTAATCAGTCTGGGGTTAGAAGTTCAGCACAAAACAAAGAAAGTGAAGGAGAGACAAAGAAACCTCACACAGCGACAAATAACACCACCTTAAACTCATACATATTTTAGAGTAATGCGCCAGAGTTCGGTCTAGATGGAGGAAGGGGGCCTTTAAAAAATGAGAAGCACTGAAAGTAAAGGTGTGTGGGAGGAAAGTGGTATGAGAAGAGTCATAGATGAACTGTGTGTAGGCCTGAGTCTATAAGTGAGCTTGTGTACTGTATTTTCAAGGACTGCCACATACAGTATATTAGACAGTTCGGAGTTGTGTACAGTTGCGCCCATACCCTGGAGGAAAGAGATAACGCATGTGGGAGTGTGATGAGATGTGCAGGAGCCAATTAGAGATAGCGATAGTTGAATCTATTTCAGCTGTTGAGGACGAGCTGACTTGCTGTAGTCGGGTAAATGTGCTCCCTCAGGTAAACGAGTCTAAGACAGTGATACACATCTGTGTATATATGTGCAATTCCCCTCCATGTGTCCCTCTGTAACATACACAGGGAAGTCCAGTGGAGAGAGAGAAAGGCTGAAGCAGTGTTATCCGGTCTGGTTACATAAGTAAACTCTGAGCTGCATCAAAGAAATAGATTGCTGCTCTGGGGTGTGCAGACCAGGCTTTGTGGTCTGTGCTCTGCAGAGTGGCAGTTTGCCATTGATGCACCCGACCTCTCAGAGTCAGAATGTAGCTTTCTGCTTGAGCTGCACTTTAAAAATTAAAATTATGTTGTTGTTGTTTGACATTTGTGAACGGCTATAGGCTCAAGCTATATACAGTACTTCAATCAATTATTGGACCACAGAACAAGCAAACAGAAAGTAAGAAGCTTTTGTTTTGCTTATCAAAATTCAACAGGCTTTTGTAGGGCACGGCCTCAAACATTACACCTTTTTTATCTATCTATCTAACTCTCTATCTATCTATGTCATTAGCTTCCATACAATTACTTATTTGCAGTGCAGTGTGCCAAATCAAGTAAAATCTTTGAGTAGGGGAACTCAAAATGGGGGCACTGCACTCATTTTTAGCAATCAGGTATGGTGTCGGGTATGTACGTCTTATATTTGGGCCAATATGCCATGTTTTTATACAATTACTTTGAGATTATGATTATAACTTTCCTTCCTGTGGTTGTAAGCTTTTAAATTTAGAAGTGCTTTAATGGAAATGGTACCGTGGAACACAGGAGAGCAAGATGAACAAAACACAGAAAGGTAAAGACTGAGGAGAAGATGAGATGGTGAGAAAAATGACCTAAAACAAAAAAAAAAGTAGCTGAAAGGGGAAAACACTGACCACAGATCTTAAGGGGCGCCTCAAGCTCCAGCAGGATGGGCTGGCTGAGGAAGATCTCCCTTGATTTGATGCAGAGGCCCCGCACCTCTGCCTCGGACATCTGGACTATCTTCCCGGGGCGGCATCCCCGCACTGGAGAGGAGAGAAAAGACAAGACGCTGTCATTGCTATCAACAGTTGTTATCATCACTGTCAGCGCCAACGCAGCAGCACCGGCAACCTCCAACACCACTAAGCTCTTTAGAACGAGGCCAGCAACCATAACGCAAACACGTGAGGCCCCCCCCCCCCCGCAGCCAATCCTGAGTGGGCCCCTCTTCTGCAGCATTGAGTAGGCGGCTTTTAACATCTTTCATAGTGAGGATACTTGTCATTTCAAAACGCACAACAAATTTAATAGACCACTTTAGAACACTGGACACAGTTTATGGAGCTAATTGTATTGAGTAAATTCTAAAGTGTTCGGGAGCTTTTTAACATAACAAATTATAAAGTGTCACAATCACTGTCAAGGTGCTGATCATGCGACAGCCATGATTGCAGGAGTCCAGGGTGCTCCATATTTGACTCCTCCCCAATCACTCACTGTCACAGAGTGCAGGATTTCATTATCAAAGTCATTGTAAAAAGCCCATCTGCCCACTCAAATCAGACTGTTACCTGATGCTAACACTATGTGACACACTGCGGTGTCTCCCTCATCTGTAATGTATTCTTCTAGTCGATCACTGTCTTTACAATCGGGTAGGCCTGTTTCATCCTTGTCGGCCATGCAGTTTCTTTCTGAATCTGACTTGTCGGCTCTGTGTGGCTGTGACATTTCAGAAAAAGGTTTTGCTAACAAGCTGGTTAAAGTGTAATTTTTATTGTAGCCTGCTTTTTTAATCTTAAAATATCCTTTATTTATGACTTTTGTGGTAGCCTATTTTTCTCTGTCTGTATATTTTAAGTAGCCTATTTTGTACCACATTACAAAGACAAATTCCCTGTAGGTTATGTGAAAAACCCAATAAAGTAAAAAATATTTATTCTGATTCTAAAAAAAACCTCAGTATATAAAGGCTAACTTATATAAAATGGTATATTGGAGAACTAACTTAAACACAATTAACTGTTGATCTTTCCCACACTGTCGGTAGCTGTCTAAACTATAACAAACATCTCGCCTACGGGTTAACTCTGACAGAATGCATCCTTCACAGCTGACAGGATTTACTGTTCCAAATACAGATGTTATTTTCGGAAGTTTGGCAGTAAATTCAGCATATTTTTGTTTATTGTGCTGTGTTTGGGCAACGCTTTGGCATTTTTGTTTCATTTCCGAAGTGGCTCTGTTCTCAAACTGTGGTGATGTCACTGAGTTGTACTGACTTGGATTTACCGCCTGACATATCAATTAGACCAAAAATCTCTGACGTATATAACAAAGAAAACTATGGACCAGCAAAGATTTTCTTTTAAATTGTTTATTTTATTTTTACGCCAATGTTGGCTCTGAAAATACAGTCAAATCATAATGTGCACCCTATGTAATTGTTTTTTTTAAATAAATAAAAACTTTTTTAAATATTCTTATCATAATAGTTGCTGAGGCAGGGGCGGGGCATGTTTGGACTGTAGGCCACCCCCCCCCCTTTGCTCGCAGGGGCTGTAGAGTTATACTTTATGGCCCAGAACGCTATGATCGTATAATTTTTCACCAAAGGGTAAAAAAAAACATTGAAGCTGCCGGCGTAATGATTCCGTATCTTAACACTGCTTAGTCTCAGCCTCACTTAAGAAACCCGCTGCTTATACTCTGAGAACAGCTTGCATCTTCAGCAGTGTTGTGGGTTTATTGGCTGTGTAGTTGCACTGTACACACTAGCTTAAGCCTACTTTCGGGCGTTCTGCCACAGCTCTGGGTGCAGATTTATCTTATAACGATGAAAAGAGGAGTGAGGAAATGCAAAAGGTTGCTGCACTCAGCAGTTGAAATAGTCAAGAGATATGAAAAGTGAGATTATACATGAAAAGTGCTTCCTTGTGACAGCACCTTGCGGCTGGAAGTTAAGTCCCATCTAGTTTCAAAAATCTGCATGTGACGTATTTGATATTTGATTTATTTCATATATGGGCAGCCTGCAAAGTGAGTGCAATGTCTCTAAAAGATGGCATCATAAAAAAAACAAAAACAAAAGTCACATGACATTACTGCTGTCACTATATTAATACACGGATAGCAAATGATAATTAGACTGCAGGTGATTTACTGCCTTTAATAGTGCACACAGAGAAAAACTAGACTGCATTACTTTTAAGTTAAGTCCCTGTTTGACGTCACAAAAATCAAATCGTAGCACTGCATAAAGAGGAGCCACGGAGGGAACAGGAGTGATGAACAAATCAATGACTGAGGAATTATGTAATAACTAACCATTTTGGTATTGCCTTAAAGCTTGACGCCCACTAAAGATTCCAATAAAGGATAACTGAGCCTGGTGAAACAAATGCCTGTTAGTCAGAGAGGAAGTTTCCTTAAACCCCCTTTTCCTCATTGCCCTTTTGTTTGCTTAAAAGGATGACAAATTGTAGAATAGTTTCAAATGGATTAACTGATGCACTGTATTGGTGAGGAATTCCCATAGCTTAGTGTACACAGTGTATACAAATGCTACTTACACACTGAACTCACTTCCTCGCGGTCAATGTCTCATGTCATGTAATCCAGCCAAATCTGAGAAAAGTAAGTAAAACAGAGGAATCTGGATAGTCAAAGACGCTTTTTCTGTGAGCCCCAAACTATTCTTAGGCTCCACCAAAGTGTTGCTTTATACAGTCAGTGTCACACAATCAGTTCTTCTCTATCATCCATCTATCTGCACTGCTTCATGCGCTGTGTACGGCGTGAGGCGTGAAATTGCAGAAGTAGGGCTCTTCACTCAACGGCCGGGCCTCATCAGAGCCCGAGCGAGCTAAGCTTGGATGCTTAGCCCGCTCGGCTTTAACGTTGAACCTTTCACTGTTAGCACTTCTGCTGGCTGGCACTTTTAAAAGAGATTACGTTCTTAAGAACATTGAGGGGCAAAGGCTAAAATGAAGCAATGACAAGGATTTGCAGCCATCATAAACCAGATCACTGTTTGTGTGTGTGTGTGTGTGTGTGATTATGTGATTGTACACGTCCGGAGAAATTGACAGAATGTTCTATAAGTTTTAATCCTAATGAATAAGCAGTCTCGGGGATACTTGGCTTTTTCTCAAGAATGAATTTTCTCAGACAGCAAATCATACAGTAAACTATTATGTGATGCTGGGATGCAGCATAAAAGCTCGAGGCCTTTTTAAATTGTCTGGGTAAAAAAAAAAAAAACTCTGGATAATTACTAGTCTCTCGATATGGTACATCTGTGTGGAACTTCAGAAAATAACAGCAGAAAATAGTGCATGTGATTAAGACTGTTTTTGTTATATCAAAAAATATTGTATCCATGAAAAACAGACGGAGCTTTATAGGCAGCCAGGTACAACTAATGCCATACGTCTTTTATTTAAGGGGTTACTGCTAAGATGCAGCATGCATTTTCTTGGTAAGATCCACTGAACCCTTTAAAGTAAGGTTTCTTAAATGTTTTCAGACCGGGCCTCGCCTTTTCTCCCTTTGGATCCAGACACATGTAATCAACAAGTACCACCTCTGTCTTAGCAACCAATTCACTAGAAATCCCCAAGTAAACAACCAAAAAAAGAAACTGATTTAAAACAGACATTAATCCTATTCCTAAATTATTTGCACATGTGCTTGATTCTACCCCTTGTGTGAGGTCACGCCACAAACAATAAAGCTTAACAATTACGTACGCAGCAGATGAGACAACAACATCCAAATCAATTAAGTCATATGTAGTCATTTGTTTTATGAGCATGTTTTATGAGCATGGAAATAGAAAACAGACACCAACTTGCACCAACCAGATCACAGCATGAATGAACACTTGTGAAAGATGCGGATGCCAGGTCCAACTTTGTATTCACGTTGTAAGCAAAAACAATCAACAAGTCACTAAAAAGTCCGAGCCGATCACCAAAGGGAAATGCGGCATGTGGAGGGTCAACAAGCTTTCCAGCTGTGAAAAATGGCCAGCCACAAGTCACAATCACTACTAGATGTCAAATACCAATTACCGCAAACCATCAGATGACTGATGATTATGCTTGTTTGTTAAACTACAGATGTGATGTTGTTTCACGGCAAGCTGAAATAAAATTGTTTGGAGACTATAACGCAATGGTATTATTCATTTTTCTCTTTATTTTCAATTAATATAATCATTTGCTGGCTATTATAACTCATCAAAGCAATGAAAGCAATTGCAGCAGTGACTATAAATAACAAATCTTAGCATTTTATATGCTGGCATAATGTCTCATCCCTCCAACAGAGTCACAGATACTGGTGGAAAGTATGCCAAGGACAGCTGAATTCGCCTTAGTGGTCTTGTCTGACTCAAGGGATATCTCACAGGGGAGAAGAAATCTCTCCGCCTTCTCTTGAGCAGGTGGACTGCCAACACAAAAGCATTTTTTGCTCACTCCTCTCTCTGCCAAGTCTAAAATGTAGTCCTTCCATCTCCACAAATCTCCCTTTTATTTACCAAGGATAAAAGCAATCAATACAACTGTGAACACAGCGGCGCAGGGTGACATCCTTTAACCTGGAATTATAAACGTTTTTTGGACAGGTCAGAAAAAGCACACAATGCAATTCCTTTAGTGTTTGTCTTAAAACCTAAAACACAAGTAGTGTTAGATTTCTCAAACACACATTTTGTCACTCAACCTGACCAATACTAACATGGAAGTGCATTGTGGGCCCTGTGTGCATGAGAGCACTGAATCACAGCAACCTGCCCACTACAACACACCCACAAACCCACTAAGGAGTGAGTTACACAAATCAAACTACCTACGACCCAAATTTGTCTAGGAGGTAATGATAAGGAAATATCAGATGAAAGGGTTGGTTATATGTTTGTGTTTTAATCTTTAACTTATTATATTTCTACTGCTGTTTAATCAGAGTTTCCCCATTCCAATAATATGACATATGAACCAGGTCACATATACAAATGAACAGTAACCCTTTATCATAACGACAACTTACCGCACAGTGAATATGGAGCAAAAATTAACAGTGTCAAGGGCAGAGGCGCTGCTGCAAATTGGTGTTCATGCTTTGGTAAACAAATATTAACTTAACCTACTTAGTTAGGTTAACAAGATTCAGCCGTTAGCGCCAATAAAATTTGATTCCAGCATTATTTTAATGTCACAGCCCACAGGACAAACGTCTCAGCCACTCCTCGGTACATTTCATTCGTCCGTAATTCGGCAAATAAATGAGCAGAACTGAATACAGCAAAAAAACATCAGACAGAAAGTTGAATGACATGCTAAAGTAAAGCAAACGACAGGACAAAATTGGGTGCCAAGAGTAACGTAGCTAGCGATTACTGTGAAAACAGAAATGTAGGCGTTCACTGCTGACAGTGTTTATAAACACGGCCAGCTAACGGTAACGTTAGCCAGAGCTAGCCGGGGATACACCGTTAGGATTGGCTGCCGTTAGCCCCACTAGCTAAC
The DNA here is from genome assembly GCA_038419695.1 of Scomberomorus guttatus. Classification (NCBI taxonomy): domain Eukaryota; kingdom Metazoa; phylum Chordata; class Actinopteri; order Scombriformes; family Scombridae; genus Scomberomorus; species Scomberomorus guttatus. The sequence goes on from CM076455.1 coordinate 11,488,155, forward strand.
ACTTTCCCTGCGTTTTGTAACGCAACCGCGGTAGTTACAGAATAATTCTCAGAGCCGGCACAATGAAGGTTAGACAGCTAACTCTGTTTAACATTAGAGACTTCATTTAAATTGTTCACCTTCCAGGAGCCGAGAGATGAGGCTGTCCACGTTCAATTCACCCTCCGCCATCTTCAAACTGATGTTGTACAGTGTTGGCCAGTTCGATTCTGCCAGCAGACACCAGGAGGCGCTGTTGTCAAGAAAACAGGAGCCGTAGATGATGGACAAGAAACTAGTGAAGAGTGACCCGACATTAACTCACTTTAACCACCTTTCTATTAATTCCAAGAGTGTGTTTGTGGCTTTAGGCTGACAATATATATATCCTCATACATATCCTATATGTCCTACTAAATTTCATCCAGTTTTAAAACAACTTTATGGTTCGGAAACTGATTCAAAAAAGTTTTATGGTGCAGCGCCGGATCCTTTACAAGTAACAGTGCCCATACAACAATGTAAAATACTCCTTTACAAGTAAAAGTGATGCATTTAAAATCTTACTTAAGTTAAAGTATTGTCTGCAAAATGTACTTAAAGTATGAAAAGCAAAGCGTCAGAGTCTGTTGGACAGTATATTCTGTACCAGTGCGTCATATTTTATGGTTTGTTTGTAAAATCGACATATTTCTCCCTTTGAAATTTGGAAATACTTAAGTAAAATACTCAAGTAAAGTACAAATACCTCAAAATGGTACTCGAGTGCTCATATTTAAATGTGCTTAATTACTTTCCACCGCTGTGTGCAGGGATTAACGCAAGAAAAGATTTGTGAGCCTGAAAAGTTGTCCAGGACGAAATGTGTCCTATGTATTGAATTAAGTATTATATGAATTTGAAACTGCTCTATGCCTGAAATCAGGCATGTTGCCTGAGAACTTTAACCCCTGTGTATGCTTTAAACATCATTAACAGAAGCAGTCGGTAGCTTTCATCGCTGTGAGGAGGTCATAAATTCACCCTTTTATGTTTTATCAGTAGGCTGCTTCACTAATGGTGCTGATAAAGTTAATACATGCAAGCCGATGTGTGTCTGTGCGTCAAGCAGCATAATCCGTGCATGGGCGGTTTGTGTCATTTATGATATGGTGATATACTGCAGTTCCTGTGTATCTAAAATAAGTGCTATTAAGCTGTGATGGTGATGATTTCCTGGACAGGCAGGCTACATCATGTCAGGATCTCAGTTTCAATTGGAAAATCATTTATTCCAAATAACCACAAAATAGTTTTGTCACAATTAAAGGCATTGGTATTCTTTAAAACACACATACACAAAAACAATAACACGGCTATTGCCAAGTAATTATCATAATGGCTATGCAATGTTATTTATATTTACACCTACCAAGAGTGCACTGTTGGTACATCCAGAAAGAGTAACTAAGTACATCAGGTAATTAAGTTTTAAGGCAAGTATTTTATATTTTACTCCACAATTCAAAGTGTGACAGTACTGACTTCAAATAGATTTTCCTTTTAATAAAATACAGCAGTAATAAGTTAATATGCAGTCACTATTGTGTTTGATATCTAGTGATTGTTTCATTTAGTCATCGGGAGTATGGGGCAATTCGAGTTGTTAGACCAGCTACAACATTAAAATACATCTGACAGGTTTATGCAGCAGAAATATAACACTGTGAAGGGAATCATTCCTCACAATGAGTGCTCAATACTTTAAGATACTCATACACTTTTACTTGGGCATGGCCTGAATGCAGGACTTGCAATGAAATATCATTTAATTGTCTTATTTATTGCTTCACTTAAGGAATGAACTGGAGCACTTTTTCCACCCCTGCATCCAGAAATATCCTTTGTGGTTCAAGGACAATAGACAAAAGTTCTCTGGTCGAAGCAGACAGGCCTATCTTATCATTGCTATTATGAAAAATTTGTTTCTAAGAGTGCAACTGCCAAAACCACAAACAATATGTTTTGTATCCTACAGTTGATTTAAATGTTGGAATGTTGTTTTGTAGGTGTGGTTTGCAAATTCCTCCTTAAATAGTTCAGCGGTAAGTAGCACTTTAAAACACAGTGCCCTTCATCTCCACTGCAGCCGTCATCGTCCTCTTGCTTCTCTTGGCTCTGCAGGATAGGAGGAGCCAGGTGACACCCCAGCCAATCAGAAGACCCGTGACAGCCAGCACGGCAGCGAGCCACACTGGCACATTGTCCCGGCAATCAGTGGTGAGAGGCAGGGCTGTGCTGTGCGGTGTGAGTGCTGAGGTGGTGGTTGCGGTGGTGGTGGTGGTGGTGGTGGTGAGAGGTAAGGTTGTACCGTTGGGTGCTGTGGTGGTGGTGGTGGTCACACTGGGCAAGCTGTTCACCTTTGTGAAAATGTAAGGATGCTCCTGGAAGGCACAAGTAGGGAGGCCGTGAACTCAGTCACACTCACTTTCGTGGACCGTAGTTATGCACAAATTATGCAAATAAGTCACAACTGGGTCAGCAATAGCAGGTGAGAAGGGACTGTGTGGCAGCTTTCTTACCTCAGTGGGGCACTTGATGTTATTTCTGGCATTTGTGAAATTGTTGTACGTCTGCTTTTTGCCCACTGGCTCCAACTAGAGATAAAACAGAAATACACTTTTGCTCATCCAGATCACGACCAAACTGCAGCGAGATGTGGTCACTTAATCAGACTTCATCTGACACCCTTCCTCTGTCAAACAATGTTAGCCTCTCTCTTGTCGGACTCACCATGTTATTCCATATAGCTACAGCCATGTCAGCATGTCCCCGTTCACTGAAGTGGAAGCAGTCTGCAGAGAAGTAGGTGTCGTCAGGTCTGCCATCCTGGAGAAGAAATAATATCAGTGAAGAAAAAACAGAGAGTGCTGCACTGGGTTAAGACCAATAGTGTTGGTAATGTTGAGTAAAAAAATCAGACGCTCTTCAAGGATAGGGCAAGTAGTCAAGTAAAAATAAAAAAACAATCACTGTCCAGCATCACTCTGATTATGAGTTAAAAATCCTTTAATAAATCAGGGATAAACCATCGCGTTTCGACTTAGAGAGTCTTCATCAGGGTAATATAACATCAGTGTTTGTGGGAATTATGTGCTCTGATGGGAAGGGCTTGTTTCTGTCCTAAAGCTAAATGTTTGTAGTTCATTGGAGGGTGGGGAGTACATGGAAGGCTTACAGCGTTCACAGGAACAATGGAGTTTTTAAAAAAGGGCTGCACGACCACAGCAAAGTCCTCTCTGTCGTCATAGCGGCCTCCATACACCAATTTTTCCGTCTCAATCTGAAAGAAATACCACAAATGCTCATGTTATTAGAGGTAATCTAATGATCCTGTCTTAACAACAAGGTTCTATTCTGTTAAATAGTAACACTTAGCAAGCACACATTTTGGTCTTACTAACCTGTAGCTCCCGATTGATCCGTATTACTTCAGCCAGCTCTGGAGAGTCTTCTCCTGGTAACAAGAAGCACGGGCAGACATACCTGAGGATAAAATTTGAAAAGCTTATCAAACACTTTAAATGCTTTTATAAATGGTTGCATTTGTTGTTTGTTATTAATTCAGAGATAACGTGGTTCTTTAATAAATACCAAATTACAATATATTTCTTTGCTGGATTGACTAGATGTAGGATCAATATAAAGAGAAGTGCTATTGACTGAAAAATACTTTTGTCTTTCTCGGGACTCAGTGGTCTTGGTTTATGTAGAATTGATTTGGCATGAGTGGATCGATGAGCATACTTTTGTAACACATTGCACCCAAGACTATCCCTTTTGATCCTGCGAAGGCCTTCAATTTCAAAGATCATCAAGACGTTGACAATTGCCCTGGGAACCTACAGCCGGAAAGCAAGTACAACTGTCATTCAGGGAAGGGAAGAAATGAACCAAATTAATCTTGGAGAGAAAACTGCACATCTTTAGTGGGGCGTCTCTTGAGCATATTTTCAGTTATGGTATTTATCGCTTTATCTACATCATCTCACCTCTTTGTGCAACATATCCAAGCTTGTCATCATATGATGGCTGTAGTTCAGAGGTGACAAAGAAGCCTGTAGTTTTGAGACGGAAAGAATATTAAAATTACAAACAATGTTCGAGGCTTTTTATTAATTCATCCAAATAAATGTCCACATGTCCAAGTAAACCCTTGGTGACTCATACCTTTTTTTCATTAACAACTCTCTTTTGTTGTGACCAATCAAAAGTAGGATAATTACAGCACATTTGAGGGAAACTGGCCAAAATCGTGTCCAAAAAGCACATATCAACCAAAGGAGCCGACACCATGCAACATGTATGAGCGTACGAGCAACAACTAACCCTAAGCTGTCACTAACACAGTCTCAGAGCTCATCTTAAATTGATGCTGTGCTTTGATATGCTGCTTCAAAGCACAAACATTAAAAGAGAGACTACCCTGTCGGTGGAGCGCGAGGAGAGTAATGGAAAGGGAGAAAAAAAAAGGGGGAACGGAGAGAAGGGAGGCGACATGAGAGAGGAGAAAGCAAAGGAGAGAGCGAGACAGAGACAGGATGAAGAGAGTCTGGGTTGACTTCTGTGTTGTTTATGCCTCTTAGAGAACAAGGCCTGTCACTGTGCCCCATGTGCTTGTTTAATGCAGACAGAGGCTGAAATAGTGGGGGGGGGGGGTGTTTTGTGTTGGAGGGGTAAAGTGACAGAATGTGCTCATTCAAAAGAAACCATGTCTGCTCTCATCTCACTCTGACACAATAAAACAATTAGGGGAGGGCTGTCCACAAAGCTTGATTATTCTGCTCCAGTGCTTAGTCCCATTTGGAGAGTGATATCATGAGACAGCTCTACACAGGGCATCATACAACACCAGGGGATGTTTAACCGCTGCGCTAACAGAGGAGACTGTCTTTAAGGAGGGAAAGACTTTGAAAATGTCCTTCACCCTGGGGAGATTCCCTATGACGACTTCTTAGAGCAACTCACCCGGTCATTGCAGTACTGACACAGGTCATTGCCTCCAATGAAGAGGGTCACCAGCTTCCAGTCCTTCTCAAAATCTACTGCCTATTACAATTAAAAGGATAAAGAAAGATGGAATACAGATGAAATTCTCGTTTTTCTGTAAAATATTATCATCGGTGGTAACAAAATCATATCAGCGTCTGCTTTAGAATCACTTAGTGCCATATATTAAACTCACAGAGTTATTTTTCATCGTATCAATCAGGCGTCTGACTTGCCCTGGGATTCCTCTGTATAAAATTAGAGGTTTTCATTAGTGGACAAAGTATTTAAACAAAGTTCAGTAACACAGAACCAACCTGATAACAGATCAAACAAATGTTAGAACTCACGAAATTTTAGCTCCCGACACAGCCATGTTGAAGCCAGGCTGCCATTTTCCTCGTCCCTTTGACATTCCTTTGATTTTAGGATTAAACTTCTTAAGGATATCTGATATGAAAAAGCAAGGAAAAAAAAGAGCCAAAATACTAGTTTTATTACAGTCCAACTCTGTCATCTAGTGGTGCCAATGTGCATTACAAACCAAGAAAGCTGCAGGAAAGAAACAGTGGGGTGAGTGACTGACTTACTGGGTAATGTTGTGACAGTCTCGAGAGTTTTATCTCCTCCGATGCTTGTTAGTGAGAAACAAACAAACAACCGATGAATAAAACGGAGTGTACATGAATTTAATGTGTGTATAGTTTGTGCAGTCTCTCACCTCCATGACACTCCTCTATACTCAGTTCTTAGTTGCAGCAGATTCTTCGCCTTAGCACCAAAGCCGGCCTACGTGCAGAAAAAAAGATGGTTATACTATAGAGTAAGTTTCTGACTGACAACTGATTGACAAATGTTCAAACCCAAAGGATTTTATTACTTGTTCTAGTGGAGATCTCAAATTACCAAACATACTGAATATGCCTCTCAAAAACACACTCATGCACACACACACACACAGTGGTGATGATGCACAGATACAGAAACCATAAACACACAAATATTCTTTTGTACAAACGTACCGTTAAAGAGTCTCCCAGAGCAGCCACCACTTTGATGTCTGCCGGTCGTAACCTGTGAACTAAAAAAAAGATCAACATGAGCTTATTTTACATTGACCCCTTCTATGTTTACTCATACAAGATACCTGAGTAACACCTTGAATGTTTACCTGAAGTAGGCACTGAGTTGGATGGAGCTGTGTTAACACAGGAGAAGTCGCTGCCCCAGTTCTACAGAATGACATGTTTTATGCATTTATAGTTATAACCTATGACTCAGCATCATGCATAAATACTAATCTATGGCCATTCTTAAGTTGTGCTGTATATAAAAGCCTAGAAATTATGACCTACCGTAACTGGGGCAGGGGTAGGGGGAGGGCCTGGAAAGGTGTAGTTGCTGTTGACAGCAGTTCTAAAGAATGGGATAGTCTGATAAAGAAACAATAAAAAGCACATTTAATACACAAAAAATATTTAAAAAAATAAAATAAAAAATACAATGTATAGTAGTAGATAAAGTGTTGAACTGTGACGTGAATGTTGTTACCTCAGAGGGGCACTTCAAATCAATTCCAGCCATGAAGTCTTGAGTAGAAGTCTTGTTGCCCACTGGCTCTAACTATGAGATTATTAAAAGTCAGCGGTTAATTTTGGATTATTGTAATAGAAATAGAAATATCTGACCGCATGTGGCAAAATGCATTTCTTGACTTGACTTGTAATAAAATAACACCTACCATGTTGTTCCAAAGAGCACGAGCCATGAGAGTGTGAGCTTTCTGGCTGAGATGAAAACAGTCAGGTGAAAAGTAAGAACGATCAGGCTTTCCATCCTTTAAGAAAAATAGGAAAGGTTAATAAAAAGAAGAATTGACAGGGATTAAAAGAAATGAGTGGAATATTTATTGTTTATATATTTATTGTTTCAGGTGTGTCAGCCCTTACTTCTAATGTGGGAAGGAAAACTTCTCTGAAGAAGGGCTGCAGTACCACAGTGAAGTTGTTGTGTGTGTCATACCGGCCCGAGTCAATTAGCTCTCTCATTGCGTGCTGGGAGAAAAGACAAAAAGCATGTGTAAAAGACCTGATCTAACCCTATCAAGCCTATCTATCGGTATTAAATTTACTTTTAAGTTCTCCAAGTCAAATTAAGCCAAAGTGTGTTTGTGTTGTGGTCACAGAAATCCAAAAAAAACACGAGGAAATAAGGAAAAAATAAGATTCTTCCTTTCAGCATTCCTTAGTCGTGTACCTGATAAGCTCTGTTGAAGACATTGACCCTCTGGAGTTCAGAGGATGCCTCTTTAGGCTTCAGTATGCAGGGGCAAACTAAGCTGAAACATAAACGTCAAAACTGTTAAATAATGACTCAATCAGTTGTTTGGTCAACTCTTCGTTTTACAGAACCAAAAATCACCGACCTTACAAACCAGGTGGGACAGCCCAGAGCTTTATCTCGGTGTAGATCACGCAATGGTACAATGTTTAACAGTTCAACTAGATTGACGATGGCACGAGGCACCTGGGTGGGAACACAACAGAATGGCTGTAATTTAGATACAACTGTGAAAGGGCGAGCATACATTGAGGTTGCGTGTTTGTGTAAGTGGAGCGAGGTGCAAGAAATTTTAAAAAACATACTTCACTATGGAGTATGTCCAGAGCTTGGCGGATACGCTCAACCACATTCCTGGGCGAGAAAAAAACCTGTGGAAAATATGGATCTCATCAGTGAACACGACGCAAAGCAAACACGGACAAACTTATGTATGGAATTATCATTCATGGAAGTAAAAAAAATCTTAAAAATGTAGATAAGAATGCTCACACTGTCTGTGCAGAAGTCACATATGTCATTGCCTCCAATAAACATGGTGATCACTTTCCAGTCGTTGTGGAAATCAATGCGCTGATAAGCACATAAGAAGGAAATGTGATGTTAATTTGTTAATTGTGAACATAAAACTGAGACAAAGGTTGCTTTGTAGAGGCTGCGTTTTTAGTTTACTACCTTACCGAATCATTTTTCATTTTGTCCACTAGGATGCGCACCTGTTGTACCATATCACTGAAAACACAAAGAAGTTTTGATTTGTAGAGTCCACGAAGTGAAAAAGCATTCTTCTAGTGATCTGTAAGTTCTGCTGGGGTTTTATTGATTATTTGATTCAAAGAGTAAGTAAGAGTAAAACGTAATGAATGATAATAAGTAGACAACATGGACTGACCCACTCTGAGCTCCTGCTACAGCCTGGTTGAGGAAGGCCGCAGGAGAGTCCTCCTTGCCTACTCCCTCTGAGAAGCCAGTCAGTGAGGGGTTAAACTCCCTCAGGATGTCTGCATACCACAAACACAGGAAAGGTAGAAAAACTAAAATGGATCTTAAACAGATCCAGAGAAATTTGTGCATTCTGTCTTCTGTATTAAATTAGGAGATTGACTATAATCTCACACAGGAAATATCTTTTTTTTTTATTTTAACATATGAAAAAACAGAATCATCATAGGTTAATACATCATTTGCTGTCGCAAAAATTCTCCTCGTCCTGTCATTTATATTTTTTAACATGTTTTGAATATTTAGCATCTTAGTATTTGCAATCAAAGACATCCTACAAGCATTTAGTCGATTCAGGTCGTTAGCTAACTTTAAAAGATGTCTGCTGGACAGTGAGGTCTGGTATGATTGTGATAAGATAGCACAATCATAGATGTTATCAAACATAACGCTGCAATCGGCAGATGATGAACATCTTATATACGATAAGATAAACCTCCAGTAAGGTAAGTAAGTAAGTAATTTTTATAGGATTTGGTTTGTAGGCCACGCTATTATAATATTTGGACAAATAATAATAAAGGAGATGAACATACTTGGCAGAGTGGTCACAGTGGTAATGTTTTCATCACCACCAATGCTGAAAATTGCAGAAACAGCCCGTTAGGTTTACAGCAAATGCAGCTCACATAATTACCATGACCGCAGTTAGTGTGGTATTTTCCCACACTATCAAAATTTAAACAACGGTGTACTTTAGCTTATCTTACCTCCATGACAGTCCTCTATACTCATTAATCACTAACAGGAGGTTGTCTGCCTTTGCACCCACACCATTGGCTGCCTGTAGAAAACATATGATGTGAGATACAGTAGAGAGACCACGCAGAAGAGCCAGGGGTAATATACAGTATCAGTCAAAAGTTTGGACACACCTTCCTATTCACTTGCATGAGAAAGCGTGTCCAAACTTTTGACTGGTACTGTACATTGAACCAGAAGCAGCAACAAGTTATATCTATTATAATTATATATGATTGATATACTGTATAAATTTGACTGGAAATCAAAAAGTACAAGAAACTCACTGTCAGAGAGTCGCCTACTGCTGCCACCACCTTGATGTCTGCAGGTCTGAGTTCATGAACTACACAGGAGAGAAAATAACGTGGTCAAGTGTGGTTGGATTTAAATACATTTCCAAACACGTGTGAGCAGAATAAGAGCTAAAAAAAAATGTTTTGTACCTGAAGTAGGTGTCGTAGGAGACGGACTACGGTCTGTGCAGGGTATTTCGGTACCCATGACCTGAAAAACATGCAGTCTTCTTTAATAAATGAAACTGTATACTCTACTCTTCAATATAGTTTTGAAATTGTCAAAGAAAAATCTTACTGGATCTGTTAGTGAAGAGGCTTCGCTGTAAACCTTCTCCTCTCTGCTGGTGGGGGAATTGATATGTGTCCGCAGGAAAGGTCGTTCCTGGAAGTCATGTCATAGTTTTAACCGTGGCATCGGATATAAAATCTTGATTAGGTTGAAAGTTTTCCCGATGATTTGGGGAGTCTTGGATTGCTGCTGCAACACTTTGTGAAGCATTTCTAAACATTTTTCAAGGCTGTAACACATGGCACCACCACATTTAGGGATGACTTGATAAACTGTTATGTTATGTGATGGCAGGCCTCACCTGGGTGGGGCAAGGAATAGTGATAACACTGCTGTCCATGACCTCTGTCTGGCCTGTTGATGGCTGAAGCTATGGGAGGAAAAAGTCACGATTGGTTAGGATTTTGGGCCATGTGGTGCCATCCTGTGCAGCCAATGACCACATAGTGTCAAACAGTACTGATTACACAATGTATTTCATATACATGTGGCATGAACAAAGCTGGAGAAAATCATCCCTGTAAATAATCTAATCAAGTTAATCTTTACATCTCTTATCAAATCTCTCTTCAGAACAATAAAACTTCACAATAATCATCTTACTTTTGCTTTGAGGGTATCATTGAGACTTTCCCCTGTTTGCTCATTTTACAACTGAGACACAAGGTCAATTTCAGTGTCAGAACAACTTATAGATAAATACGGAGAGTTTTCAACAAGCTGCTTGGTCACACAACACTACATTATATTTACACTGTAGATATAACTGTCAGTCAATAAGAACTTACCAGGTTTGTCCATAGCTGAACAGCTAGTTGGTTTATGTCGGATAATGTGTTTTCCTACAAAGAAGCAGATGAGCTTTTACTAGTTACACATTAGCCGTTTCAAGGGTTTTTCATACATTCATGATACTGGAAGGAAGGCTGTATATCTTACAGTTGTTAAATACAGTATTGTTGATGATAACTGGCAACCAGGTGTAGCTTTTCTCTACTTACAGAATCTGAAATGGGATCAGCGATTACTGGTTCAGACTGTAGCAGGGCGGTGAAGTCTTCACTGTTGCTGTGCCACTTTGGATTTTCCAAGGCATAATTTAGAGAGTCCTAAAACAAGACCAATGGATAACTGTCAAGCAACTAGCCAAATATGGTTCAGAAGAGGATGAGCCAAAAGCATTGAAATATCATTCATTTATGTATACTTTACCTGCAGTTGTTTTAGAAGAGTTGCTTTACGTAGTCGCTGGTTTATGTTTTCATCTGTCATACACTCACACCAGCTACAAAATAAAAAAGCAAGCACATCACTGCGACGTGTCTTTTACAAATAACAGGATTATAACACTATGGGCTACATACATCAATGTAAAATGCATAGAAAGTTTCTGTCAGTTTTTATAGTTTAATACAAGCTGCTTTGCTTGCTTTTTACTACCCAAATATCAAACACTCACTTGTCCTGTTGATGATTTGTGCTCCAGACCACGACATGAACTAAGGTGTGATGTAACTGTGAAAATAAACCCGACATATTAGATTTTTTTTTTCCATTTTATTTGTTCATTGCAAAATTATATTTATCAAAGGGGGCTATACCTGCTTCTGCAATATTTGCAGAGCTCCTTCCACTTCCTGTACAACAGCGTTAACATCTGCAGCAACCTGAAGCACAAAGAAACTTTTATACTCTTATCATCCTTTACAAACCCTAACACATGCAACATCAAACAAGATCAAACGACATTTTGATGTCTTTATGAAACAAGAAATCTTACATGTGGTGAACAGGTGCATGTAAAATCTGTTGGTACAAAGAGCAGCACAAACTTCCAGTCTGAGACCTGCGAAGATACAACAAAAAGCAAACTGAGCAAACTCCATCCACTGTGAGATGTGGGAAAAAGCTCCGGAAAAAGCAAGTAAGTGGACCTTGAATATTTTGTTATTACCAGATTGCTGTTTTTTTCCCTACACCCTATTCATTTATGGCATTAAAATGCTTCAGGTTTAGTTTCATCCAACTATTTTTATGTAACCTGTTGAGGATCATGAAGCACCATCATCTGTTTAGTCAAACTCTCACTAACACCTTTAGGTAAATGTGAGTTTTAAATTCACCTAATCCAACTTTCATGTCCTTGGACAGTATCACGTGAACATGAGGAGAACATAAAACGTCACACAGAAAAGTCCCAGACAATCCTGACTGTCTTGCTGTGAGTTGACAGTGCTAACCTCTGAGACACCGTGCCACCCTGCTTCACTCTCAGATAACCATAAATGAAAGAGAGCTCTTTGTTCTTCCTCACAGTCACTGCAGGATTCGGAGCGCCCTGGTAGCCGAATGGTTACAGCACATGCCACATAACTGTCCCAAAACATATCTTTAAAAAAATCACTGTAGGATTTCACTATCAGTCTAACAATCACTTGAGTGTTGAAAATGAACTGTTTTTTTTTTTGTTACTGCTAAGAAAAAAGTAAAGGGGGAAATACATTTACTTTTACAATTTGATAGTCTGCTTTCAATAAAAGTGTTATGGCAACTCTTTCTTTTATTTCTTTATAATCATGTTATAATGGACAAACTCACTCAGAGAAGTGTTTAAAATACATAAAACATTGTTACGAGAAGGTTAATATGTACCTGATGTGAAAGGGTCAGAGACAGTTCCTCTGCTTGCTCCAACAAGCTCCTGCAAAACATTTACTGATAAATAACATACATGCAGCAATCTCCTACAACATTTAGAGTTTATGTCATGTGCACGTGTGTGTGTGTGTGTGTGTGTGTGTGTGTGTGTGTGTGTGTGTGTGTTACCTGGGCTGTAATGAGGCCTTATTCACATGTTCATTGATCACTTCGGGGTTAAACATAGACAGCAACTCTGTTCAAGACACATAAACACAATTATAGAGACTTCTGTTAATAAGTCTCCCAATTTTGCTCCCCTGTAGAAATTTCCATAAAACACAGTAATAGTGGATCATGTACATTATGTGGTAATTGTTGTTGTGAAAAGAGAAGCTGATGAAAGTGTCAAGTCATGTTGTCAGTTTTGCTTAGTTTTATGTAAAAAGAGGGTCAACGACCTGTGTTTATAGCCCACAGCCTTATCCTGAGAGATAAACTCAAGCGTTTTTTTCCTTGAGAGCTTTTTCTTCAACATATGCACCATATCTGGCATTTTGACTCTGACCTTGAACTAAACTGTCTGCAAATTGCAAATACTTTCAGAGTTATTAAGTGACAGAAAAAGTAAATTGTAGTTAACTGGCTATATATATTTATATTTCTGTAAGAATTATGTCCAAAACCGACACCACCATCTAGGTAATATTAAACTGCATATGATTTTAGATGAATATAAACTTCTATGTTTCTTCTTGATGTTCGTAATACTCAGTAGTGAAAAAGTTTAGACTTACCAGCTAGTCTACTGACCACTCTGGATGCTTCGTCCCTAAAAATAAACACAGGCACATTGTTATAGAGACAGCGATGATTTCATTATATTAGCTTCAACTGCATGATGTATGTGTTGTTACTTCCAGTATTACTGAACCCTATTTGTGCATTTCGTCTTGGCTCTCTACCTGTGTGTTTGAGGCATCCCCAAGGCATAAACAGCCGAGATATCAGCCGGTCTGAGAGCATGAACTGACGGAGAGGAAAAAGTGGTCAGAAATGTCACGATGCAACACCCGACACATATTTTAAATACACTAAGCTTGCATCCAAGTAATAAGACTATTGAAGGGGCCGATTCTTATGCCACAGTAATCACTTAAACTAGTAAACAGATTAATATGATTATTGATATCAGTTGGATAGTGCAGTAGAAGCCTACCTGAGGAGGATGGGGAGAGTGAGGCAGGTATTGGTGAGCAGAGTATTGGCATGTAACCTTCTGTCTGTAACATAGAAAAACTATTCCTCAGACTGTCACTGGATTTATACAGAGCAAATTATTTATGATTTGATTAATGAGCACCAAAGTGTAACAACTGACACACAGTACCTTCTCTGCTGATGGTTCATTTTGTACATGAATGTTGACAGCGTCTAAATGTGACAGAAGAAAGTACCCAAGTGAACTCAGAGGGAACATTAGGTTTAAAAGCTTTTTTTTAATAGCTAAAAAAAGTCATACATTTTGTAATGTTAACAGGTAAGAATAAAAAGGCTTCATTTTGTCCCCTCCCCTTCCCCTAGACGCAGTGATCTTATCAATAATTGTGCTGTTGTGTTTACTTTAACCTGCATGTTAGTACTGATTCATGAAGAATTAACTGAATTTATTTTCACTTATTGCTTTTGGCATCAGAAACTACTCCATCTGTGTTATAAACTGCGGTGCGATAAACTTTGTGGTTTTCTCTTTTTGTATTTGCACAGTGGATATTTATACTAAACTAATAGAGATGATGTACACTTTCCTTACATCAAACTCTATAATACATAACTAAAGCATCAGGTACTGGGTAGATTAGAGTGTAACCTACTTACATCCACATTTTGGCAAATGGCCTATAAGTGCTAAATTAGGTACAACAAACATCAACCAGCACTGTGAACATGACCACAAAAAAAAAAACAACCTTCATTTAAACAGGCTGACTTTTCAGTTACCAATTCATTCTAATTTCATCACGACTGCACCACTTACCTTGCATTTAACCATCCCTAACTGCAACAAGTAATTCACTGTGTTAAATTTGTCTAAACAACATTGTGAATTTATCCGTGGGCTGTACTTTACCTGTAAACTGAGCGCAGGATCCAACAAGGGCTGCCAGAATCAGGAGTGCAGATCTAGTCATGATGTGCTGAGATACTAAGTGCCTTCCACACTGAGGGGGTTTGTGTAATGCCCTCCTCTTTTCCCCCCTCAGCCTTGGAGAAAGAATGACTGTATGCTTTCAGCGACTGTAAAAGTACACTGTACCTGTAAAGGGTGTGGAGAAGGCAAATAGTTCCCAGGAGGGCAGAGTTTTAGAAAGGAAAAGAAGAGAAAACCCTATTTCTTATGCAGAAAGAAGCATTGATCAGATCAGTCCTGCTGTTTTTAACTCGCTCTCTTTTATTCTCAGTCATATCTTTCTCTTATCACTTTATCTGGATAACAATCAACAAAATTACTAGTCGCACCTCCTCGTCCTCCTCTTCCCTATCTCTGCATTTATTTGCCAGTGTATAGCTGTCTCATCTGCATTTTTTTTTCTGTAAATCTGAGAAATAATCTCATTTCTTGCAACTGACACATAATGGAAGGTCAGTGAGATGTCACCGTGACATTTGAATGGCATGACGTGTCACCAAATCTATGTATATATGGTTTCTGTATTTTTTACAATACTAAGCCAGACAGTAACACCGTTAAACCGGATATCCAAAATAAAAAAATGCAATCAGATACCATTGTTTACCAATAATAATGGCACATTGATATAGACATTTGTTGCAGAGAAATCTTTTAAAAAATCATATCTAATGAGATGTTAGTTCTCTAAGCTTGTGTGTTCAGTGTGGTCTTCTTTTTATTTGGAAATAAACATTGCTAATTAACATTTTTGGAAAAAGTCAGAGTGTGCACATCCACAAAACCTCACTGTGATAGGTGCTGCATACAAAAATCAATTAAACTGCAATACTGCGATTTTTGCCTGAGGAAGTTTAAATTAAAGGGAGCTTTGATTTAGTGTGTGGGTACTCCTTGTATTGCAGGCTAATTAACATTTTTAGCAGCATTTCATAGTTAATAAAAATGTATTTTGACAACATAAATGTCTCCTAAATATTTTAAAAAGGGATAAACGATGATAACATATGACATCGTCCAGGAGGCACACTTTGGCGCTGCTCTATCAATTCAAGGAATAGGAAGGAGTTTGTGGACACAGTGATAGTAACCAGAGAGATTTTCCGTGGAAATGAATACATTTCTGGTTCATAATAAAACTCATTTGTGTGTAAAAGCTCAAACAGTTACTTTATGATACCCTTCATAGCCCCTTTATCAAAGTTTAAAATCTTAGTTCTCAAGCTTTTAGAGAGGGGTTTTCATGCTGAATTAGATCGTTGATAATATTGACAGAGCTATGCAAATCATAAGGATAACATGTGTAATGTCTTTTTTTTTAAATATGCTGCTCTTTAACTTACAGTGATACGAGTGCTTTACTGGATGCATATTCATAAAACAGCTCCTAATCTGGGATGATAACTTCCTTGTATTTCATATATTTTACCAGGGTTATATAATTATATGTTAACAACCAGCAATTTAGTAAAACTGGAGAGGTTCAGTTTTGGAGATGTGACGAGATATGATTTGATTGCTAAATACTTTATGAGTTTGTCCTTAGATTGTCTTTGCAGATAGCCTGACCCTTGGAATCAGGAAAGAGTAAAACAATAGGTTATCTTGATGATGTGGCTTTATCAGTGATGTCCATCAAGCAGCACTTTTTTTTTTTTTATTTTTTTTTTTTTTACAGTTTATTATGTTGCGATATGTTGCATCAAAATGGTATAATACATACACATACAGACAGGTGACAGATTAATAGAATAACTTGAATAAATGAGTGGAGGAACATAAGAAATGCAGATGCATCCATACAAGGTCCAAATGTGGAGGGGGACACCAAATGAGTAGGACTTTTTTTTTTACTGACAGGTGTTGTATACAACTTTTGGAAATATACCCTCATTCTCCCTTCTTGGTGTCTTTTTCCACCATTGACTTGCATGGGTTTTGATCTGGTTTGATTTTCAAAGGTTTACTGATTGGTCAGTTTTCGCCCGACAGCCACCAAACTTCATGTGCTCCCTCAGGCTGCCAAACACTCAGTGAATGGCACCTTGACCCCGACTTGCCTTTTTGTCTGTAGGACTGGGAGGACTTTGGGCTAGCGATACCATTGCTGGCTTCATTGTCATTGTGAATTCATATTTGAGGTTCTTGCAGCGGAGGTGCTATTGTTGCATTTTTTTGGGGGCTCCAATCTAAAATCACACCTAGGGCACATAACATAGCTCATTTTTAGCTCTTTTAGCTCAGGGAATCATTTATTTTCGACTATAATTCCATCCATAAGTAACACAGTGACAGAATGTATGACTGTTTTGGTCATGGGTTTCATACCCTTTCTGTAATAAAACATCTAAAAGCAAAAATCTTATCAGACGGGGGTCCGTGGTCTAATTTGAGTCAGTTTAGGGAGAACCACTGCTTTTAGCACTGCTCACACACGTGAGGGCTGTCCTGCTCTCTGCTGCCACCTCGTGGAGCAGCAGGCCGCTGCAGCGGAGGCCGTTGCGTCATGACCGGATGTTGATACTGGTTTGGAGCACAGCGCAGCAGACAGGAACAGCTGAAAAAGAACAACAAAGCCACGAAGACGACGACGACGGCTCAAACAACAGAAGTGCGCCTAAAATATACTAAATATATCGGTGACATCATCGTTGGTGGAGACATTTTGCGCTAATAAAGCCATATTCGACGAGGTAGGAAGCCGTCATTTACAGCTAAGCAGAAAATACGTGTTGTTGTTGTTCTTCAGCTGTTGTCGATATCGCTGTTAGCTGAACGGCTAACGTAACGTTAGCTTCTTTTGACGCGTTGACTTATTCAGCGCGACAGCATTCAGACAAAATGTCCCAACTCACAACGGAAACCCGCAAACGGGCTTCCTCCAGTCAGTTAGGCAAACTCATTCATCTTTTATACGCTGTGTTTTTCAGTATTCCTCATACTGACTTTTATTTTCAGCCCCATTCAAAGCTCAGCTGCCATCTACAGTCAACAGTACTCATGACAAGCCAGTCAGGAACAGAAAGTACTTGTTGAAATGTTAAACATGGAGCTACTATGGCAAAGGGAGGTAACAGGAACACCACAAAATACAGTTAAACCAAATACCTATTGAGTTCATAATGCTTGTTTTTTTGTTGAGGCTGTCAGAGTTGAATTTGTGATATTTTTGTATCTTGTTAAGTTGCCAGTTTCTTGTAAAAAATTATGTTTGGCTATTAAAGATGGCAAATTCTGCCGACTGACATTCAGTTTCCGTGTGCTGTGCAGCACTACAGGCCTATCGTTAAACATTTTAAGTTTCAAACCCAAGCTGAGATAACCCTGAGTAATCCTCATGATGAGTAATGTGACATTTATGTGTGCACTGGATTGCCAGTTTAATCAGCCCAATATAAATAGTTTGCCCTTGTATTTTTTTCTCATATAAGCCTCACTTCTTCACTCCCAGAAAACTGAACAATGGGACGTATCTTCTTGGACCACATTGGAGGAACACGCCTCTTCTCCTGTGCCAACTGTGACACCATTTTGACCAACCGGTCGGAGCTTATCTCCACACGTTTCACAGGAGCCACTGGCAGAGCTTTCCTCTTCAACAAGGTACAGAGACATTAACCAAGTAGATTTTCCTATTATATTCCCTCCTCAATCATAAAACCTATTATAAGCTCTGCTCTTCAAAACTCTGTCTATTTCCTTGCTTCAAAAATTGTGTGCATGCCTGTGTCCTAACCCCCACAGGTAGTGAACCTGCAGTATAGCGAGGTGCAGGACAGAGTGATGCTTACCGGCAGGCACATGGTGAGGGATGTCAGCTGCAAGAACTGCAACAGCAAGCTCGGTTGGATCTACGAGTTTGCTACTGAGGACAGTCAGAGGTACAAGGAGGGACGTGTAATCCTGGAGAGGGCGCTGGTCAGGGAGAGTGAGGGCTTTGAAGAGCATGTCCCGTCAGACAACTCATGAGCCCCTAACCTCGGATTAACTCGTGTGGGGAAAGCTCACTCCCGAGTCCTCCTTTCCCTCTCCTTTATCCCCCTGCCTCTGCACTGCACACCACCATTTGCAGATTTAGTGGTCTGTGAAGTTTTGGCTTCACCCTCTTACCCCACCCCAGTCTCTGGTCTATGACCTTAGACCTCTGCTGATTTGAAGATTGAATTTGCTGGATCTATTCTTGCTGAATAGGCTCCCCCAAAATACGCCCTGATTTATGTATCACAGGGCGCCCCCCCCCCAAAAACAGCTGGGGACTCAGAAAGGGAGTCGTAACTTCACTTGTTTACGTGTTCCTGCACGGTCACACAGAATTTTCACCACCACTGCACAAGGCATGCTCCACACTTTTTCCATATGGTAATTAAATACATGCATGATAACAGTCACGGTTAGTCACGTAACAAAATGCATCACTTGGTTGTTCTGTTTATTTAGATAACTGGAGGCAGTAGAGCTGAGTGTGCTCATCCTCCAGACACGGGCAAAGCAACCGGCCCCACTCTACACAGCAATGTTAAATCAACCAAATGGAGGTGTCACTCTACATATAGCTTTCTTGGCTCTTGTGCTTCTGTGTCGTGAACTTTGTCCCACTGTACTTGTCACTGGTGAGCACTGAATGCATTTAAGACCATGATAGTTGTTATTTCTGTATATCAGTGTATATCAGTTACCTTTTCTTAGCTGGTAGTGTTATTAATGTAATAGTGTTTAAAATCTACATTCTCAATATGGAACGCACAGATTGATGTCATATTTAAGTATTCATTGTAGTGTTTGACAGTGGTAGGGATTTTATTTAGATCTGTCTCACATGATGTGCAATTATTTTGAGTGATGTGACATTCTTGAAATGTACACAGTGTCCCTCTGATACAGTTCATAGTGTGGAAGTGATCTCCTGTACAGCAGACAATCGTACAATTGATCCTACATTTCAATTCAGTTCTACCACTCTCCATCTGTTACCGTGGATTCTGTGCCTGTGTGGTGTGCCGTGTGAAGAGCAACATGTCACTATGGTGACTTATCAGGAGCGTGTACCTTCCAGCCGCGTGTCTTCAATATGACGGAGGAGGAATGTGTCCGTGAGACGTGACGGAGACGTTCTCTGTCTGTTTGCTGGTTTAAGGATAGGATAATTAGAGGATGGGTCATGCAAGCGTTTGAAATTAGCAGGATGGAAAAGGTAACGGAGCCTCTAAAGGAATAACTAAAACCACAACACAAAAAGCAGTTAACAGTCTTTTCTGTAACACAGAGCAGTGCTGAAAATGACAAACCAAAAATATGTTTCAGTCCTGCTTGAGTCTGATTTTTAGGCCTGTATTCATTTGAACAGCGTGCTGATGAGCCATCCTCTTTTTATAATCCTAGGCTAAGGGCACATTTGGTCATTAGATGGCCTGTAAGACAAAGCCAAACAAGCTTGGTGTCATCCTCTGATTAGGCCACAGACGTTTTAAGTGTCCTGTGAAGATTTCAATAAAAATGTCAAATTGTAAAAAAAAAAAAAAAAAAAAATCTTAATTTTTATGACATTTGAGGTTATTTTTGGACTAGGTTCTGGTACAGCATCATGGCCCTGGTTTATCAGAGTGAGTTAAGCATATAGAGTGTATATGCTTGCAGGCATTACCAGAATGGCCCAACCTTCACTTTGTGACACTAGGTGTTTTTGCTTGCCTTTACAAGGTCATGCAAGACTGCTAGTTGTCATTTCTACAAAAAAAAAAAACTTAAATTAAATATATATAGCTTTTTTAGAACACTGACACCATCCATATCACCAGGTCAGTGCAGTGAACGGCCAATAGCCATGACAGATTATCATTTTGTTACTCACTTTTAGCATTTTAGTGATTGGCCAGTTGTTTTTATTTGCTTTACTTGATATTATTATTATTTTATTAATGGATACATTTATCTTATTGTGCATTTTCTTGATTGGAGGTTTGGAGGGAAAAAAAAGTTTTCTTGTATGACTATAGCAAGATTTTCTCTGCTGTTATTTCTAAATAAAGATGTGATTTTGCTGGGTTCCATTCTTATGTTTGTTTGTTTGTAGCCCAGAACATGTTTTTGTCATTAAGCACAATAAAATTGGGGAATTATTAATTGCTAGTGTTTTTATCAACGCAAGTATTGCTTGAAATCTATAGTCAGGTTGTTTCCAAACACCGTGGCATTACAATAATCACTACTAAAATTATTTTTGTTCCTCTTCTCTAACAAAACCCTTTTTGCAACAAGACATTTACATTTAGGATTTCCAAACGTGGCTTAAGCCTTTTGCTGATTACAGATTTGGAAATAAGCACACATGGATTTACAAGCTTAGTGTTTGAATATTGTCATGTTCATGTCCATAAAGATATGTGGATTAGCTCATGAGTAAATCTAAAGCCCTGGACCTCTAGGTGGCAGCAGAATACTGAGACAGGATGATCTCTGAAGATGTTTTTGTCTGGGAAGCATGATGCTCAGTCCCTTGCCTGCCTCTGACGTCAAGCAGCTTGGCACGGTCTGTGGAGCTTCACTGCAATCTGGAAATACAAGTCAGTGATGTTATTCCCTGGAGCAAAGAAAATGAATGAACTCTGCTGAATTATTTGCAGTCCCAAATGCCCAACACAGGCTGATTTTGGAACAACTATTAAAGAGAAAATGCGACAGAAAAAGCAAATATTTGTGACAAAAATATACCGCATCTAGAATACAAATCCCGTTTTAATCCTACCTATTCAGCGCTCACTGCAGATCACCATGATGCATGCATTTGGTTTATAAATAGGCAGTGATGATTCACTCCTAATCCACCCATTAATGTTGCAGTGCTGCCGTAGAGATATTTATAGCACTGATCCTGTTGGAAGGCTTCTTTGTTGTCTGTGAGGGTCTGTGTCACAGTGGTGAAATCAACAACAGGTCTACTCTTCAGCTGTCACTCCTGGATGGGCATGGCCAATTAAACTCAGCCCTCACAAATATTCATTAAGGCTGTCGAGCACGGCAAACTGTTCCGGTCATGTCTATTCTTGAGTTCACTGCAGTTGCTTGATTTGTTGTTTGAGGGATCTTGAGCATTAACAGATCGAGAAGAGTGACGTTTTTATAACCGTATGTAGTGCCATTTAAATACCGCACATGACTAGAAGCAAAAAGGAGGCTCCATTTCCAGAGCTTGCTGAGTCTTTGACTTTGTCCTGGTGTAACCTCTGGATTGTCTGTCTGTCTCTTTTGGATAGCCATCTGGCCAGATAAGGATAATTACACTTGATCTTATTAGTCTGCAGGCAATTGGATCAACATGGCACAAATGTAGATGTAACATAGTCTTTAGGTGTGTGTTCACAGTAAGAGCTATTTTCCCACAGTGCTCTTGAGCAGGACCTGAAACAATGAGATTCCCTGAAGAAACTAACCTCAGGCTCCCATCGCCTGTGCCCGAGGGATCCTGTACAGCCATCCAGCTATTCTATTACTGAGAGAGGCAGTCTTTTAAGAGCAAATCTAATAATAGGAAAAAAGACACACGAGTGAAGTGATGCTCTCATGTGTCTCACATAGGACGATTGAGCCTGTGTGCATCATCCATCTTTCTTCCACCCACTCAAACCTATCAAAAAAAAATTTAGGTTACGTTCACATGCAGATGATGATTTGGGGGGGGGGGGGGGGGGGGGGATAAGAGACCATTAAAAGAACCTGGAGCATAATTGCACCCTTAATTGGACCATGATTCATCATCCCCGGTCAGCTATTTTAGTTTATCCTCACCTTTGTCTTTCTTTGATTCCACGGGATGTCAGCATCACCCTGCCCCCCCCCCACCCCCCACATCCCCCCAGGAAAGCAGAGATATAGAATATAGACATGAACTTCTCTCTTTCCACCACTCTCTCACACACACACAAAGGAGTGACATCATTCTGTCAGCGGGAGAAAATAGCATGCTTTCCATTGACATCACTCCACATCCCGTTGCTAGGAGACAAGGGAGTCAACATTGGTTACTATGGTGACCGCACTTCACCTTCAAAGCTCCTGACCTTTTTGGTTGTCTGTGGTAGACTAGAATGCGCGTGTGTGTGTGTGCAAAACACACAAGGCAAACCCTGGTGTTGTGTAACATGAGCGTTCAAGGTCTTGTTGACTCATTCACTGCAGTGTAGTGATTTTTTTTAATAGTACATTCTAGATTAAAAGACTGTCGAGACAATACACAACATGCCCTGCAACAACTAATAATGACAGTGTAAAAACCTGTCACAACGTAATGGAAGTGTTGTTTTACATTAGAGGAGTGATGGATAAACTAAATAAAATCTGTGAAAATTGCTACGTAATGTAATAACGTCACACTACACTATAATGTCAGTCATGTCTTTGTGTGATGGCTGTAACATTTTAAACTGATGATACTGTTTATCCAGTGACGTGAGCCGTTACATCTTTTATCAGAAGATTAAGTGAGTTTTTGGCAACATTGGCAAAGGACATAAAACTAGAAAGAACCATGACTGGAGACTAGAATGAGTTGATATAGTTTATTTATATATATATATGCATTTTTTCCTTTAATAGACTGACAGTGTCTACTGTGTTTACCTGAGGACAGTGACTTTAAAGAGGTCCAGCATCAGCGAGTGGTAATAATGAGCAACAACAAAAAAAAAAAAAAACAGCACAAGTGATACATGTAGATTCAAGCTGGTTCAGGAGATTTGAATTGGTTGAAAACACAGATACGCACCGTTTTTGGTAAACTACTACATGCTGATGATAAAATTGGTAACACAGCTAGATCACAGTGACTGGAAAACAGCCCCTTTTACACTTTAACTACAGGAGCTTCAGATTCATATAAACAAAAGAGACGCTTGAGTCAACTTTCTATTGTGTGGCTTAAAGACATTTTTCACAAAATAAGACTGGCTGGTGTGCACCAGTTGAAGTGGTCAGCTAAATCACACATTGCACAGTGTTACAGAAACTGCTATAGACTACCCAAGAGACAATTTTGTCATAAGTCCCAGAATATGACATGGTTGGAAATGGTATTGAGAGCAACAGCAATGGCTTAAAGTGTGGCTGAAGTGCCGCTCCAATCTTGTTTCAATTTCTGTCCTTTTTTGGCACAATTGGAGTAGTTTTCTCAGCTGTCATTCGCTAATTGAGTTTAGCAGGCGCATCAATGCCAGTCCCTTGAGAGGGATACAGGGAGAGGTGGGCATTACAGGGCTTTTTTGGATTAGGTTGAGTTCAGGGCCAGTTTTCCACTCCAAGTCTGGTCCTCTGTGCCACCCTGCACATCGAGGGGTAATGTTGTCCCAACAGGACATTCTTCCACCTCAGCACCACCCACATCCTGCCTCTACAAGGCATCCCTTCATTCCCAGAAAGGGCACACAGCTCATCTGCTTCTACAGTTATCCAGACATAAGATCTCAGACAGATCTTTGATCTTGATGAGTTGATGATTACAAATGTTGCCCCAGTGTAGTTAAGGGCAACCTTCCCTCTGGTGGGTGAAGCTACCCTTTCCTGACAAGACAGACTACATTCTGTTCAGTTACTTTTTTACATCAGCTCTGCTTCTCACCTTTGGCTTTTATGTGCAAAAGCTACTTGAGCAAACGTAGAATAACAATTTTTCTTTCAAGAGCTAGAAGTTATCTCTAAGGACTAACTGGGAAAAGTTTATTCCCCAATTTGTAGAAAAGGGTAATTATACCTAGTAAAAGGTAAACAATGGTACACATATATACCTGTATACTCGTTAATAATTCTCTGGGAATTATATCTGTCCTTTTCTTTCCATACACTATTAATGGAAACTGATTCATTTAATTAGTGTCTAATCCAGCTAACTACAGTGCTGATTTGAATATTGGTTAGAGTTGTCAAGTCCTCATATGTACAGGTAGTCTGTACTATGGCTCTGCTCCATAATGTGTGACACTGATATAAAACCAAGGGCAATACATACATACAAAAAAAACCTATTTTCTAGACATGGCAACAGTAAAACAGATACTAACAGCTTTGTTTCATGACACATGTCCACATTGAGGTTCTGAACAATCATATTAAACACCAACAACATAAACAGATAAAATGCACTGACAGCAAGCTAAATAACAGTGGTTATACAAGGAGACACACAGTGGGAAAACGACACCACGTGTAATGAATTCTTTGAACCCATCACAGATAAATGTACATAACATTCCCTTTTTTTCTCCTAGCTTCTTCAACAGAAGGGTAAGCTCTCTCCACTGAAGCCATGCATACTGTCAGGAGATGCACTTATTACTCCCTTTCTAAAAGGCATGGAGCACTGGGTCCCAGAAAGGGACCCTCCAGCTCTCTGGACTGAACAGGCCAAGACAGAGTCTTCAGTGTCCTTGGTGAGGACATCATTGTCCAGTCAACCCTGTCTTCCTTCCTCACTGCATCTTCCCATCCAGCATCTTATTCTTCTCACCCACATTGGCAGCCGTGGACTTCCAGTATCGATGGCAGGCCAACTCCAGCAGCTCCAGTCCTCCAATCAGCTTCTGTTGGGCCATATACACTCCAACCATGACCAGAAAGTAGAGCCTGAATGGAGCCCACAGCCACAGGCCTGTGATGCACAGAGCAATAAAACTGGTCCAGTACAGAAGTGAGGCGGCTTTGATCAGAGCCACGCGCAGCTCTGATTTACAAGGTGGCACACGTGCAACACCGTCCCTGTCGAAGCCTCGGGGTTGGTCTGAGTAGAAGTCCCGCAGACGAGCCTCCTTCTCTGCCCAGCGCTCTCGACACCAAGACTCCAGGTCAGAGGAAGAGGTGGGCAGCGATGCTACTGGATAGCGGCGGACATGGAAGTGAATCTCACGGGGGAAAAGCCCCAACATGAGATGGCGTTCTGTCTGAGGGATATTCTTGGGGTATGCCACTGTAATGTCATGGACGGCATCCAGATTGTCTCCTAGGAAAAGGGACACATTTATAATCATCAATAGGTAGAATACTGGCTGATAAAAGAGTTTGATAAAACCAAAGTAAGACAGTAAATTAGACCCAAAAAGCATCACTTTAAACAATGTAAAATACACAACTTTTAGTACTCTTAACAGACCCAACCTACTGACATGAAGACATGACACTGCAGGAAGGCTTAATATCTTCTCTTTTCCACATCCACACTGGTTACTGTAACTGTTATACACGCATCAAAATCCCAGCTCTTGACTCCATTACATATGTATATCTAATTATTAAGGGGCTACATCCCTTCTCTGCCTTTAAAACTACCATAAACTCTACACAGTTGTCACTGAACTGCAGTGCCCGTACAACACACAGGGAAAGCTGAATGAAATATCAAGTGGACATGATGACACCTGCCAGCACCTGCTCCTGTACAGCTCTACCACAGTAAAAATAGAGCTGAGAGGGGCACGGTGGACTTGGACAAAGAAAACATGCACAGCATGTCAGTCAGCGGTGCAGAGAGAGGGAGAAGAGAATTTGCTAAGTCTGATGACATCACACTGATTCACAACACCTGCTTGCAGAGTTCGTGCCATGCTCAGCATCCAGGACGCGTGGGGGATGAGACAGCAGGGCCAGAGGTGGTATTAAGAACTTTGGAGGACTGCCAGAATTAGCTCATAGGGAAACATTAGAATCTCAGGGGTGTTGTAATGGCTGGCAGTGGGATGAAGCATAGGTCTGAGACTTTGAAGAATAACAAGTATAATCCCTCTCTTACAAACAGTGTCAGTGGAATAACTACAGTCATCATGGTAGTGTGCCATTTTCGCTTGGTTTTGCTGATAAAATATTTCCATGAGGACAGGCTCGGCGGCCAAAAGACATATATTATAATCAAAAATAAATTAACAAATAGCTAAGTCAGTACAACACTTTTATTATAAGTGTACCACTGTCATGTTTAATGTAGAGATTTCATGAACTGCTGATGTGGATCACACCTGACCTTTTCGTAGTCTGTCCACAATGAAGGTGAATCCAGTGGAGCGAGGATGCAGCACATACTCGAATTTCGGTAGGTTGTTCTGGGCGGCAAACACATCACTCTTTGCTCTTGTGTTTTCTGCAAGAGACACAGATACAGTATAACCCTTTTGACAGCTACAATCACAATCATCATCAATAGCTGTTTGTATTAACTGGGGCTGCCCCCGATCCTTCCTAGTCGACTAGTAGTTGTTAGTTCAAGCCATTAGTCGACTAGTTGCTGCATGTTTAAAATATTAATTATTTAAATATATATTTCTGGGGCATCAGAAAATGGTTTGATTTCCAGAGCTGAGAAAGAATGTTGTAAGTAACATTGTTAACACTCTGCTACATTACACAGAAATACAAAACTGTAATAATGAGCCTTTAAAATATACATTTTACAATCGTACGCACAAAGCGAGCCACCTGTTAACGACAATGCTAACGGCAGAAGCGGTAAAGTTAATGATTCTGAATTTGTAGGAACAACCAGCGAGGTGACTCTTCTCATCGACAAACATTTGGACGACTACAGCTGCAACTAACAATTATTTTCATTATCGATTAATCTGTCGATTATTTTCTTGATTAATCAATTAGTTATTTGGTCCATATAATGTCAGAAAATGGTGAAAAATTATGATTATGGTTTTCCAAAAGCCCAAGCTGACATCCTAACAATGTCTTGTTTTGTCTAGAACCCAAAGATATTCAGTTTACTGTCACAGACGTCACAGAACTAAAGAAATATTTACATTTGAGAAGCTGGAATCTTTTATTTTCCAGCTTTTCCAGACTTTTATTTTTTTCTTTAAAAAAATGACTCAAAACAATTAATCGATTATCAAAATGGTTTGCATTCATTTAATAGTTCGCAACTAATTGATTAATCATTTAATTGTTGCAGCTCGAGCATTAACTTAGAAATCCCATTTTAAAGGCTCAACTTAAATGACCTTTTCACCCATATACTGTAGATTCATAAATATTTTTCTATTCTTTATAATGAGAGTATAAAAACCAACAGTAACAATAATAGTAATGCTGGTTACGGGATGTGAGTAAATTCATGAAATACATCCACCAGTGACAAAGACTTACACATCTGTAAAAAGCACAGACAGACATAAACACAGGAAAGATGACTGTTTATTAACCAAACATTCTTCAGGAACTTGTTGCAGGAACATGTAAACTATATCATAACTCATTAGTCATATTATGTAACTAGTGGCTCTTTCAGGGTGACTTGTAGCACAAAAGAACTATAGACAGCCTTCTGTTGATCAGGATATCTTGCCCCACTGGGACAAAGCTCCGACTTATGATTCTTATACAATCGTTCATTCAATTTATACGAGCTCTACAAGCTTAAAAAGGGATCATGGTCATTTTTAGAGAGGCTTAAGTGCACCCTGAACCTTATCCTGTATATTAAGGTCTGTATGTATGTTTCTATAATATGTATTAAATTAAAGAATAGGACAACTCCCGCATAAGACGTCCCAACATACTGTATACATCCCCTTGTTTCTTCCGTCAAATTAACCCTCGAGGTTTAAGAGGCTTAAATGCAGACACAGGTACACACAGACACACACATGCACAGGCGCACACACGACACCAAAAGTGAAACAATCTTTAAAGCTCTAAAGCTGCTGACCAATTGTGATGTAACTCCACTGGACCCCTCAAGACATCATGTTATGTAAAGAGAAGTTAAGCTTCCCCTAGTAAAGCTACTCGGGACTTTGATTGGCTTAATTGTGATTTGAAAGGGCTTTAGACACTGGTGTCACTTGTTGCTTGGACTGAAAGATCAGAGCATTCTTGCAGAAATGACTGTGTGGGGTGTGTGTGTCAAGGGATTTGGCTATGCCTCATCACTTTGAAATTGTGTTTGCATAACAGTGTCAGTGCAAAGGCGCAAGACAGGTGTAGGGCCACACGGAGCTCTGGAAACTGAAATGTAGGCAAATTGTCACAAGAATGGATGAAGTGTTTGCATTCTTTACTTCTCACCAGTGAGATCTGTGCCCTCGGGGAACAGTAGCAGCTGCAGAGGCTCTCTGATGTCACAGAAGTAGTCCAGCATGTTCTCCAAGTGTTTCTTATCTTCCTCCCAACGACGCTGAATGAAGACGAAGCAGGCCACCTGCATTGCCCAGCCTGGGAAGTACATGCAAATAATTTATAGTGTAACTGATTACTTCTTATGCTCAACTGATTCTGTAAGACTTTTCTCAGGAAAAGGCATTTTTGAGAACTAAGAATCGGCTTTTGGCAGCAGAGTACCTATGCTCTGTAACAATATACCTGTGAAACCAGGCGTGTCAAAACACCATCTATGTCTTGCATTTTCATACCATTCCACTGCTCTCATTTTGCAATACACTGTTCCTCTTTTATATTTAGATTCAGCTGTCTCCATTTGAATGATTTTACCTGTTCTTCTATTAAATATAATCTGCTTTGCAATGACGTTTTTAAAGAAGTCCTATCCAAAGCACATATTACAGTATGCAGAGGGTTGCAAGTCTGTGTTTTTGCATTTAGGAAAGGGCAGAGAACCTGCTGTGTACCTACCAAAGCCAGGCACAGCCTTGAGGGCAGCCTTGAGGCAGATCTTCTCCAGACGAAGGTAGCTGTACCTGAGCAGACAGCACCAGAGGAACATCCAGTCTAGACGTGTACGGTGGTTCATGATGATCACACTGCGCTCCCCCGGAATGAAGCCATCACCTGTTATTACCACTTTCACCCCAAATACCAGCTCCAGCAAGGACTACGGAGGGAAGAGTAGCAGGGATGGAGGGAGGATGAAAGAGAAAGTGCAAGAGATAGGGAGGGAGAAGCGGATGATCAAGGGGAGACAAGAAGGATAATAAAAAACGATGTAGAGGGAGAGAGGAATGGCCAGGAAGAGGAAAGGTAGTAAGTTTAATTCAAGATAGAGAAGTGGGAAGCATAAACAAATTATGCCATCAAAATATGTGCTCACTGTAAACAGGATTTGCATAACTGGGCTCAAGGGCAATCTGAATAAATGAAGTGTACTTCTGACAGAAGTGTCGTGTACTACTTCTGACAAAAATAAAAATCTGATTAAATAGGGAGGCATAAACAAGGATGAGATGATGCAGAGCATCGTGACTGTGTCAGACACAGGTAACTCAAGACCATCTGGCACACACAGAAGTAGGCTAAGTAAAGGCTAAGCTGGTGTACATACCACAGGCAGGGTGAGCCAGGTAGCAACGATGCGATCAGTGATCCAGCGGTACCAAGCGGGAGACAGCAGCATGAGGGGCAAAACTGGACCCAGCATGAAGACACTTCCGAAGAAACTGCCCAAAAACAGGGTCACCACAAAGTACAGGCCCCGCACTGACACAGCCATCTGTGGAGAGATGAACCAGACAAGATTAGCCTGAATACAAGTGGAAGCTTAATAAATAAAAATAGTCTTGAGCAGTTGAAGTGTGAGTTGTTGCATCAAGATAGGGGATATAAATGATGACATTTATGGAATTTATTCTTTACTTGGATTTCCGCTATGGAATGGAGCTAAAGTGGAGCAACTCTGTAACATGAAACAAATTAGATTATCAACGCTCTCATCAATAGCAAAGCCAGCTGTTCTGTTGTTCTTCCTACATATTTTCCCACAAACAGTGGAAAATCCAGGGCAGACATTCTTAGTGTGGAATGTAAATAGGGGAACCTTTCTGACTGTGGGTAACAAATTGTGGGTGCATGGTCACTAAATCAAATGTGACCGTGTCTTCAAAATACTTCACTGAATGTTCAGCCTGTACAGCATTAGCTTTGGCCCACATTTTTAACAGTCTTAACATAAAAAAAACTGTTAAAATATCACACCAATATCAACCCTGTACTTTCAACTCTAATATTGATTTGATAAATGTAAGTGTATTAGAAATGTAAACAATGGCTGCTTAGTCATTTTATTAATTATCTTTTTGCCATTTTTAACAGCAGACAATAAACATGAGGTGAGAGAGAACATGTAAGATGTCATAATCACTGGGCTACCAAGATGCTTCTGCCCAGTTATTTTTACTCAACATGACATACAACTCAACAGTCGTATGTCCCTAGTAGGGCTGAAATAATTAGTTGATCAACAGACAATCAATTGTCAACTACTCAATTCATCGTTTAAGTCAATTATCAAGGAAAACTGAAAAAATATTCACAGTTTCCTGCTTCTCAGAATGTGAGGATTTGTTGCTTTTCTTGTTCTATTTGGTTTTAGGAATTCTGGTTGGACAAAACGAGACATTTCAAGATATTGCCTTGAGCTCTGAGAAATTGTTATGGATATTTTCCAAATTATAAGCAAATTATCTCTAGCCAGTCAACCACATTAATCTACTGTAAATTATCAACTTTCTGCCAAGTGTACACAGGTTTATACTTTAATGGGAATTAAATCCAAAACATTTACCAACTAGTCATTTACCTTAGTTGTAGTCATTTAAACAAAACATTGGCTTGGTTTCAAAAAGTTAAATAAGAAACCTTCACAAAGGAAACCTGTCTCCAAATAAAAGATTATCTACTTCTGTGGTGGTCTGTGGTGAGCTCACCTGCACCTGAATGAATGTCAGTTATCTGTGAGTGCCAGCAACCCAGATATTAGGGTTAGAGCTAAAAATAAATAACATTTCAACAGACTAATGAAGGTATAACTGAATACATTTTATTGTGCTTTAGTAAAGACATGACTGCTAACATCGGTTTGATAAATATCATTATCTGTGATTCATTATGAGTCTGTGTGCTATTTATCACTCACACTGATGTAAGCATGACTTGTCAACTTTCCGCTATCTGGTGACTGGTTTGAAATAAAAAAAGCATACATACGAACTGCGTACACACCATGGCTCTAGATGAACATGAAAAGAAACAATTGAAGTGGACTGAATACTGTTTGTAACAGTAGCTGCAACATTGCAGAAATACCACATGGTCTAAAGGAAATGAACTGAGCCTGTAATCCTCCTGAAATTCAAAACCAAGTAACAGGGCCTTCAATTGTCCATGACATATCTGATAAGTTTAAAGCGGCTCATCTGGACATGCCAATGCGGATCGCTTGTCATTTCAATGACATCACTGGCGACCACTTCAGCTTCAAATGGTAACCTTACACTTGTGCAACATGTCCCTCTTGAAAATCCCTACATAACTGTAGTACACCCAACGCAGATGTTTTCACTTATTTTGCTTGATTAAACCTCTCCTCAGGACTGTGTGCTTGATTGACATCTCAGTCTCCTGTTCATTTTGTTGCACCTTGTAAGTACATGACCCTATGCAATTCCCAGTATGGCTCCACCCAACCTGAGAAAAAGGGCTAATTAGCCAGAATAATTTAAAACACCTGTGCAGGACCAAATATCCACTGAGCAAAAGAAACTTAAGTGCCCGACAGATCTATTTCAACAGATCTAGTGTCATGTGCTCAAACCAAAACGTGGAACTCCGAGGACAAGGGAAGAGTAACACACTCATCTCTTTCAAGAGCAACAAAGTCAAATTTCCCTTGAATATGGCACTTAAATGTAATGCTTTGATGTGCTTTTGAATGCTTTGTGATGACGCGCTATGTAAATTAGATTATTTGATAGTAAAATTTTCACAGTAAAAACTGTCTACTGTAAGTTGCATCTAGAACTATTTGAATAAAAAGCAGGACACTGCTAATAAACAGCTTTTATGTTAAGAAAATGCTATGCTTGAGAAACAGTAAAATTCCCTTATGTTAAGCTAGCACTAGAGCCAGTCAATTAACTGGCAAGCCCCCTGACATTAAGGTTAAAAGGGGGAATAAGTGAGTCTTGATTTGATTAGGCCATGGCCCTGCTGACGCAACGAGTCTGAGCTGATGCTACAGGGAGCTATTTCAACCAGGAGGTGTTTTCTCTTACATCAACTGTGGTTCACACCTTTCCACCTCAATTACTGTTATGATTGCAGAAGACTTCGGCTCAGACTACCTGCCTCCAATGCTCCTATCACCTTGCCCTTGTTGACACTATCTGCAGCACCATGACGCAGCAAGTCTCACAGTGGCAACCGAAGCGGTTGAAGGTGCATTTAAAAAATGCACGTGTTTGTGTGCATGATTATGCTGGCAATAAGGGTTTAAGGGTTACTGGTTTTAACAACGGAA
The DNA here is from genome assembly GCA_038419695.1 of Scomberomorus guttatus. Lineage (NCBI taxonomy): Eukaryota > Metazoa > Chordata > Actinopteri > Scombriformes > Scombridae > Scomberomorus > Scomberomorus guttatus. Next base: position 11,520,887 of record CM076455.1, read on the forward strand.
AATGTGAGGCATGACAGAGGTGAGAAACAGGCTTACTCAGCACAATTGCCGCAATTAGGCTGTGTCCCCACGTACACACAGAACACACACCCTTGGGTGGCGGCTTGAACAATCAGACAAGCCTATTCATACAGCAAAAAAAAAAGGCATAACACACCTGGAGCCAGGGATGTGAGAAGCGAATGGAATTATGAACATTAAAGTGTTAAATAAACATGTTTTTCTTCCGACTGGTGTGGACACCAGGGACGCAACACTATTTATATAACGCATCCACGGAAACCCTTTTGTTTTCATACCCCGAGGCTAGTACCACAGTTTGATTTAGTTCCGTCCATTTGGGTTGGTTTAACATTTATTTGATCACCATAGTAATGATCCTGAAAGCACTTCCCCAAACACAACACCACATGCTCTGCACAGCATACTCCTCATAGTCCAAGCCTGAATTCTCTGGCAATCATTTTGCATTCCTTGCTTTAAGCCAAGACCAGACATCCCTGCAGAGCAAAGCAGTAAAGAGGTCAAGCATGTCTAGGCTCAACAATGAGTTTAAGTGGTGTGTGTGTGTTGTGTGCCTCTATGCAAGTGTGTGTAACAGACAGAGAATAGATAATGCTGTAAAATGAATTGCAAATAGATTTAAGTGCAGGTCTATTTTATGTTCTAGGGGCACTTGGCGAGAACAAACCTGCACTGAACAACTCTCTAACTTGCTGTTACACCCAAAAACATTGTTCCTATTACTATTTTTAAAAAAACGAATTCAAATTTAGACTTGGATGCAAGGTCTGGGAACCAAGTCAATATTTACCAAATTTCATAAAACTTGGATACAATATAATGGACTTAACAAGGACAGCTGATGATGTTGGGGAGATGAGGTGAAAAATACAGTTCTTTGAAAAACTTTTCCCTGACAATGTCTAACCACTTTCAAAACAGACCCAACTGCAGGTAATGGGAGTAAGATTCATTGTGCATACATACTAACTGCACACAGGTGGGGAAACAAATCGAATACAGCTTCTGCCACCGAAACCTTTGACAATAATCCCTGTGTAAGCAAATCTTCATCAGATCAGCATCAGGTCATGAAATTGTGATAACTTTAGACTTATTTTTGATAATATCTTAGTGTATGCGAGTCGGTGTCTGAAGTGGTGGGTTAATTAACAGCTGCAGTTGTCCCTGAAGCCTTATAGATAAGTTTGGGAGCAAGGTGCATTCCAGGTGCTGCTTAAAGGTGCAGAGTGTAGGATTTAGTGGCATCTAGCAGAATGGCCTTGGCAGAAATGGAATATAAGTATGTTTTAATTAGTGTACAATCACCTGAAAACAAGAATCGTTGTGTTTTTGTGTGTTCAGAGGGATTTTTCGCTGCAATACCGCGAGCAGCCACTGGGAAAACCTGGCTGCAAGGCTGAGCGGTGGAGCCCTATCCAGCTCTTAATCCAGCTCTAATACATCCATGGCAGGTCCTCCTCCTTGGAGCCCGCCATGTGCCATCGCCATGTTTCTACAGTAGCCCAGAATGGAAAAACCAAACACTGGCTCCAGAGAGGGCCTTTCGTGTTTTACACAAGTTTCACAGCCACCGTACGTTCTCCTACACACTTGGAAGGGGAGGGGGAGGGTTGGGGTATTTAGTGTGTTGCTATCCTACACACTGCATCTTTAATGGACAAGTATCGATTCATTCTGGATAAATTCTTAATTCTGGCTGGGTAGTTTCTCTGATTAAATTACAGCATTAATGTGGACTAAACCACGCCTTGTTGATGCAATCTAATCAAGACCAAAAAGTAGCTAATGTCCCATGATCTATTGTACACACATTTTCCATAATTCTGGGGTGGGGCAAATAAAGAGGACTTTAACCAGAGAGCCACAAGTTAGCCAACGTTTAACCTGAAGTGGTTACACAAACAGGCCAGAGGACAGGTGTCCTAAATTCTGTCTGTAAATAATCATCCCTTCTGTTAGTATGTTGATTGTGAATTATTACTTAGTCTCACATGTAAATAAGACAAAGCCACAGAAAAAGGGTGCCGTGAGGTGATGTGATGGATGAGAAGCTAAGGTTTTTTCAAGATTCAGGTTTTAGTGTCACATGCACAGCAACACAGCAGATGACCACAGTGAAGGCAAGCTCTAGTTACAATTAGAGTATATAATAAAATGAAAGAGAAATATAACAAAATGAGAGAGATATAAAATAAAATGAGAGAAATATACAAATATACGGGACAATATCACCATAGAGTGCCTTTCAACCCTCACAATACTCACATTTTGGTCTTAATTTATAATTCCCTTTATGTATTATCATAAATAGTTTACATTCATTATATTGCACATTGGTGCACAGGTGCGATATTGCACATGTTAGTTATGATAACTTAATAAACTAATGTTGTGACAGCTTGTGCTCTTCAGTGGTTAGATTATACCAAACGACACAACATTAACTAACGTGGTCATCAATAATACCGTTAACGTTACTTAACGTTAATTTGTGGTGTTATCACTCTACACGAAGTTAAGCAGTCTATAATCTTATTAAGTTTAAATTTAGGATAACCTCAACTTGCCGACAAGGCTACCTGCAGTGTTTACCTACAGTAGAATGCTAAATGCTAACTTAGCAACGGAAGTTTGACCAAACAGACGCTAGCTCATGTTAGCTGACGTTATGCTGCTAAGCTAACTAGTGCATGAACTACTGTCGAGGCGCTACTGCATACTGTCAGATGGCAACATACGGTACCCACCTTTCGTGCTTTCCTCCAGAATCAAAGTTTGCCACTGAGTTGAGCTCACTAGCTAGCTCCAAGAAGTCCAACCACTTGGTTGCGACATAGCAACTTAGCAAGCCAGCTAGCAGCTCGCTAACGTTAGCAAAGCTTGGCAACAACTGCGTTACAAGTCCTCAAAGCTAACGCCTGTCGAGACTGTTTCGCAAGCGACTTATTTTTCACAAGATATTAGCTCAGCCAAACACGGACCCACGTCAACTTCGTCTTCTGTGGTTGCCTTACTATGACTGCAGCAAAAGTGTAGCCGCCTTACCGTTTTGCTAACACGACCTCTCAACTTGTCACCTCTCACCTGTCCTTGCGCCCAGACATCAACAGGCGGTGCTGTTTGTGCAAGCTACAGTCATTGAGTAGGTGACAGTGAACCGCAGACACAGCATGTGGGCCAAATGTGTGCCCTCATAATGAATGCATCGAATAGTTCACATGTTGATTGTAACTATGGTTGGCACATTTGTTATATTTTAATCTGTAGTCTTTGTATGTCCTTGCAGGAGGCGCAAAGGGACAGAGTTGGGCAACAGGAATAATATCGTGCATGCACTGTTATTCCAATACACAGCACTGCACCAACTGAGTATTTAACCTCAGAGCATGATGAACAAAACATAAATCCCACAAGATAGTCAGTGATTCCCACATATTTAAAGACAATGAAGTTAATAAGTTCACTTAACATCACGGCATCATTATTTAAAACAACATTGATGACCAGGTGAGGCTATACTGTATGTCCTTTATTCAATGAACTAATCATTGATACATTAAATTATCTAAAACACTATGCTGAGAGGAAGTGCATCATACATGTAGTCAGAATATCTGCAATTGTAGGGGGAGGTGCAAAGGGGGACAATTATAGGTCATAGGAAAATGTGGCTCATGTATTCACTGCATTCAGGTTTCACATTAGACAAAGTGTCACTTTGTAATCGCCAAATAGGTGAGGACAAAAAACATTCACAAGTCCAGTTAATTCAATTCACTACAACCTACTGACTATGGAGAGTATGTCATGTACATGGGTTAATAATGTACAAGATGGATCTACAATATTACATTAAGGGGGAAGTACACTATTCTTGCCCCTGGTTGAAGTGTGTCATGGGTAAATATCCATCAGGCATCACGCTGTGTTAACCAACTCTACGTAATGGCCTACTTAAGGAAATGTAACTTTCGAAACGTAATAAATATCATTGAACCCTGTTTGAAATCACTGAATTGATCTGCGACTGGATCACTATGTCCATTTCTGTAACTACTTTCGTGCTCACTAATCCCCTTTTCAGAGTTTGAGGGCTTTTACTCATGTTTACGAATGTCCCCGTGTTAATATTATGTCTGAACTCATTCAAATCTCAAGCATGGTATTGACGATATACTTCTCGACTGAGTCCCCCAACATAGCCTTTTAAAGTAGTGTAAATCCTAGCATGTGTCATTTGTTTCTTTTACCCACAGTTATGCTGTTCTACTGTTACAAATTACCTCAGCATTCAGTGATGCGTGTGTGCGTAGATTGGTCAATGTGTCTGAGTGTATTCGAGCATGCACATGTACTCTCGTGTGTATGTATGTGCTTGTGTGTGTGTGGTGAATGAGGCAGAGACGGACTGACAGACAGGGTAAAAGAGAGAGTGCACTTAGTCAAACTCAAGACTTTTCCATGACCTGCTCCCCATGGCATGCACTCTATCTGAGAGACTGAGTGAACTGTATAGCTTTATCAGTATAAACTTCTCAAAGGTCAACGCATCACTTCAGAGGGGAATGGAAAACTTTGCTTTGAAACAAGCCCTCATTTTTTGAGTTTGGTGCCAACTCACCTCCAAAAGAGAAGCACATCCACATGATTAATGACGCTTGTCCAAAATAGTTTAGCAAAAGCAATTTGATCAGGTACTCCTAATCATATTCCCTTTGAGAATTCCAAATAGCCAAGCCCTGTACATGTACATTTTGTTATGATTATGGATAAAAACGATACGGGAGGTAGGCCAAATTATATGCAATTTTTTTCTAAAGTGAATGTTAGGATCAAATTAACAGATAGATGTAGAGGCCAAAAACATTAATTCTTGTTAGACATACCATTCTTCTTACATAAGCCCATGTGGAAGAGGCAGAGTGACTTTTTTCGGGCATTGTACACTGTGTTTTGGTTTATTTTCAATGGAGTCTATTGATAGCACTTTAACGAGGTTTTATTGAAAAAAAAAAACTCATCTAGTTTGTTTTTTAAACATTCTTGCCTTTAATGACCCCTTGTGCTTTTTTGGTAGTTCAAAGAGGGGACATGGTTGATTTAGCATGAGTCTTCTTCCCTTTCACTCCACTTCCTCTTCACATTGACAACATGTCTTGGCCTTGCACCTGTAACAGCACATGTCATGTCTTTTTTTTTTTACTGTATCTCTGGTATTGCATCGTGTTGTTAATCTCCGTCTATGTCCATGATCCCACCCGCTCCCTCTTTTCTCCCTTTTTCCACTCTGGTCTCTAGCAATAAGGATTAGAGTGGCGGGGCCATAAGCTGTCTATTTATATCAACAACAGCCTATGGAAGAGCAGCAGCCTGTGGCTTAGCACATTAACACACAAAACTACAGTACATACGTAAGCGCATGCCAGCAGACTTGTATTGATCAAAGCTTTAAAAGCTTGAGGATGAGATGGAGATGTACCTTACATCACTCGGTTAAATAGAGAATAAGTCCCAGGGTGCTTAGACTCATTCGTTAAAAATATGTGTTGTGGTTGTGAGTCCACCAGTCGCATTATGTCTTCAAAAGCTGATCTGTTGACATGCAGGTAGGGAGAGCAGTTTGGCAGGGTATGGAGTGTGCTTGACTCTGATTAATTGTGAAGTTGTTGAGGCTTTGTTTTGAATAGCAATCACTAGTTTGTGGTCCTCTGTCCTCGATGGGTGTATCACGTGGCGCTGTGGGATTTTCAAATGTCAAATACATTCACGGGGAGGACAGATAACAATAAAATGAGTTATCTCTCTCACTTCATAGAGGTCTCATGCAGTGTTGTTTGTAATGTAATTTGCAAAGTACAAGTTCAATTTTATGAGGGCAAAGTGTTACTAAGCAAGTTTCCAAGTGTCATTTTGCTACGGTTGCATTTTATCTTATCTTGCCAAGTCTTATCTAAGCTGGCCACCAAGAGACAACCAGTCTTTAACCTGTGATTTATCCATGTTACAGCGCAGATGTTCTTTACGCTCTACCTCCTCAACATCCTTCTTTTTCGTCCCCTGACTCCTTCACCTTTTAATCCTCCCTCCTTGTTGTATGCCTCTCAGCGTATCTTATTCTAACTCTTCCCTTGTTGACAGTGCCAGATATGTGTCTACCCTTGGTGGGCCGTCTCCAGACAGGTTATAAATAACTAGCAGCGTTTTTGCTTCATGTCCTGAGAGCTCTACTTTCTTCTCACACTTGAGGAACCATGGGAAAAGAATCTTTCCCTTACGCACATGGCACTCATAATAACAGACACGGTTAGACATAAAACCTCCAAGCACATGCGTCCGTTTGCAAGCTTTGCACAAATACACGGACACAGCTATGTATGCACGCACAGAGTAAATCTTACAGTAAGCTTGCAGAATAGCAAGGTTATAAGAACAGGGGCACTGTTTATAATGAAATGTTAACTTGCATTACATAACCTGAACTGTGGGAATGCAGAGTACATTTCTACTGTCATGTAAGTATGGGAAACTTGCTGAAACAACAGAATGGGAAGTCTGGGAGAGCGAAAATAGAAAGAACAAGAAAACAACTGAAGAGAAAGAAAGCTGGATGAGGAGAGGGAATGGAAAAAAAGAGTTCACTGGATAAGCATTATTTTTCTCCTCATGACATATCAGATTTAAGAGGGAGGGGTTATGTTGTGGGTACATGGAGGGGTTGGTCCAGGTGTGAGTTCATGTGTAGAGGAGTGACAGAGAAACAGCGTTAATGTGGACTATAGTTGGGAGTCGGGGAAAATTCAAGGGTTGGCAGGTCAGACTCTGCTGACACACTGGGATCAGCGATGGGATTGTTTCCATTGGAAAGAATTCCAAGAATGAGTTAGAAGAGCTATCAGTGACTTCACTCAGAGGACTCTGACAACAGTTTTAATACACGGCCAGGCACACACACGCTCTCACACACATTTAAAAATACTGCATCTCATGCCAACAATGGTGTGCGAGACACACTCCGTTGCTCCATGTCACTGAGTACACAGTGACTCTCACTGAATCCTCACCTTACCATCTGCAAAATGAATGCTGTCACCTCTCACCTCTCACCTCTCTCAACAAGCCGCGTGGTTAATGAACAGATTGACAGTTTAAAGAGCTGATTTAAAAAATTTGGACACACTTTCTCATTCAAGGGAAGGTGTGTCCAAACTTTTGACTGGTGCTGTACGAAGAGAAAAAGTTGAAATCTGCAGTGAAGTGAACTAAAACATGAGGGCATGTTCATGAGGGCAAGACAAGATTAAAGCCCCTGAAAACTTGGTTCAACATTGAAATATTTTTCTATAAACATAAATTAGTCATGAATAAATAACATAGAAAAGTTAGACAATAGAAAAAAAACATTCATATATGTTATTTCATAGTTTAAATGAAAAACTCAGCTGTGTGTGTGGTTTGATGAGATTTGATTAACACTGGCCAGGAAATATAAGCAAATAACCCCACAACTGTTATCAAACTAAACTCTCGTGAAATAACCAAAACTTTGGCAGAAATGTTCTTGTCATGTAGGACCCCATCATTCATTGTAAGAAGCTGGTGTTACAGTTGAAAATTTCTGCAGTTAAAAACATTTTTAAAGTCTATGTTAATACAATACTCACATGCTCATATGTACATTGAAAGCATTATTGGTCGCTGTAATAGTTCCTCCAGTCCATACGGGCTACAAAAATATCCCCTCTTAAGACAATTTTAGTGTAAGTGATGAGGGACAAAATCCACGGTCCTTTAACCTGAACCTATCCTTTGAATGTGTCCAGATGCTGGAAGGAAATACAATCTAAAACATAATTATTTTATGAGTGTAAAAACATGTGTAGCTTCTCTCAGTTCCCAGTCTCATTTTTCATTGCTTTCTCAATCAGGTTTGAAGGGGCAAAGCACATTTTAATTACCGGTTGCAGTAAAAAAAAAGGTCTGTAATTGCAAAGGTTCCTTAAAGAGTTATCCAGCTATGGACTGGCAGCCTGAATATAAGAGCTGCTCAAAATGTCAAAAACCTATGGAAAGATGCTGCAGGGCTTCCTTTCATCTCTCCTTTAGCCTCCTTCAGCATCAGCCTCAACACAAGACCTTTCTTTATTAAAAGTGAAGTATATTGCTTTCTCACAATTCCTCTCTCCGGCAGTATTTGAAAGACGATACAAAGTTCAGATGTTTCTGGCTGATGTCACATGATTGCGTAGCTTCATGCAAGTTTAATCAGTCTCTCTAAGAACTGTGGTTGTCCTTTCTCTAACTTCTTACGATTTCTTCTTTCCATGATCTCATGCCATTTTCCACTGACATCAAGGTACGGTCATTAGGAAAGGGACAAAGGACATTATTTTTTTATCCTATTCAGAAGTAGCCAATGACTCCCCAGGCCAGACGCACACACTCTGCTGCTGACCACCATTATCAGCTGGCGGTATTAATAACTCTTTATGTTCCATTTTTTCCAGGAAGAGAGAAGCAGAATAGAATGTCAGTTCATTGTTCCCCTTCCAGGAAGTGACTGTAAGGCCCTGAGAGTACCACCTTGGCCAATCTATCAGGCTCTTGGCCCCCAAAGGCCCTACTGCAGCAACTCTGATAGACTATTCCTGGTACTAGGCAATCAAACTTGACCTAGTGGGTCACTAATACAGTGCACAGCAGCAAATCACCTGAGAAGTTTCCATTGTAACAATGATCAGAAAGCTTTCTGTTTATTCCTGTAAATCCTCCCAGTTCCCCATTAGTGCTTTTCCACTCAACCACATTTTATTGGTCTTGTATCATTGTGGTGAGTGTTTATGGGTATAGCGTGAGCAGTTGCTTCCACTGGCTTTTATACCCTGTATTATCCTTGATATTTCTGGAACTGTAAAATTCAATTTTTCCAAAGACTGGTCAGTCAATTCAATGTGCTCCATATTGCTGGATGGCAGTATTTTAATATTTTAAATGTAAGAACATTTAAAAACATGGAAACTAAAGTTAGTGCACAGGAATAAGATTTTATTGTAACTGGGAGTTATGTTGTGCATGTCTGTCTGCAAGTTGAAGACAGGAAGTAGCATGTGGCCTGTTCTCGCTTCTATATATACACGATACTTGCATCTGTATTCGTAGACAGAATCTGTATGTGAAAGATGCCGAGCAGGAAGTAATACTGCTTTTCTCTAACCACTGCAGGTGAAGTGAGTGGGGAAAAAAAAAAGGGGGGGGGCGTGGGGGTTTCACATAAACTAAAATGAAAGTAAACAAAGAAGTAGTCCCTTGGAAACAATACCGAGACTGGCTGGAGGTAAATCCCTGTAAAAAGCTTTTTTTTCCCCTTCATCTTGTACCAGAAAAACAGCAGTAACTCTTGATAGTCAATTATTTTCAAAGCAGAGTCACACAGTTGGATAGCAAATTCAAATGTTTATTTACAGCCTCTGTAACTGTCACAGAGAAAAAGTGGTCTAAATACAAAAAAAACCAAAAAAAAACAAGAGAAAGATGGCGGCTAATCTCCCTGAGCTTTACAAAAACAATGTGGGACCTGTAGGTGACTGACAGGAGAAACAGAGAGATGTTCTGTACACAGCCCTAATGCCACTCAAATGAGAAATTACAAAAAAGAGTAGAGAGACATCTCAGTCATGCTTATACAACAGTATCAGATTGTGTACACAAAGAGAAATCTCCACAAACTGACTGACAGACTTGTATCACAAACAACAAGTGGCGATTTAAAGAGAGAAGAGAGAACACCTACTTCTGAAGTCGCAATACAGGCAAATAAAAACATTTACAGTCTACCAGAGAAACAAATCTGATTTCCTATTAACAACTTCTGATGGAGTGAAGACTAATTTTCTGTGAATTTTCTTTTATTTTTAATACTGTGTCAGATATTGCCTATGACCTCATTTGTGAACTCTGTCCTACATTGTGAATTCTCCATGAGCTGAACTCAGGTTTTAAAAGTATGGCTGTTTTCATAAAGAAAAGGAAGACTAGGAAGGACAGTCAACTTTCAGTTCAGGTGTTTACAGCTCAGAGCAATTCTCAGTCTTGTCTTTCTAAATTAAACCAAACAAGATCAACACACTGCAAGGCCTCAGGGGTTGGCTCACTGGGAACAAGTATTTACACATCCTTCATTGGGTCTGTACATTGCTTTATCCTGACAAATGTTTTTCCAAAAGTTACAATTTTCCATTCTTACGCCGCTTCCCCCTTTTGAAGAATAACCTTGTGTCACATTTACTCCTCAGTGTTGTAAATTTTGCTTCGTCATCCAAGTACTGCTTGTCATAAGGCTTCCAGGAGGCCAATGTGATGAGAGGATTATAGCATGACTGACCTCACTGCACAACAAGCCTTTGTACTACACATTTATCTCATAAGTACTTAGCATATCGGGGCTGTCACTCTCTGCTTGCTTCACTAAAATGATGCCTTTTTACTGTGAATGCCTGATGCAAGGTCACAAAAAATATCATTTGAACAAATCCTGTAGGAGGAAAGAAAATCCCAGTAACATTTCACATAAAACACCCACTTCTCAAAAAAAAAAAAAAAAAAAAACCAGATCACAAAACATTCACTTCTCAGAAACAGACAAATCTATGGACAGCAGTGGCGATCACTATAATTAACAATTTCAATCCAGAAACTGAACACAAGTTTGGACAGTGTATTATAGACGATAATCCCCTTGGGTACCACAATAGTTCTGTATGCAAGGATGAAGTCTCTGGGGTCATGACGCCAGCCATTTTGGAGTTAAGTACAGAGCAGTAGTAGGCCCCTGCAGTGTAAAAGCTGTCCATGGAGCACTGAGCCGTCACTGTCTAACAGGAAATCCGTTCTGGGCCGAGACACACACCGCGGCAGGCATGGTGGGAAGTAAGTGTAGGTTAGACTCGTGCGTAACTGTTCTTTTCAAGTTTGTTTGAGTGGGTTTGTAGTCCAGGAGGATAACTTATTGTGTATTTGTGAAAGTATGTCGTGTGTGTGTATTGCTTTTTTTGCGGGAGCTTTGGTGTCAAGGGAAATGAGATGACACCACTAGAGACCGAATGCCTGTCAGTCTGCTGAAGTGCTAAGGTGCAGTGTGACCAGTGTGTGAAAGGGAGAGTCGTTCAGAGAGAAGGAGAGAACAGGATGTCGGTGCTACGACACAACTTCTAGTGCTGGGAATTCTGTGTCGGCTGTCCGTTTGGGATGCTGCCGTTATTCTGCTCCTCTTCTTCCTCCTCCTCCTCCTCTTCTTCACTGACCAGGAACTCCTCTGGAGGCCAGCGAAGCTCCCCGCTCTCAACTTCTCCCTCCGTCGGCTCAACCACGATGGATGGCAGACGATCTTTGAGCTTACAGCAACGGTCAAAGTCTGAGGGGTCTGGGAATATCTAAAAAAAAAAAAAAAAAAAAAAAAAGACAAACAAGGGTAAAAATACTTGTTATGAATCTTTCATTAATCTAAGCAAGTTCACACAATTCAGTCTCAAATGTAGACCAGGATGTTTCAAGCTAGTAGAGTCAGCTGTCCCCAAATGTAAGGCAAGAAATTATTTGTGAGCATATTTCTGATCAGTGCTAAGTGCATGTGTGGCTTTGGGATACCAGAACTTAGTCTTGAGCCTTGTAGAAGTGTTGCAGGCACCACTTCAAGGCTAAACAAATGTGAGGGAAGTGATGTGAAGACTAAACATTTGTGATTGGAAGTGGTTACTTAAAATCCCAGTGGCATACCTGTTCTTGCCCATCCCACATTCCTCTAACAGCCAAGCTAGCTCTCTACATAGGTGCTCACCAAAAACAAGAAACCGTTATATCAGTGGCTGTGTATGGGTAAATGAGGCACGTCTAGCGAGACTTGCAGTAAATGCTGCATCATGTATCATCTAAATGCTTTAGAAGGCATTATGCCAAGCAGCTCGTAGCTGCTTAGGAACTCCAATACCACGTCGCCCACTACTCAGAAGATTATACAAGAGCAAAGTCACAGTACTTCAAATCAACTGTAAGTGGAAAATACAAAAAGGTGAAAGGTTTACTGGGACATGATTTGTGTATAAATAGAGCACCTATCCCTATAACAGTCAGCATTTAGTGTTATGTGGAATACTTTATACTCCTGAGGAGATTGAGTTTGAAAAAAGCTTTAGGAAAGAACATGAAACAGGCTACAGTTATCTGCAAATCTAGACTGATACGTCTGCTTATAAATGAAGCGTGCCACAGTCAAATGTTTGGATCTAAACTGAAGGGCATGAGAGACATGCTGACAAGAGAGATTACATGCATTCGCTGTCCTGGCAAGATCGGACATCAACCTCCGACTTTTTCTGTTCTCAGGAACCAGAAAAATGGCCCAGGGGAAAAAAGACTGCCACTCCTGGTCCAAGAACAGCATTTCTTGCTGTTGTTTGGATAAAGTGGATGAATATTTTTAGACCTGCATATTTCACTCCAAGACATTTGGAGGAGGGGGTGTGGGAGGGAGGGGGGGGGCATGTCGCTATCTGGGCAAAGAGCCGAGTGGAAAGAAAGCATTAGATGAGGCAGGAGAGACCGAGACAAGGAGAGGGGAAGAGATAGAGGGGATCCAGCTGTGTCCAAGTCTCTATGAATTCCATAGGAGACAGATGTGAAGGTAGGAAACAGACAAAAAGCTATAAATATGCCATGTGAATATGAGAATTTGTCAGGTTATGAAAGCATGTACAGTGGGGTCTAAAAGTTAGAGGTCCAAAAGATACTTCTATTTTGCATTTGTTTTGTATGTAATACTAAGCTTTTCATTGCAAATGATAATATCAGCTTAACAATTTGAGTGAGAAGTTGAATCTTTTAAAAATGTACACAAATTTCAGAACATGGTTTGGTATGTCCCCCTTGTGCTTCAATGAAAGCACTTGAGCTGGCGTGGACTCCACACGTTTGTGCAAAACCTGATGACCCATGTTATCCCAACATGATTTGTTCTAATGAGCTTCTTGTGACGTCACAGAATGCCTGGCTTTCTCAGTCTCCAAGTGCCCCCATAAATGTTCAATGGGATTGAGGTCAGGTGACTGTGGAGGGAAGTCCATGACAGTCAGGGCTCCTTGGTCTTCAAGTAGTTCTTGTAAAGCTTTGAGGTGTGTTTGGGGTCATTATCCTGCTGCAGTATGAATCCTTGTCCACAAAAGATGCAAACCAGAGGGTACAGCATGTCTCTGAAGAATGGAGTGGTACTTCTCCTTGGTCAAGGTGTACTCAATTCAGTGCAGGTGTCCAACTCCAGAGTAAACAAAACACCCCCAGACTTCATCACCACCACCATGTTTCACTGTCGGTTTGATTCACTGCAGTATCATTCTCTCTTGTTTGTCTCCTTACATACACCCTTCTGTTACTGCCATAAATCTCAAGCTTGGATTCATCAGTAAATAGGACTTTTTTTCCCCCAGTCATCCACTGGTGAAATGCTGGTATTTCTTAGCCCACCCAAGCATTTGGCCTTGTTTAACCTCCTGAGAAGTCGTTTAGAGACTGCAACTCGTCCTCTGAGACCACTACAAGACAGCCTTCTTTTGACAGCACTTTTGTTGATTGGAGTCTTGCGTTCTTTATTTAGCAAATTCTGTATCTGTGATGAAGCTGCTTTTCTATCTCTCAGGGAACTAAGCTTGATGTATTGATCTTCTGATGGTGTGGTCACTTGTGGTCTGCCTGATCGTGCTTTGGTTACAACTGATCCACTTTCTGCAAAGCGTTTTAGAGTTACATGCACTGCTCCCTTAGAAATCTTTAGTCTAGCCATGATTTGACGCTGAGAAAAACCCCTCTCTCTTTCCCACTTTCACAATGCTACTTAGAAAGCAACGGTCTGCTGGAAATTTGAGGCACAGCCATATTTATAACAGGTGAATACTGGCTGCAAGTTAAGTTACTTGAGCGAGCCTCTGAAGAGTAGATCAAATCCACCTGAGTGTCATCTGAATGCATGCTTCATTGGAAGGGATACAAATCAAGGATATTGACCTTTTGTACAAAGGAGTTAAGTTGGTCAATGCCACAAATCTGCTTAAATTTAATTGCTGATCTAGAAATAGTGCAGAATCTTCTGTTTCTTCTTCATTTTACATGTCATAACTTTGTGTTTCTGAACCCTCAAACCTTTTGATTATATTATGCCTATTATATAAGTTTACGTGAAAATATTTTTAATGTAGTCTCAGACTTTTGGACCCCACTGTATGTGTGTATCATCACCTTTTACATTCTCTGAAGACAGCTGCGCATACAACCACGCCAAGAGGTGTGCAAGCATGTCTGTGTTTATGTCTAATGCCTGCGTGTATCTGCATTTCCTGGCCTGCATTGCCAATCCTTGCTGTGCGTCAGCACCAAGGGGAGTTAGGCAATAAGTGACCTTGCCTTTGGACCCCTAGCTAACACATGTCATAACTTGTTTCACTTCCAGTGGCAGGAAGCGACGACACATCATCAGCCAGGCACAATGCTGGCTATTTTAGGATCTTCTGGGGTGTGAGGTCGGTTTTGGGGGGGGGGGGGGGGGGGGTGTGAATCATGACTGTGCCTTTTGAGATGATAATTCAGTAAATGACTATTTACTCATCTTCTTCCACTAGTAGGGCTAACATTCATTTCAATACTTTTTATAGGTGCAGCTGGAATTTAATAGTCACACAATTTGTGTCAAAGCCCCCGGCGCCCATAATGGAGGAAGTGACTGGTGTAACATCATTGGTTCATACAGTGCTTCTCTAAGGAGTGGCTGGGACCTTGGGCAAAAGGCCAAGGTGAGGAAATACAGAGTGGGGAGTGGAAAAAGTGGAGAAGTGGCACATTAGCACCCTCCTTTTCTCCAGTTTCCCCCTTATCCGCTCCTCTCATCCTCTCAGACAGACCCACAGCTGGGGTGTGAACTGTGGGGAAAGGAAGCAAGCCTTTTCCTCTGGGTCAGTCTACATCCTCTTCGAGTCAACGTCTGTACAGTATGGCATTAGCAGGCCTTTGTCTTGCATCTATAAAATGTACTGAATGTGTGCCTTTCAATTAAATTATAATCGATCTTGTATGAAATGATCTGTCTTTCAACAGAAATAGCCTTTTTACCCTGTGGGTTGACAAAGTCTCAGTAGGCTGACTTGCTCATAAATAATTTGGTAGTCATGACCTTAAGGCACAAGTGAAAACTACTTAAGATGCAGCTTCACCAACCATTAACCACCAATATCTTCCTGTCCAAAAATCATAAACGGCCTTAATTGACTTAATGTAATCATCTTTTACAGTAAAATTATCACTTTCATTTCTTTTCTCCCTGGGTATAAATGTGAAACTGAAACAAGCAAGCAGCTGTGTGTTTAAGTAGTTTTGTTGCCAAGATGACCCTATTGAGCTGACAGTAAAACAAAGCTGCTGGAAAAACAGCTTGTCAAGACCACCTGATGGCTGCTTCTCTCATCTCTCTGAATCTGCGAGGTTTATTTTTGTGACCGGCCACAGTAAATTACAATTTCCCAGAACTGCATTTTCTCTGTAAGCATACAGTTGTGACCAATGGAAACCTCCAATGTCCTATTAATATACTGTGATAAATAGAGGTTACTTTATTTTACTAGAATGTTTTCAAAATAGCAGGTGGTTGTTCTCTTTTAATAACCACTATGAATCAGACAGATAAGTCATCTTTATGTCACACTTCAAATGACAAAAAATAATTACTGCAATCTTGTTAGCCTCTGGTTATATCTTATTATACATAAACAATCTGGCCTAAGCAGCGCTGGAGCAAAAAGAAAAAAAAAAAAACGATCCTATATTAATCTCAAATCTCTCATCTATACAGTATACTGTATGGAGTACACTGAATTTCCACTACCCTGCACCAAATGCAGCCATGCCTTCACAAATCATGAAATGCTGTCCATCCACTTCCTGATAATGAACGAATGAAGACACAATACGAGGTGGCCATGCCACGAAAATGTACGGGTAGAGAATTGGGACGGAAGCAGTGTTTCACTGTCGTGCGTGTTTGTGCGTGTGTGTGCGTGTGTGTGTGTGCGCTACCTGGAAGGAGAGTCTGTCCTTGCTAGGGCTGAGCCTCATGTCCTCCATGGGGGTGCTGTTGATCATCACCTCAGTCATATCTCGGCTGGGCACAAACACTGGGCTGCAGGGTGAAAAGAAGAGATGCGCTTAGATTCAATGATCATGGTCCATGGGGAGAGAAAAAGAAAACTGAATTATTGTTAAGCAGCAGAAATTCTGTGCGCATTCGCCTGACGCCTCAAGAGAAAATGTACACAATGCACACAAAAAAAAAAAAAAGGTTAATGATGATTCATGAGTGAATTATCATAAAATTTTTCACAATATAAATGTCTAAATGTGTTTATATAACTATAAACAAATTTACTAAATAAACAAAAGGGAAAATCCAACGCACACCACATCTTTCAAAAGTCATGGTTGCTTTACCTTCCTGTGCATGATCAAAAGTTTTGTTAGTGCTCAGCACATCTTGACCACAACACACCAAACATCCAGTCTGTGCTCTGTGTTAATGCACTGCAAAGCTGCACAGCTTGCATAAGGTGGCCGCTTCTAAATACAGGATGATGTGCTCTTGCACTAGCAACACAGTCATTGTGAGAGTGTGCTGGGGGCGTACTGTGTTATTTGACTGGGGTGGAACTCGATGCACTCTGTTCCATCGAAGCTTGGCCAAACTTTCCATTTTAGAGGAAAGTAACAAGAGGTTGTTAATTCATATTCAGTGCATTGACTAACCAGCATTGTTGTAGTAAAGCTTTAAAAAAAAAAAAAAAATGACTTGAAGCAGATCCCAGGACTGACAGAAATGCAGGCTTGAGACAAGATGTTGAGCGACCTTCTCACGCTCTCTATTTAAAGCCTGGTGCCTTGTGGTCAGTGGCCACAGGCTTGTGGTTTGTATGGTCACTGGTTTTATAGGACAAAGAAAACAGAACATGATAAGAAGCTCACTCATATCCTCACATTATCTGATTCATTGGACTTTTTTTTTTGGGGGGGGGGGGGAAACCACACACTTCGCTTGACACACTTCAAGTCTTAAATAAAAATGTTTATTTTGGGATATAGCTGAATACCGAGATATTATACGATGGTAGTGATTAACACATGGTTTTGAAATAAGGAGTGATTACGTAATTTTGCCATTCACCACAGTCTTATTCTTTGCTTGCTTCTTGTCAATTAGATAACATTTTAAAGACTTTCAGTGTTTGATAAGTTACTTAACTGTGTGAAAACCTACAATACTTTAACGTCATCTGCAATTACAACATGAAACATTCTCCACTGGAAGTAAAGCACAGTTCTGTCTTTTTGTCTCCATCTATGACTCGTACTGAGAATTCTCTTTATGAAGATATTTAAAATATCTCTGCGTTTACGGTCACATCAGTTGCACCTTAAAATGACACTATCCACATGGAAATAGATAGTGCAACAGTGCTACTGTTACACTACATTGTAGCATTTAACATTATCCTGTAAAAAGGTGTGTGGCCACAAGTGACAACATTAACAAAATGATGCCCCCCTACTGTGGAGCGTAGGGCTCAGATGATTTCTGATAATGTGCCCACGATTTCTTGGCATCCACATTGTTGTGTATCCACAACCTTTTGAAGAAGTATTGCTAATCACATTGCCGGTATAAGTTCTTTTCAGAAATATAAACATACGAAAAATTATATATTGCCGACTTACTGTAGTCGCTAGAAGCAGAATTAACACAAATTCATCACGTGACATGAGTCACTCAGTGCCAGGATATCCCTGAAGCATGGCAACTGCCATTTATCAATCAGTTTTTCCATCCCTTAAATTTGCACACACCCATTTTCACTTTCACAAGGAAACACTGACATCACAGCAGGGTGTAGGGTGCCTCTAAAAATGTGAAAATTGAAAATCTTCTGGCCGAATCACCATAAAAGTAACCTTAGCTGCACCAGTCAGACGACACAGCATACTTGGCCGAAACAATAGCCGGATATCCAAAAATAAAAAAAAAGGAGGCTTGAAGGATATGCGAGGTTTAACATGGAAAAAATAATGTCAGCTGGAGCTGCTCTTGAGCTTATTTCATCCTTGAGTGGGGTGCAGAGGAGGGTGAGGCAGGCATGCAAAAAGCAGCGGAGGAGGGGATGGAGGGATGAATACGAAACAGTGACAGTGAAGACCTGAGCAGAGGGGAAGAGAGGGAGGGAAGGGAAAGAAAGATAAACACTCAGGCCTTGCCAGTCATATTTCTGTTCGGGGATCGTATAAACATCCTGCTCAGCTAAGAATAACAGAACATCGGCCTAATAAAACATAAAGGGGCACAATGAGGAGGAAGTGGGGGTGCACAAGTAACAAGTCAACCTGGTAGGAAACAAACATACACGCACACCAGTCACATCTATTATTGCTTCAAGTGTCAAGCGAGGCTGAACAGTGTGTCCCGTTCTCAAAGTGGAATACTTTCCTCCTAGAGGAGACACTAAGTGTTCTATAAGTAACCAACTTGTAAATGTATTACATAAAATCAGCTTGGACCATGGGGGGGGGGGGGGCACGGGGGGGAGGGGGCACTACTGTCTATTGCCAAAAAACACATTTGGCAGCCATGTTTGAATGGAAAAGGCCTCAACTGGACAACAATATACAAAAAGACTTTAAAATGGCTAGATTGCCTGATTCCAATGGCAAGTGACAAGACACAGATCTTAAAAATAGGTCATTGTTTAATGTGCGAGGCTGGTGTGGCATAGTTTCTACGTCAGTAAACTTATTAACCTCGTTACCCAGACAAGATAATGTATACCTGGTCCTGCCAGCTTCCTAATGACACATGCAGCCAGGGCACATGGACAGCAGCTACCGGAACGAGACACAGTTAGTCAGGTATCCAAAAGACTTAGCAGGAGATTTACAGTTTAGAGCTGAAACAATTAGCGGCTAATTGATAGTAGAATTTAAGTAATTTTATTAGCAAAAATGACTGGTTTCAGTTTCTCAAATTTGAATATTTGGTGGTTTTCTTAGTCTTTCTATGATAGCAACATTAGCAATTTATGTCAGCTTGGGCCTTTTTCACTATTTTCTGACATTTTTAGACTAAACAATTAATATCTGCAGATTAATCAATAATAAAACATTTGTTGCAGCCCTACTAGAGTTGACTTTGCAATATTTTTGAAAAGCTTATCCTAAGAAGGATGACCAAGTTAATCAGCGATGCCTTTTCTAGTGCATCACAACTACCCCGTATAAGAAAAGAATACAAATGTGACATTTTCTATTTCTTAACCTTGTGGATTACAACATCTGTAGTTGCAGCCTTTGTGTTCTTGGAAAAGTAGACAAACGCACCCAGTGACCCAGTGACCAGTGGAGGAGCAGATAAGCAGTGGAAAAATAGACATGCTGTGTTTAGCCATCTCCTACCTCACCTCATTATATAGTGAGCATATTCCTGATATGGTCTAACTTTATGCTACAGCCTTTTATATGCAGTCACATTAACAGAGGGTCTGTAAAGCCACCTGCCACACCGGCCTTACACCTTCATCTGTGATGGCCAAGGCCATGCTAGCCCCTGGTGTGTCTGTTCTGCAGTGGCGCTGACAGGAGCCCAACTTGTCTATATGACAATCTCACCCGATGCACAAGATGGGACTTGCGTTATCAACATTGTTTCCCCTCTGCCACCCCTCAGTTCCTACTACTAGTTTCATAAATCTCAGCCTGTGTGGTGACAGAGCAAAGCTGCTGACGTTCCATGCCAGCGCTGAGCTTACCACCAGCCGAGTCACACAGCTTTTGCAGGTATGTAGTGGGGGGGGGGGTGGCTGAGTAACACCCCCCAAAGAGTGCACTGGAATGAATGCGTTGTATCCAGATTCTTGTGGGTTGAGTCTGTCACTGAAAAACACATCATGGATCAATTACCACTCCAGTGTCTGACTGTAATCTTAAGTGAGGAGTGTGGGAGGGAAAATCTTATTGATCTCCTATAGATTTACTATATATGCTGTTGTGTATTTATGTTGAGTGAGATCCAGTGATTGTTGTCTTCCTGTTCACACATAGAAAGTCACAGTGCAGACACTGAAAGGTTTGGCCTATCTTCCAACACGCGCATCCAAATCACATCATGCTCAAAAGTTTCTAGTCTTAACTTTGAATTATAACTAGCCCTAAAGAAAAAAGTAAAAAGCCTGTTAATGGGTTTTTACACAGAACAGAGACGCACAGGCCCACTGTAAGCAGAGGTGCGAGAGAAAAATGTGGTTACAGTAAAGAAATAGATTCTGAACTTCCTGGTACAGACTGCCAAAAGCCTGCTGAGGTTTGAGAAGAGCTCGCAAAACAATATTTCAAAGCGATTCTCATATCCTCTCTACAAACAGGAAAGACATTCAACAGATAACAGTACAGAGAAACTCAAATAAATAAAAGTGCATCCCCTATCTCTGTGTCAAGAAATACATGAAGGAGTTAGGGTACTGATTGTCAGACGTAATGGTGAAAAAATGCCTCAGGTTATTAAAAATGACAGAAGCAGAGTGCACCCATCCTTCTCTGATTGCACTGCACCTGCAGCACAAAAGACCAGAGGATGAAAACTGTTTCTTACTCCACTCTACACTAAAGAAAGCCTGTGTGCTTCGAGGTTCAAAAAAAAAGGTTCTGAAAATGGGATTAAAGTGCATTTACCCCAAAATAGAAATAAGATTAAAATGAAGCAGACCACACTAAGTAACCACTGACCTTTTTGAATTGGCCCCTGCAGCAAAAAATTATATACATACATAATGAATATGTAACATTAGGGGAGACCTAGAATTTTCTTTTTTTCCAGCCAGTTAGTGCCGTGACATTTCCAAATTCAGGGGCAACACCCCACAGAAAGTCTCAAAGGAAACAAGAGTGGGTGCAGCAACAAAGGTGGCTGATTCAGAGGGAAATCACAAGGCAAATATAAACCACAACTACAGAATTCATTGTTCTTACCTGTCTGGTGCAACAAAAAAAACAAAACAAAAAACAAACAAATCTATTGTTTGATACTTGATTTGGCAATTTCTATCAAGCAAGAACAACAGAAACAGCACAAAGCGAGTGAACAGGTGAAAGTCGAGAAGATGCGAGTACTCACCAGTATATCTGCGGGGAAAATACAGACATGAATTCACACCTGCTGTCAATTCTGCTGATTAGGGAATCTAATTACGGCCACTGACTTCTCTCTGACTTATTGCGGGTTTTTTTTTTCCTCTCCCCAAGGCAGCGCAGGACGCACACGCAAACCGAAAGCAACTGTGCGCCAAGTTTTGACTAGTCTGTGAGCAAAACGCGGCTCTTTAATTTTGGTGTGTCTGATCAGCACCCCGGTTGTGTTGAGTATTTATCCGAGAGGCGTGTACTTGTGCGGCCAGAGACACACCTCCTCACTGCACGGGCCAGAAATCCTCAATGGCAGCTCATTATCAGCAGGAGCCAATCAGAGCACATGTGACTCGTGCCCCCTCCGCCCCAGCCCTGATGACGACAGCAGCCACTGAACCCCCCCCCCTCATTGGGAATGGACAAGAAGATACTGCATGATGCTATTGATTTGTAGTCTCCAAGGCAACAAAAATGACAGTCTTACCTCCTCTTGAATGACACAAACACAGCGATTCGCCTGTTAGGTAATCCGTGACATTCATCCAAATGAGGAGGGAGAGGAGAGAGAGAGCTCATCTGCCTGACTCATTCACAAATATATTCCAAGGGCAAGTCAATGTCTCCATATTTCAGTCGCAGTGGATGGTCTTCCTGCAGTGTTTTGCCTTTAAGCTCAATGCAAATTTCACACGTGCTCACTACAGTTTGTTCAACTTGTTTGATGAATGTCAGAATTACATCCTCCAAGTTTATAATGCAGATTTTCCAGGATCTAATCATGTTATAGTTAGGACTGCTGGCATATACTTGACCTTCACACCTTATAAAATGCCCAGTTGCCTTTTTCCTTGCACGCAGTGTCCTGTACATTTGGCTCAGAGGAAGCAGGTGCACAGGACGCTCTCCAGTTTTAAACGGTAAAATCCAGTATGGCTCTACTGCCACCTTGTGACCAACTAAGGACCTGATTTGAGTTTCCTATTTATCTCATTCATAATATACTCTAAGTACATATACAGTAGCATTTTGAAAGAAGGTCCTTTATTGATTGATTGATCTCCTTATTGTCTCTGTAGTGACATAAACATCACATTATAATGCAATTTGCAGCTTCTGTGAGTCTGCCAGTCTGCAAATGCCCTTTTTTAAAACCTCTTGGCTGTCAGCAGATGGCACACATGCCCGACAGAGTGCAAAAATAAGCACTTTGTTAATCCAAAATGAAAATGCTCTAATAAAGTGTTCTTTAAAAAGAGACAATTTGTGCAACCAGGAATGCCACTTACCTATAAAGATCAAAGGTTGTGCTGTCCCAGATACATTTAATTTGTTCAACACATTACAATACTTTTCAGCATGGTGCCGCCATCAAGGAGCAAATCAAATGTCTAACTGTATAGTCATGTTATTTCGCACTGTCCACTGTGCGAAGTATCTAAAGCCAGACTGAAGCAAATATATGAGAAATATTGTGGTCAGGAGCCTTCCTTTGGGCTTCTTAAGGCATCTCCTGCCTTTTGGACTTTAGTCTGTTCCCTCAGCTGTTAAATACTGTGGATTGGATGAGGAATAAAACCGCAGCAGCTACATAACGAGTCTACAGAACAATAGATATTTAAAGCCTGTTTTTATCACCCTGGATAGAATAAAACTAACTAATAAAACTAGTCTAAGCAATAAGTGGTAAAAGATTCTATAATCACTTATCACAAGTGACCTTTGACCATGTAAATTACAAATGTGTTCACATACTGTTATTTATAATATAAATAATAATTTATGTTTGTGTTGTGTGCCACTGACACTTGTTGCAATAGTGTTTGATGTGACTCATAAAAAAAAAACTTAAGACACCTAAAAACATTTATTTTAGAAGTATTTTTTTACTGTAATCATGCTGTTGTTTCTGTTGGCACCCCTAAAATAGACATACTACCCCATAAGAAGCCAAAGATGTTCAACTTGAAAGATTCAATGACACAAAATTTCCACAGGATGTCACTGGTGTCTATGGAATAGTCAGGAGATACTGTGTGACGTGTAGGCCCCGAAGTAGCTGCTTTAGACTGACAATGTTTTTTTCTCTCCGTATTTAGAGAGAGATTGTGTGTCAACATATTTAATTTTGTATGACATATTTAATGAAACTTGCTACAGTAATTTCAGTTTCTGTTAAATTCTAGGTGTGGACTATGTGGCAGCACAGAAAGATATACAGAACAATATCTACAGGGAGGCTTAAACTAAATCAGTATTTGAATAGTTTTCAGTTGCTTTCAAAATATAAAGTACATTTTTTCTTTATTTGTTATTGCAATTTAAGTGTTTTGATAGTTTTGTTAATAAGTTTATCTCCTTTAGAAGACCAATCACTAATCGTGCTATCTATGTTTTTTTTTTATGAATTCTGTGATTATTTAATTTAAATTCTTACTCAGAATCAAAGTTAAGATATCTGGCTAAATCAAAGTGATTATAATAAGCCTAAATTCTGAAAAGAATAGACAAGTAAGTCCCTGTTTGTTTCTGATAAATAGATCCTCATTGCTTTTAGACTTTGTGTGCCAATATATCTAAAAACATACTGCATGTGGCTCATCTATGATTAATCTTTAAAATATACTAAATATCATCAGCTTAATAAAACACAATTTTCCTCATGATAATCGCATTACAGGTGGTGTAATTTTGCTTTAGCTACTCACTGTATAATGGTTGAAGAGTAAAGGATTAGGTCGATAAAGTGATCCTGAACCAGTTTCCTCATGAGCAGTATGTCAGTACGTGTGGCGACCCCCTCTGTTCGTTTTGGGGACCTGCAGGCCAGCTGCTTTTATCGCTGCTCTACATAAACAGCTGCACATCTGGGCAAGCAGGGATGCCTCGGGGGAGCAGAGGGGAGGCTGAGGACCGACTGCACGACGTGTAAATGAACGAGGCCCTGAAGGGGACGGCAGTCGACAAGCACCCGTTGTCCTCTTGGCTGCTTTTCCAAGGAGGCTTAGACTACGTTTCTTCTTGGACTCTGAGCATTTCTTCTTTTTTTTTTCCTTTGTGATCTTTTCTTGTTTCTTTCTTGTTCATTGGTGATCACTGGACCTTTGTGGTTAACTTTTCACTTTTGAACAGAAACCTATCAGAGAAGCATCACACATAAAAATTACAATGACATTATTTCTCATTCCTTGCAGCAATTCTCTCTATCGCAGCCAGGAAATAACTTTTTTTCTGCAGAGAGGATCTTCCTCCCACATGAGTTTGAGTGTTTCCATGTTCGCAGTGTTTTTGTTGTTGTATGTGTTTATGTCCATTAGTATAAGCATGTGCAGGCCTACAGGTTTATCCTGTGTGGAGACACTGGCGTTTTTTTCTCATGCATACATGTGTATGTTTGTGCATGTGCGTTGCTGAGGGATATCTGATCTCCGGGCTCGCCGCACGCCACGCTTGCTTGCAGGTGGTCTGTCCGCACTTGGGGGCCGACCAGATTTAATATTTCATAGGAGCGCAGCACACCCCTGACGCCATCATTGAGTCCACATGGCTGGCCGGAAAGCTGCTCTGTGAACACTCAGCTGAAATATGCGGCCTGCCAGCCCCCTCTCCACCATGCTGCTCGCTCACTTGCTGGGCCTCACAATTAAAAGCTAACCACAGCTACAGATGTTGGCAGCTGTCTTTAACCCATTAGATTCCGCTCTGTAATTCCAGTCTGCTACTCCTCACTGTGCGAACGGCGAAAAGATGCGGATAAAGATTGGATGATTACCCAATCTTTACTTGTATTGGCGTAGCGAAAGAAAAGGTCACGTGTAGACAGAAAAAGGCAGTGAAACAGAGAGAAAAGCAAGAAAGACCCAAAGAAAAGAGAAAGAAGAGGAAACAGTGTGAGAAGCTCCAAGCTGAGTATGCTAGCTAAACCCTCAGCTCCTCCAGTTTTAATATATATTATATTTATACACCACATAAACAGGAAACCAAAGGTGTTTATAGCCACCTTGCAAAATACAAAGTTAGGAATTCGAGTTCAGGTCAGAATTTCGTTCATCATTCATCAGATTCCAGCGAGGCCGAACGTTGTTCTGTGTTTGCCATAAGAGGCCGAACACAATCATGTATGGTGTGGAGTTGGACTTTAGCCAAAGAGAACAGAGGGAACTTCACCAGCACCATTATTCAACAAGGTCAAACCCGATTTAGATTTGAAACCAAAGCCAAAACAGGGCATCTTGAAGCTGTTAGGAAACTATTCCAGATCTTAAACAGACCAGGGGGACTGTGTACATCTCCTTAATTGCACATGTCAATTTATGTACAAGCGCTTGGTTTAGTCAAGCTCCATTACCCCCCCTTTCTTTCTCTCATGCTGTTTCACTGTCACTGTCTCCCTCTCTCTCTCTCTCACTTCTCTTTCTATCTTGCACATGTACACACTCAACTTCCGGCGCATGGAAATTCACAGATTTAAGTGTGTGTTGCAACCAGTGTGCTTACACTGACGCACAGAAACACACACAAGCAGCTATACATCCACATGCACAGACCAAACAAACACTTATCCACCCTCCCACACACACACACACACACCAAACCAACAACAAGTCACTGAGACAAACCATGTCAGTTCACAGCTTGACAGCTTGTTAATGTTGTGTGACTTCTCTGGGAACAAAGGATGCATTGCAGAAACTCAAGACTGCATGTAATTAATCCAATCCCGGCAATAATTCTCTCAAATATTTATTGTATTCCACTATCACTGGTGAGGGAGACAAATGAAGAGTCTGACAAAGACCTCACACATCCATAGGAGTCTGTAGATTCCAGAGACTGTGGTGAGGAGAGCAGGTGAAAAGAGTTATTTACTTCTCGACCGTCAGGGCCTATATAATGTTTTAACACACTGACCGTAACCCTTCAGGGACCTAACTTCAATAATGCTGTCATCACCTGGTTTGAGAGTTAAGGCTTGATGGTGTGACACAAGCGTCCAGTATCCATGGGAGAGTGACCAAAGCAAACACAAGGCAGACTTTTCCCCGTGAACTGTGCTCTGATATACTGTATATTCTACATATATGTTAGTGATATTTATTCATTTGTGCTGAACGCTGCAGAAATACATTTGAACGTATTTTAATCCCAATACACACTTAACGTGAAAGCTGTTTGCCATTCAAAAGACTTCAAACTCACAACACATCCTTAAAGTGATTACTTTTTTGGCCACTTGGGGGCAGCGGAACAAATGGAAAACACAACATCTGGCATTCTATCACTTTATTAAGTTGTTATGGGGAACAAGTTAGCAAACAGTAAAAACAAAAAACAAAAACAACAACAAAAAAAAAAAAACAGTTTCTGTCCACCTGACAAATCTGATATTCACTCTTCTTTCCGTTCTGTTTTGGTTTCCAACAGTTTCTGAGAAATATTCAGTATCTGGCTCTTTAGCTTTGCTAGATGCTCCACTTTCTTTCTTTCTTTCTTTCTTTCACCAGCGAGTCACCAACTCTGCTGCTGGGCAGGTAGCGTACAGTCAGTTTATCAGAGCTTTTTTTTTTTATTAGAAAAAGCTTCCAGATGTGGCCTCAGACTCTACTCTCAACAAGGCTGTTGAGAGTAGAGTCCGAGGCTGGAAAACCAAAACAATGAGCTAAAAGAAACTAAAAAAGCTCAGTAGAGCTGAGAGGAACTGCAGATTCTGCCTCTGTTTGTCATGGGGCGAGACCTTTCACATTACACATACCATATCCCTCTCAATCCTCTGTCAGTTCAATTTTTTCAGCCTCTATTCTCACTAATATTTCCTTTCTCTTCTCGGCCCATTCCTCAGTGGCTCAGGTCAGTGCCCGAGAGAGGTACGAGCCACTTAGCTCACCAGAGTGTATGATGTACATGTGATGTTAATGTTCTGTTTGACCTTTACTCCCTCAAATTACTGACTACATCATACAGACCCCCACACTGCACTGAGGCAAGAAAGTCAGTGAGGACAGACGCCCTCTCACAATACCTTCTCAGTCCCTACAAGCTGGCTATTTTGGATATGAGTAAATAGCCGTGTTTGGAAAGCAATCATCTGGCAAACATTTTTGCATCTAGTCGGGAGGATGAAAGAGAGAGGAGCGCATTTGATCGGGCTCAGGCAAAAGTGACCCTCCCTAACTATGTATAGGTGGTAGTACATCTTGCCCAATCTGTTTCTCCACATCTGTATCCGGAGGACACTGGCAGGAATTGTTTAGATTATTCTTTGAATCATTTGTGGTTTCCTTCAACCAACGGCAGGTTAAAGCATTCTGACATGTCATTTCTGAGATGCAGCTTCAGTTTGAAAACACTAATTGAGCCATGATTAATCCTAGTTAGTGTGGAAAGAGACGCTCAAAGCCTTGTTGTGGGCCATAATGACTTTAAACACTAGAGGGTAGCCTATTCAAGCGGGATTAGCTGTTTTCCACTTCACAGAGATAATATTACCCTGCCCCACCAAATATTTCAATAGTGGGGAGATAGGGCCATTAAAATACCTCTAAAAGGTCACAGAAAGCCAACTTCAAGGTTTGTTGTCTCACCAGTTCTGTGTTACACTGAGACACTGGGATGTCTTATGGGCTTTGCAAAGAGGTGGGTCCTGCCATTCTACAGGTTCATAGGAAAGATGGCCAAACATGTTTGCTCATGCCATGGGACACAATGTTTTCAGAGGAACAGCGGGAGCAGTGGAGGGGGGTGAGGATGGGGGGGGGGAAGTGGGGGAGAGGAGGGTGGAAGGAGAAAAAGGTCTGAAGGAGTCTGGTGGCCACATGTCGCCTTTGCTGCTCAGTGCTTGGATATTGCAGGGTAGGCTTTCGTGCTAAACATCGATGCCGAGGCTGAAAATAAACCCTGTCCAAATACTGGGGCTGGGTGGTGTACTGGTGAAGACAGGTCCCAGATGAGACTTCCACCAACAACCTCTTTCTCCTTCCTGATCCAGCCTTGGTCCCACAAGGGCCAAACCTCGACCCTGACCTCCAGCCCCGACTCATGCTTCCAACTCCAAACAGCCGAGGCTGGTGTGTACATTTTTCTCTCTCTCTCTCTCTTGTTGCATTTCTGTTTCAAATATAAACGATTTCCTCCAAAATGGTTTGAAACATCATCATCGATCACATTTCATTCGGATCATTTTCTGTTTGCAAAACGCACCAGCAACAATAGCAGTCCTCTGTTGCCATATTAGGAGCAGACATGTCTATATTAGTGTCAGAGACACCCAGAGGTATGTCACATTACCACACAGTAAAACAGGTTAAAGAGGACCTTAATTGCTCAGTTGCTGTCCTTTGAAAAGCTCTGTTTTCCTTGGAAGAAAACTTTCCAAAAGCAGAGGAGCCGAGGTCGAAGCAGAAGGAGAGAGCCACATCAAACGAGGAGTGTGCATGAATCTGTCAGCAATGAAGGGCTATTACTACAGTAGCAGCGCCCTGCCTTAGGGAATATGCTGTCAGCTTCCTCATTAAAGGACTGACCTGGGCAGGAGAGAGCCTGGGGTTGGCTCACGTTTTCAGGTCTGTTGCTGGTCATTTTCCCAAAATCTACTGAATATAATGACGAAAAAAGATTGTGGTTTTTATATTAGGTTCTTTGATATCGAGCGAAATGTGCGTGTATGTGTGCATGTGGGAGAGAGAGAGAGAGAGAGAGAGAGGGGGCAAGAGTGAGATAAACAGCGTACGTGTGTTTGCATCCTGCCAGTAAAATTAGAAACACAAACACATCAAATCTTAAACAAGCTTACCACATCCAACTTCTGCGAGCAATTAGAAAAGCATCAACACCATTACACACTGACTCTGACACGCTATGCCTAAGCCCTTCACCTTTCCCGATGAGAAAACACACACATTGGTGATAAAGCTAATGGGGCTCCTGCCAAACGGACCACATGAGGAGAGAGAGAGAGAGAGAGAGAGAGAGAACGATGCATCTCTGTCGTGGGTAACCTTGGCCAGAGTCCGGCCTGGGGACAGAGGAACCACCACGGAGGTTGAGCAGGAGTTAGTGAACCTGTCTGTCTCCTGTCAGACTGCTGTCACACACACATCGAGCCAAGCATCAATACACACGGCCCCCCCACCCTTTTTCCAGGTCTATATGCACTGAACGCACATGTTTTGATTGCTGACGGCCATGTCAGGAGTCAAGTAGAGCCTCTTAAAATGTGGCCTAGGGGCAAGGGTCATCCGCTAATGAGTAAAAGCTTTTTTTCCCCCTTTGTTGGCAAGAAGGGAGTAAGGAAATGTGCTCACTAGGTGGTAGGGAGGTGAGGAGGGGGAGGGAGGGGGGGAGAGAATGTGTGAAGGGATGGGTAGTGGCAGGGGAGAGGAAGGGTGAAAGGGCCGAGAGGGTGGAGAGGATGGAAGGGGTGGGGGAGGTGGGGGGTGTCAGGAAGTAGAGCGAGAGGGGAGGCAAGAGGTGAGGTCTCAGGTGAGAGGGGGTGATAATGATAAACTGTGTTTTTCTGCCTTGTTTGACAGAGAAACTGAAGAGATGGAGAAAAAGGAAAGAAGAAGAGAAAGGCAGGATTTGAAACTACTTTGTTCAAACACATCACCGACCTGACCATAACATGTGTTTTTAATCAAATACTACAACATTTGAAGCAAGTGGTGGCACTGAAGAAGAGTGAATACATTCGTCTGACTCTTTAATTTGGAATACAAGTCCTACTCTCAGACAGTTTGAGTGCACAGTGTCTCCCTTTGTTATTATAGGCTATAGCAAGAAAACTTCAGTGGACTATAGTTTTATGACAGTGTTGTTGGATAGGTAGACCCTTTTGACAAACACCGCACTGCGTTTATTAATATTTATTTAGAATATTAAAACAAATCAGTTGAAGAAAACTCAAAAAAAATAAAAATGAACACACATAATTTTAACAAAAAATCTGAATCTGATCATAAAATAAGATTTGTGTTGCAATTTTTGTGGTTTAACAATTTACTGTTAAATGATAGCTTCACAATTTTTCATGTCTGTCTTAATACAATAGTCAGGTGACCATATGAACGTTGAAAGAGGTTTTACTCAGTGTAATGTGAATTCCTTCTTTGTGTTTCCTTTCCCTGTTGAGCCTCGGTGGAAGGATCGCAACAAAAAGAGGGAATTTGGCTCTAAAAAGGCTAACTTTGAAAGATATCCATTGCATTTCACTAATTTGGACGGCTGAAGCTTTATCTTGGCTTAAAATAAACTTTTAAATACATTTGTGCACAAAACGAGGACTGTGGATTTTGTCCCCCATCACTTACACTGAGGCCGCATTATGGAGGGATCTCTTAAAGGCCAGTATAAACAGGAGGGATGATTACAGCAAGAGTTCATTTGTGCACCTGACAGCACCATTTAAAGACAGACTTGAAAAATTGTGAACCTATCCTTTATGCATGTATAGTTGACAAATCAAATCTCTATTTCATAGTTGTGTAATCATCTGAAAACAGAAATGGAAAAATATGGGGTACTACTAGTGCCACTGTCTGGAAGGCAGATGTTTTTGCAACATCCATCAAATGATAATCGTGAGTCAGCAATTTCAAAAAGCTTATTTTCCCCCTTAGTTTGAACAGCTCTTCTGATCAATTTTTGATATTTCAAAAAATATGCCCGCTTAGTGCGAATGAAAGTCAAAGACAGAAAATAATTGCCTTTTCAGATTTTTTTTCATTACCGTGGACATTGTCTACATCTGAAGCTGCCGTTTTATCCATCAGCTTTTCCCCCTGTTATTTTAAAAGTTTTTAAATATGTTCTTCTCTTTTGTCCGGTATTGTACTCCAACTCATTTATAACACTATTTACCAGACGTGCACATGCAGCATATCAGTCTTCTCTCTCCACTGCACTCTGGGTGTTGTAGGGGCTTGTCAGAGGCCAGACAGCCTGACCCTGACATATTGAAATTGTTTCACAAGAAGCCCCCTATGTCCCTTGGCTTTCTCTGTGTCCTGGTGGGCCCGGGACCCTGGCAGGGCGGTATATATATGAGGATGTGTACATGAGACACTGGCGGAGAAGAAAACCAGCCCTTGTGCTAGGAGAGTTAACCTTAAGTGCTGTAATACCGTCGAGTGCAAAGAGACGCTCTTTGTTCCCTCCGTTCATCTGATCTGGCCTTTACCTCTGCAGCCAAGAGGTGTGTGTGTGTGTAATGTGTGTGTGTGTTTGTGTTAGCAGTGGCGGGCTGTTTGAAGCCGCTCTGATGGTTCTTTTGGTGCTCTCCAGGAAACGTTTGTCTGTGCATTGGATGAGCTCCTCCAGATGTTCCCATAATTCCGCTGGATGTGTACGTGCATGCCTGGCTGTACGAGTATATCTGAATGCGTTAGTGTATGTGTGTGCGCGTGCGTGTCCATGTGTTTAGATAGAAAGAGGAGGGAGGGGGGCCATGTTCCAATTAGAGATGGGTAAACTGTTGATGTAAAAGAAACTAAAGCTAACATTTACAGGCCGTGACTCTGTGATGTCTCCCATTGTGACTTCAGTCAGTGCTGTGGCATCGAGCCTAAAGCACCGTTCAGACAAGAGACGGGTCTGAAGGATTGTTTTTAAATTCCACATTATAGTTTCCAAAGTGCACTCCAGTGCTCTAAACACATTTTAGCGAGAGCAAGAGTGAGATCTGTAGCTGACCCCGAGGGTTTGACCTCCCTATGGACAAGAGAGCGAGTTAATATATGATTTTCCTTTGTGAAAACAGAGAACTGCAAAACAGCCATAAAATCACTCAAAACTTAATGGCCAATAAGAGCCAAACCTGAATGCACAAAAGGTGCACATACATACTGTCCCAGTGGCAAGAGGGTCCATCACCAGTGAGAACAAAAAAAACAACCTCAGTCCCATCCTGAGTGTATGCTGAAGTTTAAAAGTGGTTCACAAAAAGCTGAAAAGAATTAAGATTCTCGTAAATGCTACTTTAGTAGAACACAAATCCATTGATATGAAAGTAGACATGGAGTGACACAAGGTACAGTCTTGTCTTTGACCTCAACATTTCATTCTTGACCTTGGAAACAGCAGCTGACAACACGATCTTGCTTGTTTTGGAGCTGTCGACCGTATCACAGAGTCTTCATCAGCAGATGGAGTTTGCTCAGTTGTCGTGGAACTGCAGATGTCTAAACTTGCCATTGTTTTGAGCAATTTTGTCCCTTTTGGCTTCAAAGTTTAGCTTAAAAGTTCATTCTTGACCTTGGAATAATTTAGGATTTTCATTCAGCTCCAGTCGAAAAACAAGTGAGTGGACCTTTGGAAAGAGTTTTGTCAACAGCATTGTTATGTTTTTCTCTCTGAGAATGTTTTTCCGTTTTCAACTGTTTGGTTCTAAGTTTTTCTCTCTTCACACTCAATTTCATTTTCATGTACTGTGAAGTTTGTTGAAATCCAGTAGGTTCCTCTCCAGAATGTATCATATCAGGCTACAAGTCATACATGGTGCACATAAGCAGTAGTGATGTGCCTTTTTCTAAAACTAGTTAGTCAATTTTATTTCAAACATGTAAAAATAAAAAAAAAAACAGATAAAAACAAAACAAGAACAACAATAAAATGAAATAAACAATAAACCTACACAACAACTCAATAAACACATTCACATAAACAACACAAATTAAATATTACATGTTCAAAAAGGAGTAGGACGAAGTGTACGCCTATTTATTCCTACCCCTCTCTCAACTACTCATCCATAAACTCATGTATGCAATTTATAAACAACTGCAAAGGTGTGATGGTCCAGGTGTCAAACTCTCTAATACTGTACACACAGGATGTGTGTTCCCCTCACACACCCTGGCTGCCGGGCTGCAGCTGAGTAGTTAAAGGGGTGGGTTCAAAACAAGACAAAAAAACATATTAAGTAACATATTTCTTACTCCTACTATCCAGCCAAGCAGGTAATTTTGTGTTTATCTGTCCAAGTTTTCTCTCTCTGAGATTTCTGCTGCCACTCCAACAGGGTTAATGTCATTTGTGGTGTTCACAAAATTGAAAAAATCACACTCTGAAAAATCAACAGCAGCATCTCTTTCCAGGAATAATATCTCAGTTACTCTGGATAAACCACAGACCTCACTGTGACCAAGCAGTTTTCATTGGGAATTAAGTTTTTTTTTTTTTTAAAGAAAAAAAGTACAGTTGGACAACCAGCTTCTTTCAAAAACAACTCTCTTTTCTGGGAATTACTGTGGATCAGGTCTTTTTTGGATCTTTGCAGCTTCTTCTTGAGCACAACCGCCGACGATATGTGGCTGTAAATACCGGTGGAACAGAAAGAAGAGAGATATCAAGGGGGTTTCCTAAAGACTCAGTGGAAGACAGACACAATGAGTGATTCAAAAGCACAGGAAATATCATGAGGAAAATACCTGCATAAAACCATCAAAGGTGCAGAACAATGACCCTAGTGGGGTGGGGGTTTTATCTTGCTCCGTGTTCGTCTTCATTGAGTGTATTTATGTGTGTATGTGCATTGTACATGTGTATTGCCTTTGCCAATACATACTGTAGGTATGGATCCACATGTATGACAGTGAATATATACATTTTTACTGTGTGTAAGTCATGACTCTTGTAATGTGAAAAAGCTGCTATATGATGTTTACCTGCTCAAGAGGAAATTTGCAGGAAACATGAGAAAGCATTATGTCATTTTATATAGCAGGATATACTTTCCTTTCATCCCACAGCAATGTTCTCCTTGTTTGAAACATGTTTTGGATATAAAAACAGCTTTTGAAACCTATTTAGGGTGAGAACATCCTGGGTAAACAGGTTTCCTGTTTACAAGATGTTTAGAAAGATCACGTGACTGGAGAAAGCTGACAAAAAGAGATAACTTAAATGCAAGTTTGGGTAGCAAATTGCAGGACACAAGTTCATACAAGCTAGAGGACACATTACATGCCTATGTGCAAAGATCCAAAGTAAGAGTGACTGGTGTAAATTACAAAAAGAAAAGAAAAACAGGAAGTAATTATCTTACCATTTGTTTTTTTTTAATGAAACTGTGCTACCCCATTTATGTTGCAGTTGTATTCATTGATACATTGTGCCCTGAATCCCCCCCACCCCCCCACCCCCCTTTTTTATTGCCTCCACAATTTATTGTTTTTTCTTACTTTACTTGCAGCTAATTCCGTTTGCCCAGATTCATTTTGTTTTGTTTTGTTCTGTTTGTTCTGTTACTTATTCTTGTTTGATCTACTGTAATGGGTAGTCTTGTGTTTCATTGTGTTTTGTATATATTGGAAAAGTTAAAACAAATTTTAATTACAAAAAAAAAAAGAAAAGAACAGAGAAACCCATCTAAACAGAGGAATCGACTGTCTATCTGTCATACATGTCACACTGTGTTTGTTTTATATGCCATATGCATCTATTTGCCGTGTGTCTCTGTTGGGAGCCTGTACGTGTGTTTTTGTTCCCATCTGCCAGTTCTTTGCATAAAAATTCCAACCTTCCTCCACTTCTGAAGAGCCACACTTGAGCTGTGACCTCATTTGGACGTTGAGCACCTGTGGAGTGCAAACAATTATCCCATTAGTGCTAAGAGGGGCTGCTCCTGCTCACCTAGAGGAGCCCTTATCCCCGCCCACACCTCCTGCAGCACTACATCACCCCCCCCCACACACACACACACACAACCCCTCCATCCTCCAGACAGCTTTGGTTTCTTCCAACTCCCACATCTGAAGCTGGGGAGTATCTTGGAGGTGTGGTAGCACTCTGAGGGGGAGAGGGGGAGAGTCACGGGGATCAATGGTGTTCTGCTGGTTGACAAAGCTCAGACAAAAAGGGCCTTCTCTGGCTGAGACAGACGGGCCAGCCCACACACACCTGGATGGCCAGGGGAATCATAAGAAGGCTTGCAGCGCTTCAAAGCCACTTTGCCACCTGGGCTCATCGCTGGGAATAAGGAGGTGTGTGTGTGTGTGTGTGAGGACACACACACACACACCAAAGGGATTTAAATGTTAAGTCTCAGCGACTGAAGTCTTACTTATCTCAAAGTGATAGATACACACAGACATCAACACAAGCAGCTATACATCCACATGTACAGACCAAACAAACACTTAACCACCCTCCCACACACACACACACACACACACACACACACACACACACACACACACACACACACACACACAGCTCCATGGTGAGGCTGGGAACCTGGGTGCAGGGCTGCTGTAGGAGCTGTTTGAAGCCAGCTGTCACAACCTGACAGCCTGTTGTTTTAGAGGCCTTTGGTATGGCCGAGGGGCCGAGGGGAGAAAAACAACACCAGGAATGTGTACAAGTCAGGACCCAACAGTAAATCCTTCGTCCGTTTCCTTTCTCCCAATGCAGACAGAGGGGAGCAGGGTCGTCCAAGGGAGCGAGCAGAGGGACGTGGGAGCGCCTTGAGTCTCCCAGATGAGCCACTGAAGTGATCTGCATCTCCCTCTCGCTCCCTACTTTTTCTCACACCTTTTCCTCTCTTGTCATCTTGTTTGTCGTCTCTTCTTCTACCTTTTGTTGTACTCACTGAGTCTCTCCCTCCATCTCTTGCTTTCTGCCCTATGCGTCACATATGTGCTCGATTGTAATTGTTTTATCATGCGGCTGTTTATCCTGTGGCTGTATTCATTAAGAGCACACACAAACAACGGCTTAGAGGGAGAGAAAGAAAGAAAGAAAGAAAGAAATGGGTGGGGAATTCACAGACGCATACAAACACATTCAACACACGCATATTCTCAGAGTGATGGATGCAAACGCACCCACCCAAAATGCACTAATCCAGCGGACGTAATACAAACACAGAAATATACATTAACATCCAAGTGCCTCTGTGATGAGCACACACTGGGCACTCACAGATGTGGAAACATGACCTGCCTCTTTCTCGTATGGGAAAAAAGGTCCTGCTGCAGCTACAGTATGCAAATAAGTCAATAACATGCATGGTCACAAAACACGAGAGCGTGCAGACACAAGACTCTGCACATTGAGGAGGGGACGACAAAAGTAGCATGTCTCATGAAAGCATCCTGGGAACTGGGTGTGATGTTGCATTGAGTGCTTCTCTAAAATGGTTTAAAATATATACAATTGGCAAGTTGTTTTTTTTTACAGAAAAAAAGACACATTTGGAGAAAAGCATCTCCCCTCCTCCCGCAGTTCATTGCCACCATCTCTGTACAAACATCTCGTGATATATTCTCAGTCTGATATCCTGGTTTGATTTTACAGACCACACATCCTGAATCTGATGTTTTCTCACTCAGTGTTGTTGTTTTCAGCTCTGAGTTTTTGGTCACAGTCTTTTTTTTTCCCCAGTACAATACTGTAGCCTCTTTAATCTTAATGCGTCCCCACTGGTGTATGGTGTAAATAAGTGAACGAAACAAAGCCACAGTGAGTATACACAAAGTTTCACATGACACCATTTTTGATTTTTTTGGAGTGTCTGTTTTGGTCAAGTTGAAGAATAGCTTCCTTAATTCCTCTCTTAGCCCTGAAAATATATCAACCTACCCTAAACACACATCCCCCCTGCATAGGTTGCACTGAGCAGCATTTAGTGATAGCTATTCAGTATTAGTAGCCTGTTTTGTGAAACCGGTCTTGTTTAGCATTTACATCGGACAATATGATGTAATTCTGGATATAATTTATACAAAATAGTATTTGAATTAACATTGTGGTCAAATTTGTTGCCTCTAATCTTTGTTTATTGTCTAATAATAATGTTTGTTAGATTACGTACATGTATGATTAGCATTAGCAGCATTAACACTGTATTGAAGTAATGACCAGGTTGTCACAAAAGTCAATTCAGCCGCTACGCAATACTATTAATTATTGTTTTGTGTCTGTATGTGTGAGCGTGCTATAGATGGAAGCGTCTTTTCACACACACACACACACACATACAGGCAGAAGGGACACACTAAAGCCATGACCCTGGTGGTCCAGTCTGCTATACATCATCGTCCTCAACACTCCTCTAACTCGTCTCTGTGCTTTGAACTGAACACGGTTCACTGAACAAGCTGCTGCCTCCCTATTGGGATACATAGAGAAACCCAGAAAATCACCACAAAACTCTGCGGTGAAACTTTATGGGGCTCTCAAAGGAAAGCCCAACAGATGTTCAAAAGAGGTCTTTTTTTAGCACCATTGTCCAGACAGGTCTCTCCTTTCTTTGGACTATATCTCAAAGAACAGCTTTGTAGTCAAATATTGTATTAGATCAGCCTTGGCTCTGGCTTCATAACATTATTGTGGTTGTGAACTGCATTCATTAAATATGGATAAGATTCTAGTTCAGCATGGTGAAGTGGTAAATCACATTTTGTAGCTGTGTCCGCTCCAAGTCTCTCAATGACTAATTAAGTGCCTTGGTAATTACATCATGGCCATGAGAGAAAGGAAGGATGGAAGGTCTGAGGGTAATATTGCTGTTTACACAATTAGAGTGATACATCTTGGTTATGTGTGTACGCTGTGTGGCGTGTGTGTGTGGTCGGAGAACATTTGTTTCCTCCCTACCCAACATGTAAATACAGTTTTCTGACAATCAAGCACCTGAGCCAACATTACTCCCTTCTCTCCTCCTGCAGTTACTGGACAGAATGAGATATTGAGACAAAGACAGAGAGAGAGAGAGAGAGAGAGAGAGAGAGAGAGAGAGAGAGAGAGGGGAACTAAAAACAGAGAGACAAAAGAGTGGAGACAGTGGACCAGCAGTAGGTGTAGTAGACCATTTTCTTATAGAATGCCCAACATAAAAGAGAGATGAAAATCTTTCAAGAAGGTATATTATTTTACTCTTTTTATGTATATGCTTTAGCAACACATATTTTTGACCAAACGTCATGTTAATAGTGCTTCTTTGAATTGAAATGCGAGGTGGCAGGAGGCAAATAGTAAGAAAGACCCTGAAATCTGTTTAGGTCCTAATAATCTTGTCATCTTGTCATCTTGAGATCCTCCTCATCAGATGGAGTTTGTCCAGTTGTCGTGGAATAGTAGATGTTCAAATTTCTCAAAATTTCTTGGCACTTTAAGGACTTCTTGCCCATGTTTGCTTAAAAGTTGACATTTAGTGTGAAGTTCATCCTTGACCTTGGAAACAGGAGTTGACAAAACAATCTTACCACAAGGTCCATTAGTAGCTGTTCTGGAGCTTTCAATCATATCGTATCATATTATGTCCATCAGTGCAGTGGAGCAGCGTGTAAAGTAAAAACATGCATTTCCATTCTCTGCTGTTGGGTTTATCAGTTTCCACCTGTCTGGGTAACAATAACAACGCCTTGTACCTTCAGCATGTCCATGATAGACAGTCAAACAGATCAGATTTAAACTCAGGAGCTTTTGCATTGTTATTTTTCTTAGACTCCTTGTCTTTCATTGTTCTCGTTCTCCAGTTTTAGATTGCCGTCACACTAGGAAGCAGCACAGTGAAATTTATTTGTGCTTGATGACATAATAACTACTTGTGGGTCATGCAGTGGCTACCGTTGGATGTGGCTAGTTTTTGTTGATGGCAAAATGGATCAAAGAGAAAAGCTCTATAGGCGTTGGTTCATTCGTCAGAGCGGGGTTAAATAAAACTGGATGGTGTGACAGAATTTAATATGATAGCTTCCTCCATTATGGAGTTTCAGCACTGTAACGTCAGTTTGCAATTAGTCAACACTGCAAAGTTGAGTTTCAAAGTTAACCAAAGTTGAACTCTTGGGAAAAGCACTGTGCAAATTTAGCTGCTATGGGAGTATCCACAGATTGAGATGGCTCCATTTAAATGAACGCTTTTTTGTCTGAAAGCTTTCATAAATGCTAGTGTGACTGAGCCCTTAAAAGAGCCCACTTAAAACTCGTGTATCATGTAAAACTCTCACTGAATAAATCCAGCCTTCCTTCAGAATGCCAATGACCTGTCCACAAACTGACCTACATACAAAATGTATTTATTTACAAAGAGTATGCAGCCAACTATTTCACCGCCACATTCTTAACCATGATGTCAATCCCTCTACAGGGACATCGATAATAAACATGTACCACTAGGACACTGCATACTCTCTTGACAGCTGCTCTCGGTTGTTTATGTGCAGCCTGTACATAAATGCTAACATGGGGGTCTCCAAGTTTCCAGTCCCATATCAGAGCCTGACCCTAAATCTGAACCCCTTTCCCAGACTGCTGCACAGGGCTCGGCCCTGTGGGACGAATGCCGGCCTTGGGGGCTGCCCCCTGGCCCGAAGTCCCCCCCCCCCCCCCTCCCCGCAGGCCCCTGTGTTGCCTTGTGCAGCCTCAGTCCTCGGGGAGCCATGTAAAGCAACCACCACCACCCCCCCCGTCTGTGGCTCTCTCACCACCAGGAAACAGGGGCCTTCTCCTGCACCTCTCGGCTGCAACGTTTGACAGCTAATATTTTTCTGCCGAATCCGCGTCTGTAATCCGCACTTCCATGTAGGGATCCCGTTACGACCTGTCTTGAGTAGGCCAGCTGTTCAAACAGGGTGATTAATTAAAGGAATTCTGTTTGTAAAACAATCCCCGACCCCTCTCTCTCTCTCTCTACTCCCATCTCATGCTCTCTACCTCCATCCTGCACACTCTCTCTCGCTTCATCATCACTCATTTGCACTCTCTCTTTCTCCCTCGCTCTCTGGCTCTCTCCCCTCGGACTTCTGGTCCAGCTCTGGCCAAGCTCGGCGAGTGGTTAGTCCTTATTAAGACCACAGAGCTCAGAGTTTGTGGTCTCCTTGCATTAAGTCTGATTCTCCCTGAGGTACTGCACATTAGCAAGACAAACATCTCAAATAAAGGGGGTTGAAATAGCTTGTGTGTGCGTGCACTCGCATGTGTCTATGTGCATGATAGCTGTAGTGAGCGGGGGCTGGAACCCAGGAGGGGAAGTTTGCAGGGAGGCTGTTTTTATTGCTCTATTCCGTGTAGCAGGTGAGTTCTCTTGTTGCCAATTTTGGAGCTGGACACTCACTCTCTTTCCTCCCCTCCTCTCCATCTCTCCATCTCTCTGGTTTCCGTGAGTAGTGCAGGTGCTTGCTATTCATCACGGCCGAGACAGATACCTCAACTCCCATCAGGCTGCAGTGCACGGTGACCTCGCTCGTTCACACCGTCCTGCAGCGCCGGGGCAAAGGGTCACATGGGCTTTGAGCAGCACCAAGGCAGCTTGCTCACACGTACACACACTTTTGTATATGCGCACACACTCTCGCACAGCTGTCTCATCACAGGGTCTCTGGAGCACATAAACCCCTGACTAAAGTGCTTAGAGAAACTAGAGAGGCTGGAGTGCTCACAGGACATGTACCACTCTGGTGAAAACACAGCACAGACTCGGTCCAAGATGTAAACAGCTTGGGCCTCACCTAGTACACACGAGACATGTATGCACCCAGTGCTCTCAGATGTCGTCTGTCCACAAATGTGCACAGATGTTTCATCACAAGACACAAAAGAGGCCATAAAACCAATTGGACCAAAACCCATAGCACACACGACCTTACACATGCCTCACAATCGGCTCTCTCCCTAAAAAGCCAATAGGGAGTTTTTGAAACTATTTCTATTAGGAGTCTGGGTTTTGTCTGTCTAACAACATCTGTTGTGAAAAGGGACTTGGTGAAAGAATTAAGGCAAGGCCCCGGATAAGGGGCCTCGCTACCAGGGTTACTGAACGATTCTGCTTATGAGCGGCGTCTACACCACCTGGTCAGCTCAGGTCTCACAAACATCAAACACATCCTGTCACTGGGGTTGAGAGCTGAGATCCTGCACCTGACCTCCTTCACACCATATCCCAGTCTCAGGAGAGGAGGCTGTGCCAAGCGCCTGCTTTAAATTCTTGTATCTGGCCTGGAGTTTAGAGAGAGAGAGAATGGCCAACTTGTTGCAAATGAGGATCAAGCATGGGAAAAATATGAATTAAAATGTGAAGTGAGGAAGTCATATGCTTAGGGATTTTGCTGGTTTGTAAAAATGGATAACTCACTTGATCTTTCTATTCTTGTCAGTGAAATCCACTGTTATTTTCTTCATCTGAGCTAAGCAGGCGGATAGAGGGATATGGAGCCTGATGCTAAGCCGACAGAGTTTAATACGGAGAGGTGAAACTTAAAAGTAGAATTACATTGCTGCTGTGTGGCTTATGGCAGCCCGGGCTCCTCCACAACTCTGAATTCCAAACCTCTGAGATTCCAGGGAGGTATTAGGTGACTCTAACCGGAAATCCCCTCTCTGTGACCGCTGGCGTTTGTTTTCCTTAGCTGAGCTCCGAGATGGGTGGCATTGTGGGCCCGGGCCTCACTCATTCTCTCTCTCCCACTTCCAGATGCCCAGAAGGGAATCGTTAGAGCTGCCTTCATGCCCGGCTCGCATCGTGTGGATCAGGTCCAGCTTCTAACATGCTGGGCTGCCTGGTTACAGTTTACACTCCTCCCTCCCTCCCTTCCTCCGTCCCTCCCTCTCCCTTTTCCATCTGGCCCTGCGGCCAAGGCTGTACCACGAAAAAGGAGGCTCACCATTCTCTGTGGCTGAAAGGCTGAAAGACCTTCCTGCGTAATTACAAACAGACACATTCACAATTTTGGCAAATTGGTGATCTCACACCTTTGCTCTGCTGGCTGCCTGACTGCTCCTCAGGAGTGAGCCAAGGGGCAGTCACTGTCGAGAGGCGTATATGAGCAAGAACTTGGGCTGGCTTCCTGGCTGGACGGGGTAGTTGGAGGGGACAGAATCCTGTTTTAATCGAGGCAAAGGACAAGCCCTGTATGGTGGTTATACTGACTTGTTTTTCCCTGCTTTGACAGAGAACAAGATAAAGTGAGAGGGAAATAGTCCAGTATGGAGGAAACATGAGTGAAAAGTGAGCAACAAATATGATTGAAATAAAGAATTATGGGAAGAAAAGGGAAAACAAGAAGGGAGAGAGAAGGAGCTGGTTGAAGGAAAAAAGAAAAGAGAGGGGAAAAACATCTTGAGCTGGAAGCGTTCCTTTATCCTGGCCAATCTCGGCTGCACCTGTGATGACAACCCCTTGTGTGCAGTGCAGTGATTGTGTAACCTGGAATGAAAGGAAGGGGGGGAGGGGCTGTGGATGGTGTAAGGGCCAGCAGAGGGGGAGAAAATGACATAAAGCGTTCCCCCGACTTGTAAATCCATGACAAGACCCAGACAGTCACCCTGAAACCCCCACCCAGTGTCCCCCTGCAGGGCATAGATGGGAGAAAGAAGGGAGGGTGCCGGGGCACAAATCCAGCGCACTCCCTCCCTACTCCTGTTACCCATATTCCCCCTTCCAGTCCCTCTCTCTTACCCTCCAACACACACACACACACACACACACACACACACACACACACATTCTGTGGGGCAGTGCGTTTCTTCCATTCCGCACAAGCTGTTGTTTTAAATCATAATAGTAACCAGACTGTAATCACATTATTGCACACATGGTGATTTTGACAAGTGGTGGGAGTCATGTGCTGAGGCTTTGGCAGGGTTAGCACACCATTCTCCCAGCTGTGAGCTCAGCCCCAACCCACCCCCCTACACACACACACACACACACACACACACACACACACACACATACACACACATTCTACCTCCATCTCTCTCTACCCCCCTCCCAGGCAATATGTTGCTCTGCTCCGTTCCACTGTAACCTGCATGCATTAGTGCAGCCTAATCTAAATCAGATTTCTGTAAATTATAGTTACACATGTGCCTTGTAGAGAAACGACAGCGTTGGTTGTTTTATTCAAACACTTAAAACAATCTATGTTTACATTTTCCTGACAAGTGACCTCTAAAGGTCATGCGAATAATTACTTTTCTCTCACATAAGCAAAGGCAGAAATAGCATGATGTTATTATTATATCACAAAACTTCTTAAAGGTGCAGTGTGTAGAATTTAGCGGCATCTAGCGGAACAGACTTGGCAGAAATGGAATATAATATCCATAAGTATATTTTAATTAGTGTATAATCACGTGAAACTAAGACTCGTTGTGTTTTCGTGACCTTAGAATGAGCCCTTTATATCTACATAGGGAGCGGGTCCTCTTCCATGGAGCCCGCCATGTTGCACCACCATGTTTCTACAGTAGCCCAGAATGGACAAACCAAACACTGGCTCTAGAGAGGGCCTTTCGCGTTTGTCTTTCGTAGCCACTGTAGGTTCTCCTACACGCTTGGAAAAGGGGGTGGGGGGTATTTAGTTGGTTGCAATCTGCAATCTCACCGCTAGATGCCACTAAATCCTACACACTGGCCCCTTTAAAGGAAACCTATAGTTTAGTTTTAGTTCTGTATTGTATATGTACATTGCTGAGATCTCAGAATGCAGAAACATTGCTAAAAATAGGTCCAGGGGCAAAAATATTAGCAGTCAGATGATGATACAGGTTGTAAACAAGCTAACAGGCTAGTCAAACTTCTTTAGAGGAAAAAAAGAATGTGAATCTTCCCCCAAACTGTCAGGTAAAGTTTCCACCTTAACATCCTGGTTCAACTTGGAAAATACTCGACGATCTCCTGTGCAGTGAGGGAATATTAGACACTCACCTTCAGTTTTACTTCCAAATAAAGTTGTAGCTAATTTGGCTAAACTGTTAGCTTGTTTACAACATGAATGATCAGCTGATGTTTGGGCCCGTTTCGACATGTTTTTAACAAAGCTGTTGTGTTCCAAGATCTCAGCCTTTACTTACAAGTACAATGTTGTCATAAAAAATATAACTGAACCTAACTACAGAAATAAAGCCCACACTGTAATAGCCTTTGTTTTCCTTTAAGTGTAACATACACTGTAATGTATAATGTGTCAATAGAAGACACAACAGGTTGTGCCACACAGACAGAAGTTGTCAAGGTACGGTAACTGGAATGTATCAATCCGGAAAGCAAATCTGATAGACTTGCTGCTTTTCCGGAGCATTGAGGCGTGTTGACTCTGAAAAACAGGACAATGGCGTACACTAACACAGATGTGTGGGCTTGCATAGAAAATATTGTTTTGACGCACATCATACACAGCCAGTGACACAACCTATTTTGTTGCTTAGGTATGAGGGCTTGTTTTGCACGTTTTGCGAACAGCTGTGTATCAGTCTCAAAGTCTCACATTGGCGGTTATAATGTTGACTGATTAAGACATCATTTGATCAGACAACAACTCTGTGTGGGTACATCCCAGCACACATCT
Source organism: Scomberomorus guttatus (assembly GCA_038419695.1). NCBI lineage: Eukaryota > Metazoa > Chordata > Actinopteri > Scombriformes > Scombridae > Scomberomorus > Scomberomorus guttatus. Next base: position 11,565,442 of record CM076455.1, read on the forward strand.
GTTCGTGCCCACACATGTGGCAGAACGAATGACTGTTGTGACACTGATCGGAGGGGGGATCCTCAGAGCACCATGAGTAGGCATCAAGCAAGCGAAACAACCGCAGAGCCTTTGTCCATGCCTCAGGATAACGTGAGAGAGGCAAGGGGTCGAACCCGGAGCACTGCACTCTTTCTGTCCCATCTTTTCTTTCGTTTGTTCTGAGGTGTGGCCGTGCTCTCCACCGCACCGCTAACAAGATCAGGCTGCGGGGTGGGCCTCATCCAGCTGGCTCTTTGTATGTATGTGTGTGTGTTTGGAACAGGCTTGGTTATTGAAAATAGTAGGAGAAACTATACTGAAAACAGCATCGTGTGAGTGAGAGAGGGAAGAAGGGAGAAACTACCAAAATAATAGCTTACCCAATCTTTCCACAGTTTTAATACCAATCAGGCAGTGGGCACACTTTTCAAAGTCAGAGAGGAGGAAAGACGGAGAGTAAATTGATGATATCCATCATAGTTCCCCTAAAACATTTAGTTAACAAGGGGGATGAATTTAATCATTTATACTAACAAGGGTATGATATTTCCCTTCATCCCTCTGCCAAGTGTTTCGAAAATAAAGACATTTCAAATGATGGATGGATGAAGCTGATGGGTAGACAGACAAGAAGTCAGCGCAAACAAATGTATGAAAGAATAAACACAGACTTTGCTTTCACTGGTGAGATGAACAACAGAGCTGTGCTGTCCCTGACTTTTATTCACTGTGCCATTGTGGTCTCTGATTTATAGCGGAAGAAAAAGATGAGGGAGAACATTTCTCTCTAAACAAAGAAAGCAGATGTACTTTATAAACCCGGCTCACTAAAAAACATACCGTCCTCTCGGTTGTTAAGGGTTTTTTGCTTGACACGTCAAAAACATTTGTGCAACTCTGAATTCTTAGATGTTCAGACCTCATCTTTAAAAGTTTGCAGGTTGCCTCCTTTATGCACTCTTGGACGGTGGTCCGAACAGCAGATAATACTCAGTGCCCAGGAATCCCTGGAATGGTTTTGTTTAACTTTGCCTCCAGGGAGAAATATATTGTGAGGATCCTTGGAAATATGATGCCCATATTTGCCTCCTATCTGAGAAGACCCAAAGTGAAACCATCACTCCATCAAATTTTAAGAACCGAAACGAGATAGTAACGGTTTGCAGCAGGGTGATGGGAATAGAGAGATTCGGAGTGTGTAGTTGTTAACATTTTGAACCCACACAGGCTGTTATCTGGTTTCTAACATGCAGGATTGGCACTGTGCATGTTGCTAATCTCAGATGGTGAAACTTAGAGGAAAAAAAGTAAGATATCAGGACAAGTTTAAAGGAACATCTTCTCATGTGGGCATCTTAACATTTATCCAAGCACAACATTAATGTGTGCATGTGTTACTGTGCCTTACTTGAATGCCTGCAAATAACTACAAAATGCAAAAAGTGTTCATTTGTTTGGTTTCCCCATTAGAAAAGGGTCGTGTATGCTACAATCATGCAAAAAAAAATAAAAAATACACCTGAATTTTTTAAAAATACACCCCACTGCCTCAGAAATGAAAGGAAAAACAATAGCTTTGGAGTGCGAGGAAAACATGTGTTTCATTGGTTTTGTATTTGCCTGTTTTGTATTTGCGGGTGTATTTATTTCAGATGAAGGAGAGCCAAGGAGAGAGCCAAGGAGAGTATGCCAGGCCCCAGTTAGTATGCAGGCTATAATTTCTGCTTCCTTTGAAGTCAATGTGTGTGTTGTGTGTGTGTGTGTCCACTGTGGTGTTGGGGTATATAGCGTGGCTATTCTGAAATATACTTGTCTTGCATCAAAGCTAAGATTGCTCCTGTGTAACAAATTGTGTTTAGTTTGCTAACTTTAAAAAAAAATCAGTAAAGTGTAGGGCAACTTTGGGCAAAATAACAGTACGTGTATGATACAATTAAATACAACAGCAGACCTCAGACGTTACCATGGAGACAGAGTATCAACATTATAAGCACCACAAAGGGAGCTATTGTGGTGGATTGCATTAGATTGTACAGGTGGTCATGATTTTGTGTCCACCCCCTTTATGTCTGTACGCATATTGACCATTTTATCATGTCAGTAAAACACGCACTGAGCTGAACTGAATTGAAAAGCAGTCTGTTATTAATGTTAAATAACAAAAACAGCACTCAAAAACACTCACGTTCTCCGTAGTCAGCAGCAGCAGCAAAACTACTTCAGCAGATGGGCCGCTTCTTCCAAAATCTCTGCTCTCAGCACCCAAGAGGTAGAGGTGCATAAAGGGGGCGAGTTAAGTGTGTGAGGGTACAAATATGGGTGACTTATGCCATGTCTTCTGTAAGCTGATTCAATTTAGGAAGTCAGGTTTGCGTCTCCATGTTGGTCTTTCATTGTGAGAACACCTAAATTGTGTCTGGCAACAATGAACCATGAAAAGAGCCATTATCAGTTGAGTTTTTAATCTGTTGACACCAAGTTGAATAACTGAGCTGTGTTATCCCGCTCTTCTATTCAGACAGGCAGTTGCCATCGCAGCGTCCATTTTTTTTCAATGTAAACATGACAGCTGCCAAGGTAGGCATGGCTATTTGCCACTGCTCTCTTAGCTGATGATGTTTTCCTTAATTTACAGAAAATTATCCATCCATCCATCCATTTTCCGCTACTTATCCAGGACCAGGTCGCAGTGGCATCAGACTGAGTAAGGTAGCCTAACCCAGACATCCTCCAGCTCCTCCTGGGGGATCCCAAGGCATACCGAGGCCATATTTTACAGAAAATTATGCAGGGGGTAATTTTACTGATGTCTGACTTCCCTGAATTATACACCTCTTCCGCAGCAATGAACAAATAACATCAGCCTGGTCAAAATACAGAACACGCAGTGGTAACCGCTCACTGTCTGCAAGTATCTTATGGCTACAATACATTTTGTTGTTTGCCAATCTAAAGAGAAAAAAGACATTTAGCCGTTTGGCAGGGCAATGTACCTATGAGCTAATTTTCGGTTTGTATGGAAGCTATTCTCTCATAGGGTTTCCAGATTTATCCACTTGGATGTGGATGTGGCCTTAGTGACTGTTCACTTACTCATTTGGCTTACTAACTCACAGCCCATGCAGCGCTCATCAAATTAATGTTGTGATTTTGTGGCTGTGGCTTTAGGATCCTGCACGATTGTAAAAAGAGTAAGGGTAAGATCATAACATCATAGCCCCCCTGCACAAAACTATGCAGGAGAGAGAGAGAGAGAGAGAGAGATTGTCATTAGTTAATGTTCCCTGCTGAGTGACACCGCACAGACAAAACCTTTAACTGGGAACATTAAAGAGAGGTCAATTAAGGGAGTTATTCTGTCCAAACAGTGGTTACCTAACAAAACGAGAAAGTCTCCTTGTGTTGCGGGAAATTGCAAAGGCTTGTCTAGGTGACTCACAGAGAAAATGGAAACACAAACTGAGTCACAAACACTAATTGACTCACTCACAATTGTAATTGACTCACCTTCTGGGGAACTCTGCATGACCCTGAGAAGGAAGCTACCACTACATGCCATTGTAGTAACTTGTCTCACGGTAGCAAGGTGTGTTTAAATGAAGACAGATTTACAGATGTAAATAGCATGCTTGATCCATGACACGTATAAAATGAAAACAGACACAAAGCCACTATTAGCAGCAAGCCATCTAGAATTAGCACCAAGAAACGATCACTAATGGCCTTTGCTCTTGTTTTTTTGTTTTTTGTTTTTGGCATTTTGCATTTTATTTAACAGTTTACTGTAATTATGGGGCCAAATTAAAACCAGAGCAGTTTTGGCCGAGTGGCGCGCTACTGAGGCCACTAAGACAGCTGAAATGTAGCTCGTACGTACGTTGCTCTGATTAACACGTCATAAGTTGAATGATTTTATCTTCTTATGTTTGGTCTTCATAGGATATTTTAAATTCCAGGTTGGAGTTTTAAACAGAGCATTAAGTAAAAACATCTCTTCTCTGTAACTCAGAAAACTTAAGGTGTTAGAAAACCCAAATAATGTTCCACTTCAAAGCACGACGTCTCATTTTCATTTTGCATCCCTCCCCCGCCTCAACACCCACCTGCCCCATCGCACGCTCGGTATCTTGAATCTGCTCATCTGTAATCTCCTGAGGTTTGCAACATCACCTCAGAGCAGGCATATCATGGCAGGGCTCATTGCTGCGTCTGATCTCGTGAGTTGTGGACATGTCCGCCCTGTGGCCCACATGTGAAGATATCTGCTTAGTGCGAGTCCAGATAGTGGCCCCTGAGCTGTGAAACCCCACGCTTGGCAGGATGCAGGGCTGCAGCGATAACTCACCTGTGTACTGATGGAAGGGGAGACAATGTCCCAAACAGATTAAAGCCGAGCTGATTGCAAAACAAGATGCATAGTTTTGCTAGAGGGATATACACGAGATGGAAAAATTCTAAACAAACCAGATGAAAGAGGCTGTTGGATGTTTTTATCTTTCTGCCTTTGATTCATTTCTGGATTTGTGTGTGAACATGAGCGCATGCACATGCTTGTCATTTATATAGAATATCAGGATCTATTCATGTTTGGTTTGGAAATCCCAAACAGCCGAAAAAACCCGAGACACATTCAGATCTGTTTTCCACAGCTCAACTTCTGAACCACATTGTCGGTGGCGCATTTTCAAAACCACATTCTGACATGATATAAAGCACTCTGAAATGTCAACATTGATAGAAGATGGGAGCAGAGCAGCTGATCTCAATCTTCTATTTTCTCTCCTCTCCTCTTTCTCCAGCCGTCAGGAGATGCTCTGTTGTCACGTAACGGTCTTTACAGTCTGCTGGCAAAAATGTAATTATGAAAGACCTATCTCGCTCTCTTGTCACAGCAGGCAGGAGATAGTCGTGTTAATCTCTGACAACAGGGACTGTGTGATGTGTTTAGGAGGTTTTGTGTAGAATGATGTGTGAATATTTGTGTCTATCTCGCCGGTAGATAAACTCCAGGTGTTGTAATACAGGTGGTGTCACTGGACTTCTCTGACAGGCCGCTGTCACGATCAAGTCCAAGTTAGTGTCTACACTTGTCAGGATTTTACATGAGAAATTTTGCCAGCTTAATAATAATAGTCTTTATTTATGGAGCACTTTTCAAAATCCACATTACAAAGTGCTCCACAAAGGCATTGAAATAAAACAGACAAGTCATAAAATCATCAGGTTTTATAAAGAAAATAAAAGACAGTTCAAAGAAAATTAAAACTGAAGGAAAGGTTCTCTGATAAAAGTGTGTTTTAAGAAGAGACTTAAAAGAGAATACAGACTCAGGCGGCCTGATTTCCTCGGGCAGATCGTTCCAGAGCCTCGGGGCCCTGACTGCAAACGCTCTGTCCCCTTTAGTTTTCAGCTGGGCCTCTGGAACAGATAAAAGACCTCTGCCCAAGGCTCTCAAAGTACGTACCGGCTCGTGCGGTACTAAGAGGTCAGAGATATAGCAGGGAGAGAGGCCATGAAGAGCTTTAAAATCAGTAAGATCTTAAAATCTATTCTAAAGCATACTGGGACCCAGAGTAAAGACGCTAAAACAGGACTGATGTGATCGCGTCTCTTGGTTCTGGTTAAAAGTCTGGCAGCTGGCAGGAGTTCTGTACAGTCTGGAGTCGATCAATAGATTTTTGGTTCAGGCAAGTAAAAAGGCTGTTGCAATAACCCAGGCGTGATGAGATGAAGGCATGTAAAATGGTCTCTGTGTCTTTAAAAGTTAAAATAGATCGTATTTTGAAATATTTCTAAGATGATAAAAACATGAGCTGAGCATGAGTAACTTAAGCGCTACTGTGGGATTTTGTCTGATTAAAGGATAGGAGATCTGGTGATATTCTGTGTTTTTATTATCTCTTACAAGTCCAATGAAAAGACCAAAATCAACAATGAATTGATCCTTTTAACAATGTTGTATGTGCAGCCAAAGTCTGATATAACCTTTTCTTTGATGCCGTAGACCTCCATTGTTGTCCAAAAACTTTAAACTTTTTTTACACCAATGAGCTCCACTGCTGTACTGGGTGACAAGTTCTTTCATTATGAAGAACACGGGCCCTGTAGTTTATTTTGAGCCGATCCAACATAAACCATCCTGCTGCCACAAATACTTGCTAGTTCACCAAATCTGCCACTTAATATAGTTCCCAATGAATGCAAAAAAAGAGAGAAAAAAGACTGAGTTTTATATAAAAATTAGAGCATATATCCATGACCCATTTTTGAAGAATGGAGCCACAGAAAGGCTCAGGAGGTTGGAAAGTATTGGTAGATGGACTAACTTGTTGGTTTGGATCTTTTCATGGGATTTGTTGAAAATAATATAAATACAAACTATTGCCAGCCTTACCCTTTAAAGGATAATTATGGTTAATTATAACTTCAGACATTTCTATCACTTATGTTAACTATGAACATGGTGACATCAAAACAAGAAAAACACACGAGCGGGTAGACAATCTGAAACCCTGCCAACATTTTAACCAAATCAATCACTTTATTTGGCAGTATGATAGGTCAAAGATGATTGCAGCAGCACTTTTTTTCTCTTCACATTTATTACCACTGAGTTAAAGTCCACATAAAGCGATGGTGTCTCAGTCTCAGTTTGAAAGCTGTCTTACTCCACAGACTTAAAAATCCAACTGAGAGCTATTGGCCTCATTAATAGAGGTACCTCAGAAATGGAAACATTAAAACTAGCTCATCATCAACATCATCAAATATTCAGTGCTTCCAATTTTCCAGATACACAAAATAAAGTAAGATTAAAGAATTTCAAAATGTTATATAATAATATATCCCTATGTGTGGCTCTTACACTGATGTGTCCAAATAAGTTTGGCTAACCTTGGGGGTTTTATGATCATTTGGCTGCTTGTCTTTCCTGCTCCATCTGACTACTTTTATTGCTGCACTACCAGATAAATGGAACAGATAAATTAACTTGGTGCGGACATTGTTTTTTATTAATGATAGGAGCCGTGTCCAAAACGACAAAAGTAAGATCCAAGTTGTGAATAATCCTTTAAATTCTGATCACATAAGGCATAACTTTCATTTGAGGCTGTTCATTTGTAATCTGACAGAATATGTTTCGCTGCTCATTCTTCAGTTTAAAGCTTGCTCAGATTAAAAGTGACATCGGTGAGAACACAAACTGACATTCGTAATCACACAATGCCCTCTTCAAATTTGCACTACACCAGTCACAGTGTTGCACTGCACTTAAATTGGCTTGAGGTCATTCTATGAGTTAAGGAATATGTCAGCTCCACCCTTGCAGTGTACATGAGTTTTAATGGTATTTAACATCACACAAAACATAATTAGACAATATCGTGTGACATCATCGTCCACAGGCGTGGGATTTGTAGTGCACAAACTCATGAAGCCGCTCTGATGAGCAAATCTTCATGGAGGTAGCCTCGCCGCAGGTCTAACCACTGCCGGAAAACTCAACGAGTTACAGTAAAAAGCTTCAAGTTTAATATGTGAATGTTGCCACACACACATGAGATTAGGACTGCTTCTAGGGTGGCTCGAACGACGCTAAATCTCATAAAACAGGCAGCCAAATAAACAGAACTGAACCAATGCGCAAACAAACAAACAGATTCCTATTACTGTAAGAGAGGAATTAAGGAAACTAGCTAAGTGACTGCAGCCTCTGCGGAGGAGAAAAGCATGCAGTCAGCCTGACTGAGCCCTGAGAGAGTGTCTCTGTGCATCTGAGAGTGTTTATGGACTGGCTCTAAGTGGAAGTCATTATGGGACGTTTGACTTGCGCTGATAGCAATGGTTCTGGGTCCACCCAAGGCTCCTAACGTAGGTGGTCCAGGCTAGGGAGGAAGATGAGCGACAGAAGGGAGGAGGGGAAGAGAGAGAGAGGGGAGGCAAGGAGCAGAGAGAAAGAGAAAGAGACAGAAACAGAGAGAGTAAGAACCAGAAAGTTTGGCCTCCACCCTTCCTCTACTATTTGCCTCTGCTGCAGATGTGGTCATAAGGAAGGGAGGGAAAAAAATCTCCATAAAGTTATAATTATCCACATGAATGCAGACCAAATTCTGGAAAACTGCACACAAACACACACATATGAAGGTTACACACTCACTACATAGTTAGTTTTTCACAAAGAAAGTTTGCACCTTTGCACACCCTTTAAGAGCACAAATTTCCACGATAAATCACCCAAACTGTTGCAGTCACTGTAACAAAGCTCTAATTTCTATAAAATTTTGTCTTGTCATCAATGTAGTTTGAGACAATAGTAAGACACACAACCAGATACCCTGTACAAGTTCAGACCCCAGTTTGTCTTGAAGCAAAAGTCCATCTTAACTTTTTGTGCGTTATGAGAAAAACCTGCTGTTTCTGACGTTGCAGGGCGGAGGCGGACAGCGTGCAGCACACTGCTCCTATGCAGGCAGCAACCTTTTCATGAGCGGTTAAAATCTGTTTACTATTGCATGCCCACAACTGGTTTGTATCAGCTAAGTTTACTTAACAGTGTATTTCACCTCAAGACATTTGGAGAGATAACCAAATAAACCTTTCAAGGCAGGAATGTTCCTCGGAGCTGCCAGGTTCAAAGTAAAGCCCTTGATGGCCTCTGCGCAGTGCCCTGTGGGTGCCTGCGCTCAGCGTGGACATGTTTAGGTCTCACTGGTCACTGAGACATGGCGATGTAATGGGGAACAGGAAGTACATTTAGCATTGACAGAAGTGTATAAGGGTGGGTTGGCTTGTGGGGTGGTGGTGGTGGTGGTGGAAGATGGGGGGGGGGGACATCAGCCAGCAGCAGCCACCCCAGCTTTGACACTTCGCCCAGAAGAGCACACTGAGAATTCAAACATCGTCTCTCAGATGTTCCACTTCCTCTTGTTAATTGCAGGAATTCTTTCATGTTACAAGTGCTTTTGTTTTATGGCCACGGCCCTGGAGAGTGGCTCTGCAGAGGCCCACAGCTCGCAAATTTCTCCACCCGGATGGCTGCCACAGGATTTGAGGCCAGTGCTCATGTATGTGTGTGTGATTTGATTGAGGGCGTAGCAGGAGAGAGAGACAGAGAGAGAGAGACAGAGAGAGGGAGGAGGTGAGTGTGTGGGCATATCCCTTCCTCACTAGCCCCTCCATTCATCACTTTGTTGTCCCAGCTGCAGACGAAACCACAGTGTGGTGCATCCCTTTTGAAAAGTCAACATGATAAGAATTCCTGGATTGAAGTGGCACAGCCCACGCTTCCTTGGCACATGGGCTACTTCCCCTTCAGCCTGGTCTGCGTGGTGGACTGGGACTTTGACAGGACTCTGAGGTCTGCTCAGTCACTCCCCAGACACATCACGTCCTGCCCGATCATACCAATGATAGGGTGTCCTGACATCCAGACTGTGATGTCATACTGTGACACACAGAAAAGGGAAGAACCCCGTCTGGCCTTGGCAAACGGTCGTCTGGGTCCCCCAACCATCTAATTAGGAGAGCGTATACATGCGTCAACGTGACGACAACCATGAACCACCAGAACGGGCGGAGCTGATGCCAGCTGGCCCGGTTGCAATCAAAAGATAGAGACATTCTGATTTTTCTCTCTGATTCTGTTTAGATGTAACAGCAAAAATACACAAACCTCTTGAAACCAAGAAAATCTGATACCGCCAGATTGATATAAAATACCAACTTGTGAAGCATCCAAATCCACAGCACAAGAACTCTCTCTCAGACAACAAAGATCTGCAGCCCTCTGCCACTTTTGGGATTTCCTAAACTTACTGACCTCAGCCATTTTGTGTTTTGGCATCTTTTCCCGATAGAATCCATCATATGTCCCAAAGACAGCTAAGGCCAGACAACTGCCAGATGGTGTATCTATTTGCTCCTCTTTAACTCTAGTCTGTACACCAGATAGATAGATGCAGGCCAGCAGAGAGAGGAACCTTGGCACAGGACCAAAAAGGCTATGCAGTGACTTTGCTTTCGGAGTTTAATGCACTTGGGTTCAGAGAAAGCTTGGTGCAGGTCCATGCTGACAGGTGGGATCGTGTCAAAGGTGATCTCAGGGCAGACTGACGTATGATCCTCTCTCTTACACTATTCTTCTCTCTGTTGGACTGCGCTGTTCTCTCCCTCCCGTCTTGCTCTCTTGTTTCTTCTTCTGTGTGCCAGTGCACCTGTGCTCAGCGGGGGGAGGTTCAGAAACGAAAGGCATTAACGCAGACTTCCAGAAAGTCTGCTTTCATGATTGATCTTTCAACCAAGTCATATGTAAAACTTGTAAGGAGTACTGTGTGTAAGTGTGTATGTGTGTGCGTGTTAGGGGCATACAAATATGTACTCTTGTTGTTTACTTGGCCGTATGTGTGAGTGTTTTTGAGTGTGTGCAGTTGTGTGAGTGTTAAAGGCAGAGCTGTGTTGTGGACGTGTGTGTTTTCTTGGCAGTGCATGTGCAAGAAGCTGTGTGCTGGAATCCATCCACTGCCAACTACCCAAACACAATAAATCAAAACAGGTGTTTCAATATGCCGACTGCTGTAACATGAAGGCCAGACGCTTGCCAGGCAATTCCTTTCCTCTTCTACCGCTAAATCAAAAAACAGAACACCAGGATAAAGTCAAGATGTCAAAGACGATGCCTTAAATGGCAGCCTCATTGTCTCATAAGTTTAAGCTACAGAGCAGAAAAGCACTGCTTAACCTGGAGTAGAAGAATGATAATTGTGGGGGAATTCTGTCTGCTAAAATATACTGAATTCAACTGATAAATCAACAAACTGCTTTTTTTGAAGTAGCTACAACAAAATTTGACAATTTGTTGCCATTTTGCAAAGGCTTGACTCACTGTCGCCTCACCAAACTCACCAAGCAACAAAATCTGTTTGTATTTTTGTGGTCGAATGATGCACAGCCATGACTCACGATTTTTTCAGATCCAAAAAGCAACACTATTTTCACTGTGAACAGAGACCAGTGGATAAAAGTTTTGTCTGTCGGGATGGCCATGTTTGTGAACTTTGACTTCCCAGCTGTGGTGTTTGGAAGTTTATGTCTAATGCTGGGTGAATAAGGATGACACAGTCTTTTGTACAGGGGAGTTTGATAGACGACTACATCAGTGCCTGATGGAAATCGAGTTTTCCATTCTGGAAACAACACTTTCCAGCTAGTTACTTTGCCTACTTGTGGCTTCTGTACATTACCACCCTGCCAATGATTACAGTAGAAGTATTATGATCTTAATCTCTGTTTGTATTCTATTTATAGGGCTCCACCCCTATAATTTATTCTAATCGACATGGTCAACAGCAAAGTCTTTTATCAAATAAATCTATTGCATTCTTGATCACTTGTGCTGTCTTTCCTGAATGAATCACCACACTACTTTTGCAAAGTATATCCTACTTCTAGCAGTGTGTATGTCAATATACTTATAACATGTACATATAAACTCAGATTGATGGCATTCAGACCAATTTCAGCACTACTTGATTTAACTGTAGTGGTACCCAACACCAAAGACACCTCATTTTGGTGCTTCACATACTTACCCTTCACACTCACTAAGTCTGTGCTGGTGGTGATCAGTATTAGTGCTATTAACTACACAAAAAAACCCGCTAAAAACTTGACTCTGCCTTGCAGTGGTGTTGAATGCTTGAGATACAGATTAACAGAGGTCTCCATTGGCCTTTGTTTGCTTGGACCATGTCTGCACACACAGAGTTTTCTCTGCCTTCTCCTGCAATCCATTTGTATCCACAATTCATTTATACCAAGCCAAGTCTCTGCCAGTTATCATCACATTTTAGCAGATTCCTTTTGATTGACAAGCTCCTGTAGTTGGTGCTTCTTTGTGACCAAGACAACAGCTATGATGTAGAAAGTGTTGCAGAACAGCTATTTGGTGCATGTGCTATGCTATGACACCTACAGTATGATCCCCTATTACATAGTGTCTACCCACAGCCTTGGAGAAAACTGCACTGCCAGTCCTGTGCACATGTTTAGTGTTTGTCGAAAACTGTTATTTACAATTCTAAAAGGTTCACAACACATTATTAGCCTAGCCACAGGGTCCAACTAGCTTAATATTGGAGAAGACTTTCTGTTAAAAGTACTTTCAGAGATGCTCACCTGGTACCAAAATCTGAGTTGCCTGACCATATTTACTTTATGTCATCTAATCTCATACTACTTCTTTTCTTTCATCCAGCTGTCTTCTAAATGTATGGTACAGCAGCAAGCATCTTTTTCTTGCTTTTCTTCTCTTTTTTGTCTCTTTTTTTTCTCTACTCTGGAGTGAATCATGTCCATTTGATGAAACTTAAACAGAAACAATGTAAACACTAATTTGACACACCAAACTGTCAAATTGTGGAGAGTTGCAGTCAAAACTTCAGCTGTGGCCAGCAACACAGCGCTGTCTGAGTCTGGGCACTGTCTCTCTGTTCTTATGCCCAAGCAACATCCCATTATCCATCCATCCATCTAGTAGTGCTTCCTCCCTTCTTTTGGAAGACTGAAGCACTTCAAGAAACTCATGTAGGCCACTGTGCTCTTCAGCTTTCTTCATTTTTCCTTGCCTCTCCCATTAACTCTTCCTCCATTCCATTCTTCTCCTTCCATTTTCCTTGCTGCATTTCCCTTGCAACTCTTAAAATTAGTTTTATCCTACTTTCCTGGTGCTTACCTGCACCAGGAAATCTTAAGTTTGTACTTATGACCCACACAAGGAACAAGTATGCTAAAGGAAGCCATTAAAGGTATCTGTATCTATTATCTGACACAGGTATGATGATTTTTTCCTTCTTTTTCTCTCAGTCTCTCATTCCCTCTTTCTTCCCCTCATCCATGATTTGATAGCAGCATGTGCTTGTAAGAGTTACAGTACCCAGCCCATAATGCGCTCCAGACGGCCTGACTTCCTAATGACTGGTTGTGCTCCAAGCCTTTCCGGGCACGGCTGTGGCCGCGAGCCTCACACACACACACACACAGGAACACAGACACACACACACACCACGTGTTGACCAGTCGAACGGAGTGCCTTAGTCATGTGCCTGTCTTTAGCACCAACACTGTCGCCATGTTTTCTACCTGTTCCTCTCAAAGTAAACTCGTCATATCCATATCGCACCATAAACTTCAATCTCTCTGACAAATGAATGTGAGTGTTTTGGAAACCCCCTTGCTGTAACCAATAGAACAGACCATCCACTGGGATAGCCTGGTCTTCATTAGGATGCTATTCTTCCCTACCTTTTCCTCAGATTTTTGCAAGACACTAGAAAACGAAAACAAAAAAATAGTTTTTCTTCCTCAACCTTCGTCTGTCAACTCATGTAGCCGTTACAACTTATTCTTCTAGTGGCGCTTTAGTTTCTAGATATAGCTCATTTTGATACCTTCGTCTGACACTCATCTCCAGTCTGGAGGGCCCATATGCAACACCTCAGCGGGGGCTTTATCCATTACCAAGGCAACAGGTCTGTTTGTTTGGCGTGACTCTTCCCTTCCTTTTTTATTACGGCTGAAATGTTTAATTGAACGCTTTCACAGTTTTTCCTCCTTTCCGAGCTCTTTGCAGGCCCCAGACATTCACGAGGCAACAAAATACTACAAAGAAGGCCATTTTAAGAAGACTACAGAGCTGATATTGCTCCTGATCATCCGTACGTAAAAGTCATGAATTCATGAACAAAGACAGACACACACAGAAGATCTGTTTTCAGCAGAAATCCGTGCAACCATTTAAGCAACAATCAAAAGTTTAGGTCTGTAAAGCATGAAATCTACAAGTGCAATGTTGCCTGATTTATATGGTTGTCTATCCCAAGCTTACTCTCTTGTGCATGTACTTAGTGAACATGTTTTTTCCACTCGGGGAGAGGTAATAATATCTAAAGTATATGATCAGTATTCACTTACACAGCCAGGCCGTCCCCCAGGGCTCATGGCTGCAGGCCTTAACTGCTCAGGACATATGTTAATGATCTCACTCTTGAATGCCCCAACGTCCATGGCTAAATGTATACAGTTGTGTATGTTCATGCCAAGAGCAACAAACAGCCTCTTGACAATCACTCGCAAAGGAGGGAGTGTCAGAGTTTATTCAAGCTTAGACCTAAATCTGGGGGAAAGTGCTGGCTTATTTTCTCTCTACACTAGCTTGGATGTGCAAATACACACAGATACACCAGTGGTTGAAACAATGCTAGTCCGTTATTTGAAAATCCACTTAGGGTTTGAAAATACCAAGCTGCATACAAGGCAATAATAATAGCCTTAACCCTTACATGTTGATTAATCTGTTCTTATGGTGACGTTTTCTTTTCTGACACTAATGCTGTTATTCTTCTCTCTACTTTCCACTCGCCTCCGCCCTCCTTCATCTCCAGGTGGCTCAGGACCCACTGAGGGCCCCGCTCTTTCACTGAAATGAACAATGTTGCTTTTGGCTGATGCAAAAACCTCTAATTGTAAGCCAGGTCTCCTATCTTTGTCAGGATATGCAGCTGATGCTGGGTGGCCTCCCCACACAAACATACAGTATTGTGTTCTCACCTGAGGAAGCACGTTCTCTTGCTGCCTCCAGATTAACACATACATGCACAGACACACAAATACACACACACATACAAAAGACAGGTTGTGCTGTTGCATCCTGCCACCAGAGGGTGCAGACAATGTGCCCCTATCACCCTTGGCTTCAGTCTGAGATTCCTTTAGGGACCAAAGACTGAGCCCCCGGATGTTGGATCAGCAAAATGAGCCAACTAGACAACAATGAGCTGTGATAGGATAAACATTTCCCACTCATAAACAGTCACATGTTTAAAGATACCTCCACATACAGTGTTTGAAGATGCACTGGAAGATACTAGCTTTTTTTCAAACAAGCTCTCCCTGTCTCTCTGTATGTCTTTTTCTTTTTTTCTCACGGTCCTATCTACTGCTCTCTCTCATGCACACATACACAAATGTTCACACACCAATGACGCACACACACACACACCTTCCCACTGCAGATCTGGGAAAGCAGAAGCAGCACATTTTTGACAATCCTGAAACAGCCATCCTCTTTCACCCCAAATGAAACCCAAAAGTCTGCACTCTCTCAACCTAGTTTTTCCATTTCATTCCAGTTCTCTTTTATTTACATTTAATCTTACTTAATCTCATTTAGAGGGCTGATCCCACTTGCAATAGTGCATAAGTTCTCTAACTATACTCTTTATGAACTCTGTAGGCTACAATTCATAAATAATCTATCTCTATCAACACTTTTTAGTAGCTTACACTGATGTGAAAACAACAAAATGTGCCTGTAAATGTGTAACACACAACTTCAAAATTAAGAATAACAAATTAAACTTGATATTTTCAACTTGAATCTGCTTTCAATAGTAACTTCAATGGCTGTTGCCAAGAACTCAAACACTGAACTGAACAGCAGTTGAATATGGAAAATTCATTAGTGCAGAGGGTCAACTCGAGGTGGGGAGGTCAAAAATTTTATCTACTGTATGCGTTAGATCAGACCACATGCCACTCTGGCTTTTCTCTTGTTGAATTATTTATACCTCCATATAAATATGGGAAGTTCATCAGTGCAGTGAATATGTTCGGGGGCCAACTGGAGGCTTGGGAGGGCAAAAATATTAAACCTACTGTATCTGTTCGATCAGCAGCAGCTTTCGGTTTGGAGGACTGGACAATGTGTTATCTCAAGTTTAAATTCTTGCTTGCTTGCTTACACTACTTAGAAAAAGTTAATGAGCCCAGCCAACACATCTGACATTACAGCAAGAACAGCAGTGGCATTAGCTCAAGGCTAACACTAACAATGGCACAAAAAAAAATAACACTGAGCTGCAGCTTATCTGGTGACTCTTTGACACATTCTGTACAAGATGTATTTCCTCTGGACTTTAATTAACACCCTTGCTCTTGCGTAAATGTTTGCAGTGCCTTAGTAATGTTCACATTTCACTATCAACGAGACTGAATCAAGTCTGAAGTCAATAATAAAAAAGCTGCAAGTCAATATTATCTGTCCATGTGTCCTGAGTAGAAGTCACCAACTCCAATGTCCATTTTACAGGATATAAAAAACCTTTGGTAGAAACTTCCCAACTTTACCAGACTTAATTGTACTCACCAGAGGCTTTTTGAACTTTTTTTGCACACCCTTTCTGTGATATTTCCAACATTTGTTTCACATTTGACTGTCTGTGGCTCCCATGCAAACATCTGCTTGTAGCAGGTGTAGAAGGTTTGTGAGGCTGATGTGCAGTGTTGGGAAGGTTACTTTTGAAATGTAATAGGTTACAGATTACCCTGTTTAAAATGTAATGTAACTTATTACATTTGATTACTTTTTGATTACTTATCTAACAAATGTTTTAAACTGGGCAATAAAGCTGAAAAGTCCTAAAAACATCAATTTAAACTAGGCAGTGTAAACCTCGCTGTTAACCTCATTTCCAGCGCTGGAAATGACGCTGTTACATGTCACTAGTTACTCCCCAACACTGCTGATGTTTCATCAGCTTCGCATTTCACCCCAAAAGAGTCATACAAGCATATATGCTATGCTAAAACACACACAGAAACACATTACTGCCTGTGTTGCACATTACAGGAACATACACACATGATGTATGCACACTGAATGCAACAACAACACACACCATCTCTTTGCACAACAAACTCAGAGCACCAACTTAACACAACAACACCCACCCTTCCCAGTGCTCTGCTCCACCATCGAATCTTGATAACCTCTGGGGCTCTTGTTAGCTCAGAGCAGAACCAGACCGCCACACACACACACACACACACACACACACACATGCATGCACACACAACACAAATATCCCACCCCCAGCATCCCTAACTGTGGCTGACACATCAAAGGGCCATGTCCGAGGAGGGAAGTCAGGGAGGGTCTGGGGAATCATGGGAGACAAAGGAAGCGATTAAGAGATAAGGATCAGTCTAAGATATGACATTTCATCCTGGGCAGATCCGGTAGACACACTCCATTCAGGGAAGAGTATAGCAACAGAAGGGAGGAGGGAAAGGAGGAGGAGGGAAGGAGCTGCAGGGTCTCCCTCTTCCAGCCCTCCTTGCACCTCTCCTGCTTCCACAGCGTGTCTAAAAAACATGGGAAAGGGTCTAAACTCGCCCAAAATGGACTCCATTAGTCTTACATCCTCCAGTCCTGTCCACCCCACCCTGCTTACAGACACACTTCAAAAACACAGGACAACAAGGAAGGGCAACTTCAAAGGACAGACATGCGTTAGAGCAACTCCCTCGACTTATGTTCAACAAGCAGCTGTCGCTCAGGCACAAAAAGCTTGTACTGTTGCTTATTTGCTGCGTATTTGTAGAATTTCCCCAGCCTTCTGCTAAAGCACCCACAATTCCTCATTTTATTTGCTCTTAAATAGTATTTAGCAACACAAAAGGAGCAAATGCAAAAAAAACGTCCTCATTGTGGGCCTAATTGCCTCAGGGTCGTGTTACATCTCTGGTTTCACGTTGTTGCTTTCAAACTGTAGCCCGCAAGCCCGAGGCACAATCCACCTGCCTCTCAGTAAGCCACACAAAGGGTCAGCGTATGAACACAGAGGGAGTCTGTTAGCAAATAAACACTGAGATCTAACTCCGGCCATGCTCCAGCCAAACACCAGTTCGCTTCTCAGATATTTATGCACCTGAAAGGGAGAAGCTGCCAGTAGCCAAAACGGGCTTCTGTAACTAACCAGAGAAAAACAATGAGCTGTCACCAGATGACACCATACTGTATATCAACTATTATTATCACGCTGAAAGGCAAATTAGTGTTTCATAGGGGAGGGAACAGGAGAATGAGATGGTGCAGTTGTGCATAAACAGCTTTGTCTAATTACAGGAGGCTTTTTACAACATCTTAGTTTGCCGGAGGCTTCAGAGTGGTGGAGATTGTTAAATGAACTGACTGATACTTGCAGTGCTTTAATTTTTCCTGGGTTTCATTTTGCACTGTCTTTAATTTCCTGCCATATGTGTAAATAAAGACAAGGATGTGAGAAGAATATGTGACACTTTATGTTGCCACTTTTTGCTAGATGCAAGAAAACTGTCTGCAGGGCAATAAATATTCATATTGATGAAATGGCTACATCAATATACTTAGAGTAACAAAGGTGTCGTGTACGGTAGCGATCGAAAAGGAACACGTGAGCCCGCTTTTGACTTTAACTTGCTTCTTTATTAACAAGAGCACACTCTGATGACGTCATGTAGCTGCGACTACGGTGGCCTGTAGTCGCTCGTGCTTTTGAGCTGGATGGCATGCCCACACACCTGCCAAGCGCTCTTTTTCTTATTTGGGAGTATCTCCTCTCTGAGTCAGACAGCGTGCGGGAGCAGAATGCCACTGGCTTTAACTCACCCTCATGTTCCAGTAATAATGCCGCTCCTAAACCGTAGCTACTTGCATCTGCGCTAATGACAGTCTTCCGGTTGGCATCGTAATATGCAAGTGCTGCGGCTGACACGAGCATGGCTTTGACCTTGCCAAATGCCTATTCTTGTGTGTCACTCCATACCCACTCACTCTCTCTCTTGAGCAGGCCAGTGATTGGATGCAGCTTCATGGAGAGGGTTTTTGAACGTTGTCAGCTTTTGGCTGCTTGAATCCAAGGGGATCTGCCAGAATCCACATGAAGCGTCCAGAGTGGAGAACACTTTTGCCCCAGCCAGCTTTGGATCAATATCCTCCAAAGTTGGCAGGATTTAACTCTCTTGGTGCACTTGGTATTTGTTTCTCTTTTCTATAGGAACCATCAGGGCACACCAATCAGTGGGTTCAGTGACTTCCTCTATTATGCCCAGGGCCAGGATACGCCTCAGGTCTGCCTCAACTTTTAACAGGAGGGGAAACAGGATGTGGCATGGCGTTGTCAGAGTGTAGGGCTCAGTGTCAGCTTTCAGTTTAATTTTGATGGTGTCACAATTGAGCAGACCTATATCCCCAAACACATCGCCAAGCATGTCTGTGTAAATGCCATCGACTCTCATGATCAGACCCATCTTCTTGGCAATACTCCATCCCTGCAGGTTGTGAGCCCCCTTATGACAGTTACCCAGTACCAGTATTTCTGTCCTTTGAACTAACTTGTGGCCAGGAACTTGCCTATACGCTGCACTTCGCCACCGAGACTGGTGACACATGTTTTTTTCCTTGTTGTGACCAATCGTGAGCGCTGTGCTAGTCTATTAAATGCAGTCTGTGACATTACAGTGATGTCTGCCCCTGTGTTTATCTTAAATTCTGCAGTGCTGCCATTTACAGGTAACTCCACAAGCCACTCATTTTCTGAATCTGGCTGCTCAGGTTTGACTGGCGTAGCTTCAGTTACTGCTCCAAGGAAAAATGTATCCTCTCTGTCTGTTGTACTATTGGGCGCCACAGCCACCTCTTTCAGCATTTTTGTTTGACATGTTGCCTCAAAATGTCCCATCTTATTGCACTTTCTGCACCTCTTGTTCTTGGCCGGCCAGGGATGTGTTCTCCCATGTTGTCTATTACAGCGAGAGCAGGCAATAGGGTGTTTTGACTCACTGTATTCCTGCTTTCTCCACCATTGTTCATCTCCCTTGTCTCACAGCGTCCACTGCACAGTCTGCACGCAAACTCACGTTCTGCTTGATTTGTTCACTCTGACGTACTATCTGAATAGATCATTCAAGCGAGAGTTCTGGCTCGAGCTGTAACTTTTGAGAAACATCAATGTCCAATATGCCAATAACAATTCTGGTTCTGATTTGTTCGTCTTTAGTTCCTCCAAACTCACAGTATTTTGCCAGCTCATACAAGCTTCTAACAAAAGATTAAACCGACTCTCCAGGCTTCTGCACCCTCTTGTGAAAGCATCACATTCCACTTAGGCACAAAATGGTTGCTTAATTTAGCTCTTACCGTTGTGTAGTCAAACTCTGGACTGAGCCTTTCAGTGTTGCTTCGGCATTACCGAACACACATAAGTCATAGATTGCCTTTGCCTCTCTTCACATGGCATAGAGAAGCATGTTGACCTGCACTTCCCTGCTGTCCTTGTCTAACTTTGACACCACTGGAAAGCGATCAGTGCCACATTGGCCATTTGGCCAGACAGGTGAAGTCAAATGGTTCTGGCAAAACTTTGCCATTTCTTACTTTGTAGGCATCAAGTCGGCTACTTCTGACACCATGTCATGTATGCTAGCGATCAAAAAGGAAACTGTCAGCCAACTTGTGACTTTAACCTGCTTCTTTATTAACAAAAGCACACTCTGATGATGTCATGTAGCTGCAACTACGGTGGCCTGTAGTCACTCGTCACTACTGACTCCAAACCACAAATTTATCTAAATGGACAATGTTTCAATTCCAGTTGGATTTTCATCAGATCAAAGTGTGTAAAAACGGTCAAATAACAAAATGTATTTCAACAGCAAATCTCTACACATATGCATCCAATTTTTTCTGTTAACATACACAAATCTTTCAACAAAAAGCTGCACAATAAATACATTTATGTTTACAAAAAAAAAGGATAAATGGCGATACTCTAACGTTAAACAGGAGGAGGCACATGCTTTTGTGCTTGGATGATAAAAACCAAAGTAAAAAAAGAAAAAGATCTTTAATGTAGGTAAACAAGATGCTCTAAATGAAAATAATGTTGTAAAATGTACTTGTGAAAGTAGCCTGTTAAAAAGAGGATGAGGATGAAAAGTGTTTTCAGTAAGTTGGTGTAGTGCTGGAGGGCCAGCTAGCACACCTGTTCAGTGGGAGATGCAAGGTGGGGGCTCTAAATACAGGCCACAGGATCGTCGGGGGGCCGGGCTGTCCAGCAGCACATCTTTTCATTAGCCGTATCTAATGAAACTGCACAGGGCCTGAGGAAGAAAGGCCTACTGCAGGGACACCCTGCCCTGCCCGAAATTACACCAGAGACTCACTCACAAAAGAAGCATTCCGTCCACACAGCGACACTGGCACTTGACACCAAATTTTAAACCCGCAGGTTGTTTCTACGACAAGTGGAAATTTCCACTGCGATCCCTTCCCAGTCGGGGAGGCTTGGTGAGAGAAATGACTGTCGAGGGGGTTTAATCACATAGTGTGTAACCCCCATTACACACACACACTCACACACTCCATGCCCCCGACCCTCCATTCCTGTATGCTTTGTTTGGGAACAGTTGTCAAGATGGAAATATCTGATACTCTTTCTAATCACTCAGGCAGCAATTACTGTTATTAAGCTTTCTTTGAGAGTGCTTCATTGTTTTTCTTCTGACACCACTGACAGACACCAGGGGTGTTAACAGACTGAACGGAGCAAGTAACTTCAGATTTGTGACTGTGCACACGTACTTAAAAGTGTGTGAAGGCAAGCATGCACACACACACACACACACAAACACACACACGCACACACACACACTGTAAGCTAAAGTAAGGCAAAGCTCAAAGAGGGAATTACCAATATCCTAACAACTGTCACTCAAACCACTGTACTTTTAATAGTGTTTTCTTTGTCCTTAATTCAACTGAAATCACCTGAGGAAGAAATGAAATGAAACTAAAAATTAATTATAATATAATTAGCTAATAATTAATTAATTAATCCATTGATTATAACTGATTTATCATTTAGGCTATATATGCCATGCTAGCTCTGTGACAGTGGTGCTTTGAGGTGAATGCTAACATCAACATGCTCACAATGACAATGCTAACATGCTGCCACTAAGCAGGTATAATGTTTACCATGTTCACCATCTAGATTAGCATGTGAGCATGCTAACATTTGCTAATTAGCAAACGTTAGCATGCTCACATTGTTAGCATAACGTTTGCTAAATAGCACTAAACACATATTACAGAACAACCCATAGGAGCGTTTTCTAATATGCCACGCCTCTATCAGCAGCTTTCCAAAACTGTTACAAATCACTGTTAAAAGAATAATCATATTTTATGGTGTGACAATGCTGTGGTTAAAGTCTGGTTAGGTTTAGGCAAGAAAACCACTTGGTTAGGGTTATTGAAAGGTCATGGTTTGGGTTAAAATGATCCCTTGAAAGTTGGTGTGGGTTAAAGTTACTACTTCCCTAAAGTTAGGCAACCTTCGTTGTCAGGGCAACAGTAAACACCACAACAATTGTAGTTACGTTTTTTAAAAAACGGTCCCAACTTCCTGGTTTCCTGCTTGGAAACATGACAGTCATGGTTGGAAACGGGAAGTGAGCAGCGGTGTCCTGCAGCTAAGTCCAAATTTCTTGGCAAAATATCTAATAGTTGTTGAGACATTTCACTCTGGACCAAAGTGGTGGACCAGTAGACCAACACCCCAACATTACCATCCCTAGAATGGCAGAAAATTGTCAAAGTTTTAAAATTGCATGTTTTTTCTTAACTTACGGTCCAAAATATTGAGTTCAGCTGGTACCAACAAATGTTTGGCATTTTTTCTTGATATGTGGCATACCTAAAATAAAATGTTCTGTTGTTTTTTGAGTACAATCACTGTATTTACAATCTTCAGAGTTTACAATTAAAATGTCAGAATAAGTCAAAGTGATACTGAGCCAAATTTAGAGGCACAACACTCTGTCTGTTTTGTGTGCATTATTACATACAAAATGAGTATCTGTTGCTGCATTGATATTGGAATCTTAAAATGGTTTAGCCACATATGATCATGAGGTTTTGTGCTTTGAAGTTTGAGTATTTGACCTGATGACATCCCATATATGTTAAACTTGTCAATGGGTTTTTATTTCTTCTAATCAACTAATTGTTTAAGCCTAAAGCAATGCACTTGTGGTGAATTCACCTGTGTCTGAACCCTGACGAGAAAAACTCTCCTATACTGTTACCTATTGCTATCTGCACTGTACGCAGTGAGTGCCTGCGTGTGTGAGTTTTGTGCCGGTGACCCCAGGGTCAAAGTATTCCATCGATGACAGCCTTATCCCCTTAAATGCTCTGTGGAGCACTCGGCTACCATGTGCCAGCGCAGAGGTGTGTGTGATAAGTGGAGATGAGTCACAGACAGGGGTGAGAGGAAGTGTCACACAGATAACCCCTACAGATGGACAGCGGGAAGGGTCTAAGGTTTCAGGCCTGTGTGTGAATGTGTGTACGTGTCTTTGTGTAAAAATGATATACCCTGAAAAAGAACACTGACATAAGCTATCAGCACTGACATAAGCTATCATCACAATCGCCCCTCCTGATTCTCTACCAAACAGAGAGGACCAAACAAGGGAGCATCGACTAACTCTTTCCAGTTTGGGACCAGAGCAGAGCAGAGCACAGGGTGACGCATCCTGTCCTCAACACATGAACCATAAACACTTGCTCTAATATAACACTGCTGTTGTGCTTGTCGTTAAGGGTCAGTTCATGAAAAAACACACAAAATATATATTTTTTACCTCCAGTGGTATCTAGCCCAGCAGATAGTTTTGGTTTTATTTGAAGAGGTTTTGAAATGTCCACCACTTAAACTCAAACTTCTGCCACCACCCCAATAAAATGGGGTGAATGGGATTTCATTTGTGGTGTTCAAGACTGTTCAAAATGATTTTTTTTTTAATTTAAGGGCGGCAAGCCTAAGCGGAAATAGTGCCCCAGATCTCTCTCTGGGCAGTTACTAGATTTGACAGTAATGTATGAGTATATCTCAAAACCAACTAGAAAAGTGAATGGAAAGACTGATACAGATAGCAGGGAACTCAGCTTGGTCTTAAAGGATAGTTTCACAATTTGTCAAAACTTAAAACAATAGTCAGGTGCCCAAATTAACATTTGATGCCTCTTCATACTCTTCATACTGGCCATTAAGAGATCCCTTCATAATGCTTGTTCAATGATGGGGGGACAAAATCCGCAACCGTCCTTCCATGCAAAAATCTATTTAAACTAGGGCTGTCAAAGTTAATGTGATAATAACACATTAACGCAAATTCATCTTAACGCCGTTCCTTTTTTTGGATGCCATTAACGCAGGTTCTGTTACGAGGATTTAGATTGTAAGTCTATTGTCTGATCCACACTCTGGAGCAGAAGGTGGCGATAATACACCAATGAGGTGGGTGCCAACCACCGTAAAACAAGAAGAAGAAGAAGAACGTTCTGTTATGATGACCCCTTGCCTCACCTGTTGTTTAGCCATGGATGTATTATAAGAGCTGGATAAGGCGCCGCCGCTCAGCCTTGCTTCCAATATTTCCCAGTGGCCACTCGCGGTATTGCAGCGAAATATTCCCCTGCAACCCAAAAAGAATTTTCCCCATAGACCACCATTATAAAAGACACGTCTGTAAAACTGTTGAGAGGACGCCTCCAACTGCACTGTCAATTATGACTCTTTCTATTATAAATTTTTGATCCATGGAGGTTTTATATTTGTAAAACTTTCCTCAATTTGAACTGAGTTACCACCGGAGTATATCTAATCTTAAATACCACTTGCTAGCAAAGCACACAGCTAATGCTAATGAAGGCAGCTTCATTAGCCCCGAACCAACCTGCTTGCAGCAAACCACACTTGAAACCCATTGACAAACCTACAAGCAGCAAGTTTTCAACAGCAATAGCTAAATGGGTGGCTACAGTTTGCAGATCAGTTAACATTATGAAGGATAAACCACTGTATACACAACCTATATGATGACTAAAGAGCAAAAGTAGTTTTCTTTTTCATACTCTTTCTACTGTTTCCCGCTCACTTTATGTATTGTTTGTTTCATTTTGTATTATCCTGTTTTTATCCCATAGCACAAGGGGATGTTTTTGTGAGCCTTTATTTTTCCCATGTGAGGTTAGACACAATTACATTGTGTGATTTGCTTTTGAAGTGAGGGATCCAGTGAGTGATGATCTTTAATCAGTACTGAAGTCATGGAAAATTTAGCTGGCCAATGTGCCCATCTGTTGCCTGTTGAGTTTGCCATAAGTTATGATTTGAGCCTATTTTTAAAAAGCTAAATGATGCACCTGTGAGGGTTTCTGACAATCTTTGTTATTGTTTTGTGTTGTTAATTGATTTCCAACAATAAATGCATACATCTGCATAAAGCAAGCATATCTAGTCTACTCCCATGTTGATAAGGGTATTAACACTTGAAAAATGTCCCTTTATGGTAAATTTTGAACAGATAAAAAATGTGCGATTAATCACTTGACAGCCCTGATTTAAACGTTCATTTGAAGATAATATGAGGCATCAGCCACCCAAAATTGTCAAATGAAGTCAATATCATTCAAAGGTACTGTCTTTTCAGTGCCAAATTCCCTCTTTTTGTTAGAAAAACAGAGGAATTTTTTACTAAAAACTGTGGAAGATATCCACTTTATTTGATTAACTCAGACCACTGAAGCCTCACATTATCTTCAGATAAACTCAAAACAAGGACTGTGGATTTTGTCCCCCATCACTTACATTGTCAACACATTTGGAGGGGATCTTTTAATGGTCAGTATGAACAGGAGGAATGATTACACTGATCAGAACTTGTTTCAGTGGTTATATGGGCACCTGACTGTTGCTTTAAGACAGACTTGAAAAATTTTGAACTTTTCCTTTAACAGGTTCCACTGCTCTGCCACCTCTGATCACCTTGTTTGTGTTGTAACTTGGCCAAGCAGACATAGACAACCTCACTATTGTGGGGATGGATGTGCAAATGATAGATTTCACAAAGAGTTGGAGGTAAAAGAAAGGTAGAATTTTATAAAAATTAGTTTTTCCCATCCCATCTTGCTACAAGAGAAGTCCATTTTAGCCACTAAAGAAAAGATATATTGTTTTGTTTTGGGGGTATTACTTACCACTCCTGGTTACTATTGTAAGAAATGTCTACAAAGTCTAGAAAGAGGACAAGAGAGCTATATTATGTAGCACCATATACCAAACTTGAATCAAAACATTAAAGGGATAGTTTGGATTTTTTGACATGTGGTGCTATAAATCACTCACTAGCACTAACACTACTAATATCCCCGCCAGCAACAGACACAGCACATAAAACTGTAAAATGTAAAAGATTTCAAGCTACACAAAATATAATAAGACTCTATTTTCTTTCTGCTGTTTAATACTTAAAACAGGCCTCTCAGGAACTAGTATGTTGAAGGCCAGTGTTTTACTACACAGGAGCCAAGTCAAATAGCATGCCACCAATGAGTTGTTAATCGGACAACGCTCGTCTATAGGCTACAACTCTGGGGGCTGTCATCATGAAACTTAAGACTTCAAATCACCTAATGTAAAAACCTGGTGAATCTGTCCTGCTTCACTGAAGCAAAAATTTAAATTTTCCATAAATATTGTGTTGTTTTTCTATCCTTTCTGTTGGATGCAATATCAGTAGTCACAGGACTTACCTGAAAACCTCATTTACAGACACACACCAGCACTCACACATTCAGATTTCTAACATCTGGTAACTGAGGAGAAGAGGAAGATTTCAGGGATAGAAGTACGGAGTGCGCCCACTCAAACAAGGCAATGCAAGCAAGGATCATCTTCCTTTGTTCCTGCAGGGAGGTTTACTGTCTATAAACACTTGGCTTTTATGGTGGAACGTCCAAATAAAAAGCTTTTTGAAGACTTCACCCAGTCAATTAGTTGAGCAGTGTCAATAGAGCTGCTGCATAATGACTCACCTGTAATTGCGTGAGAACAAGCACTTACAGGAGACAGAGTGGCACGTCACATGGGAATGACAATAGCCCTCAATCTGTCTTTAAGGACTCATTCTGTAATTGACCCCCACCCCATCTTCCTTCACATACACACGCTCACATTTATCTGTCTATTTCCTGAAGCTCTTAGCAATCACGTGGCTGATGACGTCACCTCTCCTCCTCCAAACACAAACGCTCTGAGAGCTCAACTCGGGGAAGGCTGGTGGTAAACTAAATGGCAGGCTCACTGGGTGTGCTGAGCTTATATAAACGTCCCTCTTCGGGCCTTTTAATAAACATGCATCCCCTCTTTGTGTAGGGTAGTGGGATAATGAACAGGCAGACAATTACCATAACTGGCTGATGTTATCTCAACTTCAGGGGGAGATCAGTTGAAATGTTGTAATTGCACTGTCAAGCTGCTGGAAAGACACCCCCCTTGTTTTCCCGAACACGCACATACACGTACCTCCCACCTTCGGCTCCTTGTCTTCTGCCTTCAGCCACTTCAAAATGAAATTCTTCTCTGTCTTCTCCTCCTTTACCAGTCTCCCTCTTTTTTTTTTGACACTGATATGCAGGCATCAAAGAGAGGCCCGGAGGCCATTAGAGGGCCTAAGGGCCTGCACATGCTCCGGTAGGAAAAACTAACAAATCTGACTTATCATTAAAAGAAATCACCTAATTTATCTGACAAGACATACAAGTTAAATATCTAGTTAAGCTGAAAAAAAATGTTCTCTCTTTGTCCTGATTTTGACTAAATGTGAAGTTTTAAAATTGGATTTACGAATAAAAGGTTTTATAAAAACCTTAAGTGCTGATACTGTCAACTTTATATCTAAATAAAGTCCAGTGGTTTGTCCCTTCAGACATGCTGATGTACAGGGCACTCGCTGTGAAACAATGCACAGCCAACGTCCCCCGACAGTTCAAAGGAGTCGCTCTCTCTAAACATTATCATATAATTTGGGCCAGCCGTCAGCTTGTAAATAAGTGATGTAGAAGCCTATTGTGTGATGGGGCACAGGTTGGAGACAGGCGTCTTTGCTCTGCCGGCATGAGCCGCTGAAGACAAAGGCAGGAGACAGAGCGTCTAACCTTTGATTCTTCTGAGGACTCAGCCGCCTTGTATCAGGGCAGGACGCATCGGCCACAATCATGCCCCCAATGTGGGGACGTCAAGAACAATAGAATCACTCTCACACTGTCAGACTCAACAACCCGCCCCAGCTGCAATTGGATTAGCGAGTGTCCAACCACCACATGTTAGCCTAATTGACATAAAAGTGAAATTTGAGAACAATAAGACCCTTACCAAAGGCCCTCTATCTTTGAAATGGCATACCATTTCTGTAACAGCAACTGTCCTTGAAAAGAGGATGAAAATTGAGAAAATGCTGTGCCACAAGGTGATCATTTCCACTATTTGTCTTTCTTTGGTGAAGTGTGAATCATTCAAAGTTGGTGAGATGCCAAATAATAAAGCAAACATTCTTTTATTTGGGAAAGACAGGGCGTCAGAAAGATTTCTCTGCTTTTTTTCCTTTAAGCTAAAAAGTGATTTAAACACACTTGAAAGGCCACCAGGACAAGTATCAGCCTTAGAATTTAAATCCAAATTCATGTGAAAACAGTAATAGAGATTTACTGTTGACTTTTATTTCTACAACCCCCTTATAGTTTTTACAGATATTTTACAAAAAATGTAAGATTGATTTTCTTTTAAGGGGCTTCTTAAAATAATCTGTTTAATACCAATGTAAAGATGTTAATTAAAGTCAATGTACATTTCTGATTATTTCAACTGATTCATTAAAAAAATCAGTGTTGTGACAAATTCACGCAGTGCTCTAATTTATGCAAATACACAAAGGGTGCATCTTGTGATCTGCTTGAATGTATTATTGGAAGCAATTCATGTTTTTATTTTTCTCCAAAATGTATATAATATGAAAGCAATAAATATTACCAGTAAATAAACTTTTTACTTTTTAGATTGTTTTTTACTATTTTCTCAATAAAAAAACTTATACAATCTAATGTACATTATGAAAAGTTGTACAGCTTTTTTTATGTTTAAAATAAGGACTCAATTTATTTTTAATATGTAGATATAAATATATATATTTTGTCAAAATATATGATCATATTGTCAAAGAAACAAAAAAAGTGAGACAAACATACACCTCAACATAAAAGTTATAAATAAGGGTCCAAGTGAACATTTTTGGGAGAAGACCTTCTGATTTGTTTTAGCGTCCATGTTTTCTTTTTTCATGTCGCCAGTCCAAGTCCAAGTTCTAGTTAGTGTGTGTGTGTTAGCGGCAGCCGCAGCCCTCCACTACCATTTCCTGGTAGTTTTTTAGGACCACCTTGTCATGTTCGTCTAGGTAGAGCATGGAGATGGCGCTGAGCTCTGTTGGCACACAGCAGGCCTTGGGAATGTTGTTGTTCACAGAGTTCACCAGTGTCTGAACAATGGCATGGTTGGTTGAGTTCAGATGATCTGCCAGAGGAAAGGGGCATTCCCCATGGCAATAATAGGCCTGGTAACCAGGGGGCGCCACTATCCAGTCATTCCAGCCTACATCGCTGAAGTCTACGTACAGTGCGTGGCGCCGGCAGTTGCGGTTGCGCTTGCGGCCCCGTTGCTTGGGGCTGCGCTTGGTCCGGCGGGTCAGCGGATGACCCTTCCCATCATGGCCAAAGGTAACCAGGAGGGGACGTAGCTGCTCCCAGTCTTCGCCAGGCTCCTGGTGTAGTGAACGGCTGATGCGGACATGTCGGCCCTGGTGGCGCGGCGTCTGGTTGAGGTGTAGAACCTCCACAGCCAGCCCGTAATTGGGGAGGCGTTCACGAGTCCAGCGCAGCACGGCAGGGCTGACATCAAAGCTCTCCCAGCGTGACATGTTGTGGCGCACAAGTCGTGTGTCCAGGAGTTGCGTGATTAGCTGCCCGGGCCGCGGGGGCTTTAACACCTCATACACGTTTATCCGGTGAAGCCCATGGTCATCTGAGAGGGCGTCAGCGACGGCCTCATCAATCTGATGACGGTAGAGCCTCAGTTCGGCGGAAGAGAGCAGCTCGTCCTCTGGAATGCTGCTGAGGTTGAACAGGAAGCGAAGGGGCACGGTTTCTCCATCGTCCAGCTCATGCAACCTCTCCATGTGCTCTGAAAATGAGCAAGAAACTTCATAATTACATATTGTTAATAATGTGTAATATCAACTAATGCAATGTGTAGAAAGTAAGCTTCAGATTAACAACTTATGAATTTAAAAAATGCAGATACTGATGTTTCCATGAAGATCTTGTTCATCTGTATGTTTTTGCCCCCCAAAGATTCTGACAATACCAGCAGATAAAACTACAGCTTTGAGCTGATCTAACCATACACCTCACACTCCACGTGGCTTAATTGACATGAAAGAATGTACGTGCACACTTTTCAAGAAGTTTTAGGTGTTCAAGAATGTAAATATACATCGTCCACACTTCCTTATCTATCTATAAGGATTATCCCGCACTTCTCTCAATGCCTTTCTCTAAGCACTTTGCTGAAACACGCATTACAAGGAGGGTGGTGATTAACGTACCACAGCTACAGTATAAACACAGTGGAGGCTCCCTGTTCCACGCTCAGTCTGCAGATTTCTGGCAAGATCACCATTGTTGGGGAAAGGAATGTTGTGTCTACTATTTTCCTGCTCAATCCACCCCTGTTATTTCACACCCAGGCCCTAATCTTACCCAGGTGGTTCTCATTATTAAAACCTGCTGTGTTTTTGATTAGCTCTGCAGTTTGTTCACTTAAGACATTTATCATTTTCATCATGAATAATCATTAAGCAGTCAGACAATACAGTAGAATCTCATTCATCTGAAGCCCATGGGAAAGGAGGTCTAGCAAAGGGAATGCAGTGTATTCAAATCCTCAACCAAAGCTTATTCAAAGTCGGAAAAGTAATTTAAAATGAATGAAAAACAAAGAGGTATCACCTGTTACACACAACCAACAAATCCATTAAGATAGACAGTTGCATGATTTACCCTGTCGGTAAAACTTTTCTCCTCACCCAACTGTTCATCTGATGCAGACTGTAGTACCTCACTGTGTTTTGGACAGATCAGTCAACTGAATCACACTATCACACAATGGTGCTTCCATGAAAGCGAGCACTCCCACTCAAAAGGCCTCGAAGCGTATTATTAACATAGTTTAGCAAAAAAAGAAGGAGGGTAAATGCTTGTAGAGAGCGGTACAAACTCATACAAACACACATGTGTGCACACACACACACACACACATTGCATCATAAGCAGAAGTTCCAGATCCAGCGGCGGTACTCTTTCTTCCTGACTAGCTTTGGTACATTGCCGTGTTAGTGTGTGTTGGCGTGTGCTACTGCTAGCAGTGTGTTTGACAAGCCGCATTAAGGCTGACTCATCCCTCCTTCCTCACTCCTTAGGGCGGACATGTTCTGTAGCCCTAAAGCTCCCCGGTTTTCTAAGTTCACCGCGCTACACGTTCGCTTCCTCACTTGCTAATTCTGGTACCTCGTCTCTGTCTCTCTGTGTAGATCTAGAAAATAGTTTTCACGCATTTACACAGCATGTTTCAGAATATGTTTCCAGCCTTGATTTACATTTAGCAGATCAGTCAACCTGGAGTTTCTCAGAGCTTAATTGAAACCTCTGCCTTTGCCGTTAAAACTAAGCAGATCCAAGTCACAATAAACAGAAACCGTTCTACGTTCCAGTCCTTCTATCACACCAGCCTCTGAGACTGTTTTTCCATCTATCCAGAGAGCTGCAGCGTCTGCTCTCAGCACCCACATTGTTGGCAGTAGGGGCTTTATTTAGAAGGCTGCAGAGTAGCATTAAAGATAATTGCACGTTGAGGAAGGTCCTTCTAAAAGAGCCCTCCATATAAACTGGAGACATGAGAGAGGAGCACACTCCAATTCCAGGCCAAGACTGGGCTTTTTTAAGCCATGTTCTGCTGGGTGGGGTGAGAAGTGTAAGTCAGTAATATGAAGGTATGCTTTCCCTTTAGCTGCTAACCAAACACGCAGAGTTTTGTCAAATGAGGCTCTTGAGAGCTTGTCTAGCAGAATTTTTTACCCCTCTTTAGACAGTGTTTGGTGACCACATCCTTAGATTCTTTGGTTATGGTAAGATGGGTGGAGCTGCCTTACAATCATGTTTCAAGGGATGCAGGATTTTTTTTTTTTTTACCCCTGAATAGCAGTCCTCGCCCAAGCTAATGAAATGCAGTGCTACAAAATTATTGCTGTAATGTTTCTGCACTGACATAATACATTAATCATCACTCTTTCTCTGTTTTGTCCTTTTTTAATTCCTCCCTACTACATATGATGCCAACATCCTCCATTTTTTTCCTTACCTTCATGGTGGAAGCCCCTCACAGTGTTGGCTCGGCTGGCTGACCTCTCCGGGTACTCAAAAGAGATGTCGTGCGCTCCAGCCTCCTCAGCCTCCCCAGACTGTAGCCGATAGAGGTCCAGCAGGTAGCGAGGCACAGTGGCCGAGCGGCTGGGCCGCGGCCGCCTCTTGAGGCCAAACATGTGCAGCAGCGTGGCCTCGAAGTCCCGCAGCAGTTCATGGCTCTGAGCGGCCGAACGACCCTGCAGGCCTGGTACTTTCTTTTTCCCTTCTTCAGGTATCAGACTAGCATGGTTGCTCTCTCCCAGCAGGACTTGGCATATTAAAATGACCATCAGCATTCGATTACCAGGAATCATGATGTCTCTGAGGGGAGCAGCAGATTGCACAGGGAGATAAAAAAATTAGGAGAGGACTGAACAGAGCAGAGAGGAAAAAATGCAGAAAATGAAACACAGGGAAGGACGAGAAAGGTCTCAATTTTTACTGACTTAAAAGATTTATCTCCCCTTTTTCTATGTCTTCACCTGCTCAAAAACACCCTCTCAAAAACCTTCTCTAACTGTTCCCACTGTGGGCAGACTCTAATTGGTTTTAATAGTCCAGTCTGCCTTGTTTACAGCAAAGCAGTCCCCGATCAGATAGACCACTTGCAGTTTATCTTTGGCGACATCCTCCAAAGGTAAACAGCTGGTTCAAGGACCCAACTTTTTTGAATGGAATCTGATGGCCAGTCTTCACTCCCTCCCTTCCCCCTCGTCTCCTCCCTCCTCCACTATGATTAGACAAATAAAAGAGGCAGCCCCGGGGTCATAGCAAATTCTTAACTCGATAAGGAGCCGCGGTCCCTCACAGTCTGCTCCAGCAAGCCATGAGGCCAGTCCACGTGTGAATGTATGTGCCACACATTTAACATGATTTTTTGCCACTGAAAAATGGTCTCCCACATACAAGTGCCTTACCCAACACCCCGTAGTGACTTTTCAGTTCAAGTTTGGATAAATGCCAGATAAATCTGCGATTCAGTGGACAGAGAGGAAAGAGAAAAATGCAAGATGCGGCAATGTGTCACATGCCACAAATTGAAATGGCATGGTCCACTTACTTACCGACAGAAAATAAAGCATGGGAAAACAGTCCATGTTTGTTGGGAGCAGGCAATGGACACGTTCTTCCAGGAAATGTTAGGTGGTGTTGGGCGGCAGCAGGAGAACGTTGGAGTGACCCTGTTCCTGGAAGATACAGAAAAAAACACAAGGAAGTTATAAACTGAATGCAGTTGCAGACACTTGAGGTTGTTACATGGTATTTACCTAAAGAGCAGTAAAGGGAATGTGTGTATATCTGTGTCAGCGTGTGTGTTTGTGGGTAAGAGAGAGACCCAGTGTCTCTTTAAGGCTTATCATTTTGGCTCATGGGCTAAGCTAGCTATTTACTGTAACTGGAATGTAAGGAGGTATGTGCCACAACACAGACAGCAAAACCCTTACACAGAAAACACACCTTATTAAATTATAACATCTATTGCAGATTTTAAAAATCCGCTTTTATACTTTGCAACAATGGCAACTTGTTGTCCAAGAGCAAAAAACATTTGACAAGTGCCAACTTCAGCTGAAAAAAAAAAACAAAAACTGAAACTATCTTCTCATGTTCACACACAGACCAAAGAGCTGATAACACCACTTTGATCAGGAGTGGTTAAAAATCGATATCCAAAACAAGAGGGCTGTTTGCTTACAGAAACCAACTCCAAGTGAACTCATTCAACCTTTATCCCCTACACCCCCCATCCCCCCACCCACACACACACACACACCCCCACCCAAATGACTGATCACCCATTTCAGACAAGGAACTAATTACATCCATCTCAAAAGGGCTTCATCTCTTAGTAACGCTTCCCCACTTCAGGGATCACACAGGTTGTAGTGACGCTGATGACAGGCCTTCTGCTCTTTGACACCACTGTCATCAGTAGAGTCGAACATTCAGCCCTGGTGTGTTTGGTTCACAAATTCAAAGATATTTACTTGGTATATGCTACAGAAGACTACTTTTATTAAAATATGGACATTTTAGGGACAGTTACTCCAACAGAAATCTCGAAACTACCCCCTAAAAAATAAAAATCCTGACAGCCTTCACAGTCTTCTTCTCCTCTGTCAAGTTTAACAAGTGCACCAACGTGGCTCGATTGATTCAATTTTTCACACGTCATTTAATGTGCTAAATGCTGCTGAATCACACTAATAAAAAACAATTTGTGACAGGGTGACCACAACAACAGCACCACGGAGCAGACGTTTAAACTCAGTGCTCCGGAGCGACGTAGGTCTTTGGTCATCATTTGGACCCTGTTCCACTGGAGAGCACCCAAGCATTACTACACAGTGAGGATGCACATTAACAGGAACACTGTGTGTGTATGTGTGAGCATGTGTTACATACAGTTTGTGTGCTTTTTTTTTTTTGTGTGTGTGTGTGTGAGCATGTCTGGGTTGGTATCTGTGTGATTATCTTGGCCCCTGCATGGCTCACTGTACATGCAATCAAGGATCTTTTTCCTAACAGCATTAGACTTTGACCTCCGATTGACCCCCCTTTCTCGGTCACGACACCAGATCCAGTGTGTGCGAAGAAAGGGTGATGTGCGGTGTGTGTGTGTGTGTGCGCGTGCGTGAGCTAAATGTCGTGCGTGCATGTGTGTGTCTGTACGTGTGCACGAGTGTGTGCCAGCGCTTGCATGTTCGTGAGAACTGTGGCAAAGAGAGAGGAGGGTTCAGAACATGATCAGCTCTATTACCCATGGGGTGGGGGGGATAACGTGTGTGTGTGCGCGAGTGTGAGTGAGTGAGTGTGTGAGTGTGTGTGTGCACATCTCTGACAACAAACGTTCATTGTACAGAGAGGGCCTCTCCCATGATTACAGGGATTCATAGCACTCAAAAACACTGACCATACAGAACATCTTGTAACTGTAACCAGCCACTGACAAAGCTGCAGGCTAAAACAGACAGACACTCAAAGTGGTGCGATGATGATGAAAGAAGATGTAAGACAGACAGGGAGTAACTTTCAACTGTGGAAAAAGTCATTTGTGCTCATGTTTGCTTGCCTGTTTTCACAAGTGGTGACAAAAAAGCATAACAGAGCAGTTTTTACACCAAACTTAGTTCATTATTCAAAGATTTTGCACCACATTTATCTGCATCTTGTAATCATATTTACTCCTCTGGATTCAACAGTGAGGCTTCCCAGATTATAAAGCGTTCTAAGCTTCACACTCAGAAGACATTTGAAGTGAGCAGCAGACAGAGACATACAGTATTTTGCAAGAGCAAATGCAGACCAGGGTGCAATTAGGCCTGAGCAGTCAACTGCCCTTGGCTTTGCTCAATCCCCCCTTGGCCACTCTCTCTCTCTCTCTCTCTCTCTCTCTCTCTCTTTCTCTGACCAGAGATAATGTGATCAGACTATGCACATGGCTCTTCAGATGTGTTTCCTGAGGAATTTGACAGTGATGGTGGGAGGGAAGACGGGAGGGAGGGAGGGAGAGAGGGAGCGAGGGAGAAGGGCAGCAGGTTACCACGGGAACAGCCAAATCTCTGGCCTGATTTTATCATTTTAGATGCCAGCAATCAGTTTACAAACACATTTATAGTCATGGGAATTGTGTTTTGTAGTCAACTACTATATTTTGTTTAGGTATCTTTTTTTCTGGTCAGTGCTTATACAGCTTTAGATTATATACAGTTTACCATGATGCTGTGAATTTATGATTCTAAGAGCTACTCCAAATTGCAAGGGGAAAAAAAATGCAAAATTCAAACAATATCCTATTTTAACAAAGGAATTTTAATGGTTTGTTTGCCTTCCTGATAACAACTGGGTTTAAACTAAAGCCAAAAGCAGTTTAAATAATAACTGGGGCTACATTGAGCCAGTGTGCCCAACAAAATGCAATATCCTCATTTGTGTTGAAAGAAATAAAACAGGGACCTGCAATGTCTTCTGTTGTTGAACAGTGTAGGTTTTGGAATTTATTTGCTCCCAGTGAGCAGTTCAACAGTAAGAACATTCACAGTCAGTGAGATCACTAAAACGAGGTTAATGGTTTTAGCTGTATTTTCTGAAAAGTTGCAAGTCAGATAAATGATGAGCTGCGCAGCTTTTCTGAGATGACTAATATCGAAATTAAAACGTGACGAAAAGTAATCGCCGTGGTGATGTCAGATGCTCTCAGCTGATTTGCGTAACAGTTTGTAATAACACAAATGTAAAACACCAGGAGCATGAACAAGTCAACACATGTGCCAAACACTTTTCCTGAAACAAGCAAGAGAAATGGGCTCCCTTACGCACGTGATATATAAATGTATAAATAGCCCGAATAAATACTGTCGCACTCAAGACTTGACGAGTCGGTTTCCCTGCACGATTGCAGAGAAATTTGAGTTGAAAAGTAAAGGTGTGTGCCAAGGACGCCATGCGCCCGCAGGCCGCAAAATGGTTTCTCTGCTGCAGCTTTACTGTATTAAATGACACAAATCCACGTTATAATAATTTGTTATTTTTTAAAGTGAACACGCTACTGAATCCTCGTATTTACGGTGTTGATGTGCAATTATGACCCGAACCTACATCTACTGTAACTTTATGACATGTTAATGTGTTTTTAACTGAATGTTTTCGCAGACTTTGTCATTAACGAACATAATTGTGCCTTTTTTCTAAAAAAAAAAAAGTGCAATTACGCATAGGTAATTGAACACTTATACGTGAAGCAGAAATTAATAGTTTGAACTAAACATGAGCTTGAAAAATAAACAATTGTTTTTTTTTTCAACTCTGGCTTAAATCCTGTGATGTGTCATCTCCATCTTTCACTTTACGCATAAGGTGAAGCAGATGCAGGTGTCTAATCGGGCAAAATCTGCGCTAAAATTTGGAATTATCCACAAATGTGAATAATGTTAATATTTTAATTGTATTGAAAAAAGAGAAGCGCGGAGAAATTGGACGCTGTGTTGTGAAATGACCTCACTATGTTGGTTTGTAACTGCTCAACTCTCGGGTATAAAAGACTAACCACCCTTCGTGTTCCACCAGGATCTATGCGCTATGCGCTCAAAAAGTACACTTTTATTTCAGTTTATCTCAGTTACTGTGACAATGAGGCAGACTGTTACATTGTATGTGCATGTATGCGTCCACATTTCAACCAGTAACGATGTCTAAACTCTCAGTGAAGTCGGTCAAACACGCACGAACACCAAAGTCCAAAACTAAAAGTCACAAATGTCAACGACATTCCCTCCTATGTTATTCAACAGGTTCGGTTTCTAAAAACTGCACTGCTGAATCTGTTACGTGCGAAATGTGTCAGTGTCAGTAAAGGAGCGCTTACCATCAGTAGAGGTACAGGTATCCTCGAATGAAGTGAATATGAAAGGGAAGGTGTGAGGCAGTCCAGGCGTAAAGCCGAAAAACGCCGAAATGAGCCTTAAAGGAGAAGCTGGGTGCCTTTTTGGCTCATTAATCCCTTATCGACACCTCTAAACGGTCAAGAGGAGACGGGTCGGAGTGAAGGCCGGCGCTCGGAGTCTGCAGCGGGGTTTCCTATCCGTCTCTAGTACAGTTCGTGAAGGCGGGCGGTGCGCAGGACGGGCAGACTTTCCAAATGATCCAGCATCTATGGCCCCTTGCAGTTTTTATGTGTCCGCCCAATTTACCCTCCCTGCCTCCTCCTCCCTCCCCGACCCCCACCTCCCTCATCTGTCTCAAACACCTTGGATAACCCCCCTTCTCTCCTCCTCCACTTTAAATAAAGAGAGCTCATTGCGCGCAGTATTTTCTTTTTAATTACGCGAAACTTTGCAATTTGACTGTGAATAACAACCGACGGGTCAAACGCTCAGTCGTTTGAATCTGCATTTAAATGCTGGGATCCTGACAATAAACTACTTACAGTACTGCTGGGTCGCATCGCAGTACCCTAAATAAAAAGACGTATGCAGACGTAAACAATTGGTCTACAGATAACGTAAGAGGTATTCAAAGAATACAAATTTAAGAATTAGACTAAATTTACACGAGAAAGAAGCATTTCAGACAAATAAAAAAATGACAGGAATCAAATGAAACACGTGTGGGTTTGCGCCATAAGTTTTTTTGTTGATCTGCTTCTAATTTATCACACCCTCCAAAAACTCCTCTCTCCACCACAGACTCTGCTCCATATTAGCCCAGAAATAAAGCCAAAGTCAAGTTTTGGGGGTCCAATTATAGATATATTTTCACAAAAAAATATATATCTTGTTTTTCAGATTTATTTAGACATTTGGGGGACATTTGTTTAGAGATGTGGCCCCTATAAAGGCCAGCATGGGTGTTTATGAGGCCCCTGATACTTACCCTGTCACTTACTGTCACTAATATAAAAACAAGGAGGATCCAAAGTTCTCTCCATCCTTTAAAACTCAACAGCTTCTGTGTTTATTGAGTTCATATAGTAATCTGGGATTATATTAAGTATAGAGAGATTTTGGGGGGATAATGCCCCCCAAATACTGGTTGCACATTAGATGATACCTTTTGATTAGAAAGTTTCTTCTTGAATCCCCTTTGAGAAGATTTTTGCTGTTACACAGGTCCTCGTGGTTATTAGTGTGTAAAATGAAGGTTTAAGAGGGGTACAATGGACCCTCTTCAGGGACCCCCAACCCCACAGGCAACCAGTGTCCTAGAATATCTTTATGACTCACATTGTACATTTGAAACAATGACTTTATCACATTTTTTATTTTTTATTAGAAACTTCATCAATCTACTCACTAATCCATTTCACAAGCAATAAACTCAATAACATAGATATACGTCATCATATATTAAATATACACAGAAAATCACAACCACACGTACTCATGATCATCCTACACATAATTTTTTATAATATTGCATCTTTAATATTCTCCGTACTTTTCAAAAACTTTTCTCAGAGAATTTCCTGTTTGATGCAATTACTGTTTGACCGAACTGCTGCCCAGAAAGAGAGAAAGAAATCTGTTTTCCCTTAACATGTCTGAAAAATGGAACCACTACTTTCTGCTCCTATTTATATGTAATGATCAACAGCCTGAAGCATTACAACATTTAGCTATTTCAAAATAGCCATTGCAGCTTTGTTTTGTGCTGTTTTTTCCTCATTTAGCTCTTCCCCAGACGCCAACACAGCAAAGTAATGTCACACAATTTACTGCCTTTGGAAGAAGCTTGCTATTTTACTTATCATACTCAAAATACCTATGATTTTTCTGCATAAGTGGGACATCCTCTAACTGTGTCCCAAACAGTTTACAGTCTATTTATTCACTTGTTCAATAATGACCTCCTCTGCACAAAAATGATTTATGTCAGGTGTAAGTTTTCAGAATCTTTGTTATCGTCCCAACCGTGTTTACTTGCTGCACTTTACAATAGTTAACCCATACCTGCTAACATTCTTATTGATCCACTTTAAGCAACATTTTATTGTCTTTAAGCGCAATATGAGGCAAACTTTGTCAAGCTTCCATGTGCTTGGAAATTTCCGTACTACTAAAGTGGATTAGCTATCTGATAAACTGCATACTGAGTAATGTGTTATTGTCATAACTTTAGGATTTACCCTGAGGTAATGATTGAAATGTCTGCACAATCTGGTAGAAAATATGTCACATATTTTATGGACATTGAGTACAAGGAAGTACAAGACATCTTCGGCCAGATTTGGTTGAAAAAAGTTTAATTTCCAAAGTGAAGTGAATTTCTGCCAAATATTTACTTCCAAAATGATCCTAAACCAGAAACAGAAGGATTATCAGTCTGAAACACTGTTATTTACTGCTGCAACATAGAAATAAATTATCCTCAGTGATTCTTGAATGCTTTAAATCTGCTCCAGATCACCGGTTCTCTTCCTGGGGTCTTTTAAGCACTGTGAGGTCA
This sequence comes from Scomberomorus guttatus, assembly GCA_038419695.1. Classification (NCBI taxonomy): domain Eukaryota; kingdom Metazoa; phylum Chordata; class Actinopteri; order Scombriformes; family Scombridae; genus Scomberomorus; species Scomberomorus guttatus. The sequence goes on from CM076455.1 coordinate 11,605,643, forward strand.
TGTTGACTGGAACAGAACAATGATCTAACCCGGAAACATTTGGGACATTTTTCATGATGTCACCTTTAATTTTGTAGTCCTACTCCTTATATGTTGTTTGCACTGTGGGCCTGTTTGAATCAAATTATTTAATTTGTTGATCGTTATTGGCAGGCTAGATTTAAACTTTGGTTTTCCTTTGGAGCCTTTTGCCCCATTTAGCTCTTGACTGTTGGACCTGAAGGATAAATTCCTATGCAAGAGTTATGCAAAAGTTGCAGATAAATTACATGGTATATGTGCATCTGTGCATGCACGTGTGTGTGTGTGTGTGTGTGTGTGTGTGTGTGTATGGCTTTTAGGATGTGCTTTGTGACTCAGGCCTCCTCACCTTCTAGCACATACCTTCTGCATGACTCTTGATGCTGGATCTCAAGCTGTGATTGTCTCATTTCAACACCATTACTAAAACCATTTGTGTTTTGTCTCTTTGATGAGGACCTTGTCATGAACAATTTAACTTGTAGCCTTTCTTGTGGGATCCATATTTCATGTTTTCACTTTCAAGTTGTGATGACTGAGAGTAATCATGCTGATGACATGTGCTATGTCTGTGTTTGTTCCTTTTTTTTGAGTAAAGTTTGTTTTTTATTTACAACAACAAGGACGCAGGAATGACATACAGATAGGAAGGTAGGGGTGGATGCAGGTTAACAACATGTAGAATATTGAAATAGAGAGATTAACTGTAGATGTGCATGATGAGAAGATGTTTGGTGAATGATTGTTGTAGGGAAGCAGCTGTGGAGAGTGAGTTTGGGCATAAAAGTATTTGAATTATTAATGATATTTGTGGGTGGCAACAGTAATAGCAGAAACAAAGGGATGAAAGAAATTTCAATAAATCATTATGCAGCAATAATAATAATAGTAATAATAATAATGATGATGACAAAAAAGGGCAAAAAGTTTATTTTTCTCTATTCTTGTTTAGCAGTTTCAAAGTAGTGTGTTTGTGCTTCATTCGGCCGGCCTCAGCTCCACCTCTTGGAATTAGTCAGATTGTTTTTGTTGTAGGGCTGAGTTTTGTTCCAGAGTTACCTGCTCCGTTAAAAGATTTAACAACTGTGAGATGGTATGTTGTTTTCTGTTTTTCCAATTTAGTAAAATAGTCTTTTTGGCGATAGTTAGGGCTACCAGTAGAGGTGTTGTAATTTGTTTTTGTGATGTGTCAAGTATGCCCAAGTCTCCCGGTGTGCACAGTGATGGGGATAGGGGGATGCTGCACCCAAAGAGCAGTGATAGTCTAGTAGTTATTTCTTTCCAGAAGTGTTGGACTGGTGGGCAGAGCCAGAGTGCATGGAAGTTGTGGTCAGTTGTGTTAAGGGTACAGTGAGTACATATGTCTGATCCAGTAAGTCCCTTTATGTGCATCTTGTGTTGTGTAATATGTATTATGTGAATGACTCTGTATTGAATTAGTCTTGCATTAGTGTTCATGGACATGTTGAAGGTATTTTTGCATATTTGAGTCCAGAAGTCATTATTGGTGCTGATGTTAAGATCTTTTTCCTGTTTGTTCATTGGAAGATGTATGGTAGAGTCAGTTGAGGATAAAAAATTGTATAATTTAAAAAAAAAGGTTTGTTTGAGTTGGCAATTTTATTGATGTTGTCTAGAAGTGGTGGTGGTTGAAGTTTGCTATTGTATGTGTTGGTTTTTGCCTTGATTGCATGCTTTAATTTAGTGTATTGTAAGTATTGCCCCTCCCCAATACCATACTTTTGCACTTTTGCAACTGTTGGAAAGTAAGTAAAATATTATTTTTGAAGATGTGGTTTAGATGTGTTATGCCTTTTTCCTTCCATTTGGTGTCTGTCATGGGTGATTTGTTAAGAAGAAAATCTGGGTTGTGCCAAATGGGTGTATGTGAGCTAGGTGACATTGTGAAGTTTGTCATTTTATTGACTTTCCACCAGGCTGACCAAGTTGTGGCTATTGCAGTGTTTTTAAAGCAGTTGTGTTTTTTAACAGTGTTGCTAAGGAGGGGTAGATTGCTATTTCTTGGCATTCCATTTGTTCTATATCCAGCCATGAGTGATGATGGTGGGTTTTGTGGATCCATTTTGTAATATATTGTAGTTGGTTGGCAAGGTAATAGTGCTGGAAGTTAGGTGCTTCAAGCCCCCCTTGAGTTTTTGATTTTTGTAGTGTAGTCAGTTTTATTCTGTTCTTTGTTTTGTTTTGTTTTGTTTTGTGTTTCCAATAGAATTTTGTTATGTGTGTGTGTACTGTGTTAAACCATTTGGCTGTGGGTTTAGACTGGGATAATTGTGAATAGGTAATTGATTTTTGGTAATATCATCATCTTTAGAGAGTAGAGATTCGGCCCATGATAGATAGTGGTAAGGTTATCCAGCGGTTTAAGTTGTCTTCTATTGTTTTTAATAATGAAGTGAAGTTGAGATGGAATAATTCTGACATTCTAGGGGATATTTTTATACCTAGATATGTGATATTGCCTGTGGTGAGGGAAAATGGGGGGTTCTGAGGTGGAATATTCCAACTTTGCTGACACAGTGGTAAAATGGGGGATTTGTTCCAATTTATGAAATAGTCAGAAAGGTTAGAGTAGGCATTGATGATTTTGATAACTTCATTGAGTGATTTATTTGGATTTTGTAGAAATAATAACGTGTCATCTGCGTAGAGACTGATTTTGTGTGTTATGTTTGTTGTGATGCCAGTGATGCTGTTACTTTGACATATTGTCGCAACTAATGATTCAATGAATAAGGCAAATATTGACAGTGAGAGTGGACATCCTTGTCTGGTCCCTCTGCAGAGTGTGAAGTTTTGTAAAGTTAATCCATTTGTAGTGACTGTTGCCATGGTGTGCCGTAGAGAATTTTGATCCACTGAATGAATGATTTTCCAAAGCCAAACTTTTATTTTCTCTGTATTTGTTATTGAACTTAAGCTTAGTTCTTGAACTAAAACTGAAATACTTAATTCATCATCGTTCATTAGGAGCAACATCAGTCCCTGTTTGTTTGTGAGGCTAGCCTGCTAGCCTGTGCTAGCCATCAAGCCCAGCTTGTGAGTGCTTTTAAGCTCCTATAGCCTGCCAGCAATTGGATTAATTTCTGGCTGGTATTTCCACTAACTGGAGGTGAGTTTTACGATCTCTCATTACCACACTCACTGCTCAAGAAGTTTTAAGACTGCAACTCCAAATTGGTCCACTAAGCAGTTTTTATGAAATGGCCAAGTCAAGTGTGGAAGATTTTGTTACCATATCAATGGTTCATGAATTACTTGAGCAACAGAAAACTTGTATTTCATTTAATGCATATCAAATGTAAAAACACTGTCCATGAGAAAACAAAATATCACAAATTTTGCAAAAAGGATATGGAGTCCTTCAAGTCTTTAATTAATATTGTTTCGTGGGGTGAAGTTTTCATATTTCAAGATGTTGAAAAAGCTTATCAGACATTCTTAGTGCTCTTTAATTCTTTTTTTCGAGAAATGCTTTCCACTGATTACTACAAAAAATATGAAAGATTCTTGATTGATACTAAAGGGAAACCCTGGATTACTGAAGAATTTTAAAAATGCTTTCTTATAAAAAATAAACTATATAAGAAAGCTATTATAAGTCCCTCCCCTTTAAATGTGGAAACTTATAAGAAATACAAAAATAAATTTATGAGTCTCGTCAACAATTGTTAAATTGAATAAGAAGCTCCAGCAGTAATACCTGTTGAGGTGTTGAGGAGGGATGGTCCTCTTCATAATCCAGGTGCTGATAGCTCATGGTTTCAATGAATTTTTTGTAAATGTTGGCTTCTCTCTGGCATCAAACATCAAAGACTCTTATGGGAGCCTATGTAGTTTAATTAAAGGTCAGTTTCCTTCACTCTGCAGTTTTGAGCCACTCAGTGCTAAAGAAGTATATGATATAATTATGAATGAAATTTTTTCTGCCTAATTGATGGAGTTAGAAGCAGTTTCATTAAGGAAATTATTGATTATATTATTGATCCTATAACTTTTTTTTTTTATCTTTTCAATCTGGTGTTATCCCACATGAATTTAAAATTGCCAAAGCTATACCCCTTTATAAATCAGGTGATCCCAATAATTTTGGCAATTATTGTCTAATATCTATATTACCCTGTTTTTCAAAAATTTTGGAGAAACAAAAATTCTGGAGAAACTTGTTTATACAAGAATCTCAAAGCACCTGGTTGAAAACAACATCCTTTACAACCATCAATATGGTTTTCGGAAGAAATATTCAACTGAACTAGTACTGTCAACAATATTTCTTCAGCTTTAGATGATAAAATAATGTGTTTGGTGTCTTTTCAGATATGACCAAAGCATTTGATACAGTCAATCATAAAACATAAAAAATTCCAAACCTAATAAATATGGTATGCAGGATGTTGCTCTCAAGTGGCTTATTAACTATTTAAATGATAGAGAACCATTTGTAACCATTAATGGTTGCATATCTAAGAAGTTAAAAATACTTTTGGGGTCCCCCAGGGTTCTATCCTTGGCCCTTTATTATTTTTAATATACATTAATGACTTGGCTATGACTTCTTCTCCCTTCTCCCATCATATCTTACCAAATTACTTGTAATTCAGAAGAGGTTTTTGAGAATGATTTCACATTCTGACAAACAAGACCCATCTGCACGTTGTTTTAGAAAATATTCACTGCTATCAAGGTAAATGTTTTTCAAGCATACTTGTTTAAATACATTAATTGCAAGCAAGACCTTCCAGATACTTTTCACAATTTTTATATTTTATCATCAGACATTCAATCATATTCAACTAGGCGACAAAAGGATTTCCATTTACCTTATTGTCATACGTCAAGACATAAAATTTTTATCAAATTTAGAGGTCCACAGTTATGGAATTCATTGAATATGACACTGAAGTTGTTATCTTCTTTGCCAGCTTTTAGGACACAGTTAAAAAAAAATCTTATTCCATCATGAACCCTATGGTAAGATGCTTTGTTGGTTGTATTTATCTACTTATTCTAGGCGTGTTTATTGTTTTTTCTTTCTTTCTTTGTTTCTTTCTTTTCTTTTCTTTTACTACTGCTTGTGTGTTTTGTGTATATAGATATTGTTTGTGCTACGTATTGTTCTTTGTTTTGTTTTGTTTTTGATAAGTAACAATGTCATCTTTTTTTTTTTTAAATAAGGGGAGGACTCTGGATAAGCCTTTTAGGCTTCCTTCCCTTCCTGCACCGTAATTACTGTCTCTTCTATTGAATGTATTTGTATCCTCATTGTTGTGCAAATAAACTAAACTAAACTAAACTAAATAACCTGATATCACACCAGTATTAAAAATGTATCAAACATTTCTTTTTCTGTCAGCCTCACTGCATGATTTGATATCATAAGATTATTAGAGTTACTTTTTTTTTTATTTAAAAAACAGCTGAAGGTTCCACAACAGCAACAAATGTCCTGGCTTACTGGCATTTTAGCAATTATAAACAGATATATGAATCATATATTATGTTTATGTAACATTATAACAGTTACAACATTACTTAGTATTGGTGCACTATTGTAAAAAAATTATGATTTCAAAGTTAGGTAGGTCATTTAACAATGTCATTAAACAATGATTACATTGCTAATATGACAAGTAACATGTGACTTGATTAGAACATTGTTGCAGTTTAGCATTACTGAAATGTTATAATGTAACATTTTTTAGTTTACACATGTCACAGGATCTTTCTGATGATGTTATTGAGATGAGATATTGAGATATTAAGTCAGTATGATGTAGATGCAACAAGGAACAACTGTCAAGACAAGACTACACCAGCATAACCTTAGACCACAAGATGTAAACAGCAGATACGCCTCAAAAACAGTCACGCAAAAAAATGAAACAAACAACAGAGTTATGGAGCAATTTGTTATAGACAGATAATCATCATCATCAGTACCTGCACAGGTACTCATGTCACATCAGCACAGGTACTGATGATGGAAAAAAGAGGGTTTGTAGAAACAAAGGGATAGCTCATGCTTACCTTACCTGTCAAACATGATGGAGGTGATGTAGCTCAGCAAGAATAGCTGCCATTATGAGAAAAATTCTAAAAATTACATATGTTGTAAAATGCACACTTCTAAACATAAACTAATGTGTAGTTTGTTTTTTAAGTGATACGGAGTCCCTTTAATACAGATTCCATACAAGATTATAGTCCTGTTTACGAATGAAAATGCTTCATATACAAAGGGTTATGAGGTACTTAAAGAAAACAAATACAAATTTATATTAAACCAACATTCAGAGTAAGTATAATCCTGTTTGAAATTGTTAGGAAAGGTGCCATAACCTTGTAAAACAAAATACACCAACACTGTAAGTTCATATTCAAGTTATTCTGTATAAATTGTATGTTTTTCAACAAAGGTTCTTTGTTATATGGGTCATCTGTCTGTTATATGTCTGTCCCTACCAATGACAGCATTTTGTGGCAGATGTGTATTTGGCAGGAGTAAGAAATGACTCTTACAAGAAATAACAATAACAATTAAAATTTCATTATGAGAATCAGATACCAATATAATACTTGTATATAGGGGGTAATACTGGGTACCCATGGGGTACAGTGCTGGGAAACAAAACCAGCACTGTTTGGGAAAATTGTGTTAACAACACTGATATTCTGTGAGACCTATGGTATAACACAGGGGTTTTCAAAGTCTGAGACTGTGGGCCTCTCAGACAAAGCTTGGAAATCCCCCCCACCTTAGTTTACTTGCTTAGTTTCGCTCAATTCCTGGATGCCTATGGGATCATGATTATGTTATTTGATCCCATAGACACTCAACAATTGAGCCAAGATAGCCCGATATTGCAGTTTGACAAACTTCAGAGTACACCAAATATATAAAAAAAGGTCTATCTGAAGGCATTCATTTGTTTCTGATTCTGGGAAAGTGGGAAAGACAGTCAAATTCCCCACAACTACTGTATCTCTGAACTATCTCTTTCACCAAACCACACACATTTAGGCTATTCTATGTGTACCCCTCCTTTTGAAACTGTTTGGAGACCCCCTGGGGAGGCCTGCCCCCCACTTTGAAAACCTCTGGTGTAACATATTTCAAAGTAACACTACCAAAACTGTGGGGGTACAGTAAGGTAATGAAAGGGGCTTTGGGAAAATCTTTATCTTTCACTAATTGTTAAATAAAATCGTTACACACTGAAATGCGGTTATCATTTAAAGAATCAGTTTCAATTCAACGTTCAATTGAACATCTAGCAGTGCGGCCTGTTTCATCAGCATAAGAAGCCTTAATTATGTTTTACCAACCAGGCTGCTGAGGGCACTTAACGATATGCTGTGGATGTCTCTCACTAGGTGTTGACCAGACTTAGCCCCTCTGAGCCCCTTCAGTTCCGTGGGAGATTACCAACTGCGAGTGGCTTAGACCCACAGGCAGCCACTGACTGACTTATTTCACCACTTACGATATGAACCTCTGATCCCACAGTCTGGGAAATGATTCCAAAAATACCAGATTTAAAACTGTAAAAAGGCCTTTTTTAACATCTATGTAGTCCCTTTTTCCTTTTTTGTGTGTATAATTTGTTAGAAAAGCACAAACTTTTGGAAAGTTTCCCTGCCATCACTTCTCTTTGAGTGAGCTGACCATAGTCACAGAGCTCAGTTATCTTCTGACATTTGCCTTTGGCCATTTGGAATGGGCTGAATTCACCTCTGTGCCTGTGTCACTAAATCCTGCTCGGAGCCGCTCACCTGTTAACACCAGCCCTTAATCAGCAGCAGCTCAAAGGTGCCCCGACCGCTTAGACCCCGAGCCCAATGTCATAACACACCTTAATTTTCTCTCTTTCTTCTCTTTCAGACACTCCGTGAAGTGAACACTAGTGCAGACACGCGCCGCGGCCATTGATCAAACCTTAGCTTTCACTAATGCTCGGACTTCACATTGGAACATTCTTCAACACAGCCGCTTCGTGTTTCTTTGGGTGCTCGGCTGCAGTGTGCTTGTCCTGTAATCCCCTAACCCAGCCCTGGGACCTGAAAGCCTGTAAGTGGTGTGAGGGGTTAAGGGAGGGAAAAGACAAGGGAAGCAGAGTTTGAGGATGGATTGGACAAACTATTTTAATCCCTGTAATGGAATTGGCATGTAAACTCATGAATCTAGAAGTAAACAGAAAGAAAATGGAGAGGGATGGATGTTGAATTGGTCTGAGCCTTTCTGGGGGAGCTGTGTTGAAACTCACATTTTGCCCCCTCCAACTGCTTGCAACTCCCCTTTCACCAGAACAAAGATAGGTCGAAGTCTTTTCCGGCCCTTCTGCTTCAACAGATATCACTGTTTAGATAAACACTATATGTTTCCTTCTCCAGAGAATGTTTAGGTTTAAAGTTTTCAGGTTTTCTTGCAGTTTTGCTCTTGTTCTGTAGTCAAAAATACATCTGTACGGAAATGTTTTGGCCTGAATACCTAAGAGAGTATCAGCAGCCTAAGACATTTTAATGATAAGATAATGGGAATTGTGTTCAGAATAAAAAGTGGCCATGCCAAGCCATCATCTTATATAACACTCTTGCTGGGGAATATCATCAGACCCATTAGAAAGAGAGATCATCAGTGACACTCCAACGTATGCGATTGAGGTTCAGTCTGCAGATGATGTGGAGTTGCTGGCTGCCAAGTGAGTGACAGGACTTTAATGTCCCTCCATCTCCTTCTGTTGCTGGTGCAAACCTGCCCCTGCCAGATGTTATCAAAAGGAGCTGGTCAAGTGAGTGGCGGAGGGGGCCTTTTTTAGGCCTTTCTCTCCCTCTCTCAGGGTGCAGGGAGACACACTTGGGCTTCAACACTGTCCAGACGCAGCCTGAGTGGGGCAACGCCTGATGCCGGGACTCTGGAGGTTACGACGGGAAACTTTCTCAATGGATTAAAAAGCTTTTTTATCACCATTTGGATTGGCACTTGAAGATACTCCTTTAATCTGAGAGGGGAATTGACTTTACCCACACTGCAGTCCCTAAGAGGCTGACCTAAGAGGCAGCCAAATAAATTCTCCAGTGGTGGCGCTGCTTGATAGAGAACCTCACAAGTGTTATGTTCTGGTGCTCGAGAGAAAAATAGATTAGACTTGAATGGATGGAAATCGACCAGAATAGAACATAATTAAATAAAATGCAATGCAGTAGACTCGGATACAGTGCTCTGAGAGGTCCTGTGACCAGAGCCTCAAAATAGAATATCTGGAATTCCTTTTGAGACCAATCAAACTATGTAATAGTCTCAAAATCAGGTTATGAAGTTACTTTACAAAGTTGCTATTCAGCAACAAGCTGTTTCCATATTTTGCTTTCACTAGCCACAATAAAGGAAAGGTAGACGTTTTCCAAAATGTTCCTAATCCAATTTTCAGAAAGTCACAATCCCTCAAAGGTAAACATGCACCGCCTTAACTGACCCTGACTGAAAGCAGAAAGGCAAAGGTGTCAAAAATTATTGATACACAACAAACTGCACGTCATCTATAGTTTTTAATTCTGTCTGTGGCAAAGTGTGTCCTCATAACCTCATAAATCATCAACTGACCAGGGACCAGCCACAGCCAACCCAAGAGACCACAGTGAAGTAAGACATCAACACAAGACTTTACAGAGGTGGAGTATGGTCAGAACCTCTGCCCTCATTCCCAAACCTACTACCCCTTTATATTATATTTTCACTGCATCTCTATTGCCCAAAGCTGTCTTAGCATTTTAGGCTATCAAGAAGCTCTTAAACAGCTGAGTGTCAACAGTGTATTTTCAAACCATGACATTTAATACAGCATGTAAATCACTCCAGGGACCTGTTATTCTTTCAAGAATGTAATTACATACTTTCAAATAAAAGTTGAAAGGGCCCAACAAGTTTTAAAATGCAGTGTGTGCTCCCAAGACGGCAGGAAGGAATTCCAAGCAGTTGGAATATGCTAACATCCCTGTGTGGGCGAACCATGGGCAAAGAGAGGAGAGGAGTGTGTTGAAACAGAAAAAAGACAAAATCCTTGACTCATTAAAATGGCAATAATATGTTGACTTCAATGATAACACTGGTAATTTCCAACCTGAGGCATACTTTCCTAGTTTTTGCCAATCATAACAATTAGTTGACTGTTCACTAAGCCCCATCCCCCTTAGTTACTGCCGGTACACCTGCTCTCTTGCTTTCTCGCATGGCACATATGCAATTTAGAATGATAATGGTGGCATATTTAACAATCAAAATTCTTTCAAATTTTCAGAACAATTAGTATTTGACTTCAGACAGATGTAGACAAAAGCAGGCTTTTCATTTTTAGCTAGATAACTGACGCTGGCAGATTTCATAAGATTTCGCTAGCTAGCTAATTAAGCCAATGTTTGCTGCATTCATTGGTTGAAAAAGCTGCATCCAGCTGCATTTTTAATGTTTCCAGGAGACTAGTTTTAAAACAAGAATCCTGTAAAAAGCTGTCTTAAATATGCACTTATACACAGATACATAGACACGACATATCATGCTAAAAGGCTAGGGCTAAAGCTGAATGTCCCAGACAAAAAGTCAGCATACACACCAGCAGATGATCAGTATAGAAGACAGAAATAAAGAAGCATTGATCTTGTATTGCAGTGTAGAGATAGTTAGTCCTATGAACAGGGTACATGACAATGTAATCTAGTTAGTTCATGTGCTCCTTCACCTTAGAAGTAACGCACTGGGTTACTAATGTCAGTTGGAGGTTAACCGTACATGCCAATGATTGCGGTTTACATTAGAGCAGACAAACACATTTATCAATTCCTTACACTTTTGGTTTTGGAAAGGCTATAAAAAAGACAACACCCTCTAAACTCTTTAAATGCAGAGTATCTTAACCCTACACATTACCCTGCTTTGGTCATGCTGATTTATGGTTGTTAAGCTATGATAGGACAATCCCTGTTCACGCAAGTGGTTAAGAGAACAGTCAAGATCGATGTCAATAACAACAGAAAATTGGACTCCAAAGAAGAATAGAGGATACAAAGTAAATAAGGTTAGATGCCAATTTTTGGTTTGTCCCTAATTGACTGTTGTGAGACAGGAGTCCAGAACTGAGTGAGCTGAATCTGGGGGAAATGCTAGGAAAACTTTGTCAGACTGGATCAGCATGATGGCAAAGACTCAGCTAACCAGGTCAAGCTGGAATTAATTAATAAGAATGGCCCTTGTTTTGTCTGATGTATTGAATTGACCTCAATTAATACACTGTCAGCACCAGTTAATTAAATGGTTACAACACAAGTAAAACATGCAATCTGATGATCGATTGTATATATATAGTTAGCGGACGCCATGGTCTTGCCTCATGAGTAATCTACAGATGCTGTGCAATCGACTCACTGACTAATAATGTGCTTGACTGATATGTCAAAACACTAATAAAAGCAACATGAATTGATTTATTAGGAGAGACCAATTTGTTTATCAAACTTGGGGTCTCCAGCTTGCATATTTGTCAAAGTGAATTTGTTTGTACTGTCAACAGTGCACAACAGCTGGATGCAGAGTAGAGGGGACTTTTGTCACACTGCAGCTTACCAAAAAATATGCTTGTGATTGAATTTAGGACATCCAGTATATGTGTTTATCACTCCATGAGGCGAGTACAAGTGATTTTAAATGGCTTTAAATTAGTGCAATGACATTTTGTTGCATTCAAACCCAGTCACTGATTATTTGTGATGGTCTAGGTCAAAACTTTTGACTCTATTATATGGCTCATAGATGTTAAATGACCATAAACTTACATATTTGAATAACAGAATTTTTTATTATGTGAGAAAACCTTTTGGTTGTCTTTTGCAGTCCTCATTAAATGTTCTGTAACAGTATGAACTGAATTATACGGCTGCCAGAAATGACAAGTTTCCTCTCAGTGATACAGGTTATTCACCGGTTTAATCCAGTCTGAGTAAAGCTCCTGTGTTTGTGAGTATGTAAAGCTGTTCTAAACGAGGCTCAGTATCCGATGACTCACTCCTGACGTAATATTTCATGGTGCAGTCGGATGTTACTCTCAGGGGTGTCTGGCCTGCTGCTTGGGATTTGGCACGGAGCAGTAGGTGGTCAGGCGATTAGGTCACTGCACTGCTCAGAGATCCAGGAATGCTGTAACCCAGGTTTTGGGATCCGCCGTGCTTCCGATCTCTCTGTGGGAACCAATATGTTGCATACTTCTGCCATGGAAAATGCACTTATGTTGGAGGAGAGTGGAGAGTAGCCTCCAGGTTCCACCCAGGACCACATAATTAAACTAGGAGGGAATTTTACACACTTTAAAGAGAGAACCTCTCCACTTTGCTTTCGGGGCAGCAGCATGTAATTGCTTTTGCTGGAACGGTTGACGTTTTAGGAGTGGTCGGAATATCCTGGCAAAGCCGGCACCAACAAAGCTCTCGTGTTTGGAAGTATGAGCCTGTTGTGGTGGTTTTGAGAGGAAATTTTACAAATACAGTATGACCCTGATGGAACATGTACACACTCAACCTCCATGTGTCAGGACACATGGTAGATACACACACATATGAAGGTTGTCACAAAAATTGAGGAACTCTTGAAGACGCAGAAGACAGCTGTGTCAGAGTTTTAGGAGAAAAGGTACAAGTAGGAGGGGAGGACTACTGAAGAATTCCCTTTTGCAGGATATCCTATGATCTTTTTCTGGATGGCTGACTGAAAACTTAATTTCTAGCTGGGCTTGTAATTGTAGGTCATTTTGCTCTATGTGTGCAATTGCAGATTTGATAAACAAGGTCCTCTGGCAGCGCACTGTTTACTTTCGGGGCCTTGATTTGAGAGCTGAAGCTCAGGGGTGGGATACAGTTTACCCCACGTACACTCACGCAGACACGCTAACACAACATACTCTATGTGCGTGCGCACAGATGTGCACGCATACAGTACACACCTCGGACCACGGTATTCAATACCATGTTGTCCGAATGAAAGGTCATCCTGTCAAAGTATAAGCCTGGTGTCATTCTACATTTTTCTTATTGTCAACAAATCCCATGAAAAGACCAAAACCAACAATTTGTTAGTCCATCTCTCAATATTTTCCGACTTCCCTACTGCGCTTGTAGCTCTCAGCACCAAGCCCATTTACTCCTACTAAAGATGGAAACCTTTAAAACGGGTCACAAATATACTATAATTTTTTGAAAAAGGCAAAAAACTTTCCCAAAACAGCCGGGTGCTGTAGGTGTTGTACTGGAGTAACATGTCACCACATAAAAGATATGGCTCATTTATGTGGTTTTAATAGTTTTTGGACAAAACTATGGAATGGACACATGTTAGTTAGGACCAATCCATTGTTGATTTTGGTCTTTAAATTGTATTTGTTCAAAATATTGAAAATGGCCAAAGCTATCCTTTAATTTAATCAGTGCTCATCTGAATCTGCAGGCTCATTTGGATTCTCTATAGTTAAAGTTATGGTCTGCATCTCCGGTGGGCTAGTGCAGATCCTAAATCAGATAGTTACGAGGCCGGATGTAACTGGAGTTGTTGACTGCTGGGAAGCTCTTAAAAGCATGCTTAGTCATATTACCTGTAATTCCACGTCAAATCGAGCCTCTTGGTGAAAGCCAGCTTCAGAGAAGAGCTGTAGTGCACACGCAATGGAATTCAGGAGGGAGTATGGTTGTGTCGTAAAAGATGCTCCGATCTCTGCAAACAAACATGGTTTCAACAAAAATAAAGCTAAAGGGAGGAGGAAAAAATAGTCAGACTTATCCGCTGTAGTTTAAGAGACATGGTTAGCTGGTAGATCCAGCTAACTGAAGCCACATTTTCTCCTCTCTATGCTTCACCACCGGTCCCCGGGGCCGGTTGACATGACACAAATTTTCCGCTGACAATAAAATAAATAAATAATTAAATAAACAAAGGGTTGGTGATTCCAAAATAAGTCAAGAGCATTAGACTGGCTGTGCTTTTTTTTTTTTTTTTTTTACTGCAATAGCATACTTGAGGGCTGCAGCTGGAGATCACACACACACACACACACAAACTTAAGTGAAGACGGGGCCAGACCCTCAAGGGGCCTGCTGGGTTAAGGCACCGAATGACACTGCGAACAGTAAGTGTTTGGATTTTCTTTTCCAACGTCTCAAAGTAAATGCACTAAAAGCCTTGCTCGCCATCGGAAAATCTAATTTATAATGGCTGTGTCCCTTTATCATTCAGAAAAACAAATAGTCCATTTCTTTGTTGACACAAGCAAACATCGTATTCTATTCGCAAAAAACCCCAAATAAGCTCTTATCCAAGTCATGGAACAAAAGCTTATTGGAAAGAAAGTAAAAAAAAATACCATAGTTTTAGTGATATTAACCAGGATAATGATGCATGTGTCCATGTTATTCCAGATATTGTTGTGTTTTGTGGCTTGGCTCACTTTAAATTGTATCTGAGGGTTCATTTGAAATGTTTTGTTTATTTATATGTGTGGGGATATCCGGGAGCAGGATCTAAAAAAGATATGTATAAACATATTATTCAGAGTTGATTTTTACCAGAACCCAACTATAGTCCAGAAAACAGCGTATGTGTGTAACCCTCTCCCTACACACACACACACACTTCCTTCACTCCCTCCATCCTCTTTGTTCATGTAACTAACACCTTCCATCCCAAGCTGCTTCCTCTCCTTGGGAGACGTAGGTGCGAAAAACGGGAAGCCCGCTCCCTGCCGCAAGGGCCAACCGGTCACCATGGCAACACCTCAAACACGCCAGTGGTTGGTGTTGGGTTAACTGCCAAATTTGTTGCGTTACTCCGCCGGTTTCCCCTCCAGTACCTTACCCCCACCCACGGGGAGCCTGGGTCGCAGCAGGAGAGAGGAGGTGAGAACACCAAGGAGAGGGAGGAGGAGGGAGGAGAGAAAAAGAGGGCAACCCAGTGGCTTCCCATAGGTTTACAGTACTCCTCGTGCTGCTTTGAGTAAAATCATACTACTGTTTTTTTATGGCTTCTCTTTTCTCTACCAACAGTCTATCTGTTATTAAGAGATTTGAGTCAGATCCATGTTGTCCCAAACTTTGGGGCTGTCTTTGGAGCATCCTCATTTATTTCGATGAGGTCACTGCGTATCACATAGGGTCGTCTGGCAAAAGAGTGTGGGAGGCTATGCAGTAATGGATCATATTGAAACAGTTATGATCACGTTGATTACATGCTCTGCTGTGCTGGTAAAACTTTGTGGGAGCTGTAGTTTCTTTGTTGAACCTGGCTCGACTTTTGCTACAACGTACACGCCCTCATCTGCGCTGGACAATCGAATACATGCAAACGCACGTGTGCAGTAGCAAGGCCGTGCCTGGATTTTAGCGAATACTCAGGAAGTAGTCCCAGTTCCACCAGCAGAACCCACCCTAAAGGACTAGCCACCAAACAAACTTTTGTTTGTTTTTAAGTATTTCATTTTTGAGTATTTTTTTTTTAAATCAAAACATTTCACATTTCATTTATTCATTTAATTGTTCCATTATGCTTTCTGAAATCTTTATCACACTGTGATCTAAAAGCCTTTTCTACCCTGCCAGGTATTCCTGTAGGCTAGAGAATATCCATTTTATTTTATGTTTAGTTTTTTGCCCAAAACAGTCAAATTTTAAGATATATAGTATAAAAATCAGCCCTAAAAAACCCAACATGGTATGCGTGTAAATTTGCAGAGTTGTTACACACTCTGACACAGTATTATGAATAACTGTCCAGTGTTTTTGGCATCTGATAAGCCTTCCAGCTTGTGGATGTATTAATCATATCTGAATCTGTCTCATTTTCTCACTCTTACCTCTAGCAGAACACCCACATCTACTGTATACATCCCCTTGTGTGTGTTTTGCTTGTGCTATTTTCGGTAGGAATAATTGTTTAGCTATATTACCCTTTCTTGTAATTGCCTGCTTACACTCATTCAGTTGCCGACATTTGCACCTTGAAGCTTTGTGTACAACCGCAGTCTTCTACCGCTTTGCTCAAAGGCACTTCAACAGTGGCTGCTGAAGGATGGGACAGTACAACACATTAACCCATTTTTTCCCCTCTCTTTCGCTACGCAATCAGTATTACATACAGTTGTCTGAGGCGGCTCACTGTCAGATTTAGCTCATCCACCTTTGTGTCATTCCGGCGTGATACTAAATTAGCCAACATGTTTGAATGAAGGCTCCTCAAGAGGGGTTGTTGACAAAAGGACAACAAACATTTACAGAAGCTGCTGCACCCTTCTTGGCAGAACGCGCAGGAGATGACATCAGAGGAAAGCACAGTAATTCACTGTTTACGCGGTTTATTTTGGGGCTTGATTATGTGTAACTCCACAGCGTTTTAGAGGCTTTAAGAACACATCTAACCATCGGGCCTCAGCCGTTGTTATTATTGCCTGCATCTGTTGAAAACCAAATAATGGCGGGTGGTCACCTTTCATCATGGAATGATGAGAATGGGTTCTGTAAGGTGAAACCGTCCAACGCAGGCATGGCTGTGACATCATTGCTTTTAAATTTGTCTTCTGTCCATTCGTTAGCAGTGACAGGAACCATCTGGGCTGGACGGAGAAGGCTGGATGATCAAGGGAGTAGCAGAGTGTGTATATGTGTGTGTGTGTGTGTGCGTCTGTGCTTGTGATAGCATATACAGTATGTGTGCCTTTGTTAAGTGCTTGTTTTTTTCGGTTTCAAACTAGGTTTCCACTCTCTGACTAAGCCGATAACCCACTTTTAATTTTGAGCTATGATGTGCTCGCAGGAGAACAATGTGCAAGATTGTGAGGAATGTCAGGTTTCTAGGTGAAAGTCTAGGCTCACCCACAAACACAGAGATAACTTGGAGCTGAAGTCATGGTGCACTGATCCACCTTAAAAAGCTCTCTTCTAGGCTCATGCTATTTGTGCAACCCTGGCTGCATTAAATACACGTATGACTGCACACACACACAAACAACCACAGAGACACACACACACACACAGCTACCCACTACCGCCACCCTGCCCACACTCTATTTCAGTCTGGACGTTACCGTTCCAGAGACCGCATGCCCCGCCACATAGAGAGGACTGTGTTGGGCTCTCTAACCCCAGTCAGACCAGGCTATTCGACGGGGCGGGGCGAGGTGGGGGTGGCGGGGAGGTGGGGCGAAGGGGGTGAGGGGGGGTTGTAGTGCTATCTCGCAGCTGTTTTACTAAGGACGGCGAGGTCTTTCAGCATAAATTTCACTGATATCACCTCCATCAGAGGGCCATAAAGCTGATTTATTATAAATACAGCTCTCATGTGTTTACTGCGCGCATTCTTGGGCCTGCAACATCTTTCAAAGTGAGCACTTGCAGGTGCTCTGGCTCAGTCTCTGTGGGGCAGACTGGAGGAAATCAAGGAAAAAGAGGAGGAAAAAAAACGACCGGGAGACGCAGAGAGAGGGGGGCGATGGACAGGGAGGACGAGAGAGAGGGATAACTGATGAAGGTGGCGAGTTAGGAAAACATGGCAGCCACTACAGTGGTGATTTAACTGAGTCTGAGGCGATAAGGATAATGTGTGAAAGTATTGAGTTACTTACCGACACCCCACTTTCAGCACCCAGAAAATAAATCTGCAGGTGAGATTCCAACTAATCGGCCTCTGCTGCAGACAATACATTCCTGCATTAGCTGAGATACTCAGATCCAACAGCTTTGGAAGATATCGGGTAATGGTACCATACAGGACACGCTAGCGGACTTTAATTGTGATTTAAGTTGTAGCAACATCTAAAGAAAACTACGAATGAGGGACAAATATGCACAGTTGTATAATTCTGATTTATTACAACTTGGGTCATCTCACAAAACAATCTCAATGCAAGCTCTACTTAGTTGCTTGGTCTGGAGCTTTCGACCATTTCACATGGTCCTCATCAGTAGACTGAGTTTTCTCTGTTGCTATGGAAACTGCAATTTTAGGCCTTCTCACCCATTTTGACTTAAGAGTTGATCTTAATGGGAACTACTTCGTGAATATGTCTAAAGGCAAAAGTGTTTTTTACCTGATTCAAATCGCCCCTTACTTAAAAATCTTGCTGTCTTGGAGACGGGGCAAGATGCGATAATCGTTCAAGCGGGGATAAGGCCACAAAAAAGTACAAAAAGTGACAAAAGTAAGTTTTAAGTCCACTTACTCGCCTATTCTGGAGCTTGAGTTGAGATTTTTGATTCCAAAGTCAAAGAATAGACTGTTAAGTTCAGCTCAACTTTACCATTAATGATATTTTATACTAACTTATTATATTTTCATAGTTTTGGCAATCATTCCTATACGTAATTATACTATTGTACTCACCAAGTTAGCTGCTTCTGAGCACAGAAACATCACTAGAAAATGTCCCCAGTGAGACAAGTTTAAACCCCTGAAGTTAGCCAAACATATTTTGAAGAGAAACCAAAGTCGAATTTTTTAGTGATGTTGCCGTGTTCCCAGATCTCAGATATTATTTGCTGATTACAGTGTTATCACGAGAAATGATGGCCAACACTGGAGTCATAATAAACCAGAAGTATCCTTTCAATGTCATTTCTGTGGCCTCAAATATTTTAATGAACATCCTCCAAGTTGTAGTTTTTCAATTTTACATCATGCATGACAAACTGACATTATTTCACAAACAAATTAAATGTGTAGCTAACCTAAACAATAAAACTAATTGGTAACTTTAATAGCTCTGATTCAAGAGCATTTTACCCACATTTCCTCCTGTGGTCACCCGTTTCTTCTAAAGCTATGTATCTCAATTAACTGCTTCTGTTGTCAGACAGGCAGTGGGATAGAATCTCATTTCTCCAGTTTCTGGATATGAGTCTGTTTTTGTATACCAGCGCTGCTGTCCGAGGGCATGGGAAAAACATGTTTCAGCGATGACATCAAGTGGTATTTAATCTTGTTTATGAAATAAGGACTTGGCACTGGTGATGTAGCTTTAAGAAAATTAACAGTTCTCATCTTACAACTCCTGTTTATTTGAAACAGTTTAATCCACTCACATAACAGGGTTTCTTTTCCTTAATCTTGCCACTTTATTGTTTGATTGCAAAGCAGTATGAAGAAAAGATAACATCTAAAGGAAACAAAATGGAGTCCAGATGACCGAGAAGGGAGTATCCTTCATCGCAGCTCAGTGGATTTGCTTTCTCTTGATCTCACCTCAGTTTCCGACAGTGACACGGCAGAAAGGACGAGTCAGGGAGGAAAGAAAAGGGAAGGGGGGGGAGTAACATCTTGGCTCTGCTTTTGGAACTGTAAGTAGATCAGCAATAATTAAAAAGAGGACAGTAAGTGAGAGGAGAAATGTGAGTCATTCCAGAAATGCGAGGGAGCTGCTTGCTCTTTGTGGATACAGCAGGCGATTGACTAAACCTAACACCGGGAACTGTGAACACACCACTGAGCTGCATCATTGTGTCTTTCCGACCTCACACACACACACACACACACACACTCATATATTTCCTTTTACGAAACGTATCTGATGCAAAGATGACGCTGGAAGTGAAAGCAATGAAAAGTACAAGATTTGGACAAAGGAAACACTAAAAGTCTGAGATTACTTTGAGGATCTGCAGTTACTAGTGAAAAAAAACAGAACAGAGGGAGCTACAGATTTTTGGCATGTGAAGAGACAGAGAAGATTATGAGGAAATCTTTCACTTTGATGGAAGCCTTTTAGTAAACCTGTCAGCGATGAATGTGTTCACTTCAGGCTCAAGCAATCCACCAAACAATCCACCCCAGTTCTTCACTTCTAATCAATCTTACCCTTCTCACTTTTGTTTGTTAAACACTTCACAGTTAAAGCAGGGGAAGCAGCTTTAGTAAACAGCTACCATTGTTTTAGAAGCACCTGCTATGCCATGGAGAGCGGTTAGGCTTGGTATTTATTTGCGAAGGCACACACACACACAGACACACACATACACACACACACACACAGACACACACACACACACACACACAGAGCAACATGTAAACAAATACCCACAACCGTCCTACCACTAGTCCACAATCTGGCTTGTGTTTGCTTTCCGGCATTTTTTCACAGGGTGGAAATATTTAGCCCTGATGAAACATGCATTTATCTAGCTTTTTTCCTCCCCAACCACAACCTCTAAAATCAAATAAACCAGGGAGCTCTATTCTTTTTTTTTCCTCCATAAAACCCCATCAAGAGGAATACACTAGCCTCAGAGACTTGAGTTAGTTTAAGTTATGCAGAGAAAGAATAGAAACAACATACAATATGTACATGACAGATATCCATAACACAGAGGACGGTCAGTGTGCACAAAGGAGATTAAAATAAGATTTGACAGGTTCCACAGCAGTGGAGTATCTGGAGATTTTCAGAAACCATATTTTTTTTAAATGCACTGTTGTTTACAATTTTTGATCCTGAGTGAACTGGCAAAGATAATCTGATTTTGCAACAGCAGAAACCCATGAAGGAACAATCCAATATCCCTACAAGTTACATCTGCATTTCAGTTCCCAACCCTGTCACCTAGAAATTACGTTCATATACAACTTAACTGTTTTCCCAATTACATGGCGTTGACAAACGTAATTGCTGCCTGCAGCGTTTTAACAGATAATGTTTTTTTTTTTCAAACGAATGAAGCGCTACGTTTATATATCGCTCTGAGGTCGCAGGGAAGAGGTCGGGGTGGGTGGGGAATGTACAAGACATAAGAGCCTGACACCGCTGACCCGGGTTCACATCCCGAGTCCTGCTTCTGGTTAGGTTTAAGCAACAAAAGCACTTTGGTTTAGGTTAGTGAAAGATCGTGGTGTGGCTTAAATGTGCATGAACAAGTTTAAAATTGCTGTAGTTTCTTCTAGCGGATATTACACTGCAAGATTGATTATTTTGGTGGGAAAAAAACAACTAGGTACGTTGTCTGTGAACATTTCACTCATACGTTCAACATTTTTGCAACTTGCCAAATTGTCATCATGTTGAGAGAAAATGTAATTCAGCCAGCATTACATTCCTAGCAAAACGGTTTTGCTGTTGCAATTTAGTTGTAGGTCTATATGAACATAATTTCTAGGAGACAAGGTTGTAATTCCACACCTCACAATTTACGTTCAATGCCAAGGTTTGGTGCCAATGGTGGAAAGTAAGGGTGTGGAGGTGGGAGTTGTGGACAGGCATGTAACTCGTCTGACAATCATGCAGTAGACCAGAGTTCATGTCCCGTCAAAGACCTGCAATTAACGTTACAACAGTCTTTCCCTAACCTTTACAAAGTGCTTTAGCTGCCTATTCTGTTCTGTACCTAAATCATTCTGTATATGCCAGATTCAAATATTGTAAAGAGTGACAATTTTCAAAACTATTGCAACTTAATCTGAGGTTTTGCAAAGGTTCTAATAATGATGTTCTTCTCTGGCAATAGGGGTTAGGAGGGACAAGCTGAAGGCTCCTTGTGGCTCACAGTCTCCATTGTTCAGTACGTTTACATTCACTAAAGTAACCAGATCACTCAGAGAAACCGGGTTTGAAGAAGTCCTGACACCACCAGTGGCCTACCTGCTGTTCTTCTGTAACTCAAAACAAGACCTCATTGCATTAATTAGAGGTTTATTTCATCGGTTTGTCAAATAAACATATGTTGTATGTATGTAGTATGTTTTAAAGATAAATGAGTCTACTCCAGCACACACATTTGTTAACATTCAAAAAACTACATCTCCCATGAAGATTTACCAGCACAGCAGAGCATGTAATCTACATCAATTTAGCCGTTTCACTACTATCCATTACTGCATAGCCTCCCACACTCTCCTCTAAAGTAATCTCACCAACATTTCTCTGCTGTCTAAAAAACTTGCAGCATCATGGTGCAGTCAAAGATCTCAAGCTGTTTGGTTTGCAGATCCAACAGGAGATTGACTAAACCTTACTCCAAGAACTGTGAACACATCACTGTTCTGCATCACTAGCCCCTTTTATACAGCCTGTTTAAGGCGGGAATGTTGCGCCATTATTCTGCCTCGCCGTCCTGTATAAAATGTAAATGAGGGGGCATTGTTGTTCCGCCGTTAAGCCGGCAGCGGAGGTAGTCACAGAGGCGAATCAACATCTGTGTAAAAGGTAGAGCTGGCATGGCGGGACAGGGGTGTGATGTATTTCTGGTCACACAAACACGCTGCTCGCATGAATCCGCCATTGTACGCATCAACATATTGTATACATGGCACAGCAATTTTGCTTGCCTTTGAGTGGTATAAATGTGCAAGGCTAGCAAAAGCACCTCAACACTTCGTTCACCCACCATTATTGTTTTAGAAAGCAATTTTGTCTTCTTCTTCTCCTTTGTTGATTTTTAGAGGCGGTTTGCATCCTAAATGTTGCATTACCGCCTTCTACTGGATTGAAAATAAGACTCAATTCTCTTATCTAATCTTAATTATTAAAATAATTTCCCACCCCTCATCCCATTCTCTAATATAACTTCTCAATCTAGGCTCTGAGAGGGCCTGAAGGTCTCTCTCAACAGCTTTTTCTTCTT
This sequence comes from Scomberomorus guttatus, assembly GCA_038419695.1. Classification (NCBI taxonomy): domain Eukaryota; kingdom Metazoa; phylum Chordata; class Actinopteri; order Scombriformes; family Scombridae; genus Scomberomorus; species Scomberomorus guttatus. Next base: position 11,628,308 of record CM076455.1, read on the forward strand.
CTCCAGTCTTTCATCATGCTTCCTACCTGATTTGTTCTCCGTTACGTCTTGAATCTTTTCATTCCTAGCTGCTTCCTCATGGCTTAGTCTTCTCTTGGACCTGAGCCTCATGACTTCTATCTCTTTCTTTCTCTTTTGACAGTCTGCTTTCCATGCCTCGTGGCTCCCCCCCACACTGATTACACTTGGGTTCTTTTTCAAAGTTTCTGCCGCTACACTTCTCATCTCCACATTTACCACATATCCCCAAATCATGTCTACACACAAGCGAGCTGTGTCCAAATTTCCAACAATGGGAAACAAAGGGCCTTACTGGGTAACTGATATGATCTAAGAATCATATCATATCTCCATCACTCATCCTGATCATTCTATGACTGTCAACAACTCTGTTCCATTCTTTAAAGCTACTTGCACCGACCACATGTGGTACTCCATCAACAACGCTCTTTACTTCTTTGAAGTGGGAAAAATGACACTTGGTAACCATCTAACTCAGATATTTCCAATGCCTTCTTAGGTTGTGTCTGTGACACACATCCAACAATGATCAATCCACTTCTTTTAACATCAACTAAGTTGACATCGCTAAGTTTGTCCTTAACCCAACTCGCAACTTCATGTTTGTTTGACAGAACTCCAAATCTGTCCTTGCTCCTAGTCAATTTTATTCCTGCCAAGTGGATTTCTCTTTTATTCTCACTATCATCACTGTAACTTGAAATTTCTTCTCTTTTCTTCTTTTTTCTCCCTGATTTCTTCCCGCTGCTTCTTTCAAACTCATCCACCTCCATCTTCCTTCCACCGTCCTTCTCACTCAGGTCTACCAGAAAGCAATGTTGCTGCCCAACACGTATGTTACACGTCACAGTAGACTCCAACTCTTCTGTGTTACACGTCATGCTTCTGATTCCAGAACGCCGGCATGCTATCTAAAATCACACACTGGGGCAGCATTATGCTGGCTTTGATTGGTTGAGTGTAAAAAAGCAAAGCCGGCATAATGAGGAGTCTTCTTTGCAGCAGTATTGCGGGGTCTCTGTTTAAAACAGGCTACTGTTTGCCCTCACACACACACCCCTACACTCATATTCCCTTTTACAAACCATATGTGATGCAAAAATGATGCTGAACATGACATAAATAGAAAAGAGCAGTGACTGTGAGGCTGGTAAAGTTTACAGTCTTGAGCTTGTGGGGAAATGGTGTTTGTTAAAGCCTGCTAAAAACAGAAGTATCATATAAAAAATATATTAAATCTTTTTTTTTTACTAAAGTTACCATTCCTGTCTAGTCAAATTGAGTGAACCATATAACATACTGTTGACCAAGTTTAAAGTTGTAAAAGTGGACTTTTATGTCAGTGTCATTTTGAATCAGGTTTTCTTGGTCCTGGGACACAACCTGCTCTCTATGCTGCTATCTTCTATCATGTCTTTCCTCTCCACTCAAACTGCAAAGGTGCAGAAAGAAGACGAGAGGCAGAGAGAGGCGTGCAGGAGAGCAAGAGAGAAAGAGAGAGAGGGAGCAAGGACAAGAACGAGTACAATTAGCCAGTGTGTGAACAAGCTCTTGTTTATTGACTTTCAGGGGGAAACTTTATTAACCTGCCCAGCCTTGAATGGAAGACACCTGCTGTTGGCACTTAGGCTGTCATTACTGCTGTAGAGAGCCGCAAGGAGGGCCCTCACCATGCCCAGCGCTGCCTGCTGTTCCATTGTCCAGCACCCCATCATCCAGCAATTGAGTGCTACAACGTTTACAATGAGATTGCCCTTTATTGGGTATCGTCGCTAAGCTGACAGACCTTTTTCCCCTCACTTGTCAGCAATCAAATTATGGTGGACAAACCCACCAACTCCGGTTTTGTTCCTTTTGTCTGTCGGTAAAAATAGGCGCTGACCGTGATTGACTTTTTTGTTGAGGTTGCCGTTGGTGAAGTGGGTGATTGCGAAAGAATTAAATTCACTACAATGCTAACACAAAACAACCAGTTTGGATGGATAAAGAGCCCAGATGGGAGACACTGAGTCATTGTTGGCTATAAGTGAGTCAGGGTGGACACCGTAGATAAGACTGGGCATTCTGATTTCACACACTTTCCTGTCAACGAGGAATTCAACGTTGCCTGTCATTTACAGCTGCTTGGCGAAAAGCAGCTGTAAGGAGCTGAATGGATAATTCCAATTTATTACAATGTAGGTGTTATTTTTGTAGTTTTGGTCATCGTTCTTATCAGTTGTGATACTCAGAGAAGTAAGTGCTGAGGTCTGGGAACACGTCAACATTGCTACAACCTAGTCCGACATCAGTGGTCAGACAATCAGACAGGTTGTAAACAAGCCAACAGTTCAGCCAAATTATCTGAAACCAAAAGTGAGTGCACCTCGAGTCAGTATGGAAAGCTGTAAAAGAAAGTTGGTCAATGGACAGATTGACCAACAGGTTACTAATTTTACTGATCTCCTTTATATTCTCTTTCTGCGATGCTTGATTAACCTGGAGGTTTGTTTAACACCTGTATGACCACCTGACACTTGTGGTTCATGCCCTGGATCCAGTGTCACTGAGCTCCAAGATCTCAACTCCATGAGTACAATAGTATTATTACCAATATGAATGACAACCAGAACTGCAAAAATAAGACCCAGTTGTAAGAAACCAGAATTTCTCTTTAGCATCTGTTGGACAGAAACAGGAAAGAAGAGTTTCTGATCAATACCAAGGGTTCCTAATCCACTTTGACACTTAATATTGAGTTTTGTAGTGATAGTAATGGATTTAATAGACGTAGCTGTTAATATGACTCTTTTTTGTCTATATGTACTTGGAGAATAAATACGATTTTGATGTGGCTCCAGAAAGGGAGAACTGTCAGTGAGGAGATGAGAGGATAGATGGGTCCTCCTACTGAGTGATACTTCCTCTAAAGTGCATAGTGTCAATGGCTGACTTTCAGCAGAGCAGATAAAACCCAGCTATCCTGGCTTTTATCGTCCTTCACGGGCTCAGGGAGCACTGATACCACCCATTACAAGGACAGCACTGAGGCGAGCCTGGATGCGTGGGCTTCGGTATGTCTGCAGCTAAAAGTATCTGTGTGTATGCTTGTGTGTGTGCTCGTCCGTGCACTGATGTGTGCTCACTAAAAAAAGAGGTAGGGGAGGAAGAATTATGGCGATAAAACCGGAGTATGCTTAGCTGTCTAAAGTCTCTTTATGCAAGTGTGTATTTATTTATTTGTTCTCATTCAGGAAATTAGGTAACTGGAAACCAAGAGCAGTTTACAACCAAACATCCACAAATATACAAGCTGTGCACATCCAACTTTTAACCTTTCTGGGGCCAACATATACTCTGTGGCCCCCTCAGGCAAACATTATGTTGATGATCACAGCTCAACAAAAATAATGTTGCAAAGTCAGCTATTGGCTTGTCCTTCCGTCCTCCAAGTGCCCAGCAACAAACTATCCATTTGTTTATACACTCTTGGAAAAGATTTGATAGAAGACACTGAATTTCCTGCTTTTGCTTCTTTTTGTGCAACTTTTACTCTAATTCCTGTCAAACTGGCCCACAGTTCTGAGCATGTATGAGAGCTGGGGTGATTATCTGTAGCAAATTCCCAAGGATTACCAGTCAACTAACAGTTACAGGTCAGCCCTGCCTGCCTTCAGAAATACCAAACAGTAAACAAGTCAAAGCATGACATAAGCATATGTTTTGGTCCGGCTTTGCCGCAAACGTGCATTCTACTGTACCCTCAAATAAGCTGCTATATTTTATTTAAAGAAAATGGTGTAAATGAGGTGTCAGCATGTGTGTGTGTGTGTGAGGAGTGAAGGGAGTGTTAATTAGGTGTGGAATGATGACCTTTGCCTGGCCTAAAGGGACCTTTATGCATAGCAGCCACGGAGAGATTAATAGGTATTGCTAGGCAACATGAATAAGTGGTCTGCAAATTCTGTCTCAAGTCATTAAAAACACTTCATTTGGCCATGCCAACACCAAAACTAAACTTAGTGTTTAGATGAGGACTGTAAGGTTATGATTTAACCCATATAAATGATCTATAGGAACTTTTTTAATGCTAGAATACCCAAAACAAGGCTCCAATGAGTGATTGTTTGTATATTGCTCATGGCTTTGTAGTGACCAATTTGCTGACTAAAAAGTAACTACGTGTTAAACAATGCAAAGAGAACAGAGGTTATTTGTGCAAAAGAGGAATGAACAATTTTGTTAAAGCTTTTGTTCATTGTTCTTTCTCTTAGCCTCATGCTAACAATAACCTATATCTCCAAAGCAGAAGCCATGTTAGATGGATTGATGTCTGTATAAATATAAATGTATTGTCGTCTACTAAAGGCATTCATTTCATGACTCCTAAAACCTCCCTTCCACCCTTCGTCTGCTGCCTGTTGGCCAGACTCGGCTAACCAGCGCTGAAGAGAAGAAGCAGAGAAACTAGTGTGGTGGAGAGACCTGTAAAAATAGATATTATAACTTAAAGGCACCGCCACTCTCCCTCTCTCACTCTCTCTCTCCCGGCATCTTCATCTCTGTCTTGAGTCGTTCTATCTGCTCCCTTATGTGTTTGAGCGCTGCTGAAGCCACTTTTGTGGTGCTTTTCAAGAGGAACCCCTTTGAGAGGCAGCTCCTCAGGGACTGGGGACAGGCAGTCGGCCAGCTTCCAGAGTAAACATATAATCATCCCTTGGACAGCTATAATTATATCTGGGACGTGAAGGAACAGAAGCAAGCGAGAGCCAGGCAGATACACAGAAGCAGAGGTAAAGCAGAAAGCCGTGCACTTAATATTTGTTTTCTGCCATGAAATAAAGCTCAGGTTGTGTTTCGGGCAAACAGTGAGGAGAGGGGTTGTGGGGAAAGCAGCTTGTTGTGGCGAGTTTGGAGTTTCATTCTGGGCAGCGGCGGTTTTGCTTAAGCGTGCATACACAGACGTAGACGTTTAATGTCAAGACACGTCCCACACATACACACACACCTTGCATGCACATCTCCACCCACATACAGTTGAACCACACAAGAAACAGTGGGTGGTTTCAGGACCAGTATGGGGAGCTCCCCCCCTTTAATCCAACATCTCTCAACAGAGCAACTTTAATGCGGTTAACTAACTAGCAGGCTTTGTGGTCAACTACCATTCCACCGGGCCACGCTAAAGAGAAATTGATTACAATGCCTGGCTGGAAAATCAAATGACTTCCAGGATGTTTTTTCTGTAATTAAAAATAAATTTGTCGCCACCGAGCAGCATAAATGAACCTTGCCCTTGAATACCTGTTTTCCTCTGCATTACCTGACTCATTTTGAAACCAGCCAAGCCTTTGTCTTTTATGTGAAAGTTCCCCTCTAATTTTCCTTGTCTATGGTGCCCCAAGGCAGGTTGGATGGGGGTGGGGAAGGGTGACATCACACCATTTAGGCAAATTCCATATGAAAGAAAAAAAGGAACGGCCGAAGCTATTCTCTATAAAACTGTGGAAACACTATAAAGTTATAGGAAGCGATTAGCTGATAATTAAGCAACCTAAACAACCCCCCCACCGTTCTCACACATCATTATTGCCTCCCAAACATACAAAGCAGTGCACATGTGTGCACAAACACACACAGTGGAGGCTGAGAAAGGCTGTCTCTAGGGCCGTAGATTCAGGCATCAGGAGCAGCAGGGACCGAGGAGGGAGGGCTGAGGGAGCAGGCTGCAGCTGGGGTCAGGAGAAGGCACGTTAATCACCACTATCCTGTCAACAACAAAGAGTGGGCCTCACCCAAATGCTCTGCTCGGTAGCCATAATAACACCACGTAGGTATCACTGTGAGTCAGCCAGAGGTGTCACTACCAAGAAGAAGGAAGTGAAGACATGGTGTGATGATGCAATTACAGGAGTAAAACAGGAGAGGGGAGGAACAGAGAGTAAGGCAGAAAAAAAATCTCAAGTGGTTCCTTTTCTTGCTTAAGTATCACTTAATTACAACAACCACAGGGTTTTTTGGAGCAAGATCTCACACACCCGCTCACCCCCCAATGAAAATGCTATAAATTATCATCATTGGCTGGTGTCTGACATGACTTATTGCTTGTATGCCCCACCCATCCCTGTAAACACAGCTACTCTTTTCACCCGCACCAGACATACTGGAACTGAATGTCAGACACTGAACTTTGCAGTAGTATACTTTCTTTTGTTTATGCTGTACCCCCCATGACCTCTGCTCTAATTATTTTGATGTAGTCCGCATCTTAAAGAAAAGTTGTCTGTGAGATATTTGTCGTTCTCTCTTTGTTTCTCTCCCTTCACACACATGCTGCACACTCTTTTCAGTTTTGCACCGGCAAATGTGTTGTTTCAAGCTTCAGTAATTGAAACACTAGCCTTTTCCTGCAGTGACCAGACTCCAACCCCACATTGGGTCGCATTACTGAGCAATGGACATGTTTAGATTTTTCACTCCAAAAGAAAACATCATTAGGATCTGAGAGTAGATTTCACTTTTCCCTCATGTCCACAACTCGGAGGTAATTGCCACCTCCCCCCCAGCAAGGCCCATGGCCTTAGACCTGACCTTCAACCTACTGGCCCTCCACAGTACACACACGCAAACACACACAGACCACAAATTTCTGAATTTGAAATTTAAAACAGCATTACCACTTACACAAGTGCAAACTGTCTCCAATTGGTAATTTTTTTTTTTCTTCTTCCATCTGGACTGTCTCTGCTCCAGCAGTTGTCTGATCTGACACTCAGCCTGATAATAGGGTCGGGCCCAAGTGAAACCAGAAACAATTTGTTTTGGTCTGAGCTATCATTCCATTTCCCATAAGCCATGCCTCTCCCTTCTCTCCTCTCAGCCCCTCTTTGTATCTCTTGCCAAGAATTAAAAGGCATGACTTTAGACACAGTTACAAAAAGCAGCTGCTGAGTAACTTTCCTCTTAGAAACATACTAAAGACCATTCCAGATTTACATATCTTATTCCAAATCACAAACTGCATGCCTTTTAGAGAGCCCCAAGGCTGAAACAAGGCCCACTGCTTGCTCAGATGGAGCAGCATTTCAGAGCCCTCCTCTGGAATGAATAAGGGAGGAAGTGGAGAGGCCACACTCACCCTAAGGCAGGAAGTGACATACACTCAATGACACTGGGCAGCAGTTGTTTTGAATCTTGTAAGACAAAAAGAAGGTTCTTAAGAGCAAAGATAGAGTGAAGGAGAGAGGAGAGGAAAGGAAAAAAGTAATTTGATTAAAGTCATTGCCTACAGCAGCATTTCCAATTCTAAACATGTCCGTCCTAAACCCGCTGATGTAAACACAGCATGCTCTCTGACCTTTGTGGTAAACATCTGTTCAGGGATAGGCTTTCACCCTCATTCGAACACCGCCTGACATGACATTGATGAATACGCATTTAATCACCAAAAGCAACACATAAAATGAATCTTCATTATCTACTTAAGCAACTAAGTAAACACTGCTGTCTTGTGAGTACCAGAGGCACAAGTAAAGCTGTATAAGCAAGCTTTATTGAAACAAATGAAACGGAAGTTTCAAGCTTGTGATTAGTTTGCTCTGAAGTCTCTAATCCATAAAGGTTTATACAACGTTTTTAACTTGAGTCTTAAATGTCATTTGGGTGAAAGAGTGTCAAGCCTTATTTATTTCAGGACCGTGCTCTTCATCACTTCTAACCACATTCGCAATTATCACTCCCTCTATCTGTCCTTGATCTCTCACCACACATGCTTTATATGTTAGTACAGCTCCATTGGTATCATCTGAAAATTGAGAGGAGTCTCGGTGCCTCAGGACACAGAGGGACATGCCTTGGGAGAGAAGGAAGACCCTTGAAAGGGTGAGCAGCAGCCGGTGGGTCCGGGGCCTGGGCCTCATAAAAGAGCCGCAGCCGGCTAGGAAGGAGGCAATTAAAAGACCTGCAAGTGGCCTGAGCACTGGGCACCAGCTGACTTTTATCGTGTCATGAAATAACTAGATGCAGGGGCAGTGGCAAACAGAGAGAGAGAGAGAGAGAGACAGAAGAGGAGAGACAGGTAGATGGAGGTAGATGGGTGGTGTGACTGTATGCTGGATTGGGGCTATAGGCCTGGCCGGACCACCGCTGAAAAAAGGGGCAGGCTATCAAGACAGACGACTTCCTACTGGAGTCTGATTATTCCCTGGAGGCCCAAGGGAGAGCCCTATAAAAGCCTCCTCATTAAGACCGGACCATTTATAGACGGCTTAATGAGTCTAGGCCACTAAAAGAAGAGAGGGAACGAGGGACTGATAAAGAGAGTGTCCACTTACTACTTTGGGGTTCCTGTCTCCGCACCTCCCTGCCCTCAGAGGTCTAGCCAAAGAAAACACGAGTCACCTCCACAGGTGAAAATAACACACAGCCAAGAAGACCAAACAGAACAGAAGGGGGGGTTCAGTTAGCACGGTTACCTCACAAGACGAAGAATCAGGGTTTTGTTTACAATCCCGTGAGGAGTTTGTTCATTCTTTAATTGAAGTCGGTTTCCTCCCTAATTCCAAAGACATGAATATCATGTGGATTGTTGACTCATACCACAAGTGTGAATATGAGTGCGGAGATCCAGCGTGCTTCTTTATTTACCCCATGTATGTTGGAATGTAGTCAAGCCCCTCCATGACCTTTAGTACGATTAAGAAGTGGGATAAACATGCTACTTGGGTAACACCGGCCCCTGATCGCAAATTTACATCCAAAACACTGATCGGGCAACAGGTTCTGCAATTTTCACATTTCGCTTGAAGTCATCACTCATTAATGAATCATTCTCCACTGAGTATACACAACAACTCACACTTTTTTGCCTCAGAGGCACAAACTGAACTCCAACCAAGTGACTGGATGGGCCCTCAGCATCTGATAAGTCCTACAGTACAAACAGAGCAATAAGCTCCTATAGGTCATTCATCATACCACTCCCCCTCAAGCCCCATGCATCCTGGTCACCGCCCTTCAAGACTGATAACCCACACTGATCCTATCTGTCCCTATGAGAACAACAAACGCTACATCTTGACACCAGTACTTATTAAGTCACCCTACACACATGCATACCCACATGTGTGTTCATGTGCATTTAGATGCACCAACACACATTCAGAAAACCCCACACTCTATAATCTTAATTAGAACCAAATGCTCCTTAGTGAGATGTTTTGAGAATAATTCAACTTCATTCAACAAGTAGAAAAAGAAGGAAAAATAACGGAAAAGCCTCCTCATTTACACTTTATCCAGCACCATACTCAAGACCACATTGTAAAACCCCTGTTAGACTAATCATGCAATACTTATAATAATCCAATGCCCATAAGTAGTGCAATAAAAGTGCTGGCAGTAGTCCTGGAATCCTTTCACAGGGCACTTCTAATGACTGTGGATGGACTGGTTTCTACCTCTTCACTTGCTCTGTGGCACTCTAGGTGTTATTCTCCCCCTCTGAAAAAAGAGCCATTTTGTTCTGTCACAGAGGGCTTTGGGGTGGTATCAGTGCGCCGCTTTGTGCCAAGGCAGAGAAAAAGAAAGTTTGAGAAAGCGGAGAAACTGATGAGCCACAGTGAATGATAAGTGATGGTCCTGCAAGCAGAGGGCAGTCAGACACGGATGAGACACTACAATAATAGCCCGGTCCCTTCAGTCTGCGTACAGATAACACAACTTTACACTTTCAAATTGCGTGTAGTGCATACGGCAAAGTCCAATTTTGGAAGTGACGTCAACATAATGCGACTTTATTTTATTTTATAAGGTGATTTTTGGCTTATTAGGAGGAGGCAGGCTGGGTGGATGGCTAGATAATTAGTTGGCAAAAAGCTGCTTTTGCAACTTTTTGCCAACTATTATAATTGCAAAAAGTTGCAAAAGCAGCAGCAGAGCACTGTTCGAGACCACCAACCAGACATCCTCAACGTTACGTCGTGCATTTTAACAATCACATCAGGACATTTTTACCGCATTTTACTGTTTTAACCCAAACCATGATCTTTCCCTAATCTTAACCAAGTGGTATTTGTGCCTAAACCTAACCAACGGCATTAAATAAGACGCAAAGAGGTTAAAAATGCAGCATTAAATTGGCGTAATAAAAGAAAGTTGCATTATGTTGACATCACTTCCAAAATTGGACCTTGGCGTATGCACTGGACGCAATTTGAAAGTGTAAAGTCGTGTTATTTGTATGCAGATTGTGAGACCAGGTTTGACAGTCCGATTAGAATCTTACACATTTAATTAGATAGTTCCCCTCCTGCAGATCCTTTTAGCATATGAATCCAGGTCACAGGATAATGCTGCGACACCCCAGTGAGAAAGGGATATCATAAAGAAAAATAGTGTCCGACAATCAAAGAATAGCTGAACCCAAGGGAACTTTTTTTTCTTTCAGCCAAACCGGGAAGCACCTTGGAGCATGAAATGTGGCTCCAATTGTTTCTCTGTGTGTGTATCCACCCATAGCGCTAGAGAAGGGTTATTGGCAGGCAGGAGGAGGGGAGTTTCGGGAGGGGATGCTGAGCTGAGAATGCCAGGAATGTCCAGCCCTGTTTACAGCCCGGGCCGGTTCACACCTGCAGGTCAGGGTGCTATCACCAGCCCCGGCCCCTCCTCTCCCTTCTGCCCCCCTCATTACAAGAGGGTCAAGCTCAGAGGTGACCTAATTAGAAGCTCATTACATCACAGACAATCTCCATTAGCATGCCAAGCTGGCCTGTTAATCCATTAGCACCACAGAGGCCCCCAGTGCAGCCTTTACATTCCTGCCCCTGTGGCCCTCACTCAAGGCCCCCGCCACACACAAACCCATACACACACACGCCAATACCTATTTTGATGGGAGACACTAAGAAACACTTCAGTTCTGCCACAAGCACAGACTGAGCAATAACAGAAACCTTTAAGACACTGCACTAATAGCTTTATGAATAGCAAATTTGTACATACTGAGTATTTCCCTTAAGGGAGTAACCTAATTAGGTGTATTGGATGCCAATATGCTTCAAGATGAACTATATTCAATTGAAATACTTTTGATTCCAGATTTGATCTTTCATAAATCAAATATTTTCATCATACTTCTTGATCTTATCTCCACTAGCCAAGCTCTTCATTGTTTGTCAAAAAATCAACCTGCTACCACCAGGATATAGTAAAATAAAGTTAGGAAAATCAAAATATGTCATGCAGTAACTTAAATTTCCTCAACTAATATTGGTTCTAGGAAAGCTACCATTTAGAAAGAAATCCCTTTTTGTTGTTGGTGGGAGTCAGCCAACATGAAAGTTAGCCATTTCGATGAGGCAGTGATGTCCTGACACTTCAAGGTCTTTAGGCACAGTGGGACAGGCAGAGGAGGGAGAGAGTGTCAGCTACTTCTGGGCTTTTATACGACTGTGGTCTCTGAGCAGGGCTCCACCTGAGTGTTTTGGCCAGAGAACAGGCTGGAGACAAACTCAAAACATGTTAGCTCTGCTCTGTCTTTCTACATCTGCTGAGGAGCATGTGCAGCTCCAAGATAAATCCTACCCCCCACCCCACACACACACACACACACACCCACCCCCTCACCCCCTTTTGACCATTAGAGAGAAATGAAAAAAAACAACCAAAACTGAAAGTCATATTTCAGCAAGCTGTTTTTTTGGCACTGAAATTGCAAAGTTACAACCCTCTAAATACTTTTGTGTATTTGCCCTAGGTCTGCTTGTCATTATCTTACACTTCCAACTAAAGTTTTAAAAAAGTAAAAAATTACAGATCCTTTCACAGTAAGATACTGAGGTGGAGTCAAGCATGTGTCAACGAATTTCCCTGCTCCATTTTCCACTGTTTACCCCTATAAATGGACTTCCCTTGCTGTGTCTTTGTTGGATAAGGCCTCTAAAGTGCTGGGTGCAGCTGTGGGGTTGTGGCCCAGTACAGGGGACTGAAAGAGTCAGTATCTATCTCCTCACTGGGGACCTGGGAGACACTGAGCCCCACTGCCTTCCCTTTGAAACCTCTCCCCTCTGGTGACTGGCAGACCATACAACGCTCAGAGCTTTGTAAGTGACTCCATTGTCGGGGGCAGATTGAGAGGAAAAAAGGGGGCTAGCCCTAGGGATAGAAAAGCAAGGTGAAACAAAAAGGTCTGGCTCTGTGGTCTGAAGAGGGCAGGGATGGATCAAAGGGCCGGGTGCTGACCTGCGGCCTTTGTCCGTCAGACAGCCCTGGCTTCATTTAACCTCTCTCTGGAGGCCGGCAAAGCCCGCTGGGATATCGAGCTACACAGAAGCCATACCCTATGGGGCCATCTCAGTGCCTCCTCTGCAACCCCTCCACCTATCCTTCTGTCTCCTCCTCCACCCCTCCACCTGGGACAATATCACAGGTGAAAGTGGATGGGAGGGGTTGGTCTGTGCATCGCCCCAACCTGTCAGGGATCCACCACAAAGGTAGCTGAGCCCTCTCACCGGATGCCCGGCGGCCAAGTCTTACCTTACTACACGGTATTCAAATGGCCTTGCTGTCTCACTGCCCTGGCTCCACTGGGAGAGCCACAGCATGGAGGGAATCAGAACAGAGAGGAGCTCTCAGTCGCTCACCTGGGGATGGTAAACCTCAGCTATGTGGCAAACAAAGGTGAACTTAGTGGATCTCTGCTGCATTGTTTAGTTGTGGAAACTTAAATCTTCAAGCCTTAATGAACTGTTGAATAGGGAGGATTTTCCATGATTCAAGGGGCTATGTGTGACTTTTAAAAACCTGTCCATCATGCTTTCTATAGGGGCAGGCCGAACAAACAGGCTGTGCACAATACATCCTAGGATCTGTTCTGAGACAGTCAAATTAAATTTTCAGCAACTACACTGGAAGTACACTGATAATAGACTGTTAGGCCTGTTATCACATGAATTTATATTAAGCAAATTGTTCACATATAAAAAATAATGAACATCTATGGTGCTGGTTGGAAGAGAAGACCCTGTTCATCTGGTTTATCACGAAATGTAAATGAATAGAAGCAACAAGTGTCTTATGGACAATTTTTTGTGGCATTAGAGCAACAGGTGAGCATTTCCAAAAGATCCGCCAAACAAAAGCAATTTGCAGGATTAGTGGGTCACTTTGCCCCTAAAAGGGAACGGAAGGGCAAGGTGTGGATGAAGCAAAAGGATGAAGGAAGCTGGGGATGGGAGTCAAATGGGAGCAGAAGGAGTACCTGCGCTATGATGGGGATGGGGGGTCTAACTATGTTGGGAACGAAAGCGGCCAAATTGTCCTGCTTTCATTAGTGCGCTGAGTGAAGCCTCTGCCGAGGCCTCGATTCCCAAGACTCTCAGATAACAAGTGGCTTCCCACACTGAGGCTTTCTGTTTTCTGTTTCCTCTCCAATAAAACCAGCCGGAGAGAGGGAGAGAGAGAGACGGGGGAGCAAGAGTGATAGACGGGTGGGGAAAGGGGAGAGGGGACCCCCGTGGTCTGCTGTTATCTGTCTAACTCAGTCATTTGAGGGAGGGGAGGGGGCGCAGTTTGGTTTATTTTCCCCAAGCCCAATGAATGGCTGCCGACAAGGCATTTCTGATGGCCGTGATAAGATAACCCATCCCCAGTGTCTAACCCCTCTAGCCCCGACCAGACCTCCAGCTCCAGCCTTTCAAGTAACCAGGTTAACCGTCTCTCCAAGAGCTGGTACTGAAAGACAAAGTAAGGTGGTCTCCCGCTGAAATGCACAAATGTAGCAGACTGAGTGAAAGCGGAAGGCAACGAGTGGAGGTCACTTAAATGACCTCCCACACACAGTAATGCACAGGCCAAGACAAAAGCATTCCATAGGCAATGCCAGCCATCCTGTTAGTGATAGGCTCTAGATAGGGTCTACATAGGACTCTACTCTATGCAGCTGGCTGGTGTATGCAGAGAATGTTGTGTTTGTCTGAGGCCCAGCCACAGTCATATAGATGCAAACATTTTGGATGTACAGAGGTCAGCCCTGTTGACTGTTTAACCAGCTGCCAGCTGCTATCGTTCTGTACAATCATTGTGTATTCTGTATATACAACAGGAATGGTAACCATAAAAGAGTGAAGAAAAGTTTTTTCATGCATTTTTTGATTTGTTTTAAATGAGTGAACAGAGATTCCTCCAAATGCAAGGTTTGTTGGAGTGCGAGAGCATTATGCAGAGATTGGTAAACATTTCTTCAGCTGAAATTTGCAATTATTAAACATAAGGTAAAATGTAAGTTTCCGATGCGTACCAGTAGACACCTGTGGTTCGATTCCAGCCACACGCTTTTGTTGCATGTCGTACTCCTCTCATGTTTCCTGCCTCTGCACTTTCGTCTGTCAAATAAAGGGAAAAATTACCCAAGAAAATCCTTTCAAAATGTATGTTTTTTTAAAAATCTAGATATATGGCACAGGTGCCATCACATTAGCCCAGACTGTGTGACAACATGGAAGGACCATTTCCTCCGCTCTGTGTAGAGGGCCTGTTTAACGCCACATAAAAAAGAAGTTAGGAGGAGGCCAAGAAGGAAAGGCAGAAATGAAATCCAGCGAGGGCTGCTTTATTACTTCCTGTCATATACCCTATCATCCCTCCTCCCTCGCAGATGATATGACAGGAACACATTTGAAAATACACACAAATGTGCATTAAGATGAATTAAAGTGCTCACACAGTCATAAACCACATACAAATAGACAATATAAGGGGCTGAAAGCAAGATCTTAAAATGCTTGTCAACACTGAGAATACAGAGGAGACTGAGACACAGTGAGATGAGAAGCTGCACGGGCACAGAAGCTAAACACATGTACACTAATACACACAAACACACAGCCACAGCATACTGAGCCAACCTGCTTCTCATTTAGAAGTTCCATTACAGAGCACTCACACACGCACAGCACCAAATGGTCCTAATCGAACCTCCCTACTCTGCCCTGTCCGCTCACCTCTACTGATAGCAACTGGAGGACGCTCAACCAGCAGGCTGGGCCGAGGGCGAGAGGTGGAGGGAGGGACGGAGAAGAGAGTAAGCGGGTGTTTGTGTTGGAGAGGTAGGGTGGCAGGGGTGATAAACTGTGACCTTCTCCTCATACTGCAACATGCCTAATGGCTGCTCTGAGTGCTCCAGCTCAAGGTGTTTAAGCCTCTAAATGGAGGGGTATTTTTATCCTCCTCACTCACACACACACTCTCACATATTAACAAACACTGCGAATGGTGTGTATAGCCATAGCTGACGTCCGGGTGCACCACAGGGTGAGCGAGGGCTGGCGAGTTGGCACGCAGCGCTGGCAGTACTCAAGTTCCTGATAGCTTTCAGGGTCCTTTGATGTTCTTTGCATCCCCCGGCCCCCTCACTGCTCCACCCCCCTGGCCTCCCCCTCGCAGGAAATTGCATTCTGTCCGCTGCCATAGCAGATAAATGAGGCAGGAGAGGGGCTGCACACTGTCACCAGCCGACCTGGCCTGTCTCACACTGCAACCTGCAGTGTGTTAGCCGCGTGTGCTCCTATCCGGCACCCACGGCTGGCCTCGGGAAGGGCGAATGCATGCACACGCACACGTACACACACAAAAGTGGACACATACACAGAAGTGTAGACGAGCATGCCGTTGAATAATCTATCACACACTCATCCCTGGTAGCTTAGAAGCGTAGATGGTCATAAGTGACATTCTGCAACTTCAACACATACATGGATTAAATAATAAAACTGTAAGTACATTTGTGCAGTTATACGGTGTATGGAGAAAGTTTACAGCGTTTTATGTAAAACCAACTCTCAATAGCGGTGAAACTTCAACTCAGTTAGCTGCAATATCTTATGTTATCTGTCTGATATTAGCTTTAGCATCAGACAAGGATAACAACACTCTTCACGCTTGCAGCTAGCGTGTCACATCTGATTACATCATGGTGAGATTCCTGCAGTCCCTCCGTAGACATTGTCTGGGAATGTCGAGAAATAACACAGCTAAAAAGGACTGCTCACGCAATGGGGACCCCAGTGGTACTTATGGGCACGGAGGCGACCAGAAATTTATGGGAAGTTGCCTATGGCCGCGTGTGTATATGCATGTGTGAGATCATATTTTGTGTTGTGTGAGATTGTGTGTAAGTGTGCACGTGGGCCTATAGGAGATCATGGGCGTATGTGCGAGCGACTAGCCTCAGCCAACAAGTATGTTTGATTAGTACATGCGGCAGAGCCCGCTGTAGCAAAATGAGTTACAGCTACAAGGTGATGTCAGTCCTACTGGAACCCAATGGTACAACCCCACCCTCCATGATATAGGCTTGAAGCCCTTATACTAGGGGGCCACTATGTCAATATGGTAAAAACTGAACTGGTGCTCTCAGCTGTCTATCAAATACATACATCAAATTCTGTTTTGTCCAAATAATGATATACATGCTCTTGACCTTGACTCTTATCTTTCCGAGGCTTTATCAAGTTGTTTCAGAGATATTTACTGTAGGTTACTACCTCACCTCCAAGTGTTACCAAGTTTTATGTTATGTGTTACTCATGGAGGCTGTGAGCATGTTTATTACATGGAATATTTATTACTTTAATATATTGCCGTTTATCTTCCCGCTCAATAGCTGTCCTCTTTCCCTCAGTCCAATGACTGAAGATGTTTTGGCTAAGGCTGAAGGTAATCGGCTCCATGTTCTGAGCTGTGTGTGGGCCAAACCAAGAGGAGATGTACCGCTTTAGGACTCTCTTCTCTCTTCTCTCTCTCTTTTTCTCAGAACTATACATTTGAAGAAGTTTTAAGCAGAGTTCTTTCCACAGGTGCATTTTCAATCTTCTTTCATTTTGACAAACACAACTTGATACTGAGCTTGGTCGGGTGGGGAGAACATCCATTCGGTGTGATTACTTATGTGGTCTTCATTTCATTATAGCCAAACTCACAAGAGAAACGTCCTCGCTAACTTGTTTGTGAACACAGGTCATTGGCTACCTAATAATCAAGGTTACCAGTCAGGTGTGCTGGTGGATAAAGGCCCTAAATATCACCATTTTACACATATGTAAAGGGGGTCACATACAACAATGGTTCTCGTCTTGACTTCAACCAGGGACATTGCAATTACATACACTCCTGACACCTGCGCTCTCCATATTCTTTATTTCATCATTTTATTTCATGTGAGACAGAGACATGTAATTGCAAGTCACAATATAACATGAATACTTTGTCCATAGTAAAAGCAGAATCAATATCAAGATGTACTCTATAAATTTAAGCAATTTAAGTTATTTTCCACTCAGGTTTTGAGTATTTGAGTGCATGTATTGCCTAATTAGTCACATTGTCATAACCTACAGTACAAATGCAGAGAGAGTTGTAGGTGACAGAATGTGGGCCTCCTAACATTTATGATTCATGGAAGAAAATGTATGGACTGGATAAAAAGTTCAGTTTTAAATGGCAAAAAAAAACGCATGCTTAACATGGATTGAAGACCAAAATGGACAGAAAAAGATGCAAATGGCAAACATGGCTTAACTCACCCCCTTCATCCCTTCCTCTCTACAACCAGCAATGCTCCCCTCACAGCAACACTCTCCTGTTGATGGGAGTGATCCTGCATGTGGTGAGTGAGGAGAGCAAGGACACCATGTGGTTCTCTCCCATGTAACACACACACCGCATGCACAGACACACATTTATGTACACACCGACCCCATTACCCACCACCACCACCTCCGCAACTGCCCCACATGACCCTTCATCCTCTCCAGATCTGTAGCAGAGCCCCCCTACACATCAGCGGGCTTCTGATTGACAGGCCGTGAAGATACACCAACATGGTCTCCATTTAGCTCAAGTACCACACCACCATCACCTCAGACACCCCTGCCCCAACCTCCCCCCCCTCCCCTCCATGTCCCAGGAGAAAACACACTTGAGCCAAAGTGTTTCAGAGCAGGATGTTTCCTGGGGAGAAAAGGTTTCGTCTCGGGTCAGCGTGCACTGCTGTGATGAAGGGTGCTTTTTCACGAGGGTGTGGGAGGGGCGGTCAGCTTATGGTGAGAGGATGGAGGAAAAACGAAGAAAAGGAGGGGTAGTGAGAAATGGAAACAAGGCGTGTGCATGTTTGAAGAAGCGAATCATGGCATAGGTAGGGTGGCAAGAGTGTGTGTGCGTGTGTTTGGTTGGGGCTGGAAGTTGAAGCTGGGTGAGTGGGTGGTGGGGAAGTGGGGTGTCTGGGGGTTAGAGAGTTTGGAGAGGTGAGGTGGCGGAGGGGGTGCTGAGGGTGTTTAGTCCTGAGAGGAAACATTAGCAAAGCGAGGAGGAAAAGCTGCCAAATTAACTTCTCACCCTTTCAATCACACCCCTGAGAGTTCCTGCCCCACTTTACTTCTGCCGATCTGGCTCCACTTTTTGGATGAAGGGGTTGTTCCTTTTTTTATCCTTTTTCCTTTTTTGGGGAGGGGGGGCGCACTGTAGAGAAACATTGCACCCTCACACCAACCCAAGCACAACCTTCTGACCCTCTACACCCCTCCCTATGCATCTCAGCCCCCCCTTTGCACCCCAGTTTCACCCACTGGCAAAAACCAACTACAAACACAGCTTCTGCAGCCAATCAGCTTGCAGGACCTCCCTCTGCCTCTGCTCCTGATTCTGCAGCAGCGGAAGGGCTTCAAACATGCCTGTCAAAAATAACATTAATACAACAGAAATCTAACTCATACCTTGTTAAATATATCCACTTGCAAACACTGGCCAACAGAATGAATCGAGCCCCAGAGAAAAGAGAAAATCGCTCAATGTATCACATCATTCCAGGAAGAGAAAAAAACTGCATTAATGTGGGTTTAAAAGATCACCAGAGGAGTGGAGCAGATGGTCTTTCATGACTGGTGCTTTTGTAAAGCCATCCATGTGCATTCAGCTCAACCCGCTCCAGCCTGAGCAGCATGGTCTGGAGTGTGGTAATACAGTTCAGACCTCTCTCCTCCTCTCTGCCGTTCCCTCCCGCCCTCCCTGACATTCCTACACAGAGCCATTCTGGCCTAATTTGTTTGTATTTGTGCATTTTTTCAGCTTTTCCTGCTTTCTGCTTTGCCTTCTGTCTTTTCTCGCTCCCTCTCTATCATGTACCAGATTAGGTGGTTGGTTCCTCCTCCTTTAGGTCCCTTCAATCTAAAATAGATGATTAGAGTCATTCTGCAAGACAAATGTAACTTTTCTGGACGCTCTAAATCTGTTTAGGCACATTTAATAGTGTCAATTATTGTGGGGCCAGACGGGGGACTTGGGCCTTTCTGTAGTCAGGGCCCTTAATAACATTGGCTACAATGAGAAGCAGATGCTGACCCGTTTGGTCCCTTTGAAAAAAGACATTTGAGTAGCTCTGCTTCTAATTTATGAGCCCCCCTTCACATCTGGAATTCTTTATAATTAAAACATAAACCCCAAAGTTCTACTTCCACCTGTCAAACGTTGAGAAGATGAACATAGTAATGGGCTTCTCCTGCATTGGTGGAGAGATGGAGAGACTGGTTTTGCTTGTTCTTTTTTTAAGGGAGGGAAAAGGGGCAATAAGGGGGTGCAAAGACAGGCCTTCTTTTGTGATTGTTTTGCTTTACAGCAAGTCTGGTGCACTGCATGATTCTCAGGACTGCAACTCTGCAAGTTTAACCGTAGCTACTACAAATAAATCCACAAAAATGCGATAGAAGTCAGCAAATCAAAATCACACTTTGGTTATGGAAGTGTACAAATTCATATTTGGAGTCAAACCCTCCTGAGGTCAATTGTGGGTTAGAGAAAAACATGAACAAATGTTGAGCCATTTTCCTTTTGAAGTGTTTTTTTTTCTTCTCAAGAATCAGGTTCAAAGTGATGTGAGACAAAAGCATTAAAGCAAGACGGAAACAAAGATTTCCGATCTCACACTCAATGCGAACAGGAAGCATCACGTTCAAGCTTAATAGATTTCCTTTCCATGTATTAGTAAGTAATGAAAGCAAAGAAATGGATTTGCCATGGCTGGTGAATAACATAATTGCCCATAATAGGGTTTGTTCCAACAGATCAATAAGACCTACATGAGTGAGTGCTGAGTGTGTGTGCATGTGTACGAGTCTGTGGAGGTGTGTGAGAGCAAAGCCTCTCAGACTTCAAGCTCCCTTCATTAAATCGAATTAAGATCCTGCACCCAGCAGATTAATTTTCTTTGTTTTTTTCTTCTCTTTTCTTTCTCTCCTCCCTCCTCCTCACACCCTCCTTCTTTGGAGCGCGAGACAAAAGTAGCTGTGAGGGGGGCCGTCAAGCTTGTGGAGGTTGGAGAGTGCAGCTCGTGCAGCTAATCCTACTGTGAGTATGGCCATGAGGACAGCATTCCTTCCATTTTCTCCGCTATTACCAGATCACCATAATTAAGTCTTCAGTGTTAACGGGGCAACCAGTCTTGAGCAGAGAGCTTATCTACACCAGCTTCCTGTGGCTACTGCTAGAAACTGGGGGGGGGGGGGGGGGGGGGGTGTATAGTAGGGCAAGGACGTTCTACTCCTAAATGCACACCTGTAACACCTGTAATAAGACTCATGGCCATACAAGCCTACATGGATGAACACACACTAGGCCACATGAAAACGCAGCCAGACACATAGTTTTTATTCCCAAAGTGGAGGTCAGCATGCTGTAGGTATCATGCTCCTGATGAGGT
This sequence comes from Scomberomorus guttatus, assembly GCA_038419695.1. NCBI lineage: Eukaryota > Metazoa > Chordata > Actinopteri > Scombriformes > Scombridae > Scomberomorus > Scomberomorus guttatus. The sequence goes on from CM076455.1 coordinate 11,649,054, forward strand.
CTTCATAAATCTTCCTCAGCACTCTCCTGAAGACGACTGCCCTCTGTTTCTACTGTTAACTCATACTGTCAGCTGTGATGAAGAGAGGCAACAACGTCTGCAGGTGTGAGGCAGTTAAAACCAGACCAAAGTAGTTCCCAACGTCGACATAAAATGCACTGCCTCAAAGGAGATGTAGGCGGGTGTTTTTAAAAGGAAGGAGGTTACACTGTTGTCCTGAGGGAGAGAAATGAGCACAGTATGTGACAGGTTTGGGAAAAAGAGCGGGCAGCAGGGAGGAGAGAATGAGCTAAACAAGGTGGACGGAGAAAAAGGGTACAGTTGTGCACAAGAAAAAGGGGGGGGGGGGGGGAGTGGTAGGAAAAGAGGGTGAGCGGAGGGGAAGGGGAGAGCAAGGGAGGCGAGGGCAAGCTACTACACAGGGAGGTGAAGGGAGAGGGAGCGAAAGAGAGGAGGGCCTCTTTGTGGATCATTGGCAGATAATGGGCTCATTAGGCCAAACGTAGCTTAAAAAGGCTCTGGCTCTCTAAACAAACAGAACGGGCGCTGAGGAGATGGACTTAAGGGCCCAACATGGAGAGAGATATAATGAGGCCCTCCGCCCCCATCCTGCGGGGCAAAGGGAAGCCTACCAACTGGCTGCCCGCTCAAATTCCCCAACTATCAGCCAACCTGCTCCAACCCCAGTTGCCCTCAGCTCCCTCGCAAATGAACCTCTTGATTCATGCTATACCGTTTTTCCTGCCTCTGTGTTTATTTCTGTGTCCACACTGAGCAAACATATGAAATGCATCCTTTACTCTCAATTTTTTCACATTCAAAATCAGAGCTTTTGGAAAAGAGTGGATGAATTTGCAACCATAAAACATCTAAATTGTGACTTCTTCTGTATTTAATCACAGTATAGGTTTAACCAGATCAAACTAAGAGAAAATAATTGCTGTCTGTTCTACTCTGTAACAGATATTGGCTGTGATGCTCAGTTTTGTTGTTTGCCAAAAACAATAAGATTAACAAGAGATTTGACTGTTGTCTTGTTTTGGAATTGAAAGATTTTTATGAAAACAACCTGAAAACCCTTGTGTGGACACAACACACACGCACAAATACACTTTTCAACTCCCCATGCTCCACTTGTTGGCTTGGCCCACACATCAGCCCCCCACCCCCCCCACCCCCCAGTCTTACTCACTGTAAGCTGTTCTGTTTGTTGACGAGTGGGAAATACTCATCCTGACTCACGCATTAGATTGGTTCTCCTTCACCAAACACCTGGAGTTATTTATTTTCAGCCACCTTATAAAATGTAGCCAACATCATACTATACAGCATTATGCTGTATTATTCACTCATTAGGCTTAGCAACCCAGCACTGTCCTCATCTCCAGCTCTCCCCATGGAGCAATATTTTAAGAAAAACCCTCAAGTGATGCAAATAAAATGTTACCAAGAAGGCAGGAGAAATGTGAGCTGCAGTGTTTAATGCTTGCGGTAAAAGGATGCTGTTCCAACAAAGACGTTTGTGGGAAACTTGAATTCCTATTAAGCAATTGGGATGTGAGTTGCATTGCCAGAAGGGGATCGGCCTTCAGTTGTGTTCACTCAGATGCCACTTAAAGTAAAGAACCATCTCTGTGCAGCAATTGCTTTGGTGAATAACAAATTCCGTTAGAGGTCCAAATTGATATTGTATGACAGCGCATGCGATTGAAGTGCTCCACTGTAGCATACTATTAGGTACCATGGCCCTAAGCAATAACAGAGCAGTTCGTCTTGAACTCCTTTGTAATCAACTCAGGGAAACGTTAACACAGAGCATGGCCATCCAAGCATTGAAACTGCCACGAGATTTATAGTAAGAAGAAGTAAAGAGGCTGCTGTCTGGTTCTCCAGGAAACCAAAATAACCTCCTCTCCTCTCCCATTACTGAATGTTTGCCTTTGTTTGCCTTTATTAATACCAATATATTACACTGGAAAAAGCAGGAGAGAATTACTTGGAAGGACAGAAGTGGGGATAAAAAAAAAATGGAGGTATTGTAAGGGGGGCTGGGGCGGTTTCTGTTCATCTCCAGCTGCTTCCCTGCTCATCACGCTGAGAACTAACATGAAACACACTCACGCTACGTCCTCCTCTCACACACATCTGACATCCATTAAGGAAACTGATGGAGGACCAAGCCTCTGAGGGGACTTGCGGTCCCATCCCTCAGCTCCTCTCCTAGAAAAGAAAGGAAGGGAAGGGGGAGGACGAAAGAGATTGAAAGAAGGGGATATTTCTGACAACTAGAAATTGGTCCAAACTCAGGATACAATGCATGCTTTTTCTCCTCTAGATGGGTACCCAACCACATCTTAGTAGACACACAATATGTGCATAAATGTTTAACCAAGCTCATATCACAAAACATGTACAATTTGGTAGACACTTTCTACCTTATTTTACTGTGTTCATATTTTTTTAGCATGTTTGACTCCCAGTGAGAATTCCCCACCATGATACCATAGTTCAATCAATTCAACTAGGCATAACCAATTTTTCAGGACACTGGACAAAGACAGTGGAGGTAGTGAAAAAGAAACCTGGCATTTATCCTTTGGCCCTATTCTACTTGATAATATCAGGTAATGCGATTAAATAGACAGCAAACAAAATAGACAGACAAGTAGTAGTAACACTGAAACAAACCAGTTGACAAAAAAATGAAATGTTTCTAGCTCCGGTTACCACGGCAGCAGTCTGGAGCATACCCGTCTTTGAGGGTCCCCAGGCCATTCTGTAAAAACATTCCAAAGCTGTCTGTGGGATATGTCTATTCCCTGGGAACTTTTCCCCACTCAGATAAGTCAACCCTGACAGTGTGAAACATCATCTGAAAACACTGAGGATCGGCCCAACACATGTAGGTCTCCATGCAGGGCCACAGAGGTCCTAAGGGCAGAACACTCAGCTTCTAAATGACAGGCGGATCTAACGTTTACTCGTGGACAATGTATTATCGCCTTTGTACTGTACATGAGATTGTCATCCTTCCTGCAGGGGAAGATAAAAGGCAGTTGATCTGAAAGCAGTGCAGCACAAAGTTTATGCAGGTACAGGAAGCAACAAACAAAGACAATGTGTGCATGCTTGCACAGACACACACTGAAGTGTATCTTGAACAGTTGGAAAATATGCTTATTCACTTTCTTGATGAGAGATGGTCTGCTATGTCTTGCCTGGCAACTTCACTATAATGTCAAGAGTCCTGGAAGTCACTGCGCCCGGCCAAGAAATAGTCCCACGTCCCAGATTTTCTTACCTTCAGACAGAGACACACAATCTGTTTCTTCCTGTTTCTTTTTACTGTTGGTTGTAGCCTCAAATTTAACAAACACATCTCTTGGCAAGAGAGAGAATAAGTGTATTTCAGAAAAATGTCAAACTATTCCTGATATTGTGTCACTTTTGGCAAGAAAACTGTTTTTACTGGGGGGGGGAAAGATGGAAGATTAAGTGTGTAGATTGAAGAGGCTAACATTGGGGGAAAATGAGCTGGAGAATGTGTTTGTCTAAACAAGGTAACACTAGCCCCCTGTTTGATGTGTATAAAGCTGAGTGAGAGGAACATCACCCTGCTGTCTCCACTACTTGTTTACTTGAGCATGTTACCCCATCGGGTCACCCCACATGGACCCCCACACACATCGAGCCACAGCCTGCGCAGACTAACAGAGGGATAAAGAGAAGGATAGCGTGAAAGAGAGGAAAGACACACCTCATTAATCTTCCTGGCACTTTCCACTCCACGGCTGTCTGTTTCACCCAGCAAGTTTACTTTTATGTGGAGGTGAAAGTGACTGATACCCCTTGAAATGCAAAATGTTCAACGTCACCCACAAGTAATAATTTACACAGTTTGTAATTTACATGCCGTCCTATTTTCTGAACTCTTTCGTGCCCTCTGCGTTTCTCTTGTTTCTTAAAATGGAATTCTCAATATGTTTTGGACACATACTCTTTCTTCTCCGGGCTGGCATGTTAAGGAGTGGGGCTCGTCTATTATGACGTGCTGAAGAGAGCACATCAAAACGTACATGTACAGTCACTTACAGTTTTCCCTGATAAGTTATTTCACTCAAGTGAAAGAGTTCTGTCTGCAGGTTTTTTAACAGATTAAACAGATTAGATATAACCTGCTAATTCCTGAGCTTTAGACGTGCTTCTAGGCAGATTTTTTTTTTTGTTTTTACCTATGGGAAGTGCCAGGTTAGCTGTTTCCCCATGTTTCCAGTCTTTATGCAATGCTAAGCTGCCTCCTGGCCCCAGCTTCAAACTGAACATGAGAGTGGTATCAATCTTCTCATCTAAATCTCTGCAAGTACGCGAATAAGCGTACTAGTGCGCCTCGCTTGTATGCAACAACACAACAAAAGAGACAGCAGCACAGACACAAGAGCAAACAACAGACTTATTATTAAAGAGGTCTCTCCCGTAAGAACACATTGTAATTAAAATACCACTACGTATAAAAGCTCAGTATTCCTGACAAGCTCACATTTTCTCACACAAACAAACACGGTGACAACAGTCAGGCAGCCCATCCCAGGCCAGGCTCCAGTGCGGAGGGATATCAGACTTGTGAATTGTAGCGGGGAGTCTGAATGACAATGGGTCTGGTAGCCCTGGAGGAGATCGTTATGGGCAGCAGGACCAGGCAGCGGCTGCCGTGTGCTAGAGTCAACAGCCCCAATCACCCACCTGGAACCTTGGAGCCCAGACAGACGGGGGGAGGTGGAGCCGCTGGCCTGACCTGGCTACAGGCTGCAGGAATGGAGGAACCTCAGCCCAGACAGATCAGCCAGGGCTGTGATGTCTCTGCTTTAGGTCCCACCCTGTTGGTGACCTGCATGTGCCCCTCCCTTCCATTATATTTGCCCAAAACCAGCCTTGTTAAATTCCCCTTCATTTGCCCTCATCTATTACCAGCTCCTCCCCTTCACGACCCTGTCGACCACACCTACCTATCCCCACCTAAAACTGCAGTGCTCCAGTTTAATCACCTCTGGATGTGGGTGGAGACGGGTGGGGGCTTCGGGGGTGGAGGCGAAAGCCACGCATTACATCATGTATTTACTTATCCAGGGTAGCTAGCTAGTGACATGGAGAGTGGAGCTGGGGGTGAAAGGTGAAGGATTCAGGAGTAAATGAGTCATGACCAAAACCAAAGGGTTGGATTCTGGGGACAAGGTTGCTTAAACACTAAAAGGTACACAACACCTCCACAGAGATACTAACATATTTGTGGCTGGAGAGTAAAAATCCTAAAATGTTTCACCTGGGGTTTGTGTGATTGCCACAGACAAATTTCCAAACTAATCCTCAGAGACTTCCCAGATGCACATGTCTTGAACATAACACCATAATGTTTCCCAGAATACAGAGTAAGCACTTTGAGATTATTTGCTATTAATGAAAACAGTTAGGGGCTCAGGCTTTTGGTAGCCTGCCAACTACTGTTTCAACATTTTTCCTTCCTTGCAAGTGGAATTTGAACTCTCCAGATTGCTTCTCTTTAGTAACAATGCAGTAAACACCCTCCAATCCCCTCTCAACCATCTGCCCATGGTCAACATCACCTCGGTAAGTGCGAGTGACATGTACTGCAGATCGGCCTTGTAGCGCATTCCAACTACCCCACCTTAGCGAGGTGGTGCAGCTCAGCGACCCAATGAAGTCAAACTGCGCTATTCGATTTACTATGAGTGTATTTTCTTTATTTCGACGGGGAGATTCTCTATCCTGAGAAAATGGGTTAGCTAAGAAAGGGTTAAACAGAGGTTTAAAAAAAAAGATGAGGAAGAAAAAGAGAAAGTAAAGCAATAGACAAATAAGAACAAGCACAGAGATGGGTGGATGGATTTTCACTCATTCATCTCCCATGTCCCGGCAGCTCTTGCCTGTCTGTTGGAGCGGCAATGGCCCGAGCGGAGACATCAAGCACATTCCAAGAGTCGGCCCAATTACGGGCAGATGAGGGGCAGTTCTCTTTGTTTAAGAACAAAGCCAGAAGTGACACAACTGGTCTTTAAAGGGAGCTCTCACAGCCGTGGCTGAGGAGAGGGGGGCCCAATGGGTGGGGGGGAGGGGACCAGCTGGTTATAAATATCTATTTGGTCAGTTACTGGAAAGAAAATTTGCAGTTTGTTTGTCATCCACTCATCCAGGTGGTGGGCCTGGTGGTTGCAAAACATCAGAGCACAGAGTGAGAAAGAAAGAGAGAGGCCAACCTGCTTGAGTTTGACTGCCAGAAATGAGGAATTTGACTAATTCTTATATGAAAGCCACATGTCATCCTCTAGTGTAAACGTGCAGTGAGAGAAAGCCCTTGGCGAGCTCTCATTGCATATTTAACCCAGTAATTATTCTGGTCATACACATTAGATATTACTGCAATGTGAATTTGTCTTGCACTCAGATAATTACACAATGTTAGAGCAATCTTTAATGACTATCATCTGGAAAATACCAATATTAGAACATTCATGTTGAGTTGACTGGGATTGCAGAGCATTCTCCATTACAGCAACTAATAACTAATAAAGATTAATGAAACCATTTCATGTTTTGGATTGTTAAGAACTGTTGGCGTGATTCAATTTGCCCTGCTTTAAAGTGTAACTCCACTCAGAATCTGTCTTTCAAAACACTCACCCCCAACGGGCCAGAATGGTGGCAGTAAAAAGTTTGTAGTTTCTTTGTTGGTGTTGATGAGTGGCTGTGGTCAAACTGAATTCAGTCATTTGTAATAGACTCAAACGGTGAACAAACTTTTCATGGTGGACAGAAAGCATCAAAACAACCACAGAAATGTCTTTTAACTGCTCATGCAGCATATACACTTTTCTGCAGTCTGCAAGTTCAGCTTGTTCCATTTTTGCCAAAATACAGCTACCCACACTAATTCCACATTGTGCTATAGCCCTCAAAAATTCCAGTGCTCCTCCGGAAGCTGTGTCTTTGTGTAAGCTTACAGGGGGTGAGAATGTGATACTAAAAAGACAGATTTTGGGTGGAGTAACACTTTAATAACGCACATTGTGCAAGTGGTTGTTGATGGCCAGAAGCGTGGAGTATTGGACTGCAGAGGGGCGGGACGAGTTTAAAGTTTAATTCCCACTCTGCAGTAAATTAGAACACAGCAGGGTAATGTCTGTTTATTCCAAATACAGCTGCCTGGGCCTCTCTGCTATCCCTCTCTCTCTCTCCCCACAGACCTCACCATGGCCCCAGGATCACCTGGACCAGCAGTACACACACAAATAGCACTACACAAAACATACATTATGCAAACACATGCACTTGAATTAAAAACAAAAAACAAAAAAACAATACATGCAAGTATATGAACATGCATGAGACAGAGACACACTTATGTAAACACACTGGTTGCACTACAACAGATACATCACAAAACAGAGTTCAATGCCATTAATAACTTGTGGGCTGAACTTAAACACAGAGGCTACTTCATTTTAATTTCCATTGTAGGGGATGACATGAACCATCCGTGCATTTTAATGGGATGTGTATTAAGGCTGTTACAGTTATTTAATTAATTATTTGTTCTCACATGCAAAAGTGTCGATCACTGACATTTTGATATGTTCAGTATGTCAGGAATATAGTGAGAAAAGGTTTGTCAAGGAATAACAGTAAGAACACTCTTTTTTTGTAAACAAACACAGTGAAAATTTAAAAAAGAGGAGGGGGGGCGAAAGGAAATTGAAGAGCTTGAAAGTTCTGGTATTGATTTTAGAAAGTCAACTTACTCCATTCCTTCCAAAAGTAGCAGGCCAGCTGGGATGTTGCTATTTAATTTTTTATGTGTAGGTCTTTGCTGCTCTCCAGCGGAGGGTCAGGTCATTGCATGTTGTAAACAAGGATGGGTTCACAATTTTTCAAGTCTGTCTTAAAACAATAGTCAGGTGCCCAAATTAACATTGAAATAGATTTTTCTTGCAATTGTCATTCCTCCTGTTCATGCTGACCATCAGAAGATCCCTTCATAATGCACCTACAATGTAAGTGATGGGAGACTAAATCCACAAGCCCCCTCCTGTCTGAAGCTAATATGAAGCTTCAGTGTCCAAATGAGTCAAATCAAGTAGATATCTTTCAACGTTAATCTTTTTAGTTCCAAAGTCAATCTTTTTGTTACTGTTCTTCCATCGCAGCTCAACAGGGAAACACTGTTCGAGGAAACACAAAGAGGGAATTTTATACTAAAAAGACTGTAAATGTGGCAGATATCCACTTGATATGACTAACTCAGACTGGCCAAATGAACACTGAAAGGGGTTTTCCTGTCTGTAATCATCCCTCCTGTTCATTGTGGCTATTAAAAGATCCCCTTCAAATGCACTTTCAGTGTAAGTGATGGGGGCCAAAATCCACAGTGTGTCCACACAGTCATTTTGTGCAAAATTGCATTTAAAAGTTTGTCTGAAGATTATATGAGGCTTAAGCAGGCTGAGTTATAATAGCTGCAGATAAACTTTGAAACACATTTTTGCACAGCAGGAGGCTTGTGGATTTCGGCCCCCATCACTTACAGTGTAAGTGCATTATGAAGGGATGTCAGTGTGAACAGGAGGAATGATTACAGCAAGAAAAAAAAAACTCTTTCAGTGTTCATATGAGTACCTGACTCTTGTTTTAAGAAAACGTGAACCAGTCCTTTAAGTCGAGGCCAATAATCATTAATGGACGTTTGTCTCCATCTACTGCACAATGACAAGAATGCGTTTTATAAACGGAGAAAAAAAAAACCTGTCGTCGCGTTCGCGCAGTTTCTACGTGCGCGTTCACGAATGGATCCTGTGATCTATGCGTCAGCTGTCAAGCCGCGCACACGCATACTACAGCACTGTCTCTATGCAAGATTTGTTTGGACAACGGATGAATCTGAAATTCCACAGAGACTCGGACCACGCAAAGTATGGTGACAGTAAAACTACTCATATCAAGCTGGAGTAAAGCGACTCGGTGACAGGAAAGTGGTTTGACCCCGGTTTGTGTTAGTTAGAGGAGTAGGATAAAAAAAAAGGCGAACAGGTTTTCCGGCTGTAACGTTGCAGACTTGCTAATAAGCTAGCCACGGAGTTCTCCAACCGGCTTCATTAGCCGTAGCTGGCTAGCAAGCTAACAAGCTGATGTTGCGACAGCTCTGCTGCATTCGAGGAAATGAGGAGGGAGTTTAACTGGAGGTGTTTAATTCTGCTATTTTTTATTTTTAGCAAAAATTAGCATGTTATCTTGTGGTAGCTGTTGCGAAGTAGTCGGAGTTTGCTTTAGGTGAAGTGACGGACGAGGAGGTAACGTTAGTGAGGTTGGGTTGCTCAAATAGTTATGAGCAGTTTCAACATTACAACCAAAACGTCCACATTCAGCTCTCCTTTGAGCAGCGACGGTAAAGCTTCACCGGTCAGCGTTGACGCTACCAACAACAACAAGGAGTGGGCTTTGGGCAGCGATGTGTTTTCGTGCTGTCACGAGATGAGCCCCATGGACGGTACGATGCAGGCAGGGATGTCCTCCGGACTGGACGGACACCTGCCACTTCTACACGCCAGACACCACAGCACCCAGGGCGGATTGTTGTTGGACCTAAGTTCCCCGACAGCCTACTTAGACAGCAGCCCTCTGGAGTACAGCGACAGCGATGGGAACAACGCGGGTCCGTTGTTCGAGAGGAGGAAGAGGTCGAGGTCCAACAGCTCCAGACACCGCTACAACGAGGTGGTCACGGAGCTCGGTCCGGAGGAGGTGCGGTGGTTCTACAAAGAGGACAAGAAAACGTGGAAGCCCTTTCTCGGGCATGACTCACTTAAAATTGAGCTCATGTTTCGTAAATATTGCGAGCTGAACCCTGGTGCAGCGGGCTCCCAGGTCAGTGGCGGGGATGAGGAGTGCGGTAATAACTGTGTGGAGAGCAGGGGGCTCAACGGCGCAGTGCCGGTGGAGACGAGGACCAGCAGTGTGCACGGAGGCCGGGGGTCTCAGGACACATCCACCGTGTCCTCGGATGAGAGGGACCCTGACAGCATTGAAATCAACGTAGAGCCTGTCTGTGTCCGGGGAGGCCTCTATGAAGTGGATGTTAAAGAGAGGGAATGCAACCCTGTTTACTGGAAGCGTAAGTATAATTTAAAAACCTGTGATTAAAGTCTATAAAATAATATTTTTGGTGTGCATCAGTCACAAATCATGGTGGCAGGTCCCAGAAACATCACCAACTGAGTGCATGTCCGTAGTACTAATACCTGCAGTGTACATACACTACATATATACCGCATATTCTGCAGTGTAATGGCTGTCAGCATACAGATTAATGAGCTTCATCTCTTCAGAGAGTCATTTCAAGCAATATGCACCCCTTATACTGTAAGCGATACATACACACAGCTGTTTATTCATTTATTTTAGTTAAGTTCTGCATTGTTTTGCGGTTTGGGTTACATCTGACACTTTTCACTGGCTAAGTAGGCCTAATTACTTACTTTTGGCAACATCCAAACAGTCCAGGATGTCAGTCTGTTGGGTTTAGTTAATCTGTGCTAACTAATTCATGGATATTTCCAGGAAAAGGCAGGGAACAAATGAAGGCAGTCACTAGAGAAGCTCCAGAAAACCTGATCGTGATGAAAGGGTTCATGGGTAGCTGGTTCGTCTGAAGGTTAACGCCAAGTGACATTTTTCTGGATGTTCATGCTGTGGATGTAGGCCTTTTGTAGTCAGTCAAGACCCTTGGTGTGCTGTTTTCAGCTTGGTCAATACCTGAAAACAGTGTCTTGTAAGTAATTAAGTTTTCAAAGCACTACATTTTGAAATGAAAACTAATACAAAAAGAGGTTATTTAAAAAAAAAAAAAAAAAGTAAGCCAACAGGACATCACTTGGGGAGAGAAAGGGTTGTTTATGTAAAGGGGGGAGTGGAGGGGCAGGGTTTTTGAAAAAAAATATACAGTAATCCAAGAAGCAAAACCTCCAGATATCTTGATATAAGAAGTTAAAAAAGGTTTTGTAAGGTGTCCAGGCATTTATTTGTAATAGCTGCATATTTCAACTCATACATGGGAACTTGAAACATGTAAAGCACACACGTTATTGTTATTGCACACACACTTAGTGAATAGTATCTACTGTGAACCTCATTTTTTGTGTGTCTATCTTAGTGTTGTGGTGGACCTGTCTGTGACCTGGTTTTGCAGTCACTGTAAATAAGAAGACGCTAGTGTGTTTTTATATTTGTCCAGACAAGCAATCTCACCCTGTACAGAAAGTAATTAAAAGGCCTCTGTCTTTTGCCAAGTGTGCCTACATTTAGATTTGCTATTACACTCTTAATTCACCAGCAGTGACTCATTTAATGATGTCAGTCAAGACTGTAATCAAAACTGGCCTCACTCCATAAGCCACTGAGATTTAGCCCTCCTGGATTTACCAGACTTGTTGGGTTAAATGGAAATCAGTTTACATCATCCAACACAGTCTGAAAGGATGAACAATGGAGTCAGTTTCCTAGAAAGCGACTGCAGTAGCACTGCTACTTCGGAGAATTTCTACATGACATATACAGAGCCAAACAAAATGAAAAATAGTTGTGTTCAGCAATACATTCCACCACAGGCAAAAGTGTTATTCTTTTGCATTTGTGACTAAATGTATGCTATTTTTACTGTCATACAGAGCAAGACCATATTCCAGTGATGAGAGGCCAGTGGTTCATTGATGGTACCTGGCTCCCTTTAGAGGAAGAGGAGAGTGACCTCATTGAACAGGAGCACCTGAACCATTTTCGTGGGCAACAGATGCAGGACACCTTCGAAACGGATTTGGTCGTCAGAACCGTCGATAGTAAAGATGGTGAGCTCTGGGGAAGGGCGCGGGTAGAACAATAAGGTTGAGATAACAACACAGCACAGAAGCATGGTTTAAATAAATAAATAAAAGTAGATTTAACTTGATTGTGACTGGATTTGATGGTGAATGTGGTCATAAAGCCAATGTGTGGTTTTCATTTGAAACAAGTCTTTTTGCTTACCCGTAACCCAAACATTGTGCACCTTTTTACTGGTGGATTCGCCAGCCCAGCATTCCAGGCAGGCAGTATCTTGTAAAATAATACTTACACAGTGCTGTGTTAGAGCAGTGAGGATTTTAAATGCTCCCATAGGCGTTATTGGTTATAAACTCCATTAATAGTGAAGTCAACATCCTCACAATAAAGGCAGAAGGAACGCATTGTAAGTCATAAATGGTGAATTATGTGACAGCCCTACCTACAGAAATGAAAGGAACAGGTGCTTCCATTCATGTGTGCGTAGGTTTTGTCATGTCATCCTCCCAATGTAAAGCAGGTGCAGCTCTTACATTCTGGCACGTCTCCCTCGCAGGGCTGGCTCAGGCAAAATGTAGCAGGCTTTAGCTGTGAAAGGCAATAAGAAAGAGGTTCTTTGATTCAGCAGTCTCCTTAAGGCAGCCAGCTCTACAGGACCTTGACTGCTGATTAATGTGTGGGTGTGTGAATGTTGCAGATAAATAGAGAGAAAAAGATGCAGCAACTGTCGAAGAGAGTGAGAAAATGTTTAGTCTGTATTATGAAAACTGTGCAGAGGAATGCGACAGAAACCTGCATCAAAACGTCACCAAATTGAAACATGCAAAATCTTACATTGTGATGCCTAAATTATACAGTGGCAGTTAAATCATAAGTCATAATCAGTTCATTTTTTTGTTGCTTACCCCAACTGTCTATTACTGTTGCTTCCCCCTACTCAGAATAAATTAAGGCCTATAAATAAAGCCATCAACAGAGCAGAGGAAAGTGATTACAATACAATGGCCAGTCTTGCTTGCCTCATCACCATTTGTATCATGTATTCATTGCGACTACTTCTGCTAGCTCCCTCACACTGAACTGACAAAACTGAAAGGTCACTCCTGTTCCACAAGCATTCGTGTACATGTACACATGGACACTTAAGTATCTGTGTATGCACACAGGGATATAAACAGTCACAGAGTACAGAATGATCATAACCAGATCATCTGTAAGGTGTGTCAAATATAGTACAAATGCACACAATCTTTTTTTTTTTCTTTTTTTTTTTTTACAGTACGAGGCCCCTCTATTCCACAACACACAAATCATATGACCTTAGTTTGTCCTGTGGGTGAGATGCATTACAGCAAGAGTGAAAAATGCCATATAAATCTACTCACCATATCAGTAGTGAGAAACCCCAGGCTTGTCTTATTTTTTACATGTTCCTATAATTTGATTCATTTCATCGACGTGGAAACAGTCAGCTTGGAATCTTCCTGCTGCCTTTGTTGACATATTGTTTTACACTCTTATATTTAGCTGAGCATTAAAGCAAAGTGAGTGCTAGATCCTTTTAATTCACCTTGTTTTGGTCTTTGTTACAGGGAACCTTCACAGTATTTTATCTCGGAACTAATAATCTGAAGCTTTTGCAGCCATAAGTAGGCTGCATGAGCCGCATTACGATTGATAAATGGACCATAAAGCGAGCAGGCTGCGCTCTGACAGTGCTGCAGTACATACATTTCCCCTGCTATCTCTTACTGTCACCTCATCCCTATCTTTTCTGTGTTCCCTCTACCCTTCTCTCTCCTTGTGCCTCAGTAGCTAGCTGAGAGTAAAGGTTAGTGAAGCAGAACACATATGGCAGGCATACCAGCATGCTATGCAAGCATAACATGACAATGTAGGCAAGACTACTACTCACACTACAAAAAGGTGCATGGATATCCTCTTCTTTCCTGAGACATGCTTTTCTACTGATTCTTCATGAATCTGAATACTTTTTTTTTTTTTTGATGATTAAAATGTTCCTCTTTTTTAAATTGGAAAAAATAAACTATGATAAAGCAAAATAAAAGATGACGACAATACAGAAGGTTCATGACCAATAGGTTAGTTAAATGAGTCATGAGGCAGCGATTTCACACAAAGACAGAAATACAAATAATTGTATATTAAAGCTGAAATGATTAGCAGATTAATCCATTAGACCACTAAGGGGGAAAAAATCGACAATCACGTCAACAATGAATCAATGGTCCCAGTCACCTCTCAAGCCAAAATGCCAGATATTTTCCAGTTCCAACCTCCCAACTGCTTTTCCCTATGTGACTAAAATGAATATCCCTGGGTTCTTTAACTGAGAAAATAATTGGCTGATTCATCGATAGTTGCAGCCCCACTGTATGTACTGTGTATATATACATACATATACGCATGATCATAAACATTCCAGATAAGATAGGAATGTCCTCCACATGTTCTGCTATGTCCTTCTAAAGCTGTTTTTCTTCATTATATAGTCGATAAAGGTAAGAGGTCCCTCCAATGATATAATCTCTAGGAATGTACAGAGGGAGACTCGTTTGTTGATCCATCCTTCTAATTCATTGCAATACATCTTTTCGCTGTCACGCAGCCAGTAGTTTATCGTTTATTTGACCCAATCACCACTGCATGATATAGTGTATTCTACTAAAGAAAGATCTATTGTCAGTTTTACTGTTTTGATCATAAATGCAACCAGTAGTTTTGACACTAGTTAATTCATAGTATCAGAATTGATGGCTTTTATGTATTTGAAAAGATGAATTGACCCTAACAGATGGTTTCCTTCACGAATAGAGAGCTTCAATGTCTGATCAAAATTTATACAGTAGTTTTAGCCTGTAAATATATTTTATAATTCTTTCCCCCCTCCCAGATTCATCAGCCCTTACTGGCGTGTCTGTGTTTACTGTTTATTACTTTCTTTGAAGAGTGACTGCTGCCATTTGAGCACAGAGGAAATTTGACAGTGGTCACAGAAGGTGAACTTGTGGCATTTAAGAGGCACTTGCGGCTCTTATTTTACTTATTGAAGCTGAAAATGGCCACAAGGGCATTACAGTTGATAGATTTATAAATTGTCTTTGAATGTTTTGATTTCCCAACTTTGATCTGTAAATGTTTTTCTTGGTGTAATGCAGCAGCTGTTTTTTTTCCCCCAAGCCTGACCATGGAAAATGTTTTTCACATATGAAACAGAAAAAAAGAGAACAAATATTTAATTAGAAGAGGATCCCATTCAGTTACTTTAAGCTTTTCTGATCCATGTGTATGTGGGTATAAAGCAGTAGGGCTGTGGAAACTGCAGGGTGTGTCCCAGCCCGTCAGGCTTTCTCAGACGTCAAGGAAAACTCGAGCAAGAACCCAGCAGGCTGGGCGCAGGGTCATCTGTCAGCACAATACGTATTTTTGAGTTAGGCAGGGCCTGAAAGATTGTTTGTGTACACTCATGCACAGCTTACATATTAATTTAAACCAGCGCATGAGGCTGGGAACACACAGAATGACCGATGACTGACGCACGCTTAAAATAACACAGATTACACACCTAACAATTAGCTCTTGGGATTTTATTAAATGTTCTACCACTCATTTGAGTCATTTAGATGTGTTCATCACTTGTGCTCAAAATATCAAATATGTTTGAAATCATCAGGTGACATAAGAACAAAGTCTTTAACCCCTAATCACTATGAGATTATCTAAACCTACTGCTCATTGTGACAACGTGAGCTAGACTTGTTTGGTCTGATCTGGAGGTGAGTGGTATATTGGTTCATTTGTGTCTTCAGGTGACCTAAAAGCCATGTAGTGTGTCATCAACCCAACCCAACAGGACAATCATACGCTACAAGCTACCACACAAATCAAGGCTGTTTGTCCCTTGTGACATCCATATGAGGATTCTGTGCATAGTACCTATCCCAATCGTTAGGGAGCACATGTTTATGGATGGATCCATCAGTGCTGTAATGCTCAAATTGACTTCACTGATAGCTTTTACAGAAAAGAAGCTTCCTGTGCACTCAGCAGGTCTCTCCTCCTCAGCCTTTCACCTCTGCTGAGTGAGACACTGCTGACATTTGCAAGTCTGTTGTCTGCGTTATCACGGAATGAATGAATTAGTCAGATTTGAGATTTGGGACTTTGCTGATTTGATTAACAAATGCTGAGGAGGCCTTTTAAAATGTCACATTAAGACATCCACTTAAACCTCATTCATAGATTTAATCTTTATGGAGCTTCTGTTAGTTTAATGTCGATTTGTAACTGGTACGCTAGCTTTACTTGAAGATTTCTTTCTTAGCACCTTCAGGCGCATATTTATTTGGATCAATTAAAAATTTGAAATTAAAAATATATCATACCATAGTCTCAGTTTTTCATACTGATCCCTTTGTATGTTTGCAGTCAGTATGTTCCTTTAGTGTAATTCAACAACAGTTTCCTAAAACTGTTATTCATTAACCCAAATGGAAAAGGTTTTAAGAGTGTGTGCTCCTAATTTTGTCTCACTTTTTTTTTTATCAATGGATCTTAAAATGTTGACCAACTTGTGGTCTCTATGCCCCTTAATATATGACATGGTTTTATTTTTTATTGTTTCTTTTTACTTACTTTCTTTTATTTGGTGGAAAACCTTTGGTATCCCCCAGAGGACACTTTTTTTACCTACTGTATTCAAGTACTGACAAAAATAATGTTATGTTAAATGGTGGTTTACTTAATAACATGTTTAGTCTTTACCTCACAGTAAAGACAGTAGATTTCTATAATCAGTGTAATTCAGGAGCTACCTCAGTCATCTTGGGCATGTGTCAAGCAGCGCTGCATATCAGACTGTAGGCTCAGTTACTAAGCCCTACTACGAAGGCATTGTTTCAGGTATCTGCCTGCAGCCAGCAGGCTCCAGGGCCTTGAAGTGGTTATCTGATAGCAGCGCTACTTGATAGATTTGCCTTTTCAAGAGTGATGGCAGCGGTAGCCTGTGTGACTGACACCAGGGTAATGGCCATTACTCACTCTCTCTTGGTTGTTAGTTCTCTCCCACCTGCCCCCTTTCTACCTCCCTTTTCTGTTCAAATGGAGTGGATATCAGACGAGTGCTAGAACTACATGTCACAAGCGCAAACGCTGCCAAGGTACTGTAAAATACAAAGTTTGTTTTTTTGTTACTTCTACTGTATTATATCTGCTAGCTTGTACCCTCTCTCCTTGTAGATCCTAGGTCTCTGTGGAACTAGATTTTCCTTTCTTTGTGGTGTAGACCTCTAAAAGCTAATATTTAGAGCTAGACCTAGGCTCAGTTAGAAATGGTTGTGTTAAAATGGATTTAAGCTGCTCTCCCAGTTCTCCATTGCAGCCTTAACTGGGCCTAGTTGCTAGAACGTCTCCCTTTGTGCTGTGACCCAGGGTTTGGTACTACTGCTGTTGCTGTTGCTGCTTCTTGAGGAAACCTGTGTATCTGTCTCTCATCTCCCTGCTGGGATAGTGAGTAGACAACATGGGTCACTCAGCTACTAGCGCAAGACCCCTTTACACCAGCGGATCTGGAACAAATAAGCTGGTCCTCGAAAAAGCCACCTGACTCTACCCCCTTTTTATTTGTCCAACCTCGTCACCCCTTTCTCTCTCATCGCTTTCTTGCTGCACTCTCATCCCTTCTGGCATTTCGACCATATCATTAATAAACCACCGTCACCAGCTCCCGCTCTAAGGGCAATGAACAAAGCTCTCTGTTGAGAGCCAAGCACAAGTGATGAGCTGAACAGAGGAGCCATTGTGGCCCTTTACTATAGCCCCCTAACATGTTGTATAGAGTCGGCCTCTTAGAGGTCCATCAGTGTCCTAGTTCTGGATGTATTGACCCTCATCAAAAATGCTAAACAGAGAGGTCTCAGGGTCAGTGTCCTCATCTCACAGTAAATCCCAGTCACCATCAACATGAAGCTTTGTATCCACAGTAGACCTCAGCAGAACCTGTGTATTATCAAACATTTGTTTTTACAGCATAACGCAACCCCTGCATTAGAGAATTACAGTACTGCAACAAGTACACTGTTTACTGACATTACATTAACATTACACTAATATTCTGTCTTGTCTCCATATGAGGTGGGGGAACCTCATGTAGGAGACATAGCTGGCATGTTTGTCAGGCTTTTACCAAACAATAATTGTAACTATTATCTTGTTATTCTTCCTTTTAGAAAACAAAAGTCACAGCCCCAGACCACTACCGTAGCACATTGTGCTAATACATTTTGGGAGCCCTTCCCTTTTTTAATCTTTCACTCCTCTCCTCCCTGCTCCATCCTTTCTGCTCCTTTTCCAAACTCTCCCACACACTATTTACCAGTTTCTTTGTTACTTTAACAGCTTACCCAGTTCCTCCTTCCTACTCTACACATCCTTCACCCATCATCCCTTACTTTTTAACCCTCTCCCTCACCCAGCATCCCTCCCTTAGTCAACTCTTGACTGCCAGCTCCTCAGTACACTTTGAACCCCCTCTTCCTTACCTTTCCTTTCACAATGCATTGACCTTCATTGTAAAACAGGAAGTGTCCTTGTACAACCCCTCTCGATTTTACTGGCTACATTTTCACTTGTATATGCCATCAAACCAACATTTATTATTGAGAAGTTTAACATAATTTCAATTGTAGCTGGTCTCCTCCTCCTGTTTTACAGTGGACTTGGCTACAAATACAGCTCAACAGTCTAAAGTGGCTTCATCCACCCTTGTATTACAGTGTGTAGACCTAATGGCAAATCCTTCTCTCCCCTGTTTTCACTTGTGAGTGCATGAGGTAAATGAGAAGAGGAAGCCACTTTAAACAGTTTGAGATGTAGCCCAACTAGATGGTGAAAGGTACTCTTCTTAGAAGAGTGGATTGTTCCCCTTAGCTGCTGCTGTCATAGAGTGGTTTAGTGATATGTGTGTGGTGTGGTAGAAATTAAGTATGTGTTTCTTTTGCTGCTGAGTGGTTTCATTTGAGGATGTGAAAAGATAAATGGAAACATGTGACATAGGAATCCCCATAGGGTCTTCCCCCTCAGGTTTTACTTGTGTATTTGAATAAAATGGACATTAGTTTCATTTTATCTAGCTGGGACAAAGGATGTCCTAAATGATTGTGACAAACTCTTCTTCCGGACCCTGCTTGTCCTTCTACTTCCACACTCTGGTTTTCACACTGGTTGCTCTCTGAGTGAACAGGGCGCGGTGAAGATGCAAAAGCGGTTAGGCCTCGGTCGACCCACCAGTCATGCTTTTCCAATGAAGAAATTAGCCTGCTGGGCTGCAGAGGCCCGGCTGAACTTCACCATGTGACACAAAAACACATTGGCTCTGTTGATATATACTGTATCTTGTTTTATTAATTTACATGGGAAGTTAAAAGAGAGACCGCTAAATTTGAAAGTACATTTCTATACACATTTTTTCCCTGTAGACATTGTCACATATGTCCAAATATTGAAAAGATGAATGAGAAGAAAAAACCAGTGGAAGGATATACAGGTCTGACACATGTATTATGTCATTTTTTCTCTCTCTTCATGAAAGGTACAATATGTACAAAAGATATTCAGAAGGTGTTTGGATCACATTTTGCATCTTGAAAGACTATATTAGTACCTGGAACGTTGAATTTCTCCAAGTACTTCACCACATTCCTAAGGGTTTTAATCCCCAGATTGGTCCAGAACCGTATAAAGAGCCATGACTGTCTACTGGACCAACGCCAAAGTCTTCCACCAATCTCATCTAGATGAGCTTGACTGCACGGGACATATAAAGGACATGCTTTAGGGACAGAAAGCTTAACCCTCTCAAATCAACTAGTTTCATTTATCGCTCTTAGCTTCTGTGTCAAATGGTGTCTCCTCTCTAGCCATACCTCTGCTCTTACTTGCTCTAGTCCCTGCATTACACTTTAAAGCAACAACCTGGGAAAACTTAGGTGAAAATTAATGTATGTCATTACACCACAAGCACATAAATACATTCAGTCTACTCAGAATGATGATACGTAAGCAGGACGGACAAGCAAGAGCTGAAATACGCAATCATGGTGTGTGGTAGTTTGATGTATTTTTCTTTCCAATCGCAGATCAATGCTCCAGACTGCATTTGATTGAGCTGTTTGAATAGATCAATCCTAGACTTTTGCTATTTTGTATTGCATTTAAGATGATCACAGCTTGGTGTAATGATGTCTTCACTCTCTCTCCCTCTGCTCACCTTAAAATTTGTAATCACAACCCTTTTGTATTGGTGAACCTTTTTCCTTCACCCTTTTCCTTTACCCGTCTCTTCCTTTACCCATCTCTTCCTTTACCCGCTCGACTTCCCTCACCATCTGCCAATGCCCTTCTTTCTCTCCTCTGTCTATTCATTTGCTCACTCCTCTCTCACTGCCCTCCCGCAGCCATCCACAGTCTTAAGCTGAGTCGGACCCATGTGGATTGGCACAGTGTGGACGAGATCTACCTCTACAGTGATGCCACCACTTCCAAAATTGCACGCACCGTCACCCAGAAACTGGGCTTCTCCAAAGGTCTGTAATGTACACACTGTCATTATCATTCCATATAATACAGTGGGCAAACTATATCATACTATATACATTTGTATCACTTGTGTTTTTTAGTTTGAAACCTACTGTTATAACAGTATATGGCTTAAATAATTAGATTTAATTAGGGTTTTAGCAAATTTTTACTCCTACTATAAGGGACTGCATTACTACACATTACTAGAAAAATATGGATTATGAAACTAGCAGTGATATAATGTATGACTTTTTTTATAATTAAGTTCACTTCATACTTTTCGAAATATAAGCATTTGTTATTCCTTTTGCTGGGGCTTCTGGCTATAGTTGCTATGATGCCAAACATTTAGTCAAACAAGATTAGTCTACAGCCACGTTAGCGGCCCTGGTAGCCTGTACTTGGACACATCGATAATTTGAGCGAAATGCTAATAACAGCTTGCTAACATGCTCAGAATGACTATGTTCACGTGCACAAAATACTCCCATTTTTTGCCCTTATTCCGAAAAAAGACTATATTCCTACTAAGCTGGCAAGAGGCCGTGTATCGCAAAACTGCGGTAAAAACCCCAATTGACATATAATCCAAATGCGCTGTATACATGTCCAAAGAATGCTCCGAAAACCCAAATAATATTGGCATATCCCACATGTTCCACAATCGGAAAATGCTACATTCGGAATAAGGCCTAATTCCGAATATCCAAACAGAATATGCTGTTTACATGGCCTGTATCAAGTTTGGAATATTGTCATATTCAGAATAATCGTGGAATATTAGTGCACATGTGAACGTAGTCAGTGATAATGGTAACATGTTTCTGTTAATGATGATAATAATTATGTTCACCATCTTATTTTAGCGTGTTAGCATGCTAACATTTGCTCTTTAGCACTAAACACAAAGTGTTTGAGGCTGATAAAATGTTATTATTTTTGCAGGTCTTTGGTTATAAAACAAAGTACAAAATTAAATTTTGACCTGATTATGGTCCTAGATGAAAAGTTAAGGGATCGCCAAAGTTGTTACAAATCATGCTAAGGGGGGCATGAATATCTGTGCCAAAGTTCATGGCAGTCCATCCAGTAGTTTGACCTGAATAAAATTTCATGGCTAACCGTCCAGTAGTCCAGTATTTTGCTGCTTCCCTGTGTCACCAGGTCCACACCTGTTCCCACTTTTCTGCCCTTCTTATGTACACATGACATACTTATTACTGCATCCACAGTGTGCTGCCATTTGCCATTATTCAACAGCTGTTTAAACATGGCCAGGTATAGTCCAGACCCTTAACCGGATTAGCCCAGAAAATCATGTGGTGTCCATCTGTATTTTCAGGGTTAGGTTTGATCAAATGGCCTAAGTGTACCTGAAAAGATTCAGTTTGACGCTAGGTCTGATTTTTGATCTGTATAGATGATTCTAATCTGATCTACAAACTCCCAGCTCTATGGTACATTTTCATCTCCTGCTCGCAGATTATAAGAGGTGAAGCAGGCATTGGTTATCTCAATCTCCACTGACACACAATGCTCAGTGAGGGGAAATCTCCTTAGTGCTATCCAGACAGCAGCAAATCCCATTGGCTCCTATCACCTTGCTGCACAGCACATGACTGGACTAGACTGTAGATTCTAAATAAGGACACTCACTCAGCCCTCTAGGCACATTACAACTGCTGCCACAGAGTCTCGGGCCACAGTCACAGCAGGTCCTTGTCTCACCTACTGGCCTCTTTGGACTCTGAACAGCACACTTAAACACCATCATCACTCAGATATTTATAGCCTTCTAGTGAACAAAGTGGAGGTGTGTTTTAATGCAGTACAGAAAATATTAATAATAAAAAATATTATATATAATAAATGTTTAGCTTTTTTACTGGACTCTAAAATGTAAGGAAAAATCACACTCAAACAAATAGCTTCTATAAATAATGATCCAACCCCGTGCTCTTTCTCCTCTTCCAGCCTCCAGTAGTGGAACACGGCTCCATCGAGGTTTTGTTGAGGAGGCCTCCCCAGAGGACAGACCCCCTCAGACTACTCACATTGTCTTTGTGGTCCATGGGATTGGGCAGAAGATGGACCAGGGACGCATTATTAAAAACACGGGAATGTGAGTTACAGTTTTTAATAAGATAATTTGATTGAGGATGTCAGTTAAACCACTGAGTTTTCACTTTTATTCCATTAGAATCTGTAAAGGGGCTAAGGCAGGCTTATAAAGAACAACTTCTGCCTTTCTACCTTTTTTTTTTTTTTTTTTTTTTTTACTTACACACAAACCAAAACCAATCCCAAGTTAATGCAAGCACATAGAGAGAAGAAATCTCTCCGGGATGATGTGATGTTTGATTTCCCTTGAAGTTTGTTTTCTCTCTGTTCCTGTTCTCTTCTGTTCCAGGCACAATCTCTCTCTCACACCTCTCATTCTGTTATTCTGTATTTTTCTTTGGCTTTTATAAAGATCCCCTACTTCTTCTTTCTTTTTACTTTGTATTTCTGTTATGCCACAAACGCCTGACAATATCTTGTTCCTTTAAATAGTTATGAAATGCTCTTTGACATTTTCTGTGCGCTCTACTCCCTGTCCTCCTAACTGCACTTACGTCACACATACAAGGCATGTTTTTTGTTTTGTTTTGTTTTTTTTACTGATGAGGGGTTTCAGATATCGACCTGTCTGGCAGGTTCTTCTGATTACAGATTACTTTTTTGTTCACTACTATTACCGACTATGTAACTAGTGCATTTATGGAATGCAAGACTACAGTGCTCATTACAAATGAACAGAAATTGTTCAGGTATGTGTTATATATGAACTACATAAGTAATGTCACATGGATTCATGAAAATACATAAATACGTGTATACTTTGGCATATTTTTCTGTTTTTTTCCCCCTCTGTTTGGTTCATCCAAAGCCACCCATAGTTATAGCTATGCAAGTTATTTCAGGCATTTCTCTGGACAACAATGCACCTGCAGCTTTTGTATTTTGTTCTCCTCCCCTCCTCTCTCAATCTTTCTCACTCTCTTTGTCTTTTCCCACTGTTCGCTTACTTTATACTTTGTATTATCAATGTGCCTACAGGCACTGAAACTTGAGAAACCATGAGCAAAGAGAGAAACATATTGCATTTAGTGAGGGACTACAACATAAGCAAATACAGAAACAGTGCAATATGCCTGCAACGCAATCAAACTGAGGGAACATAAAAGGCTAAACACGTTTTATTATTCTTATCAGCTGAGACTCATGATATCACAGTGTTAAAACTGAAGTGAACTGGTTACACCAATATCAACAATCCAGATTTTCATGTGCTTCCAGCTGTGCCGAATATAACATTTCAGTGGTTTGAGCAGCACACAAAAAAATGAATCTCCTTCTATTTTAGTGGAGTGTTGGCACGATTTTCTGAGAAAGATATCTCAGTACCTCAGCACATAAAACTGAAACTATCAGCATGGTCTGATACTGCTAGATGATCCTTTAACTAACCTCCTGACTATGTTTTGTCTATCAACGGCCTAATGAGGAACTCTGTCAATAGTAGATATTTGTGTAGAAGTCACAGGCGGCTAGTGGGGAAGTCACAGTGACTGGGCACAATACTCACTTCTGTACTCAGAAATCTGATAAAGCAAATTATTATGGAGACGTTGCCTGTTTATAAAGTGATACACCCATGAAATCTCACTGGGGCTCATCAACATATAGGTTATAAATCAGTTCTGAATTGTTACTTAAGCTAGGCACAGTCTTTCTCTATGTTTCTGTCTTTGTGTGAAGATAGATCTGGCTGTGAATGGTACAACTGTACTGGCCCTGGAACGTGCAGACCAGAGCCATGTGTGTCTCTGTGTCACAAAGTTAGCGTCGGGCCATTGCCCACGGCTTAGTCCAGCTAAGCAGGTAAAGTAGACCAAGTCAAGCTGCAGAGCACTTTAAGCCTCACTCCCAACTCCCTGTGGATTACGGCGTTACACACCTTCCTCAGCCAAGAGGAAAGATCAACCTCACGTCTAGCCGGTTGCTTGTTTTACCTTTTTATTTAGAACCTGGACTAATTTCAGTTCTGTGTCTGTCTTTCTCTCATCTCAGGTTTTCTCCTTCTGTCCCATATGTGTAATGTTTTGCAACTCAGTACAGTTTATTTGGGTTTCATCATTATCAGCGAAAGAGCTCACTGCCCAATTAACAGAAAAACAAGAGGAACCTTGTGGCAGAGCACAGAAAGCTCTGTAATTCAGCACTCAGAGCATTTAAGTTGCCCTGCAGACACTCTCGCCTGTAGATAGTCCTGTCAAACCTGCATTAGGTTTCCAGTCACCTAAAAGCCTCTCAGCCTACATTTACCCATGTCATCACCCTACCTCGCCCTCGGTCTCTCTGTGTATTTAGTGCATCCTGCGAGCTAATGCTGCCCCATATAGGACTAGTAGCAGTGCAGCCATTGAGTGTGCGCATGTGTGTGTGTGTGTGTGTGTCTGTGTCTGTGTGTGCGCGCTGCATGAGGGGAGCTGCTGCATCAGTGAGCAGTAAAATGGGCGTCACTCGTCTCTTCCCGACAGTCATTAAAGTCTGTAAGAGTGCAAACACAGACTCTATAGCCAGTCTGTAGCGAGGCTGAATATACGTAGAGGATGTTACTCATCCACTCAGAACCTGTCATTGTAAACACTGCTGCCCAGACAACGTACTGATGACATTGTTTCTAAATCAAGCACTTTTTGTATGAGAATGTGTTGTTCTATCAGCCAACATAATTATTATAATGGCCTCTCCGACGTATATACTGAATGTTGTGTATTATGTGTCTATTCAGGCTGAGGGAGGGTGTGAGGAAGATGGAGGAGAAGCACTTTTCAGAGCACAATGACGAACATGTGGAGTTCCTGCCTGTGGAGTGGCGTTCCAAACTGGCTCTGGATGGAGGTTTGTGATTGTATTTGCGAGAGAGTGCATTTGTGTGCTTGTATGCTTGTATTTGTTCCTGTTCATGTGTTTGGTTTTTGCTTTTGGTATGTTCCTGTAGATACGGTAGACTCAATCACACCAGACAAAGTGAGAGGACTAAGAGACCTTCTCAACAGCAGTGCCATGGACATCATGTACTACAACAGCCCCCTTTACCGGGATGAGGTGAGATTTACACACATAAAAAAAAAAAAAAAAATCTGTGACGCGCTGTTTCTCCTTAAAACGTCTCCGTTCTCTCTCTCTCTCTCTCTCTCTCTCTAGATTACTAAGGGCCTAACACACGAGCTAAACAGACTATACACACTTTTCTGCTCCCGGAACACTGAGTTTGAGGAGAGGGGAGGCAAGGTGTCCATCGTGTCTCACTCCCTCGGCTGCGTCATCACCTATGACATCATGACGGGCTGGGATCCTGTGCGCTTCTGTCTGCAGGAGCACCGCGCTGTGGAAGAGGAGCTGGACCTGCGCTGGATGTCCTATGAGGAGAGACATCTTTTAGAGCAGCTGCGGCACACTAGAACTAGGTAAGACTGGCTGGTCTAGATCAGTGACTGCTAGCTCGAGTGCAGGGACCCACAGAGGGTCGAAGTCATGACGTCACATTGGGGCTATCTTCTGTTCCACTAACTTCTGTAACTTAATGTAATCTCTGATTTAGCATTTTTTTCTTTATGAAAAAAGTTGCTGGTGTACTTACTAAAGATTTTAACAGTTACTGTGTGAGCATACAGTACATAAAACTACACATCCCGTGAAAACTTACCAACACAGCAGCGTGGGTACTTCCATAATCATAACTTGGTTTCGTCCAAATCCATAAAATTTACAGACACTATCTTCTGATGAGTTTGCAGAGCAGCAGTATAAAAAAAGAAGGGAAAAAATGAACTAGCTAGATGTTTAGATTGGACTTCATTATGTCAATTTTATGATTTATCATCAGCTTTAAGAACAAATAACCCATGCTGTTCATATCTTTCCAACCACTCTTTGCTCCAAATTTAACATCAAACCTTTGTCTCTATCTTTGGCACACACAATACAGTATGTACTGTGAGCTGCTCTCTATTTTAAAACAGTCAGGCAGCAATTTGTGTGTCTTGTTTAAGTTTATGAGGCAGCTCACTTGCACCACCTTCCCCTCTGTCTGTGCAGTATCATTATCAGTATCAGTATCTAGTGTTTATATATTATTATATTGGAATTGATTGTCAATCTGTTGCTTCAGAGTAGTTTCTGTAAACTGTGCCCCTTTCTGCTTCCAACAGGTTACAAGAGCTGGAAAATCAACTTGAAACACTGGAAGCCTCTAAACCGTCAGCACCCCCAGCACTCAAATTTAAAGTAAGATGCCCAACTATGTAAACATACAATATGTATACCATTACAATGTGACACTCTAAACAGATAAATATTAGCGGTTGCTGTGTTGCTGCAAGGATATTTGTTAGAAAGACTTCACAACACAGATATATTGTATCATATTGAATGAAACATGAATGGTGTTTTATTGAATTGTTGCCCTATTTTAGTCAAAAAAGGATCAAATCTCAGTACCACCTATTTAAATAACAAGAACTCCCCTTTAGGACATGTATATCATTTTAGTATTTGTCTTTCAGGTGGAGAACTTCTTCTGCATGGGTTCTCCTCTGGCAGTGTTCCTGGCCCTGAGAGGGATCCGCCCCGGTACCAGCTGCCACCAGGACCACATCCTGCCCACCTCTATCTGCAGCAGGCTCTTCAATGTCTTCCATCCTACAGACCCTGTGGTCAGTTTTCCTATTTGACAGCTTCAAATACTTAAGACAGATGACTAAACTGAGTTAAGTATTTGAAGCTGTCAAATAGGAAAACTGACCTCTCCTCTGCTCTCCTCAGGCCTACAGACTGGAGCCCCTCATCCTCAAACATTACAGCAATATTGCACCTGTTCAAATACACTGGTAAGAACTTGTGCACTATCATAACACTTAGTGTTATCCCTTGAATACACACAGAAATATATATGTTATGAATATTTTGGATTGCTTTTCTCCATCAGGTGTAGTGCCACTAATCCCACACCCTATGATGAGATACGGCCTACCTTCCTGAACCCAGTCAAAGACACAGCATCTGACACAGAGAGCATCCCCAGCCCAAGCACTTCTCCTGTCCTGGCCCGAAGACACTATGGAGAGTCTATCACCAATTTGGGCAAGGCCAGCATACTGGGTAAGACACTATGATAACTTTTCAAATTCTGATACAAACTTAGCTCTGATAATGCACATGACTGGACGGGTCATGTCAAAATCAGCATCAGTACAAAGTATATCTGATAGTTTTAGGGTTACACAGAATCACTATGTATTATTGAAAATTTCAGCTCTGAAACTGCGAGTTTTATGTGGTTCATAACTGCATATTTGTTCAGAAGACTCGAATACAACCAAAACGGTCTCATATTCAACTATTATAAATGTGTGTGAAATGTATCTGGGGTGGAGGAGAAAGGATATTCTGTTCTCAATAACATGAAGGTCTTCCATTGGATTACAACTCTGTGTCAACAGGGCCATCATGTGGAGAGATGGAGAATTGATACAAAAACACTGTGGTCCCCTGTACTTTTAAATAAATAGTTGTTTTTTTGTTTTTTCTATCTCTCTTTTGTCTTGTTCTGAACTACATTCCACTCAGCTAACCTCTTATTTTTTCTCTCCCTTCCATCCATACTCCCTCCCTGTAGGAGCGGCAAGCATAGGGAAGGGCATCGGAGGCATCCTCTTCTCACGTTTCTCACGCTCCAACAGCCAGCCCTCAGTGTCATTAGGACTTGAGGGAGGGGTCAACACTGAAGAAGAGGAGCAGAAGCGGACAGAAAGTCAGTCTGCATACGGCCTCTCCACCATGATTCGACCGACCTCACCTACTGCTGACACATCATGTTAGTTCATATATTATACCTGCCCAGCACCAAGCAATCATAGAGAAAGTCTCACTTTTGTTTTGCTGGTAGATAATTTATACATTTAAAGCATGTTGGGAAAGTATTTTTTATTACCTGACAAATGTATTTTGTGGAAATAACAACGATGTCTCTGTTTCTGTCTTCAGTGGAGCTGGAGCGGCGCATCGACTTTGAGCTCCGAGAGGGTCTGGTGGAGAGCCGCTATTGGTCAGCAGTGACCTCACACACGGGCTACTGGTGCTCACATGACATAGCACTCTTCCTGTTGACCTTCATATATAAGCAGAAGAACATGCCCTCTGACCCAGCAGAAGATAACCTGGAACCAGACTGAGGCAGCACATTAATTGCAAAATATACACACTTGAATGGTTTCATCTTTTTGACAAGATGCAAAACTAGACTTCATTCTTTTTTTTTTTTTCATGCAGACAAACTGTTCAAATATACTAATAATCTTTTTTTTCCTGTATCTCTCTGTTCTCCAGCTCTTTGAACACTTGGGAATCATTACTGACAAACTGACTCATACTTTCATTCCAAGATGTGCATTTGTGTCTCTTTTTGTGTAGTTTGTACACAATCTCTCACCCTAAGGGTGACAGTATTGGACCAGGAACCCCTAAGGAGGTGCACCCTTTGCCAGTATGACCACAAGCTACATATAAATGTGGAATATGAGTCTAAAGAGTTTATTGCACCCAGTTGCAGAAAGTTCTAGCTTCATCCCTAAAACGTCAAGCAGCCTGTTGATTAAGGATCCATAAGTTTCCTATTAATCACAGCATCAGTGCTTCAATCCAGCCTCTCTTCTACAGACTCAGTCCAGAGCCTTGTAACACAGTTGCCTGATCCCCGGTCACTGAGGCTGTCAGTTCTGTGTCTGATCTTTTTCACCTTTTCTTTGACATGGTGGAAGCAAAAGTAGAATTGTCAGGAAATAATTTAGTTTTCGTTATCTTTAAAATGAACCTTTAGCAACTGTATCTGAAAAACTTAACGCTAACAAGCAAGTGCAATGCCTTTCAAAATTAGCCAAACATTGTAGAATATTTCTTAGTTTTTCTGAACAAACCTTAGGGCATTATCCCTTTAATAATGTTTTGGAAGTCTGAGGAAAACATAACAAATATGCTACTTTTAATTTGTTTTTCTTCCTCTGATGATTTTTTTTTTTTAAACATTCGCCTCTTTTTAACATCATTTGACTCTTAAAATAGATATGCACCATTAAAACATTTTTATATAATGTACAGTTAGCTAAAAGAGAATTTTCTCACAGCTCACCACCTTACATTATTGCAGTCTCCACGTGACATTAGCAGAGGTTTACAACCACATGAGGCTTGTAACCTAACATGCATATCGCCGCCCTTACACAAGGGATAGACATGTACAGTTATTGTCTTACAGAGTTTATGAATCCAAATCTACAATTCTCTTGATGATGTCATTTAACAGACGAGATGTCTCGCTCAAAATAATCCCATTCACTCAAACTAATTTCAGTCGTTCTGTATTAGGGATAAGTTAAGAGGGAATTCTCAGTGCTCATACCTTTTTATATTGATATCTAGATTAAATCAGAGGAACTAGATGTATTTTTTCTTAAATATTTTTCCTAGCGATTTTCAGGCTCTTGCAGATATGAACCTGGATCTCATCTCGAGAAATGGGATTCAAACTTGTGGCCAAATAAAATTTATGTGTCTAGCTTGCTTTAGTAACATTAAGTCTGGTTCATACTCCATGAAACAGCAATTGGCCTGGGGTAAAAGTAGCTTCTTTTTTATTTTGAGGCTTTTGTGGTACATTGCAAACAAAAGTTAATTGTATCTCACACTTTCCCCTTGAGAGAAATGGGTCCTTTTATTTTTACGTGGGTTTTTAGTCTTAAAATTTGTGTTTTCCAATCGTTAGACATGTGATTTCCTAATTGACACTATTTGCAAATTTAGCCCAAAATCAAGAAAACGTGGACAACTGAAGACAGTGAATTATGATTTTACTTTTCCAAAAAAAAACTTGCTGGTTATCACAAATCTTGCCTTGGGTTTGTCAGAGCATATATAAGAACTTTTCTCCAATCATGACGCCGTGTATGTTATATTTTTTCTAACGTCCTTTTCACAAACACACCCAGTAACAATTATGCAGAAGTTTAAGCTTACTCACTTTGCATGGTGTCATATTAACCGTATGTCGATATTGGAAGAAGACATTGCAGAGAGTGCCAACCCACATCTAAAAACTTTGTGTTTGTCATGACTACAAAACCACACATGATGAAAATGAAATCATTTATGAGACATTTGCAATGGATGAAGAAGTGGAACTACCCTCAAATGAATCATTGTGGAGTTACATGTGACAGACTTGATTATTGTCATTGTCAAATTTCCTTTGTGTCCTACTTGTTAATATTATCGTAGTTATCAAGAGCTTATTCTAATTTGCTATGGTGCAAGCTGCTGCTTTACTGTTCCACACAATCAAGGCCTGTTGTTGACTGATCCACCAGTGAATGGAAACCAGTTCTTGGTGTCAAAAGTCTGTGTTATGTGTGCAAAGGCCTACTGACTGAAACCAGACTGCCTTTTTGATGATCGGGTGACAGAAAAGTCTGGAAGTAGTAAAAGAAGCAGGGACAAATAAGGGAGTGTTTTGAAAGTGTTTCTATATCTGATCTGGTGGATCTTGCACATTCATCAGCTATGAATTGCACAAAAATAATGTAGAGAAAACAGCCCGTTGTTGATTTTATTTATTCGTTTCTGGCGAGCATGTGTTAGAATGCAGTGACAGATGCAGAAAAGCAGTCAGCGTTTTTAACGTACTTTGGAGGGCATGCATGTAATTTACCTTTTTGAGACCTTTTTAGAAGTGTAATGCAAAATACAAAGGACAGTCCCATCGTTGCCTCTGCATCTTTAAATCGCACTGTGTGGGTTCAGACACAGCAAACGCACACTGACGGAGTGTGGACGGACCAGCTCAACAATAACGACAATGTTTCTGCCAGTGTTTGTGATTTGGCTGTGTGGTTCCAAAATGTACAATGTGAAATTTTGCACAATTTCCATTAGAACAATTCTTGATTAAAGCACAGATTTGCAACTGTGTTCACTCGAAACTGGAGAGCATTACAGAGGAATCTGTGTAGACACGTTGTAAGGTTGACTACAGCATTTTGAATGATGACAGTATATTTTTCTTGTTAAAAGGCACCACAAGCATCAGGGAAACGTCTACTGTAACTTGTTTTGTAGATTCAACACTGTTGACACCGGTTTGAAGCCATTATCCAGTAAAAAAAAAAAAAAAAAAAAAAATCAAGTAATGTCACAAGTGTACCGTCAGTCTTTACAGTAAAATGTTTAGATCTTATAATAAGGAAGGAAGGACCTGCAGCCATATGTAATCAGTCATTGGGTGAAAAAGAGAAACGCATTACAATTTACTGTGGGTGTATTGAATGAACTGTGTTAAATTTTGTGTCAGGCACCACTGTTGCTCTAACTTTGAATGGATGTCCGGGAAATTGTTCTTTGTCTGTCCCTAGAGCTGTGCAATAACCCATGCCTGTAATGGATTCTAACTGCCATCCAAAGCACTGTATTTATTTCCTTTTATTAAAAGCATTTCTTTTTTGGATACAATGACTGCTCTTTTCTTATTCTGTCATATCGCACAGATAATAGACAAGGAAAACTGTTGAATTTGGAATCTGTTTATGCCGTCACGTAGGAGGAGGTCGGAATCATCAGAGGAAAACGGTGTCATTGCTCATTTCCAGGCTGATTTCGGAGGACAATGGAGCTATTTGTTCGTCTGAAACTCAGATCAGATTCTTTCCGAGGCGCCCCCTGATGTGAATAACAAAGCTGACTTATAGATCATGAATAGGCCGTATTGTGATCCACCAGCAGTTGTGGCTTCAATAGGAGTCACTAGCACTTTAATGCAGTTCAGCAACATCTGCAAAGGCCGGGGCTCACAGATGGGACCAATTAGAACAGAGGTGATTCTCATAAATAATGCAATAGGTCCTGCTGTTCTGTGTTTGACCAGGAGAGGTCAGCCATCTATAGGTAATACTGGAACAAAGACTCTTATTGACCATCTGTTGTCCAGAGCTCTTTCTCAATCCTTGTTTCCATTTATTGCCCTTAGCTAACTGAACTATTTTGACAGTTGTTAATGCTCTTAATTCTGATTTTGTGCCTTGATCATTTGTGTTTGTAGGTCAGTAAGATGTTAAATTGTCATAAAATACATGAAAAGTTTGATTATATGTCATTTCACTTGAATACCCACTCAAACATCATACCAACTACGGTCTAAACGATTTTTGATGATTTTTCTTTTTAAAGGCAACTCATGCCGACAGTGTAGATTTCTTGAAGGCCTCTCCTCACGTCGTCCTCCTCTCTCCCTCCTCTCGTCCCTCCTCATTTACATCAGCAGCCAAGTCAGCTCCCTATCTGACTCTCCTGCACTGCATCTGACTGACTCAAATGTTTACTCTGCAATTAAAACACAGCCTATAAAAGGCAATGGGTTCGGCTGCCAGACACTGACGAGGGGGTCAGAGCTGCGGGGAGAGAGGTTATAAATTGCTTTGATGCCGACCGTAGTCTAAAGGCCCAGATTCCTGAGTTGAGGATTGGAGCTCTTGAGCTGGATACTTGGAGCTGAGCGAGTTCACCGGAGGCCTGAGCCAGAAACGCTGATGATTCATGGGTCTTTACTGCAGACTGCTTGGATAGCGTGTGTATGAGTGTGTATTGTGCTGCTGCTCTGGAAAGAAAGGAGGCAGCAGCCTTTCTCTTCCCTTTTCCTCCAAACTTGTCACTTGTGTGATGATTTCATTAGATGCACATATACAGTAAAATGCCATTACTCATCTGCAGCAGCGAAGACATGAGCAACAACCTGCAGACAATGTTATCTTCAGTTTACCGGCATTTGACCGATAAAGACATTTTGTGAAATTCATACACACATGCATGCTTTCTTCACAGACGCTGATCATTTATAACCAAATCTCCCATTCCCGTTTTGAATTGGGTGCAGGGAAAGAAAGGGTTAAAATGCTAAACACAACGTGATGCAGACCTGCACAAGACTCTTTTCTCATAGTTACAGGGCTATATTGGGAGACTGTTAAAGATTGGTGTAGATGTCTACAGTCTATTAAAAAAATCAAAGTGAACTGTTATTGAGTTTCTGTAATGTAATGAGATCCTGATATAATAACTGACCTTGTGTGTGAGTTAAGTATAATTTTAAACGCAGTAGAAAATGGGTGTGTGACATTTATATGTGAACGTTCCGCAAAGATGAAGCAACTACGTGTATTAATTTACTCCAAGATCCCCTCCAGGCACGTTGTAAGATACAGTACATAAAGAATACTCTGCTTGGAATAATAATATGTGGCTAATATGGTTTATCCACACAAAAAAAAACTCCAATGACCTCATTAAAATCCTCAAAAGTCCTTCTCCCTCATTGAAAAATCCAGAAACGATGAATATACAAATGTTGTTCATTTCAAAAGTTTAACTACTGGACACAAGATGTCTCCTACTTCACTGTAAAGTCAACTCTCGCTGTTTGTGCACTGGAGGCTTCAAGTTTCCCCCATCACAGTTGTGTAAGTTGCATATTGAGCTTCCAAACTGGTTGTGATGTCACAAATCATGCTTACATGCCACACTCTGCACATACATCATTCTGCACAGTGGAGCTCAAACATCCAAGCGAAGTAAAGCGAAACACATTTTTGAGTGGAAGGCGACTCTAACTACAATTGGAAACACTGGTTCTCCATTTTGTGAGAAGTTATATTTATATTACTCTCCAGAAGAAGATTTCATCTTAGATAAAGTGATGAAATATTATGTATGCCTGTAGTTTAAATCCCCCAACAGTATGTGAAGCAGTTCATAGACATAGTTCCACCTGGACCAGCTATAACATTACAGTAAAGTGCTCTTTGGATATATGTGATGTGTCAGGAATGAAAGCAGATTTCTGTATACCCTGGCTAATTTCTACCCTTCATATTCTTCCGCTGGGTCTTTCAGTCAAAAAGAGGAAATCTTATTTACAGCTGGGGGGATTTTGGTGAAACTTTTCAGCCATTAAAACTGTAAAAGTGACTAAAACAAAATGTCTTGTTATTGTGTGCTGTTGCTCCCGGGGCTAAAGACCCAGAGGTCCCTGGATGCTGCTGCTGCTGCTGCTACTACTGCTGCGAGCCTCA
Organism: Scomberomorus guttatus; assembly: GCA_038419695.1. Lineage (NCBI taxonomy): Eukaryota > Metazoa > Chordata > Actinopteri > Scombriformes > Scombridae > Scomberomorus > Scomberomorus guttatus. The sequence continues at coordinate 11,683,751 of CM076455.1, forward strand.
ACACTATTGCCATAAAAGGCAGCTTAAAGTCTTAACTGCATGTCCATTATTCCTGCCACAAATGGTTGGATTTTCTACTATTAAATACTGCAGTTTGACAAAATACAACACACAGGATATTTAGTTATAGCAGTGGTACTCAAAGTGGGGTCTGGGGACCCCCAGGGTCCTTGAAGGTGTTCCAGGTGGTTCCCAACAAAAAGGAGAATAATTTAGTTTCACTATAATTCCATCCATAAGTAACTCAATGACTCAATTGTATGACTATTTTGGTCATGGGTTTCACACACTGTCTGTAATAAAACATCTAAAAGCAAAGATCTTATCAGATGGGGGTCTGTGGTCTAATTTGTGTCAGTTTAAGGGTCTTTGACATGAAAAAGTTTGATTTATTGTATTTTCTATGATGTTTTAGTGAGTCATTTTTAATACTGACACTAAAACACATGTTTGTTTTTTCTTGTCTTTATTAAATTACAGAAGTTGAAAAATTGGCAGATAATTCTTCAGGCTGAATATCAGAGCAAATTATTTATCTGATTTAAAAAAAGCAAACAAAAAAACAAACAAAAAAAACAAACGAATGTATTCCTACAAAATGGACATAATAGGTAAAAAAAGGGAGATTTAATCCACTATTCACGCACGCACACACATTCCCTGTGAAAGCCTTGAGTGTGTGTGTGTGTGTGTGTGTGTGTGTGTGTGTGTGTGAGTGTGAGGTGACAGGGGGGACCAGTAGGCGACCAGAAAAGCTCCCAGTATGAAAGGAAAAGTAGGATTGGAGCAGTGACGTTATCCGCTGCTGGAAAGAGGGAGGGAGAAAGAGGGACGGCTGGACTCCATTAAGCCGAAGCTTGCAGGAAAACTGTTTGGGATACTTCACTTCTTCAGCGAGTTTTTCGGGGATTTCTCTCTGTTTTTGTCATCTGAAAAAACTTTATACATGATCTAAGGAGGGGGGGACTTGCTCTGTACCGTGTAGTCGACTGTTTTAGTGTGTTTTTTTTGTCTTTGTGAAGGTGAGTACACAGATTTAAATGTTCGTCCTTTAAAGCTTTGCTCTTTCGCCGCTATGAAATATGAAAACGTTGTAGCTTTTTTTTTTTTTTTCGCCCCCCCACACCCTCTGTTGTTGTGGTTATACCGCTTCTGCTACACGTATAACCCCACGCTTCAATTAACAACTTTCCCCGCAAATTTTAGCGGGTTTCTTCGCTTTTAGACACACTTTCCAGTGAAGTTAACTGCTGTAACCGCCGACTGACTGAGTGTGCATGCAGCCGGGGAGCTGCTGTACGGGCTCTGCTTACATAATTAACCTCCTCTGCCTATTTGTAAGAGTGCCTTTACCGTTATTTTTAACAGGTGAATCGGCACATTTGCGGAGAGAATAGCTGCCAAAGGTCCTTGTTGAACTTGTAGCCGCGGGCCTAGTCTTTGTTCCGCCGTGTTTATTGATTAGACGGCTGTTTTGATCTGCAGGCCACTCTCTACTGGACATCCTCAGATCAAAGAATGACAGATAAGCTATAATGTAACTTCTTGGCGGCGACTTCACACAACAGGGCGCGTCTGATTCCCCGCAAGGAGCACTACAACAGTAGATGTATAGATTTATTCTCCTTCAGGGTCAAACGTTCATTAGCTTAGCTAAGTCACCTAATGTGTTACCACTGTAGTATTGCCATAACTGTGTTCCAGTGTCGGAGGAAGCATATCATCCTTCTCTACTTTATCAGCAGGGACATATATTTAGTATCAAATTACTTACAATGATAAACTGAACCAAACCTTTGATGGCGTATATAATTTTATATATCAATTGAGAAGCTGTTTATGGATAAGCTAATATTAACAGTCCAGTGTATTAGAATACGTGCCATATCAAGAAACGTCATCACATTGATGCTAAAATCATACTAAACTTGCAACAGTAGCCCACAATGATTTCCTGCAGTGTCCTAAAACACCCAGTATCTTCTATTAAAGGGCCACTCCAGAGATTTAGTTTTGTGCTTCTGTGAAGTTGGGGGACTTGCAAGAGATGAATTTGGAAAAAAATTCAAAAACACTGGATCCTACATTTCCCATAATGACGCCCAATCGCATTTTTTTTTTGGTTAAATCCTCAGTGTCTGGTAAATGTCGGTGTATCATTCATACTCTACGCCTCCAGTGAGTAACGCAGGCTTTCTATTACAAATCTGTAGTCTCCAAGTCCGAGCTGAGATAACTGTGATGGCATCATTATGACACCATCGAGGTTACTTTATCCAGACTTTGGAAAGCTCCTCCAGAGCAACAGAAGACTTTAAACAAGAGTTTCACAAGCTGATTAGCACCAGCAACGACTAGTAAACTGACTTTGTGTGCTGGACTGCCACTGTATACTGTAAATGGTTATGGCTAAACATCTGATTTATATTACATTATACAGTTGGGTAGTTTAATCTAAAACAGTGCATCGTTTTATTAACTGATCTCATTTTGAATGTAAAATCTCAACTGCAAATCAATGAGAAACAACTGTCAGATAGACGCAGAGGAGAGGCTCCAGAGGGTCAAAAGGTTCAACTGTGGCTCTGTTTGACAGGATGGCGCTGGATGGGATCCGGATGCCCGATGGCTGCTACGCCGACGGGACGTGGGAACTGAAGATGCATGTTACCGACCTCCACAGGGACGTGTCGCTGAGGGTCACCGGGGAAATCCACATAGGCGGAGTGATGCTCAAGCTCGTGGAGAAACTAGGTATGAGTGCACGCTGCAGTCACGCCGCGGTCGTAGTGATTGATGGCGGCTTTTGAAAGCGGCTTATCTCATGTGTAATAAACAGCCTTGAGCAGAGTCTTAGTAGACTACTTTGAACGCATGAGTCTGCAGATTTAGGATGCATTCCATTTGTACAGACTGGATATGGATCTGGTCAAAGCAACGAAAGCCCTTTCTCTTGACCTCTAACTCTGTACCTTCCTGCCTTAGCATAGCAGAATTTCTGTGTGTGTCAATGGCTGACTATCTGTTCATATTTGTTAGGCAATAAATACCTCTCTTCTCAAAATAGTTTCCATTCTGAGAAGTGAAATTCCACTGTGTTAACACCAGTCTTTTTCATGCAAAAGTACAAACTGTTTCTGAATACAGGCCAAATTCAAGAGCAGACATTATTCAGCTCGGAACTCCAAAGTATGCTTTTCTGAGACGAAATCGGGAGACGGCAGTTTGTTTAAGGACAAGTGAAGCAACACTATTTTCTGTGGATAAAAAGGGAACCTGTTGTACAGACTATTTAATGAGTGCGGAAACGCAGCCTTTGTTGTTTGGAACCAGGTTAAGCTCTTCTGGTTGGTCTGGACTTGCAGAGGTTTAGATTCCTCTTTCTTACCCTGCAGCGTATATGGGTCAGTAACCCAAGGTATAAAGAAACCATACACAAGCACCCCCCCCCCCCTCCCCCCACTAGATCATGCACTGTTCTGTAACTGCAGTTTTGCACTTGACAAGTCTGGGTGCAAGTAAGCATAAGAGTCCTCTGTTCCAGCCACTTGAACACTGCCCTGTTTCATGGAGGCTGGAGAAAGGTCAGTGGTGGTGGCAGCGCGATTTGGGAGTGACAGTGTGTTGTGTGTGTGTGTGTGTGTGTCGATGGTGCTTGAAAGCTCTACATTCCTGCAGCGCTCCAAGGTTTTATTCCCTGCCCATGCTCCCGTTTTTAGCTCTCCTGTTTGAGCGCCACATAATTGAGGTCTTTGTTCTCTGTGGTCGTCTGCGCCGTGCGGCATCTACGCTGGGCGAGTGCAGCGTTGCAGCCGCGTGTGGGACGACATGAATTCATTGGTCCTCCCACCCTGACCCCCACTCAAGGCCTGGCCTTATCCAGCGTATGAGTTGTGTTGATGCTGTCTGGTTGAAGGGTATGACTTTTCTTAATATAACACCTTCTCCAAGGTGTAGAGTGGGGGAAGTCCTTCTTTTAGTGGTTGCTCTTTGTGTAAAAAGACTGTAATACATGAAGGATAACAGCATGGTACTTTTGTAACAGTTTTTTATTTCTATAGAAAGTAAAATGATCAAATGGTATCAGAGATGTGATTGCATGATTGCAATCCTCTTTAGGATGGGAGTTGACTGTTTTTCCTGATTTCTGTTTTCCTTTTCTTAAGGATATAGCTTTTTTTTCTGATGACTTGTCCTTTTTTTATCTGCTCTGGAGTCCGGTGGTTTTCACGTCCACAGTTGACAATGGTTTTGATTTGTTGACCACGGTTGGTTGTTGGCTGTTAGTGTGCTGAAGCGCAATAACAGGACATGGGTGTGCGTGCTTGTTTATCAAAAAAAGTACAGTAATTCTAGCCTTGAGTTACTATTCTTAGCCATATTGATATCCCTTTCTCATTATCATGCTACTACTTCCATTATGGCCGTTAAATTAGCACGCTGTAGTAAAAGTAGTAGACTAAAGCAGAACTTTCGCAGTGACATTAACAAGGTGAATGTGGGGACATTTCATTTCACTGCCGTCTCCCTGCTGCCCTCCGTCAACAGGTCATTTAGCATTGTAATCATTAACCCATCCACAACAAGGGTTTTCCACATGGCCACACTCTGCAGCAGACTGCACTCTGTTCGTGTCACACACATTATTGTGTGCTTGGAACAAGCAGTGAAGATTATGTTTTCAGTAGCCCAGAAAATACATATTTACTTAAGATTGTTATTATTGACAGTTTAGAGCAGGCTCTTGATTGAAATTGGTGAAAAGAAATGACATCAAAGTCATCTGGTCCATCATGTAAAAACAAGACCAAACTTATGTTTTTTTGTAAGTTCTACATGTGAGTTACTGAGTTACTTTATGAGGTTAAGGAAAATGGTAAGGAAGCTGTTTTCATGTGACTAACCCCTCTGTGGGTCTTTCTGTTGTCAGTAACCTACTTTAAATACCTCCCAGAATTCACTGGTGACAGTGCTGCGCAGCCCTCACTGAACACCTCTCATTTGGATATGGTGGTTACACAGAGACCGTCCACGTGTAAACGTACATGTACACGTACGCGACGCTGTGAGACGGGACACGTAGATACCACAGAGTTTTGGCAGACAGTGCGTCAGTCTCGCACTAAAAGGACATCCTGGTGCAATGACAAATCTCTGTAAGACCCCCCCCCCCCCCCTTTTCTGTCTCTCAGCCTCTCACACTCCAAATGAAGGACCTCTTGTGATTCAGTAATTGCTGACAGTGCTCAGTTTTTTCTTTTAAAACATGGACTTTTGTTGCTGTATGCTGTTTTTTTTCCTTTTACTGTGAACATATATGTGCACTACATGTGCTGACATCAGCTATCCCCTGTACACTGGACAGTGTTCTCATTATTAGTATTTGTGCATGTGTTTCATGGTCGTGTGTGTGTGTGGGTGTGTCTTGTCCACATGTATCCTGCTTCCATCATTCAACTGTGCTGCGGGTCTCCCGCCCACATCGCAGGCTCAGATGGCCTTCGATAATGGATTAAATAGACAAATGCCAGGAAGGCACTTAGCTATTGATCACAGCGGAGAACGCTGCTTCCACTTCCCCCTGCAACCCTTCAAGAGAACCGTATTTAAAGCCGGGCTGATTGACCACCCTCTGGTCCCCCACTCTCGTAATCCTTTCATCCTTCCATCGCTCTCCACCATTGGTGCCTTGTCTGACTTTGTTGATGTTTTCCAAAAGCGCCTCTAAAAGCTAATGTTGTGCCATTTAGAAGGGGGAAAACAAATATTGCACAAACAACATTAGCCGGCGGGAGTTTTATTGGATTTGAAGGGATTGTTCCCAAATTACATAGCTCTTAGAATCTGAAAACTGTGGCTGTACAGTAAGTGCTTGTGCTGTCAATACAGTGCTACTTTGCATGCGCTAAAGGTGGAAAGGCCAACTTTTTTGTTAATGGTGTACTCCATGCCCCTCAAGACTATCAAGACTATCAAGTCTATGGATAAGAATAACACATTTTAGTTAATTGCGTAAACCACCGAAGACGCACGTTTTGCGTGCCAATGTCGTAGCAGTTACACTACTGGAGGCGCCCTGGTTGTATTGGCTCTGCTTAGCGTCAACAAGACAGCTGAGGGTAGGGGGGGACTGGATGGAGAAGAAAATGGGAGGGAAAGAGAGACGAGTCATAGAGGGGAGGGAGATGTGAGCCCTTCTCTCTCTGTCTCTCCCGTCTCGTTGTGACGTTAGCCACGCTGCTAGAATTCCATAAAAGTCTTCGATGAAGCAGGAAATGACTTCCAGGGTTTGGCATGTTGTTCTCTGGTCGCTGCCGTCATTGCTGGATTCTCTGCTGCCTGCTTCATCCACCTCCCCCTCTCTTTGTCAACCCTCCCTCTTTTCAGTTCGCCCTCTTTCTCTCCGTTTTCAGCCCCCTTTCTCATTCCCTCGTTAATAAAAAATACAGTCAGTGGAAAATATTATTATTTTGATTTGCTTTTTTTTTTAAGTTTTGGCAGCCATGTGTGTATAATTGACACTTTCCAGCCACGTAGCAAGGTCTAGTAATCAATAGGAAACACAAAAGGACAGATTGTTCACTGTCTTAATAGCAGAAATCCACTATGGTTTCTGACCCAGGTTCATGTACGCTGGCTATTCAATGTTCCATAAATAGAACTCAAGCAAACTAATTGGTCTAGTGTGAGTCTGATAGTTCATGCGGTTGTTTCCAGTGAGGGGCCTGCAGTTTTTTTTTTTTTTTTTTGGCTGCTGCACCACCAGGCAGCCACACAGAACTTTCCCCACATGTCAGAGAAAATGTGTGTTTTGTATTTGCGATGACCTACATATTCACATCGCAGTTGATCCAGTGAATGTCATCATCTCACATTCATTTCGATTGTGTTTGAGCAATCAGTGTATTTGTAGTTACGCTGAACTTTTATTTTTCCTTTTCTACAGCTCTATTCAAGAGGCACATTGAACAAAACACCAGCGACGGTTTCAGACCTGTAGTTTGATTGCTCTGGTCTGAACCCGGGGATGAGCTGGTAAACTTGTTTTCCCCTTGGCTCAGTTTCTTTTCACACAGAAAGACAATTCAAGTAAACCAAAATGCATCGCTAGAAGCCACCAGAGAAAGCCTGAATTAACTGGACTAAACAATGCAGGTCTGAAAACACTTATATTGTTCAGTTGGAATTGTCTTAGATGTGACTTTAATGTTTCCTTTGAGCAACTTTGTTTTTTAAGATAATGCTTCACTGTGTGAGCTATGTGAAGGATGCCAAGAAGGCTCACACATGCTGCCTGCTGGAGGCTGTGGTGACAGAGGTAGGCTTCGGTTTGACAATGGAGCGCAGGTTTCATTAGGAAACAGACGCGATTTAACACAGGATGCTGAACTTCCTCTGGGCTTTTTTTATGCGCCTTCTCCCTTCTGCCTTCCTTGCATTCCCGCCTTCCTGTCCTCTGTGTTTATGGCATTTTTTTTTTTTTTTTGAAGGATATAACTGTGTTGGGCTGAGGGAAAAGATGGGTATTCAGTCCCTGCAGAGAGTGAGATCAACCGCTGAGATAGTCATATCTTTCCTGGTGATGTGAGAGCTTTACATTCAGTATTGTACATCAGGAGCACATTCCTACTCCTCATATCATTCCCTCATGACGCACACTTTAGATGTATCGCTGTGCCTAATGAGACTCATTGATCGTGACTGTGAAGCCATCCTGAAGGTCTGGTATCACGAAGTGAGAAATGGCCCGGCAGCGTGTGTGATCATCTTGCTCTCTAATCTCTCTGACAGGAAGTAGTTAGCCTAAGTAGCGGTCCTGCCCTGGCCAGAGCTTTCCTGTTTCGCTTGCGAGATGCTGCAGTCAGTGATTGTGCTGTTCTTTACTCAGACTTCCACATATGGTCACACGTAGACCCTTGGCCTATATATTTACATTCCTAATCAGTGTTTCCCATATTTATATTGTATCGTTCAGCCCGCACGAAGAGATCTGTTCTGGGTCTATTTTTTTTTTCTTCCTTTCAATGTTCTGACTGGCCATGCAGCTGAATGAAAAGTTATCCTGTCATACCATACCATACCATACCATACCATACCATACCATACCATACCATACCATGCCATGCCATGCCATGCCATGCCATGCTTAATGCTAAAGTATCTCATGATGCATTATTCTGAACAAGGTTGTAGGCTTATTTTTGAAATGCACAGCATGATCAAACTGCCATTTATGAAATAGCTATTCCGGTATTGTTCGTTCACTTTCATGGAAGAACCCTCTGTGTTTGTTAAGGAAGATTTCATATATGTTTGGCATCTTGAACATGCAGTGGAGCAAACTTTCATGGCTCCTCTGGGAATCGGAGCCTGTTGCTTTTTGTCCCTCTCACCTTCCTGTAGTGGCAGGCAGCACAGTGGATCCAGTGAAAGGAAATGTTGGAACACCACGCACCTGTGGTGTCAATGGAGTAAACTGATCTGGAGTTTTTTGTTTAGGTCTTCAGCCGACATTTCATTAATTTCAAGCTGTCCCCGCCCTCGCAGCCTGTCTCTGTACACTCCCTTTCACAGAGCAAAGCAACTGGAGAGGGGTTTGTTTTCACAATGGCGCTTTATTACAGCAGTTTATCGGACAGAGTATAAATTATGTAAATTATTTCAGTTATAGCTCCGACACTCGTTTCATTCTCTTATTTCCTCCACAGCTGGTGTCTAAAAATGATGAAAATGGCTATCACAAGTCATCAAAGTCTGAAGTGATGTCGTGATCGCTTATTTGGTGTGATGAACAGTCCAAGAAAACTCAAAATATACAGTTTTATTGTCAAATAAAAGCAGCAAATTCTCACGTTTGGAAAATGCGCAGCCAGGAAATGATTCATTTACAGCCACAAATATTCAGAAATCTCTCTTTACTGTGTAGGTTCTCCTCTGGTTTGCTAGAGAGATGCAACTAGAAGCTGAAGAGCATCAGAGCTTCCTGTTGTCCAGCTCACGAGGACATCAGTGGGATGGCTTAATCACAGTCCCAAGGGTGCCTTCTGGCAGGATACATAGATGGATAGAAGGACAGATGAATATTGTCTATCTGCTCCATTGATCTTAGTCCCAGAGTTTCTTTGTAATGTCATTATTCCACCGGGTCCCTGAACGCTTAATTGTATAAAGCTGTGTCAGGGCGGAGGGGGAGCACCACCACTGTTTTGCTGTGTTTGGAATATGACACAAATGGATACAAACTATCTGTCTCTAAGGACGTTTCCTCTAATAGCCCTCTGGCCTCTCCTAATGCATCAAAGCCAGCACTGTTGCACTCCCTTCTTAGTCTAACAGGACGGATGCTCCTAGGTTTTCTTTTAAGATTTTCAGATCCACTCCACTCAAAAGAAAATGTGTTTATTGCCTTTCACTGAGAGCCTACTTCAGCCTCCTCCGCCTCACCTGCACAGTACGCCTCCATATTGACACAACTCTCCTCTTGTCTACCTCAGTTCTATTTTCTCATCCTCTGGAGCTCTCAGGTGAGCCGAGATGTGATGTGATGCATGGCTTACCCTGAACCATAGCCCCAGCTTAGCCTGTATTCTTTAGGCTATATATATATATATCGGCATGCTATTGGGGGTTTCCAGCCATGACCTTATAAGATCGTACGTATGATCAGCCGCCTAAAATGGCAGCATTACAGTAAGTGTCTCTTTGTCTAAATGCTTTGTCAGGTAAGGTTTGACAGCTTGAAAGGTTTCAGGCAGCATCTGGGTCTAAAAGGTGCTGTGTTCTGCATATTTAATGCCTGTGATAAATGGTCTGTTTGGTGTTTGATAGACTATTGGCAGGAAGCTTAGCTGTTGTGTAATAAACGACTGAAATAAGCCCAGCTAACCTCATTCAACTCAGGCTGTCAATGGTGAGCACTTGAGTTTTAATGGTTGGTGAATACCTCGGGGACATAGCTGGGCTAGATCAGCGCATTAGTCAATGATTTCATCTCAACTGGTGTCCAAGGTGGAACATGTGCACAGCAAGTATGACACGAGTTGTTTGCAAAAAGGCCGTCTTGGATTGAGTTTACTATCTGTCCAAAAACCGGTTTCACTGCTTTTTTAGATACCAGTTCTGCGATAATGACTACTCGATGCTGTATGCATTGTCTTTAGCACAAGCCCAGGTGCTGTTACATACACTGTATCACTTCAATCTCCCTCTATAATCCCCTCCTTATCACGTCTGCCATACAGATATTGTCATCAGCTGTCTCTATCAAACCTGTTGTATACATGTTAGGTATCTGATGTTGATACTATCTAGCATGACTGCACGAGCTAGTGAGTGCCTAAAGGCCATTTACAGTAGATCTAATTTAAGCACTGCGCAGGACAGTTGCTTCCTGTATCTTTGCTTGTCAATACCGACCTTCACCCTGCTTCAGACGTGGAATATATTTAGAAAGAGAAGAGCTTTCATGTTGTAGAAGGGGATAAACTGTGCATGTGTTTGAGAGAGAGAGAGAATAAGACTGACAGTCCTGCAGGTCTGTGTCTTTGTTGTGTATGAAAACAAGTTGTCGTCTCGCACTGCTGCCCCCGTGGTGTCAGCCAGGAGTCACCAAGGAAACGGCAGGACCCGCCTCATCCGCCTGAAATGGTTTTTATCAGCTGATGGCTGAAAATGACAAAGCCTTGCACTTTGTGACCGTGGTTATTACTGACAGCTATTTAAAAAAAAAAAAAAAAAAAAAAATTAAGAATCTGCACACACAGTGAAAAAGTCCTGACCTGTAAGGATGTCATCTCTTAAATCTTCTCCATCAGTGGTGCTAGAGATGAGCCCGGATTTTGCTTCAGGCATCAGCTGACGATCACAGCATTGCTGGTCGAAGCCTAATAAAAAGTAGATATGAATCATCGAGTGCACGTGGAACAGCAGGGCTTTTTTTTCCTTCTAGCTTGAAAGCTCAGTGTGACATCTAGGCATGACTGCAGGGTGTTCTGTTAGCAGATTTGAAATGGTTTTCTCATCCAGCATGTATTATTAGCATTTTGAATGATGAGAAAATCAACTCATGACTCAAAGACAGCAACAGCTGGCTGCTGAAACATCTACTTTCTGTTTTTTGTCCCAGGCGTAGAGGCAGTTTCTTTTTACAGAGAAGATGAAATTGGAAATGCTATTGATATGTTTAGTATTTTTTTGTGTATGTAGAATTTTGACTTCCCTCCTCCTCACGCTTGCTGTCACCTGCTCGCTTTCCAGTTAGTGCTTCTCCCCTGTCCTCCGCTCATCATCCTCATCTCTCCTTTTCGTGCCCTTTCTCTCATATTCTTTTTCCTCATCCTCTCCTCTGCCCCCCTCCCCCTCACAGACAGGCCCCCATAAACATGGCTGCCTCCTAACGTAAACAGCACAGACACAAAGAGTAGGAGGGGAGGGATGGAGGGAGTAAAGAGGAGTGAGGGAGAGGAAGATGGAGCCAAGGAAAGGGGGACACTTCGGTTTTCTGTATTATCCCCCAGGAAAGCCCTTCAAACTGGGCACTTCTGTGCTTACAATGTACCACTTCAAGTACATTCTTACTGTTGGCTGTTTGTTTTTTTTGCTTAAATGCTTCTTAGAATATTGCATTATTAATCTATATCTTTTTAAAGAAGTGTTTCTCATTGTGGTATCTGGTGTACAAAGCAGAGAAAGCGGTCTTGGGTCGAGAGCTGCAGCAGTGATGGTGGTGAATGAAAAGAGCTCGGGTTGACAGAATTTATGGATTAATTTGGCTTGTTAAAGTGCGCATGCACACACAAACACGCCGAGCTAATGTAGTTAATGGATAGATAAGAACACCCTCTCCTCAACAGATCCCCAAACCCACACACACACACATATCCAATCTTTTGTATCATCTTTCGCGTGCTGCGGAGGTCATAAAACATGGTTTTCCCATTCTGTGTCCCCTCCCCTTGTCTTTCAAGCCCTCCTTGTGCGCGCACACACACACACACACACACACAAACACACACACACACACACACTACTCCATTGAGGGGCCGTGGGTCCACATTTAATGCACCCAATTACTTAGGCCCAAGCTCCTCTGGCTGCTGCATTACGTCAGGCTTGGCAGGCTGTATTTTTAGCTGAGAGATGCCATTGGCCCTCTCTCCCTCCCTCTCAATGGATTGAGTTACCACCTTGTTGCTGAAAGAAGCCAATGAACGCCTACCCAGGCCGCCCTCATCCAATCACAACCCATCGAACCACTGCGTAACGACACAAGCAAGCAGACGGAAACACTATGTCCAGTTAGGTTTTGGCGGTGGGCGTAGACATATAGAGAAACAGCGGAGCAGGGGCCGTTGGGAGCGCGTTGAGGGTAACTGAGACCAGCCAAGACGTGCATTCATGCCTTGCCACAGACTGCATGGTGGTCATGCATGCTGAGTATGAGGACGTTTCTATAGAACATCGTCTGTGGTGAAGACCCGAGTGCCAAATGTTAATGCTAGCTGTTCTGCATTGCTCCCAGACACCAGAAATTACAAGGTTGTAAAAGGAAAAACTGTCAGCAGAGTTATGAAAATACATTCAGGTCTATTTTCAATTTTCCCCTCCTTGCTGCCTCTCATTATTTCAGCCTTTAATAGCTCCAGTAAACTTAAGAGAACATTTTCTGTGATGGCAGCAATGAAGTTGTGCTCTGCACAGCTGAGGCACCAGAATGGGGCGATGACAGCTAGACCCCATGCTGCTAGAGTAACGCACACCGAAAGAAAGCTTGGAATGTTTTCACTCTAGTACCAAGTGTTTGCCCCCGGAGTAAACAAAACCCCAACAGCTTGACAAACAACCCCTCCCCAATTCAATTCACACAGTCGTAGGCCTTCACAATGACATCTGCATTCAGATGCTGGTGGCCATTTCTTTTCTTTAACTTTCTTCCTCATCCTACCAGTATAATCTCTTCCTTGCTTTGCTCGCATTCACGGCAGTCTTGTTTCCCGATTCTAAGCAGCCAATCTGTTGTTTCACATACTCAGCGGATAATCCCTTTCATTCAGCTTTTAGATGGGATCAGCAGGAGAGTGTCAACAACACATATGGGTGCCCCTATGTGAAGTTAAGGTCAGGGAAAACAACAACAGCAGCAGCACGGGAAACAGAAGGGCCACTCAAGGTTTAGGTTACCATTGCACCAAGCTGTTTGATTGACAGATGGAGATCAACATAGGGTAACATTCAAGATCATTGTTACCATATGATCCTTTCAGAGTGAACAGAAGCAACGAGCACCAGTCAGTGTTGGATTATGATGGAAAAACCTGAACTGCTATGTTGATGTGAACTCTCTGTGGTGTTGCCATGTGTCAGAAGTGAATGTAATGAGTAATGGCTTAGAGAGGTTTCTAGTTTATCCATCAGAAGCTGTGTATGTGGTATGTTGGTGCTACATTTAGCTGGTAGATAGATAGATAGAGAGATAGACAACTCACGTAGCTTACAAAAACACACAATGATGTGTGAATTACTATATAGTACAGTAATTCACACACACATCATTTTGTGTTTTTTGTGATAGCTGCTGTATATGTATGTGTATGGTATTGTATTTAGTACTGTACTAAATAAAACATATGTAGAATAAAAATAGAATTTAATCTTCAAGGCACAATATTGCTATTAATGTGCAAATTAAATGTATAATGTACATTGCAAATTGCAGATTTTGCTATTACTGTTTCAAATTAAATGTAAAAGTCCATTGTGCATAATGTGCTAGCAGCCTTGAGTATAAAGTAAATGTGCTCACTTAATAATGCAGCTCCCGACTCTTTCTAACCTCAGGGATGTTCAGCATTAATTTGCACCGAGTGGTTTTTAGACCTTCAACATATTTTAGTTCATTTTTAGCCACATTAGTGGCACGGCTCTAGGGATGGGTCAGTCCATCGGTCCAGTCACTTTGGTGATCCCCTGACTTTTCATCTAGCGCCATCATCAGGTCAATTTTTTTATTTGTTCAGCAGTTTGATTTATGACTAAATATCTGCGAAACAAAGGACATTCCCATCAGCCTCAGCTATACTTGGTCTTTAGAGCTAATTAGCACATGTTGGCATGCTAACATGCTAAACACTAAGAACATGGTGAACATGGTAAACATCAGCATGTTAGCAATGTTACTGTGAGAATGTTAGCGTGCTGACATTAGCATTTAGCTCAAAGTGCTGCTGTGGCTAAATACAGCCTCACAGAGGTAGTTAACATGCTTGACGTGACCGAATTTAAAGATCACATGTTTTAAGATGTATAAAAATAGTTTTGAATAATAATTTGTGTCTGATACTGTTTGTCCACGGAAACAACAACATTACATACTCCTTCATCCTCATTAAAAATTCCAGACTCTATGAATATACATTAATAATTTATTTTAACTGCTGGACACATGATGTCTCCCACTTCACTGCAAGTCCATTCTTAGTGTACGTGCACTGGAGGCTTCAAGTTTCCACACCACACTTGTGTAAGTTGCATACTGGAGCGGGATTGGCTTCCAAACTAGTTTCTGATGTCACAAATAATGCTCGTAGAGACATGCCTTAAAGTCAGATTTTCTGTCAGCACAGAAAACCTGGCAGATAAATTTGAAGACGGCCTTCTACTGTCAAACTCTGCACATACATCATTCTGCACAGCGAAGCTCAAACATCACAGTCAGGTTACAATAAGAAAAACACATTTTTGGCTGGAAGGGGGACTTAAAGCACAATTGAGATATCGTTTCTTCATTTATCGTTTTGTTCTTCACTTAACAGTTACCACATGTAACACCTTGTCTGAGCTCTTATACTGCCTAATGGAAAATAGTCTGACATGCCAATATGTAAGGTAAACTGTATTCTTCTCATCTGGCTGACTGGTTTCTTAGCTTTTTAGGATATTTAACCTCTGGCCGTGACAATAGATAACATTCTGGACTTTTTAACACACTTGTTGACTCAGCAGTATATAAGGTAAAACAGTTCAGATCGAACGCGTCGCTTAAAGGATGACTGAGCAAACCGTCCTCTGTGTCTGGACAGTGACTCAGTGAGAGGAGAGAGAGGCCCAGAGTGAGGCAGAGGCTCATAGGCTGGAGAGCCCGATGAAGCGGTATGTGGGCGGAGGAAATGAGACACCGCTCTGGGAAGAGCCTTCCTGGACTAATGCCGGAGTAATGACATCACCGCTCAGGGGGGACATCTGAAAATATAATAGGCTAAAAACTATAGGCCTATTCACTCCATCTATTATACTCAGCTAACAAGGAAATTATACATTATGCATGAACATACAGTAACTGAAACCAAAACAACCAAACTATTTTGACCTGCAGCTTAACACACGTAGTTATTTTGTGAATATATGCCGTTAAGGGGAATAAATAGATATGACATGGATGTAAAGCAACTCTCACTCTCTCTGTGAGAATGGGCTTTGAAGTAACTGGTGTCTCAAACACAACTTCAGCACCATCACAGCACTGCTTGTATAGAAACCAGAGCAAGGTGATCCTCAAAACAGCTGCTTTGAGTTCCCTCAAATCCCCGCGGGTTTTTACCTTCCCCTTGAAGTCAGACAAACACATCATGAGACCACGGGTCTGTCCCCATTGTGTTGAGTCCCTGCGGAGCAAAAGCCTGGAAGCTATGTGGGGTTTTGGGTGGCTTGTCTCTGCTTTAGAGGGATCACAGTGTGTCTTTGCAACAAAGAGGGAGGTATGAATCCGATATCCCCACAGTGTCACACAAACAGCCATGTCTTTCACACACTCAGTGGCTCTCCTCCTTCTCACTTTGACTTCACCGCCCCTCTGCAAACCTTTTCTGGACCCCCCCCTTTAACCCCAAATGTGATCCTCTGCCCTGGAGGGACATATTTGGTTAGCTCAGGTCAATACAGTGTGATAGATACAGACTGAGTGCTCTACTTACACTTTCCCACCTTGCTGTCAATAAATAAAAGTGTCAACTTGTATATATCCCCGTAGAGAAAAGCGATGTATGTAGTTAAAAAAATAAATTGCTGCTCAATCCTTTCCACATCATTTACAATTACTAAAACTCACCCTACTCCTCTCTTTTCTTCCCTTCTTCAGATGTGAAGAAGGACTGGTCAGACCACGCTCTGTGGTGGGAGAAGAAGAAGACATGGCTGTTGAAAACCCACTGGACGCTGGACAAGTACGGCATCCAAGCAGACGCCAGGCTGCTCTTCACGCCGCAGCACAAGCTCCTGCGCCTCCAGCTGCCCAACATGAAGCACATGAAGGTCAAGGTCAACTTCTCCGACCGCGTCTTTAAGGCGGTCTCCGACATCTGCAAAACTTTCAGTAAGTGGAAACGAAGGGCTCATTTACTGGACAGCAGTATTTTATTTTTTTTTTTTTTCAGTTGAGATGTGGGAAACAGTCATGACGCAAATGCAAGATGAGGTGCGATTGATTGGCAAACAGTTATGGTAAATCCCATAACTCCGTGCCCACTCTGCTCAACCAAAAACTACACTCCTGTAATGTTTTTGGAAGGTTCAGGAAATATTGTACATCAAACTCAGCTAATCATGTCCTTCCTCTCACTTTGTTTTTACCCTTGGCAATTTGTTGTGTTTATCAAACACGCTCTGAGCTCTGCATGCCGGAGTCACGTCTCCTGACTGGTAGTCAGTCCACTGTTAGCTCTGGAGTGATGCCCTTGGAACCAGGGCTCCATTGGTCTCGTAGTAATGTTTAGTAAACAGAGATTATCAATCTGTCTTAAAACACAGGCACACACCAAAGTACAAATTCATGTACACATAAATAACTCATATTCTTGCTCACTGGCTTACCAGCCACCTCTGTCAGGTCCAAATTTAACAATCCCCAATGGTGTAAATAGTGCCCAAGGGTCACGCACACACTGTCGATATCTTCCATCACTGGAACCACACTGTCCTGATGGGTCAGATGTCACCCGCTGGACCCCAGTGACCTCTAACCTGCTAACGCCCACTTTTCCTAGGCTCAGACCTCGCCCCTTGCTCCCGCCTCGGAGTCACTGTCTCCAGTAGGGTTTGCAGGGCTGCTAAACCCCCCACCCATTTAAAACCTTCCATCAGGCAGGGTCATAACACACCTGTCGTGTCACTGGACTGTGTTCAGCAGGCAGGATCAGGGGCTCCAGTGGCAACTTTCCTGTTTTTATTAGCCTCTACAGGTAGCCTTGTTTTCAATTGTGTGGAGCTTTTTATTTTTTCAAAAAGGTCAAAGGGTCTGTAGAGCAGTTCTATGAAATGAAACGAACAAATGTCACATTTTATTGAGCGTAAATATCCAAAGAGGTTGTTTTTGAAAGCAGTGGTATGGAGATAGGGGAGCCTTTCTCTGGGCCTGGCCTGGTTAGGAATGTGTCTGCTGTTTCTGTAATAAATCTATTTTCGCTCTGCAGAAATTCAGGACAAATTGCTTTTGGCTGACTTGGCGCATGCCAGGATGTTGCAAGATGTTGTACGGTGGCTGTAAAGGGCCCCTCATAGTGACAAGCTTCTACTGTTGCGTTTACGTCACTGTGCATTATTGCTTGCAAAAAGCAGAACTTGCAATGAATGAATGACGGGAATGTTCTTAACTGTAACGTAGGGTATGACAGCTGACTTACAGCTGGTCTGGCCTGGAAGCATTTAAATTTTTTGTTATCTGGGCAGCTCTGAGTTTTACAATTTCCTGTGCATATTTTCTGCTGACTGCCTGTGAGCTGCACAGCACAGAGAATCAGAGGGGACAGGAAGAGGCAAGGCCTGTCCAACTGGCCTTCGCTCCAGACAGCAGAAAGGGAGGGGCGGACATACTGGACGATACAGCAAGAGAAAGAGAGCAACTCATCATTGGCTCCAGTTTTTTTTCTCATAATAATCTATTTGAAGGGTTTTTTTTTTTTTTTTTTTTTTTTGCTCTGGCGTGTCCACTCAGTTGGTCACACAGAAGCCATTTCCTGTTTCAACCCAAGTTCAGTTCTGCGGTGTAGTATTTGACTGTTTTTATCTCCGCCCACTCCGTATTTTATTTTTTGCATCACACTCAACTGTTTTATAATGATAGTATGCTGTCATGATTCTATTATTCTGAAATATAAACAAACCATGTCTTTACCTCAAACTTTTTTATTGCTTCTGCTTTTGAGTCTTTTTTTTTGCGCAAACTTTCAACAGGGAGAGTTCCATTCAGGGGCAAAGCATAGAAAATCACTCCAAGTTAAACGTATAAAACCAATTATCACCGCTGTGCTTCTCCCATGTCCATGGCAGCTGTGTACAGTCCCACGTCCTGACACAGACAGGGTCCATCTGGGCAGGCTGGGAACAAAGAGGACTCAGCAAAAGATCACTGTACTGTAATACACGAACATCACTCAGTTCCACTCCTGTTTTGACCTCTGATTACATTTGGCAGCTCTTACATCCTGTGCTGCATTGGGCTTGATAGTGAAGCGAAGGCAGGAGGAATTTTCCACTTTTAGTTGCAAGATAACATTTTTGAACTGTTTCAACAATTCTGAAAATTGTCGCAAGGGCAGAACAAGCCAAAAGTTTGGACACACCTTCTCATTCAAGTGTTTTTTCTTTATTTTTTACGATCTTCTACATTGTAGAACAATACTGAAGACATCAAAACTATAAATTAACACATAGAATTATGTAGTAAACAAAAAACAAACAGAAATATCTTTCATGTTTTAGATTTCTCAAAGTAGCCACCTTTTGCTTTTACGACAGCTTTTCACACTCTCAGCATTCTCGTCATGAGGTCGTCACCTGAAATGCTTTCCCAACAGTCTTGACGGAGTTCCCACATATGCTGAGCACATGTTGGCTGCTTTTCTTTCACTCTGCGGTCCAACTCATCCCAAACCATCTCAGTTGGGTTTAGGTCGGGTGATTGCGGAGGCCAGGTCATCTGATGCAGCACTCCATCACTCTCCTTCATGGTCAAATGGCCCTTACATAGCCTGGAGGTGTGTTTTGGGTCATTGTCCTGTTGGGAAAAACAAATGATGGTCCAACTTAGCACAAGCCAGTTGGGATGGCGTGTCGCTGCAGAATGCTGGGGTAGCTATGCTGGTTAGATGTGCCTTGAATTCTGAATAAATCGCCAACCCAACAGTGTCACCAGCAAAGCACCCCCACACCTCCTCCTCCATGCTTCACGTTGGGAACCACACATGCAGATACCATCCGTTCACCTTCAAGTACAGATTTCCACTGGTCTAATGACCATCCCTTGTGTTTCTTGGCCCAAACAATTCTCTTCTTCTTATTGGTCTCCCTCAGTAGTGGTTTCTTTGCAGCAGTCTGACCATGAAGGCCTGATTCACACAGTCTCCTCCGAACAGTTGGTGTTGATGTGTCTACTGCTTGAACTCTGGGAGGCACTGGTGTGGGCTCTAATAGGAGGTGGCGTTAATTTGCAATTTTTGAGGCTCTACAATGTAGTAAAAAATAAAGAAAAACCCATTAATGAGTAGGTGTGTCCAAACTTTACTGGTACTGTATGTGCGTGAACTTTTTGAAGTCCCAAGAATGCTACAGCTTTGGTTTGCTGCATGAAAATACAAAAGGTGAGGTCTGTAGTTGTGTGAAAAAAAAAAAATGAGTGGCACTATTTTGAAATGGGCTTCTTTAAAGGTTCATTTGTCCAATGAAGTCATAGTCAGACATGAGCTTCTCCTGTCTAGACACCCTGGACTCTTCCAACACATACTCCTCCTCCCCTCTGACAAGGAGGAGGAGGAGGAGGTTTTTTAACTCTTCCTGTGAGCTCGCACACAAAATGCGGTCTTCACAACTGACTAACACATGACTGTGGACCTGGGAGCCTGAGGTGCAACAAAATGAGGCTGCTTCTCTCAGCAAAGCACCACTTCAGGGTAACAAGAGTCAGGCTGCTCCACTTAAGCACTGCATGTTTTTAAGTAAGCACTCCTTCGCTACGGCGTGTGGCAAAACTAAGACACAGTAGCATTCCCTAGAAAATACAAGAGGCAGCAACAATACTGTAACCTGTAGCGTTTGTCAGCGCTTCTCTAAAATGTTACAATGAATCGAATTGATGGTTGAAGAAACGGATGACCAGGCAGGAAGGGGAAGTGTTTGAGAGGATATACGTGGCTATTGAAGGCTGTAACGAGACTCGGATGATCAGTATAAAGAGAAGGATGACGGTTCAGAATGAGATTGTTTTGTCAGAACTCTTCGTCGTCCAGTTTTTAGACTCATGCGGGACTGTTGCTTTATCGTTTTTTGGTCCAGCAGATTTATGGCCCATCATCCTGAGGTCTGCTTGAGTGTGCTGGCCACTGTTGTCGTAACATGGGAGAAGGAGGTTTGGCCTCAGCTCCAACTCCTAAATTAAAGAGCATTATTATCGTTTTTTTTGAGTGTCCTTTTAGCACCGTTTAGCCCCCTGCTAGATGGATAAACAGAACCTTTGGCACTCTTATCAACCCATTAATGTCAGTGAATGCCATTTTTCCTTAAAGTTATAGCAGAAAATGGTGAAAGTGATCTATTTGTTTGCCTCAAGTGATGTGTTGAGTCATAGCATCAATTGTAAATGCCAAAAATATGTACTTGCTAAATTCTTAAAAGATAAAATGTCCACATCATGTGCATTCCTATGTTTCCCTTCGGACAGAAACAGAATGTCAGTCACTTCTTAGCCCCCCCCCTTTTGTTTAGTCTTCCTAGCACAAGCTCTTAATTTATTACTCCAGAGTATTGATCAGACCACCCTGCAGTCCAATAAGTACCTCTTGTTCCAGTTGAAGTATGCGACCGGAAAAAAGATGAAATCATCACTCCTCTTTTAATTTTTTTTTTTTGTCCATGTAGGGTCTTTTATCTGTTTGTACGGTAAACTTAAGGACTGTAAAATTAGAACGTGACGGTGTTTGTGATTCTTCTGCGGCTGGCCTTACTCACTGCAGTGAATCATGTGTTCCAAGGAGTAGATCTTGCAAGCGCAGCTGGCTCTCTGTCAACCCCTCTCTCTGGCTCCAGGCCTGGTTACTGCCACAAGTCTGCAAGATGGAAGATTGGGTTTTATTGTGTAGGTGTCATTTCTGCTGATGGAAATCAACCAAGCTTTTGTGCGCGCTGTTACCATCACTCACCCCCCCCCCCCCCCCCCCCCCCTTTTCCTCCTCCGAGGAGCAAGTTTTTTTTCCCCCCAGCAGATCATGATTCTTAAATTATTATAAACATACAACTCAACACTCGACTCAAGTATGTCAGCAGAAATGGACTTGTGGTGCACTTTTTAGCCGTTTATTTATCACTATATTGTATTGTTCTTGGTGGTATTTATACTGTAGAAGATATAAAATCTCCCTACTATGCCTTTATGTCCTTCATGGGACTGATGAAAAAACATATCATCTCCCACTTCTAGGTGCTCAGGCACAGTGATTCAGTAGAGGAGTCTAAAATATTGCTTTTACAGGAACGTATATATTTTAATTTTCTCCCCTGATAATGCATCCTAAACCTTGAGTAATGGGTTTCTAAAGATTTTATAGCCAACATGCATTTGATCTATAGACCCCCTATGGATAATTATAATCATTTATGTTATAAAGCGACTGTGTCAGATTTGGTCCTGCTCAATAGATTAATAGTATTTGTCCTGTGGATAAATTCCCGATATTGACAATTACGTTACAAGCATTACCAATGAAAGTGACAGCGTAGTAAAAGGCCACATGCTTCTGCAATGCCTCACCAAGAGACACAATCCTGCCCACGTACACACACACACTCCGGCACACACTTTACTGTGTGTATTGGCCTCCTCGCACGGCTCAGTGGGGCTAAAGCTCGGCAGCATGCCTGCAACTCACATGGCTGTATAAGGGCACAGGGATTGCGCTCCACTGCTACAGTGGAGCGAGAATGGAGGAGGAGGGAGGCAGGGAGAGAGAGGGTGAGCTCCCATCTGGTAGTTCTTAAAACTCCTGGAATGCTTTTGCTTTAGTTACACAAACCAAACAAGCTTTCTCACCAAGCCAAGACGTTCTCTCTCTCTCTATCTCTCTCTCTCTCTGTCTCCCCCTCTGCTCACGCTTGCCTCAACACCCTCAGCAACCTCCTCAATCAATCTGCAACACCTTAAAAAAAAAAAATTATCTTTCAGTGGATATGAGAAAATAACATTTTTACCACAGTTCTGCACAAGACCGAGTGAAAATAATTAGATAAAGCTCTTAAATATCAGCTTGCGCCTTTTAATTTATATGGAATCCTTGAGAAAACCAAATCCAGCTGGGGATCCACATGTGTCTCTAGACAAACTCCCATCTATTCTAGTCCTGACACATTCTGGCCGCCTCACCTCCCCCCCCCCCCCCTTACATCAGAACCATCCCAAGCCCATCTTAAAACATCACTGCTGCTACTGAGTGATGGTTCCCTGGCCTCCAGGCCTGAGGGAGGGAGGGGAAGGAGGGGAGAGAAGCTGCTCTGTTTTAGTCATTATATTCAGTGTGGTGTCTTACTGTCTGATTGGGATCTTGCACTCAGCTCTTCAATGTACTCACACACATACACAGAGTTAGGATGTGGTTGTTTATTTCGTTTATTGTCTTTCAGTTTCTTCAAAGATTCAATTTTTGTGTTTTTGTGAGAGCCGTACTGGTGCCGGAATACTGGTTATATGTGTGTGAGGAATAGTCGGACGAATGAGGCTAAGAGGGAGATGGAGATTGTGTCTGCGCCGTCTCAGTTGGGGATTACGGTTAAAGCAAGATTTGTTGGGGCCCTGAGAAAAAGGATTTGCAATTTTCCACCGCTCGTGTGCGCAGCTGTCTACAATTCTTACCCATCTCCTCTGTGCCTTTTGCCTTTTCTTTGTCCTTCTCCCTCTCTGCCTTTTAAGTTGCCTTAGCATCCCTTTATTCACCTACATTACAGGTTCAACAACGCAAATTCTGCTGTGTTTTTAGTGACTTTGCTGTGTCAAATTCTTCCCACCTTGTTGTCCAGATTGGCCTCACCGTGTTGCCAGCCAAAGTAATGCTAACGTGACGTCAAATGAACTTTCTTTCTCGCTCTCTCTCACTCCAGATATCCGCCACCCAGAGGAGTTATCTCTGCTGCGTAAGCCGCGTGATCCCAAGAAGAAGAAGAAAAAGTTGGAGGAGGCAGAGGAGGACGATCTGGAGCTGGAGGGTCCGCTGTTAACCCCTGGATCAGGTGAGCTGATGGATAGCAACTCCCATATGGAGATCTAACACCAATACGCTCACGGCCCCAAAGCACTACAGTGTTTACCCGAAGAATTAAAGCTGAATTGAAACATTTACAGCTAATTTAGGGAGTCATTTTTCTTGAAATTAAAAGTGCTGAATTTAAAGAGGGGTTTATACAGACTTAAGTCTATAACTCAGTTTTTAGATTCAGACCTCATTCGAACTAATTACGGAGTAGCAGGTTTTATTTTTGTATATCATTGTGAAAAGTAATCATCTCACTTCCCTCAAGCAGCAGGTTGAATAACAGGTTCCACTGGCTCACATGGAGTATCTTCCATTCTCTTCATGTGTCTGATTGTGCTTGTGGTTGTGAAAACCAATAAGATAACTCCAGATTGCTGCACCCTGCTTCTAGTGACCAAATATGAATATGTGAGTTCGAGGCCTACAGCCGTGGCTCCCAATTCCTTGGCAGGGAGGATGAAGAATGGTTGAGATTCCACACATAGTTGGTCACGCTGCCATTTTAAACCCAAACCAGGCTACACGACTGCAGTTATACTAGCCCTCCTCCCTCCTTCCGCCAGTGATGGGAGAGTTACAGCCATGTGAGCAGGAAAGGAGCAGAACAAAACAGGCTGTGCTGCTGTCACAGAGTTAGCTTCGACCAAAACTGCTAACACTATGAGACAGGGTGAATGGGACGCATTGTGTGAATTGAGTCTCTCCTTCCCCGGCCTCTGGTCTGTTCGCCGGCTTTTAAGACTTTGCTTAATGTGCATATATACACTCTCATGTGAATGGAAAAAGCGCTGAACTATCATTGTGAACTTGGTGAATCACCACGATTCTTGCAGTTAAGAAAAACAGATTTTGCTGACATGCAGATGTGCCCACCGTGAAGTTAGCAGCAGATTATACATTTGTGTGCTTCTATGTTTGTATATAATAAAGTGTAGAAAACACAAAAAAAACATTTCACTTCTAGTTCAAGTTTATGAGCACAGCACACGATCACATCCACAATTACATCATCACATTTCTCTGGTATAGATACATTTTGTTCCCAGTGGGCGACTGTAATCGCACTATTACGTGGCGCAAAAAAACAGGATTTCAACAGGAATGTGCAGAATCTGTTTACTGCTGTCACCACACTCCCTGTGTGTCTCGTGTGCGTGTGTGTGTGTGTGTGTATTTCCTGACATCCTCCCTATCAGATCACATGCCACAGTCAGAGAGTGTATTTCATGGCCAAGTTGTAAGGCGTTATTCCGTCCCTTGTGGGGAAGGGCTGGCCGCTTTAGCCCAGGTCTCCTGATAGGAATCACAAGGCTTTGCAGAGAGGCAGCGATGCAATCAGAACATCAGCCAACCGCTCCTGTACACTCCACACCAGAGAGGAAGAGCGTGAAGAAGGCTCACTGTAGCTCACCATGGTCTGAATTTATCGCAGGAAGAAAATTATTTTATAATTATATGTACAGAAGATATTCTAATCATATTTTCTACCAATTTCTTAGCTTCAAATTGCCCTTTTCCTCACCATTTTTGTAAGCAACATTTGTAATAGACAATGCAGGTTAAATGTTGAATAAATGTCTTATATATTGGCTCAAAAACATACAGTATATGTACATTGAGGTCTGTCCTGACTGCGGAGGACAATAACAGTAGGTGGATGTTGAATTCTAAGGTAATAAGGAGTACATGACCAATTATTTCCACTTAGAGACTAGCAATCCTTTTCCAAAACCTCACCCTCCATCTTTAAATGTACCATTCAGGAAACGCCATGTCCCCTGTCTGTCTGCACACTCGTGTCAAGGGCCCCACAGAATTGGTCATTTTTGGTAGAAAAGCCATGTTACTAATCCTCAGTTGTTGACTCAGATGCGAGCCACGATCTCGGCCAGTCCATTGAGTCAGACTGTGCCTGCCACATCTTTACGTGCCTGTTGTATCTAATTATCTTTCCTGTCGGCGTGGAGAATGACATACCTTGGACAGCCAGTACTTTTATATTTATGCAGGGCTGGGTCACGTTGACCAACGCCTTTGCCTGGGTTTTTAATCAGTCATGCTGCGTTGAATGGCTACATATGGGTGGATGGAAACGACAGAGCCTTGCTAGTCATGCCAGGGTGATCTCCCTCTGCAAGGAGGCTAAATTGAGTCATCCGGTCTGAGGCTAGTAGCTGGCAGTGCCCGTGGAAATGCCACGGATCTCCTCATTCTCGTGTTCTCCTCCTTTTTTTTTTTTTTCTTTTTCTCTCCTGTTTCCTCCAGTCCTTGTAGAGTTTTCAGTGTCTTAAATCTGTCCACTTGATGTTTGTTCCCATTCCTGTGCTTTCCTCCACTCCTTTCCTGCCTTTCTTTCCCTTACTCTTTCTCTTTTCATCCTAGCCTCTGAGATAATATACATCGGACCTGTCAAAGGTAAGCTTTCCTCTTCCTCTGTCCTCTACTCTTCGGCACTGCTTCCTCCCTCCCCTCCCCTCCCCTCCACCCCCCCCCACAGAGTGTTGAGGTCACATGACATCTGTAACCTTTGGGACAAGCAGCTGAGTCACCTGACTGCTCTTCCAGGGGGAAGTCAGCTGATTCGGGTGGTCACATGATAAAGGCTTTGCCCTCCATTAGAATGTAGCTCAAAGCTCACTCTTTCTTACAGCTACCCAAGGCCTGCTCACTGTGCCTGCTGACTGTTGTGCAGGATAGCTGATCACTTCTTAGCCCTTGAAGGTTTTGCTTGAGAAAACAGACGGTCAGATTTAGTTTTTGCTATATTGTTGTAGTAGTTCACACATCAGACCATCCCAGCTACACGCCTCAACCAATAGCCCACACAGAAGGTGTGTGAAAAAATGACATCCACGAGAGATACCTTCATTTATTGACCACCCTCTCATGGTTTACATCTAGTCTTAACAGCCCGTGGTGGTCCAGCTCCCTCCATCTAAGCCCTCTGTGAATCCTCAGTGTGGGAGCATTAGGGAGTTGAGGCATGTTAACATTCTTTCTGCCTTTTCGCCTGTATTGAAGAGTCCATAAACAGGATGGAGGAGGCCTTGTAGTGTTTTGAATGGGCTGCCAACTTCCTCCTTCCTTATACATGGTCTCTCTAGATATTTTGGATTCCCCAAGAGACCTATTGGGAGATGGGAGTACTCTCCGTGACCCAATGAACTCTGCATTAGGGGAAAACGGTGAAGGAACCATTAAATAACACCCTCCTCCACAGGGGATGGGTGGCCAGAGTGTGCACCCTGTTCTCATGACCTCAGCTCGCAAACACAAACAGTACAAGTGCACACTCACAAACACAAACCAAGCCCACTTCCTGATTTCAGAAGGGATTTAGTGGTTTAGTCTTTGTTGCTTCTTGACCTAGGCCTTACAGAGGGAGAGAGGGAATGGATGAGTATGGGGCCAAAAATACCCCCGAAAAAGCCAGCCAACAGGAAATGCAAACAACATCACTTTGGTGGCTTGCTTATGTTTGCAGCCAAAAATCCAGTGTAATTGAAAAACAAAAGCGTAAATATACAGATACTGTATATCAACATTTTTAAATTGTTTTGACTTAATTTATTGAATTTTGAATTATTTTTCCAACCTCCCATGTTTCTGTTATAATCCTCCCATATCGTTGTGCTCCCCGTCTCCTCTCTGTGGCGAGTTGTGCCGTAGTTTGCTGTGTGCAGTGCATTCCTGCAGGTTTTTTGACTGTGAGTAAGTGGGCGACCCTGATCATGTTGTGCATCATCTGCATGCTGATCCACATCAATCCCGCCATCAGCAGGAGGACGTTGTTAAGGCCGCTCATCTGCAAAAGTGCGGGCTGGTAGTCACATGGTGTTGTTGACCGCTAGCTGGCCTGGCTAGGCTGCAAGTGTGTGTGCTTTTTGAAAAGTGTTCACCCTTTTTCCTCTGATGCTTTGTATTGATGAAGTATTTGTGAATGTGCACTTCATTAGATTGTCTGAGTGTCAGTATAAAGCAACACAAATATAAAAAACGAAAGTAAATCGTGTTTTATTTATTCATTTATTATATGTTTATTTTTCTCGCTTGACTACAAGAGTCTAACTGATGAATTTGTGCTTTCAGGGAGCATCTACTCCAGTCCAGGCTTATACAGTAAGACTATGACCCCCACCTATGACTCCAGGGACGGCAGCCCGCTGTCGCCCACCTCTGCCTGGTTTGGGGACAGCCCCCTCTCTGAGGGCAATCCCAGCATCCTCGCTGTCAGCCAGCCAATCTCCTCACCAGACATCCTGGTCAAACTCTACAAGCCCCAGTCCCTGCTGGACAAAGCCAAAATCAACCAGGGGTGAGATGAACTTTTCTTAGTGGTTTGGTGGTTTGGTCACGTTGTCAGAAATGCTGTGGTGGGTTGCAGAATATTTCAGGGCTGTTGAGCTAATCAAGACAGTTGCAAGAGGCTGCAGAGTGATTGTTTCAGAAGACATGATTTTCACTTTCTCCGCAGGTGGTTGGACTCCTCCAGGTCTCTGATGGAGCAGGATGTAAAGGAGAATGAGGTGCTGCTGCTGAGGTTTAAATACCACAGTTTCTTTGACCTCAACCCTAAGGTACGTCCAGCGGGCAAATCACTGCATCAACAACTTTACCTTCCAGAGTCAATGGGGACATTTGTTGTGGACATGTGCCAGATGTCTCTGTATCATCCTATCTAAAGGACAGTATCAGAGCTTGTAATAGTGATCCTCACCAGATTTGCCTTCTGAGCACAACTAGCATACATACTAAAACAGGCAGGACAGCAGGTGTGTTTTAGGTTAAACATTGTTGTATTTTGTAGTATTTTAAGGGTTAGGGTCAGTTTTAACCCAAATAGTTTACAATATATGACAGCACACTGACCATCTAAGTATTTGAAGGTGAATTTAATACAACACAATCATGGTGTCATTAACTACATACATCCTTTAACAACTGCTTCACCACTGTATGTGTGAGAGAGCACGCATCTGTGTTTACTCGCTGTTTGTTTGTATGCGTGTTAACTGCTATGACCAACCTCTCCACAGTA
The DNA here is from genome assembly GCA_038419695.1 of Scomberomorus guttatus. Lineage (NCBI taxonomy): Eukaryota > Metazoa > Chordata > Actinopteri > Scombriformes > Scombridae > Scomberomorus > Scomberomorus guttatus. The sequence goes on from CM076455.1 coordinate 11,712,071, forward strand.
CGATGCCATCCGAGTGAACCAGCTCTATGAACAGGCCAAGTGGGCCATCCTGCTGGAGGAAATTGAGTGCACGGAGGAGGAAATGATGATGTTTGCTGCCCTGCAGGTCAGGAGACTGTGTGTGTGTGTGTGTGTATGTGTGTGTCTGATCTTAATTTTCCTGTTTCAGCATTGCTTTGTCAGGGTCTGAAAAATTTGGAAGTCCTCTGAACCTACCGTCCTCTTTTCATTGGGCTATGGGCACATTGCCTTCCCAACCGCAAGCTAATGAATTGGATGGGCTTTCAGCCCAGATCTGAGCCATATGGCTGCCAGTTCTGCTGCGCCATGCATACAAAAACCTGGCTATTATACTTCATTGCAGAATGGGTTTATTAGGGCATTATCACACATATTCCCACTGGGCTTCTCAATATGCTTCAATATTTATCAGTTCACTCTATTTCTGACTCATAGTCTTTATAAAAATAGTGAGTCATTAGGCTTTTGAACAAAAAATCCCTTATGAATAATTAAAAAGTGTCTGGAAACAAAGCTTTAAAAACAACTGACCTGGTGATTCATCATGACAAAGAAGTTCAAACTGATATGTAATGTTGGATAATATATATGATAAAACAGTAACGTACAGTAACTTGTTAACCCCCCCACCCCCCACCCCATTATAGTCCTCCAACACTAAATTCCCTCAGTAATACCAAAGGATTTTATTAGGGCTGCAACCAATGATTATTTTCTTTGTTGATTAATCTGCAGATTCTTTTTTTCAATTAGTTGAGTAATAATTTTGTCTATTTCCCAGAATCAAAGTTCACATCTTCAAATGTCCAAAGAAGATCAGTTTACTATCCTGTATGACAAAGAAAAGCATAAAATCCTCACAATTAAAAATAATTCAGGTTGCCCCTTAGTAGTCTTGGGGTGGTGCCCCTGCTATTTGTGACCCTCATAAACTATGGGTGCCAAGAAATGAGGACGCCACCCTGTCCTCACCCCGGGGTAATTATAGAGCATCTTGGGCCACAGGACGCAGTGCCTCAGCCCAGACCACCCACCCCAGCAAGACACCGTCTCACAGACCTGCTCGTATTCCTCTCAAAGTCCTCTAACACTCTGAGGTGTTAGGTGTGTTTCATCAGACCAGTTATAATTACACTTAACTGGTTTCTTGTTTCTCTCTGAGAGAGAAGTTGGGTGTTTAGACTGGCAGCGACTCTGTCGCTACCTGTCTGTTAGCACTTTGGTAACTACTACTGTTTCAGCGGGGTAGTATGAGCTCAGGATTTTGGCTAAGGTTTCACTGGTGGGTTGAGCTTGACTGCGGGGAGTTAGCTTAAGAGAGTGGATACAAGGGTCTAAATAAAGAGATTGTCCACATCCAGTATGCTGCTGGCTACTGTCAGCGTGCTATCACCTGGGCATTTCTCTTTGGCAGTACACAGAAATGAGGCAATCAGGAGTCAAAAATAGTAACTGACCTAATAGTCGTAGACTTGCGGCACAGGTTGTACTTTGTACCTCAGCAGATAAACACATCCACTCATCCATTCAGGCACACGAACAGGAAACAAAACCCCCAGTGTTGCAATTGTTAAAAGGACTGTCAGAGTGGAAGAGGCAGAGGAATGGAGTGTCATGGAGAGCCCTTTGTCCCACATTCTGTAACCTTAGCTGGCTAAAGCCTCGCCTATCTCTCTCAAACTCTGCCTCTGTATCTCTCACTCTCTCGACAGCTGTTCATTCATATATTGGTGGGGGGGGGGTTGGTGATTGGTTGACATTATAAATACCATTTGTCAACAGGTTGTATTTAGTGTCTGTGACTCATGCTAAGAGGAAACCATGGTCCTTTATGAATTGGTGTTTCCATTGTTACAAGAATCCACGGTCTTTTATCTCGTCCTATTGGTTTAGTCTCACATATGTTCTCTGTAAAAACTAGTTTATAGCTTGTTACAGTTCAAAGACGCAGAGAACACTATGCCCAGACCATGCCACTTATTTCTCCCAGTGACTCATCGACGCCCATCACTTCACAATGTCTCACCCTAAAACTAGTGTCTCTGCTTCAATGATAAAGTCACTGTTCATTCATTGGCAACACTTGCTTACATAAATGCCAGCGAGTCTTAAATGTATTTATTTGGCAATTATCACAGACTGATTCACTTTTATAAGACAAATTTGGAGGGTTTATGCACCGGTAGCACACGCAGCAGGAAACTTTATAGAAATCAGCAAAACTGTTGACCAGGGTGTTGGAACAGCTAGCAATTGCTAGCAACTTCTGTACCCATCTCACTCTTACTTACCATTGTCAAGTCAATCCTAGGGACCAGTAGTTTTTCCACACTGTGATGTCTCTAGAAACTAACTGTGGCATCTCTTTCTCTTCCTCAGTACCACATCAACAAACTGTCAATCATGTCTTCAGACAACCACATGAATAACAGTGAGAAGGAGGTGGATGAGGTGGATGCAGCTCTGTCAGACCTGGAGATTACATTGGAGGGAGGGAAGACATCCAAGACATTGGTATGACAACACTTCTATACTGCAGTATATCTTACTCGCATCATTAAATGAATATATTTTCGCAGTTATGCCGACTTTGGTTTTGATCTTTTGTTTCCTTTCATCAGCTGTATTAAACCTACGTACAGTAGACACTGTAGACTGACCCACAAAGAAATTTCACACAGTTAGAGGTCTGCTGTATCTGACAAAGAACTGGGGGTGTGAGATATTTGACACTTAAACAAACCCAACAACGGCTGCATTTTAAATGGTGGTAAAATATATGCGTCTATTGTTACACCAGCCCTGCCTTGAAAAGTTGTAAAGTTTATACAGCTTATCAGAGGAAACTGGGCTTCGAGATATTAAATGCGTCAATGAGCAATGACATTGGAAGTGTGCAAAGTTGAGCCTAAGGTCACTGTTTTGGTTATGTTTAACCACATTTTTTTAACGTTAAAGTATTCTTGGCTTATACTAACAATGTTTGTGTTTTGCCTTTCCTTACAGGGTGACATCACATCTATTCCTGAGCTAGCGGACTATGTCAAAGTCTTCAAGTAAGTTTCACGTCCAAAGCTGTCAGACATGTTCATTCAACTCTACGTGAGTGCGTGCAAAGGTTGTATTTGTCCAAAAAAAATGTTGAACCCATCAAAGAACCAGGAAATAACGTTTTCTGGCTAAGTGAGAAAGCTGTTGCCTGTTTTGCATCAGTGTAATAGGGAGGGTTGTTTGCCAAAGGACATCTGCAGGCTGAGCTTTCAGTTTAGCTTTGATTACAGTTGGACCAGGCATATTTTAAACCATATTCAGTTTTGGCTTCAAGTCTTTGCTGACAGGCAGGTGGCCCCTGGGGTGGTTGTCTCATAAAATGTATGAAACCATGGGGGAGCAGGGGTGGGGGTATGATATCAAGAGGCATTTCCTCTTTAATGGTTTTCCATTAATGTTCGCGTCCAACGTTGGCTCCTCTCCTGTTCACCTCGCTGACTTTGCACTCGAGAAACTCTCCCTTTCTTTTTCTTCTCTCTCTCTTTCTCTCTTTTCTTTGTACTCACTTATGATCTACCCCTCCTCCTCTCTTCCTCTTGACCACTAATAAAGAAAATGGGTGTTTTTTTGTTTTTTTTTCCATCTGACATGTCTCCTCCTATCTGTTATATATTTTCCAGACCCAAGAAACTGACGCTGAAGGGCTATAAGCAGTACTGGTGCACATTCAAAGATATCACAATTTCCTGTTACAAGAGTAAAGAGGAGTCACATGGCACACCTGCTCACCAAATGAATCTCAGAGGTCAGACACACAAAAAAAATGTCATTTCATGCCCATATAAGAATGTTATCTTGTGTTTTTTTTTTTTTTCCCCTTGGTGGAGAGTGTCAAGCCTGGGTCTAACCTTTGACCTCTTCCTCCGCTCTGCTCTTGTGGCTTCCATGTGTAGGTTGTGAGGTAACTCCAGATGTTAACATCTCTGGTCAGAAATTCAACATCAAGTTGCTAATCCCTGTGGCCGACGGCATGAACGAGATCTGGCTTCGATGTGACACGGTAAGATTAAAGTTAGTGCACCATTCCTAATAATGGAATGGCTACATAGAATATCTTTTATAGATATTTAATTATCAGCGTTTGATTTTTCTGCTCCAGGAGAAACAGTACGCCCACTGGATGGCTGCGTGTCGCTTGGCCTCTAAAGGAAAGACCATGGCCGACAGCTCGTACAACCTGGAGGTCCAGAACATTCTGTCCTTCCTCAAGATGCAGCACATGAACCCCGACCCTCAGTTCATTGAGCCCATCACCACCGATATAAACCCAGAATGCCTGGTGTCCCCGCGCTATCTGAAGAAGTACAAGAACAAGCAGGTAAGCCATGCAGGACAGAGGCCGCTCATGTTCCTTTTATGGAGCTTTTTAAAATACAACCTCTGAATGCACTGTAGGGTCTGTTCACAGCAAAGAGACAGAAAGAAGAAGGTAACTGTCTGCTCTAATGTGTATTTTGTGGGAGCTTGTTTACTTGTTTGATGAGTTAGATTGGAGCAGCGTCTGATGCTTCCCAGATGGGCGCCTCCTGGCATCGGGATTGTCTTGCATTGGAATGTAGCCTCCCTCTACTCCCCCTTCTTTACTTTTCCTCCTCCTCCTCCTCCTCCCTCCGTGCCTTCTCCCTACCCCCTTCTGTACGAGGGGAAACCAGGACAGTGGACATCCAAACCAGTCAACATGCTTACAGTAGAGCTGCTCATATCAGACTGTAACAGATACTTAACCTCAGCTTTCCGTCTTTTTCAGTCAGACAAAAGGACTGGAAGGGTAGAGATCCTGTCCGCTGGACTTGTCGGTTCTAAACACAACATTATGGGCTGGTCACAGCTGAGCGACAGTAGCAAGTCACCAACAGACATCTTAATAACCGGGTGTAACATTTAAGCACTAAGAATGAATTAACTTTCTTGTAAACATGAGGAAAATACTACAGTGTGCCCAGCGGATTTGCATGTAAGCAATAGGCTGCTGTGTATACACTGGAACAGCTGAGTACACGGCTGCCATAGCCGTGTTAGTTGGGGATGGGAGGGAGGGGGGGATTGCCACCCCATAGCTTACTCACCCAGTCTGGTTTTGTTTATTGTAGTAGAAAAGTGGAATGTTGCTAGAGGGTTGGAGGGTTGTTGGGAGGGCGTTGGTACAGTAAGTGATTACTCAGAAATGGCCTGAAATAGACTGGACGTCTAGAGAGAAAGAGGTGGACAGAGAGGAAGAATTAGAGGTGTGAGCATGGATGTGAAAACGGAAATGATGCAAGAGATGAACCACAAAGAGCCAGAGGCATGTCTGCCATATTTAACTATTGAGATGGAACTTCAGCTATTATTGGAACAGAAGTTGATGGTATGACTCCTGAAAAAGAAGATTCAAGTTCTGTAAATGGTTGTCAAAATGTCATCTCATTTTGGTACCCTTTTCATACAGGAAACGTGCATATGACTCATTTCTTTTGTCTTCTCTGCTCAGAAAACTCAAGTCTACAATTGTAGCACCACACGCTGCACTGTTAAAAGTATGAATTACCAGAATTGCAAAAGTACCCAATTAAAGTTTCCCTTCTCTTTCTGTATGTCTCACTTTCTCCCTTTTTTTATGACCAGTCAGGAAAAATTCCCTTATAAATATAAATAATAAATATAAATGGGGTCAATAAACTCAAGTAGTATCTGTGTTGAAAGCCAGGTCACGTGGTCAGATGGGCTAACCCATTAGTTTTAAGCCATCTTATTGTGTCAGTGTGCCAATCTGAGAGAGAGAGAGAGAGAGAGAGAGAGAAGTCCCGGCCCACTTCTTGTTAGCTTCTCTTCCACCAGCCTTTGGTTCTATACTGTATTTTGCCATCAAGGGTTTCTTTCATTAGTTTTTCTGAAAACTGTAACATGATTCTGAGGTTTCCTGTACATACTGTAGTACGCTAAAGGTTTGCTCCGCTGGACTTAAGCAGCTCATCATTTTAACCAACATGAAACTGATTATTTTGCTAGAATTGGAAAAACTACAACTCCCACTAACCATTATCAAAACCGCATGGCAGCTGCCACAAAATATTTGGTTAAAATGATAAGCTGCTCAAATGTCACTGTCCACTGACACATTTCCCTTAGAATATGGATAGAAAAAAGTGATGAAAGGACCCCTTTGTGGCAAAATACATTAACTGGCTGAGGCTATGTGAACAGAGTCCAGTTTGAAATTAGGATTTAGAGGAGTATCAGCCTGGCGGGGTGTGCGCCTGTCTGTTGGTTCTGTGGTTCTTTCTGGCCTTGCTCCAGTCACACTCACAAGCCCGCTCGCGATAGGGGGTATCCCCCAGGCACAACATGAAAGAGAAGCCGCATATGTACAGTACATGTGTATGTGCTCACACTCACTACACATGTGTACTCATGTAGTGGGCGTTGGGTGTCAGGAAATGAGCCGTGCCTGGGAATGCTGCGCGGGAAAACACTGTCTGGGAAAAGCCCGTTGGCTCAGTCAGATGCGGGCCCACCCCCCGTAAACTGGACTTCCTGTTGCCAGACTGGTCCGAGGAGACTTCCGTGCGGCAGCTCCCAGCGGACACACACACACACAGGAATTTTTAGATTACTTGGGGCAGTGCGGTGTCTGACCAAACCTATACATTTACTTAAGAGGAAACAAACGATAAAGGCACGATAATAAGCTCCTGGGGTTCGGGGACACGGCACTCCTACATATTGGTGCTGCCACTGTGTGACGCTTGATACATGTCACCATCTTGTGGATGGAAGAGGAGTTACAGTGTTGCAATTACTGAAAATAATAATTCAAATTCTGCATGACCCCTCAGCCCCTCTCCCTACCTTGCTTCTTTTATTACAATAAAAGCCTCCTACTTTGTTGTTTTGGATCTTTCCTCCCTCAACATTGATCTTAATTGCTTGTTCACTTTGTCCAATCTTCCTTTCTCTTCTCTCCCCTTGTATGCATCTCGTTCTTTCCTCTGTGTCCATCTCCCTCCCTACCTCCCCTCTTCAGCCAAGCTATATCAGGGATTTGGTAAGTTAAGCTGCGTGTCCACTGGGTGCCTTTTTTTTTATGCCTTATTAGATATGTGCATGATTGTGTCAACTCTGAACACTTTTCTTGTCTGGGTTGCCTCACATAACCGTAAGTAGCTGTATGACGTAGTGTTAGTCACAGTAGAATAGATAGTTTTAGTTTGTCGTTAGCTCTAACACGTTTTCGGGGGACCGTAAGACAAGCAAATGACACAAAACAATGGATTATCTTTGCTGTGTGCATTATTGAGATAATTCCATTCCATTGAGATATTCAGTAAAGTGAATGGGCCATGCAGGTGTTTTTGCTTGTTTTAACCCAATTTAACACAAATCCATGCGTTTAACTTTACTGCTGACTATTATCAAAGCCAACCATAAGTTTGGTGAATGCTTTAATGTGTTTTACTTCACTCACAGCTACTGATTTCAGTTTATGTCTGTATGAATATATTAAAATCAGAGACTAGAAACTTACTGAAGGTAAGTAATCCATCACAGTGAAATTGATGTTATTTTATTGTAACACAGTTGAGCGAGGACTGCCGAAGCTCTTTAATGGCTCGAGAGAAGCTGCGACATTCAAGACTTGTCTTACTAAACATGCACGAAATTATCAACTTCACGGATTAATTTCTGATCCCCTCTAATATTGAGGGTTGGCAAAATAAAAGGCAACATGAAAGTCACTGTGATGGATTACTTTTTTTTAGGAAAGTAGCTGTGGCGATAGCTGATTTTTTTTTTTTCATACTGCACTCAAATAAACTGGACAACCTGGAAGAAAACTGCATTCATAACTAAGAAACACTTTAGCAGGAAGTAAGTATCCAGACAGAGATGACTGGCTCCTCTTCTTGGCCAGCAGATCTCTCTGTTGCTCACCTCATCCAGTTTAATTAGTCGATAAAATCTATTCTTGCGGCCCAAAAGTGGATTTTGGTGCAGGAGGGAAATACACACATACATGCTCACTCACACAGGTTGGAAGCTTCCCTTTGCTCATTAACCTTAGTATGGCTCCTCAATTTGCTCTATAGGATTATATTTGTTTGTTTGTCTGTTTTGTAGCTTTGTGAAATAGACTATGACAGCTGTCTGGTTATTGGCTGACACTGTGTGCCCTGTGGGCTTTATGGAGCTGGCCGCAGCTTGTTTACGCATTGGGTGTGTGTGGATCTGGGGTGGTTTGAGTGTGGTGATGGAATACATTTGTTTACGGTGGGGGATTTAGTGTTAAGTGCCGGGAGTATATTTAAAAAAAAAAAAAAAAAAGTCACATGTGTTAATGTGTGTATTTGTCAGATTTCAGCCCGGATCCTTGAAGCCCACCAGAACGTGGCCCAGATGAGTCTCATTGAGGCCAAGATGCGCTTCATCCAGGCGTGGCAGTCCCTGCCGGAGTTTGGAATCACTCATTTCCTCGCCAAGTAAGTTTTGTCACAGATGACTGAAGTTCATTAAATCTCTAATGCATCTTAATACTTACAGTGTATTCAGAAAGTATTTAGATCCTGCTACAAATTCACAAAAAAAGTAAAAACTGAAATATCACATTGACATAAGTATTCAGACCCTTTGCTATGACACGTGAAATTTAGCTCAGGTGTCTTCCATTTCTCATGATCATCTCTGAGATGTTTCTCCACCTTGATTGGAGTCTACCTGTGGTAAATTCAATTCATTGGACAGGATTTGGAAAGGCACACACCTGTCTATATAAGGTCTCACAGCTGACAATGCATATCAGAGCAAAAACCAAGCCATGAGGAAGGAACTGTCTGCAGAGCTCAGAGACAGGATTGTGTCGAGGCACAGATCTGGGAAAGGCTACCAAAACATTTCTGCTGCATTGAAGGTTCCCAAGAGCACACTGGCTTCCATAATTCTTAAATGGAAGAAGTTTGGAACAACTAGGACTCTTCCTAGAGCTGCAGCCAAACTGAGCAGTCAGGGGAGCAGGGGCGGTCACTCCCAATCGAACATCTCTGGAGAGCCCTGAAAATGGCTGTCCACCGACAGTCCCCATCCAACCTGACAGAGCTTGAGAGCATGAGTAAAGGGTCTGAATATTTATGTCAGTGTGATATTTCAGTTTTTCCTTCTTAATAAATTTGTCATTATGAGGAATTGAGCTGCAAAATAACAAAATGTGAAAAAAGTGAAGGGGTCTGAATACTTTCTGAACGCACTGTATATCTCCATCACCCACTCTCTCTATCTTATGTGCTGACAGTGAGTCATTTTATCATTCGAGCCACACACTTTGATTTCATCTCACAGTGGATTCTCCTGTTCTTCTCTGCAGATTCCAGGGAGGAAAGCGGGAGGAGCTGATTGGTATCACTTACAACCGTTTGATCCGGATGGATGCCAGCACTGGAGACGCTATCAAGACCTGGCGTTTCAGCAACATGAAGCAGTGGAACGTCAACTGGGAGATCAAGATGGTAGGGAACATATAGAACAGTTTGATAGCATAGCTTTCTATTTTATTGCTCATTTCTTACAGTTAATTTGCTGCCCTGATATGAACAGAAACAAAACTAGGTCAAAACCTAGTACATGGCTGGACCATGTATAAAACACTAGAGGGCTTTTCATATGAAACAGGAAGCAGCAACACTCGGGCAAGGCGACCAATGGTATAACTTCATCACTCAGTCAGTTAGGGTGGCCCTGCTGTTGCGGCCCTGCTGTTGCGGTCCAGCCAACAATGCAGAGTTGGTCATTGATATCTGCAGTTCTAGCAGACTCTTCCAAGTCAATTGATCAAACCTTTCTTGAAATAAAACTGCTTAATGAAGCGTTACAAAAAGCCCTTACACTTAATAGATTCTTTTTTTCTGTCTCATACTGAATAAGTTTGCCAGAGTTGCTCTTTAACCATGACTGATGTGCTCCGTGTGCTCAGGTGACCGTGGAATTTGCAGATGAGCCCAGTCTGTCTTTCGTCTGTGCCGAGGTGGACTGTAAAGTGGTCCACGAATTCATCGGTGGCTACATCTTCCTGTCCACGCGTGCCAAGGACCAGAACGAGTCTCTAGACGAGGAGATGTTCTATAAGCTGACCAGCGGCTGGGTGTGAGCTGTCTCAAACCAGCAGGGGTCAGCGATCGCAGGCCAGGGGCCAGGAGGGGAGTGTCAGGGAGGTGCAGAGGGGGGGTGGGGGGGTGGAACCACATTGTATGTATGGGTTTATTTTATTCTACTATTTCTCAGTCTTTTTAATTGTTTGGAGCTGCTCTGAAGAGTTCAGAGCAGCACCGCTGTTGCCATGGCTGACACCGTTTTTATTGTTTGGGTTTTTTTTTTTTTTTTTTTTTTTTTTTTTTTGCATTAACGCTGACAAGGTGATTTGTTAAAACACTAATATTCTGGTGAATGCAGTCCAGATGAACTTTGAACCTAAACTCCTGTGGTTGAGCAGAAGCCTTACACAAACCTGAACCAGGAAGCGTACCTGCTTTTCCTGTAAACCGCCTGCCTCCTCTCCTCCTGGACTGATGGCCATCAACTTTAACGTCCATGACAACCCTTTAAAACACCAGATTTAATCCCAAAGATCTCTTTTCCCCTCTCTTCCTCACTCTATCACTGTCTTTTTCTCTCTCTCTCTCTATCTCTCTTCTAGAACTGGACTAAAAGAGCTGGCATTAAATTGTCAGCTAAAACATTTTGTGATTATAGTGCCACAGATACCTACAGTTTTATCGAATTATTTATCCGAAAAGGCGGACGTCATCGGAGTCCAATCAAAAGGGTATCTTGTATAAACGGTTGTGGCGGCTGATCGCAGCACTGTGTGTCCATCCTATCCACTCTATGAAGGGTTTAATCTTTTTGAAGTCACATGTAAGCACTTCGACAGTATACAGTCCTGTTTATGAAATAAGCTGTTGTTGAATTTCCTTTTTGCTTTTTTGTTGTCTGTTGTCTTGTTTGCCGTGTTTCATCAGAGCTTGTCCACAGTAGTTGTTAGTCGAGTCTCCTCAAGTCTCTCCATTGAATTCTCTCTTCTCTCTTGAAATTGCGTTAGCTGACAGGTCAGACATTGAGAGTCTCTCAAAAAAAAAGAAAAGAAAACACACTACAGTTCAGTGCTCTGGGTTTGAAAAATCTGATTACCAACTGACCTAAATGTCCTTGCTGCAAAAATACATGTCCATCCCACCAAAAATGTAGTGTAGTGTTCAGTCTGTCTAGTGTTCCTGAAAACAAGATTTTCTTTCTTTAGAAAAGCTTTTGTTTGTGGGTACGTTGAACTAAGATGGATTACTAATGCCGCAGTGTATCTTAAAGACAAGTTTTGGAGGAAGTTATTTGAGATGTTTCGTCCCATTGGCAGATTTTTACGCTTGTTTTTAAAAAATATTTAAAGACTCAACAATATGCTAAATGACTTTCCAAGATGGGCGTGTCCATTACTTGTATCCAAATTTTAGACAGTCCACTGCTTAGAGAAGGGATTTTCATCTTCCGATCTGGAAACGCGCATTCATCCTGTGCCAAAGTGCATTCATATTCTCAAACATGTCTGTTTCCAGACTTTTAAGTTGCCAGATCTCTACAGCATGTTCGGAATTGCATCCAGGGATTCGAGTCTCTTTGCTTAGTGCATGTACACTACATAACAGGGGGGACACTAGTACTTTACTTTATCGCCATTCTGTTTCTCACACCATATAGTATTATTATTATTATTATTATTATTATCATTTTTATCATTACACACCAGCAAAAGGTCACAGAGTTTGAAGAATGAATATGCAAACTTTTTTTTTTCCTCTGTCCTCAGTATGAAGGATCAGTAAATGAAGTATTATTTTTTGTAACTAATGTAAAAACACAGGTTTTATAGAATTGTACAGTTTTTTTCTGCTTTTTGGGGGTTCAGAAGTTTTGTTTTTTTTTCCTTTCATAAAAGAGGGGGGGGAAGCCATCTGTCAACATGTGTAGTATTCAGAATTGTGCCTGCTTATGTTGTCTTACTGAGTTTTCAGATGAAGATAAATATGAATATATATGAAGATAACACTAGTCTCAAACTCCAGGTTTGATTAAGATGTTTGTCGAGTACATATTATAATTTTTTTTTTTTTTTCAAAAAAATACGGATACATATGCCTTTTCAACGTGCTGCTTTTTTTCTTTCATTTCAGCTTTGTTTTAGTCATTTTCTGCCTTCTATTCAAGCATTTGTGGCTGATTATGTCCATTTGCAGCCCCGAGTCACATTTTTAGCTCATTCTTTAAACTGACAGTGATACTCTGTGCGTTTTTGCTGCAAATTGAATTTCCTCAGCGCCTTTTTTAAATACTTCGCTTAATTATCTGGTTTTGTCCCAACTGAAGTATTTCATTTAATAATGTCCATATGAAGGAACCCCTGACCACCACCACCCCCCCCCCCCCCCACACACACACACACACACCCCCACACCCCACACACACACACACACACACACATTGTTTAGATCCTGGAGTTTGAGACAAATCAGCAAAAATGTAAGAGAAAACCAAGCCTAGTCTGTGTTTTTTTTTTTTTCTCTGATGTTTTTGTTTGCCTCCAGTGTCAGGAGCAGCAGTGCATGTCCTGCCGCTCTGTTTTCTGACTGTAAAAAATGCATTTATTTTAAAAAATAAAAGTAATTTTTATTTAAACGGATTGTGTACTGTATTCTACATCATTTGCCACAGGGCAGAATATAATGTATCAGCTAAGTTGTCTCAGTTAATTAAGATATTGGTCTGCATGAGTAGATTATGTATAGAAATGTCAAATTGAAGACCTGAAGTCGCACCTAAGGCATAATTACTTGACCATGCACATCTACAGACAACACCACCTGTACACATACTTCATGTGTACTAGTTATGTTTCTCCACCAGGGGGCAGTGCCTCACCACCTCTCTCCACTCCCTCCACCGCAGTCTCCCTCGGTGCCTTCCAAACTTTTCCAGAGGTTCCTTTCCCCAAATCTGACATGTTCACCTGACATCCCAGCACAAACCAAGTGCCAGATTGAGGGGGAGATTAGATTCCGAGAACGCCTGCAGACAGTCTGTCTATTTGCAGGCTTTTGCCCGTTCCCCTACAGTGGCAGTGCACACGTCTGTCTGTCTGTCACATGCTGAGCAGCTTGGGGATAGATATGGAGGTGTTAGTAGCCATGATAACTGGGGAGCTGCTCACACCACCTGATGCCAACAGTAGTATAATGTAGAATGGCAGCATGAGTTAAATAAAGGGAGGTTTTTAGAAAGACGCTAAGGATGATTGTGAGCACAGGTGACAGTTTAAAGGTTGGATCGAGCACAGTTCATTCACTTTTGTCATGAAGTGTCAGGAATACTATGGCAGTAAATCAATCTTCTCTGCAGACACTTTTCCACCCTCCAGTCAGTTGTGAGGTCACAATGAGGTGTGCATCATCGCAGTGAGAACAATGAATTGAATTCTGCGAGAACATCCTGTTCTTGTCCAAGATGGGTCTCGATCCAACACTTAAAGGGCAGGTTCACCATTTTTCAAGTCGGTCCTAAAACAATAGTCAGATGCCCCATTTAACACTGACACATGTTTTTCTTGCTGTGATCATTCCTCCTGTTCATACTGACTATTAAGAGGATCCCACTATAACACACTTTCAATGTAAGTGATGGGGGACAAAATCCACAAGCCCCCTTCTGTGCAGAAATGTATTTAAATGTTTATTTGAAGCTATTATGAAGCTTTAGCCACCCAAAATAGTCAAATCATGTCAATATCTTTTGAAAGTTACAGTCATTTTGGTGCCAAATTCCCGCTTTTTGTTATTATACTTCCACTGCAGCTAAACAGGGAAAATACTGTCTGGGGAAACACAAAGAGGGAATGTTATACTAAGAATAGTGTAACTGTGTAAGATATCCACTATATATACTCATATAAGCTTTAGATAGATTCTTCAAACGAGGACAGTGGATTTTGTCACTTACATTGTAGACATGTTTGGAAGGTGCTTCTAAGGGTCGGTATTAACAGCAGGAATGATTACAGCGAGCAAAACCTGTTTCAATGTTCATAAGGCCACCTGACTATCGTTTTAAGACAGACTTGAAAAATTGTAAAACCTGCCCTTTAACTGGCGGGTTTGACTGCGGCGCCTCCCGAGAAACCCTTTGAAGCCCTCATCAAATCAAGACACACTTGTAGATGGGATTTGGACATGGATTTACACCTCTGTCATTATTCTCCTGCCTTTCTCCCACCGAGCCACCTTCTCCCACTAAGTCACCTCCTCTCCTGCCTCTGATGTTCCCTATATAGCTCATACTCCAGTGGGATCCGGCCCATTGTGTTCACAGTGTGTATGGGAAGCAAAGATATCTCAATGATGGCTCCGCCTAGTGACGTGGAATTCCACAGACCCCCCTTGGGAGGACAGGGTGGATGACGATCTTGATGCGAAAGAAGAGAACGGGGGAGATGACATTTATAGATTGTGTTGCTCGCGAAACAATTAAAATGCAGGAAGTAGAGGCATGAAAGAAATAACACAATGCATGGAGCAGAGCAGCACCTGTTGCCATTCAAGATAAAAGCATTCTGGTTGAACTCGGTGCATAGTTCAGTCTCAAGGAAGTCTTGCTCTGCTTTCCTCATTCCTGAAGTTCGCAGAGGGTTAAAGTCATTGTTAGTGTCACAGAGATCTCCCTTTAGGAAAGTGTTTCTGACATTCACCTCTTTTGCCTGCAGTGAATGGAGTGCCATAGATAATGTCAGCCATGGCAGCAGATGTGCTGATAAGCTGGTTTCAGGTGAGCCTTGAAATTTCCAAGAGAAAAGTCTTTCTTTTCCCTTCAGACCAGCGTTTTGACCTTGTCTAGATCAATTGGTTTTTATTCTTCTCTAACTGCAGCCACCAACTGCCAAGAGGTAATTGTCAGAGCACATTTCATGGTGGCTGGAGGTTAAAAGACTTGCTGCAAATATGATAGAAAGCGATGAGATCCTACAGGTTTTCATACTGTGCTCTGCCATTTCCCGATAAAAGGGAAAGTGTGACATTTTGGGAAATACGCTTATTAGCTTTATGGCCTTGAGTTAGATGAGAAGATTGATACCAATAACATTTCGTCCAAAGGTAACCAATTCCACCTGCCAGCACCTCTAAAGCTCACTTATCAACATGTTGTGTCTCGTTTGTTTAATTTGTACAAAAAATAACAACGTGTAAATACAAAGATTTTACATTTTATGTGGAGGATGTGTGCCGGACTATTTCTTGTGCAGGACCATTAACCTCCTGGAGGCTTCGCTGGTTGCCTGGCAACTCCTCTCATCTAACTCTTTGCAAGAAAGCGAATAAGCACAAAATGTCAAACTTTTCCTTTAATTTGATGATAAATGGACTAAATCTACATACATTTTTTTAAATCAATGCCATACCTTAATGTTGCAAAGTAAATGTTTTACAGCATGATTAAGAACCTCAGATATTTTGATTTATAAATCAACAACAAATTGCATAAACTGTGTGTGTGTGTGTGTGTGTGTGTGTGTGTGTGCTGCTTGAATTCCCTTATGTGCTTTTCACAAACCTCTCTGGAAACCTGCACTGCTCATAATATTTTTTAATCTTCGCTGGAAAAATTAATTTAATACTGAAAAAATCTGATTCACTGTAAAAGGGGACAAAAGTGTAGGTTTGGTCATCTTTTTCCAGTCTCTTTCTATTAAAAAAACAAAACAAAACAAAAAACTTAAACATAACATGCAACGTCACTACAGTTTATGGGCTTGACCTCTTGGATTCACGTATTAGAGCAAAAAAAAGGAAAAAAGAAAAATACGCCCTAAAAAGAACTGACATATGTTATTGCCATTATCTTGGACAGTTCAGTCTAGATACGTTTCCATGGAAAAGGTTTGGTCTGGGCTAAACACTAAAGCGTGCCAGGACTTTCATCTTGATGTCATCAATTACAATCTGGAGCTGCAGTTTAAGTTTAAAAGCTCTATGAAAACATATGTTCTGGTCAAAGCTCTGTGTGGTTCAAAGGCTATAACAACAACTACAGTATAAACCTACAAATCATGCTCATTTTTGCTGTCAGTTAATCCAAACAAAGCTTTTCAGATAGTGTACTGGGACAAATGAGAGTTACCCTGTATGTTGCTCAGACAGCACAAGACCTTTTAGATAACTTGGGGGGAAAAACTGTTTAAGATTAAAGAGGAATTTCTTCTAATTTCTATTGATCATTGTTTTTGTCATTGACACACACACACTGGAAGTCGTTTCATTTATGGCTACAAAAGTATCGTTCACCTTTTCTTAGTGGAAACACAAAAATGGTTGCATGCATCTCGTCAGTACTGGAAGCCTAAGGTCATCCACCTTGTTAGCCTTGCGTTGTGGTCCAGGACATCAGGCATGCAGTTGCGTTAATTATAAACATGTCATTAAAGTCTCAGAGCTGATCCGGAGGCTGTCCTCTCAGCTGATGAGGTCACGTCAAATGGTGTTTATAGAGCTGACATGGGCCTGTTGCGCGCCAAGACGCTTGCATCATCACTTTCTACCGCACGCGAGAAATTGTATGGTCATGCATACATACACAAGTATACACAAATTGCAACAGGCTTTTGTGTGCATAACGAATTACGGCTTAAGCTACAGATGTTGTTTGTCGTGTTGTCGTGTAACATTTCAAGTTGAATCTTCTTTCAGGCTATTTTCTGTGGGAGTCTATTTTAAAGTAATCCACTTCTCCCCCAGGGACATTTTGGCTTTAAGCATAGTTGCACAAAATTGGACAATTTGCATTGCCTTGCTCACTAAAACCTGTTTTGTTTGGCTGAGTCTTGTTTTTCAGCCACATTAATGCAATTTAAAGGGCTGTCGCTGTTACACAAATGCATTTGGAACAAACAGACAAGTGTCGGATTTCTTTTCACGGTGGTGGAAGAACCTGTCTTTGCCTGGGGCATGATGGGAGTCTGCTGACGTGACCTGGGAGATATTTTGTCAAAATCATAACAGAATCAATAAGAATTGTGCTTTGGAAAAACAATTCAAACTCACCGCATAGAGAGGCTCAAATGGGACACCAGGAGCAGATCAATAAAGGCATTTTATTAAGTATGAACTATGCCTCAGTGCAAGATGTTGAGATAATTCAGGTGTTTATAAATCGATCCCTTTCGATCGATGACATCAAAAAGAGCCTCTAATGCCATCACCTTTTAGGACCTCACTGGTGCTTTCTCCTCCAGTTTCAGGTCTCTTTTTAATACCTGAATTTGCTCCCAATTGTTCCGACATCAGGACATAATAAGAAACAAATCTGTGTTAATCCTAAAGTCTCAGCGCTCCTCGTGTCCGTCTCTGTATCTCCGCGTTATCTCCCTGTGGCGTTATGGGCATGACAGTGTGACACCACAATAAAGACCAAATTGAGCTTGCAAAATAACTGGATCCCTGGCTCTTTGTGTTACCCAGAGGGCTCTGCTTATTGATTGGCTAAATTAGCTCCTTTTCACTGTTATCTGGCAAACGAAAAGATAAGGGTAAGAGAGTGAGCGGGTTACTGGCAGGCAGGGGAGAAGACCTAGATATAGACCCATCCCAACATTTGTAATGCTGTATTTACAAATGAAGATACAGGGTGTATAAGAGACATAAAGGGTCATATTTAAGGACTTCTTCAATAATGTAGAGTGGGAGACTCCAATTAGACTTTAAAACAACAGAGGTTACTTCATGTATTGAGAAATACCACAAACAACCACAGCAGCCTCTCACACACACACACACACACACACACACCTATCATTCAGTTATCTGACTGCCATGATGGAGATGGATGTAGTTTGTGGAGGTTAATGGCGTGTGGCTCCATTACAGAGTCTTTTGCCCAGCGAGTTGCTCTGAAATCTGACTTCAGCACACCCCAGAGTATTAACTTTGATTCAGGATGGCTTCTTCTTCAGAAAATCCTGTTTTCGCTCCTGAGTTAAGCTTCTGCCTGTAGGCAAAATGAGATGAAATGTTTCTACGGTGTTGGCACGATGCACGATACTGTAGCAGGAGAGGGAAAAAAAGAGAAGACTGGAACACATCTCACAGTTGAAGTGTTTTGCATTCCACATTGTATTTCCTTTGTACACTGTAGTGAAGCAGCTGTAGGATTATTGACTGTTTCCAATTTAACTGTCCTGTAATCCTGATTCCTCCTGATGAATGACAAAAAAATGAACGCTTTTATTTATAGGGATTTATTAATGTAGTGTTAATTGCATTACCACAACATTAATATTGCAATGACAAGCTGATATGTATTTCCTGACACGTGTTCTAGCACCTTTTTGCACATCATGCACAATGACTCCTTTTCATCTATCTTTCTTTTCAAGTCCACTGATCTCCAATGGCTTCATGGTTGAAGTGTTACAGTGTGTCTCTTTTTATTGTTGCTAGAAATTGACAGTACAAAGGAGAGGGAAGGCATGAATTGGTTGAGGATGAAGACAAGACCCCTCACTGTAGGTTAAAAAGTGACATTCAGTTAAAGCTAAACAGAGTAATATTGTAAGATTAGCGAGACCTCCTTCTTTCCTTCATAACCCAACAGTCTGAATTTAATTAAATATTGATTTTTTTATATTAAAACTAAATGCGTCATTGATTGGACAACCAACATGTTATTAGTAATGCAGAATTCAAAACAGGGACTCAAAGCAAATTTCTTATTTCTTTTATAAAGCGACAAAGCAGCAATGATTGATCTAAGTATGACAACCATTATTTGTTGCTGGCTGGGCACATGATGGATGGTTGATATCTGCTTTAAATCTAATTAAAGTGGCTGTCTTTGGCAAAGGAATATTCCTTTGACTGGTTCCAAATGTGACACTTAAGTATAGCAAAACCATCATTGAAAATGATGTCAGCATAAGTGGTATGAATAATACTTTGTCGGGATCATTTTAAAGAAGTGACAGCAGTGACTGAAAGGTCATATGGATAATTACTATAATCCCTTTTGACAAGCATTGTCCTAGAATGACTCATTGTAAAATGAATATGAACATATGAAATAGCCATAAAAAGTGGTTCTGCTGAAAAGAGAGTTCTCTGTAAAAGCTTGTTTGGATTTCCATGCTACGCTGAACACAATTCTTTATGTAACAAAAGAGCTTGATTACACCAGGTGTACTCAAATTGATGCTGATTACCAGAGGATTTAAACTACAATGCACTCAGGCATAGAAAGCTAATTGAAAATGAGAAATGGGCAAGATTCATGCAGAAAGACGATACAGTAATGCAAGACAACGTCTTAAAAACCACACAGAGGTTTGCAGTTTATTCCCTCATCAAACAGCCTGGGTTCTTGTGTGTCTAACGTGATTGGTTAGGGGCCACATGTGAGAGATATTCTATCAGGCACTTGCAGGTTAAATCAATACCCAATCCAACGACTACATATTTTCTTATTTCACACTACTTAAAGACTATCAACGTGGATTGTTACACTTGATCTGGTTTGATAATGTGAAATGCGCGTGGAGAGTGCAGCAAAGAGCCGAAGAGCGCACGCACAGATGCTAGTTCCTCACTTGACAAGTGAAAACTAAACAAGAGGTCTCAGACACCCCCCTCCTCATATAAACACTCAGTCCACCTCCCTGAATCCAAATGGAGAGTGGCGAGTTACACAAAAGAACCACAAAACCACTCTGATGAAAGAAAATCAAACGTATACTGATACTCTCTGCTTGGCACAAAGACGCACACAAAATCTCAAATGAAACTCACACAGTGTGCTCATACACACACTTTTTGAAGTAATGTATGCATGTCAGCTAGACCACAATAAGACGTGTTTTTCTCTCTAGTGAGCTCTCATGCAGTTCTGTAACCAGTGTCTGATGTGTGTTTTGTCATGCTTCACACTGTGCAGAGTAAACAACGCACCACATGAATTCAGTGTTTGATTAGCGCTGCAGAGAGACAGAGGAAGAAAAAATTGAGACGGAGAGTGTATCGGGGAGTGTGTGAGTGTATGGCAACCATCTGGCCATGTGGGGAGATGAGCGGCAACTGTTCCATTCCTCTATCGTCAGATCTCCATGTTTACCCTGCTCACCATGGGGACTGAAGCACCTAGTTCTCCCTAATCCAGCACAGCACCGGGTGTAACACCACAGGCTGGAAGGATGTTTATGTTTTCCAGGATTTTTTGCTGGGAGGAATAGAGGGTGTGCGGGGGGTGGAGGGGTGGGGGGTGGAAGGATGGAGCCAAGGGATAAGCAGTGCTAGGTAGAGCTGTTGCCTCCTGTGGGAGTGCTTTAATGATGGAAAACATACTTATTGTATACAAGGAGAGGGAAAGTCACTGATTAACCTCTCAACCCCATGGATTCTTTGGTGGGTTCATCATTCCAGGCTCATGTTGTGTGTATGAGCTAATTTCAAGCCCACACAATTTTGCATTGAACACAAAGGGGAAGCCATCAAAAAGGAAAAGAGGTGTCTGGGGACAAAACATTTCACTGACTCGAAGTATGAAATATGTCATACTGGTGTAACTACGTGTATAAAATGATGCAGAAGTCTTCAGATTGTTTCCATTTAATGTAATGGGTCAGGCTAAAAAAAAATCGAACTTGGCTTTGAGTATCATTACTCCTCATGTAAGAATGATTAGTCACTGCAACAAGCAGATACAGAAGGTGATGTTGATGATGATTATACAGCATGACAAAAAAACCCATTAAAGCTAATTAATGGAAAATATGAGGGGAATATAAGGAGCATTAGTTTTAGGTACAGTAGATAAATTGCACTCAGGTCAGGGGGAAACAGCTGCTTCAGAAAAATACTCATATAAAACTAAATGACGTTGCTCTAATAAACATTAAACCATTCTGCAGCTTTGGTATGATCCCTAAAAAGTGTAAAACCGGAAAGTAGTATAGCCACTATTGCTTTGTATTCTTTAATCCTTGTGTCTAAATGAGTCCATACTTGAATACTAAACAGAATTCTCAAGCACATTCACCAAAATAGCTTTTCCATCTCCATTCCCAAAGATTCCAGTCCTATAACACATCTCGGAATCTTTAGGCCATGCTAACAAAGGCCATGCTAGCAAAGCCTGGAAAGATGTTTTGGACTCTGTGGTGTGTCGTGCGTCCAAAACCCAACCGCAGCATTGAAGTGAGCAATAAGCAGTGCAGTGTCAAGCTTTCAACATATTTGCTGGGCCATCACTCTGTTACTGAGACTGGTAGCGCCGTACAAACCTTGACTCGGTTCAGCGTTTCACCTCTTTCATCAGAGCAAATCTACCAGTCGATCCCCCAAGAGACTCAGCTGCCTGAATTCCCAAACTCACCAGCAGGAAACAGCTAATGCCCTTTTAACCCTCTCTGCCTGTGTGTGTTTGCACATGTGTGTGTGTGTGTGTATGCATCATTTTCCCCCCTGTCTCTTTTTTCCCCTCAACCAGGAAAAAGTGACTCATTACACCAAAAGTGTTTGCTCATGTAGGGGAGGACAGAGGTACAGTTCTGTAGTCTAGCACTCTATCCAATGCCTTCTTGTTGCTGTCCAAGTGGCCTCGCAGCTATAAGCAGCAAATCATTCCGCTCCAGATCCAAATTTAAACTCAACAGAAGGGCTCGCGTAAATCAAAGTGGATTGTCCGAAGGTAAGCGTAAAAAAAAAATGTCCCTGAAGACTCAGCAATCATTTTTCAATTCTAAATTCTTGCAATGAACTACTTCCACATGCTCTACCAGATGGCTGAGCAGCTTGCTGTCGTGTGGAATCGAGAAGCCAGACAAACTGTAATCTGATCCCAAAGAAGCTTCAAGGGCTGCAGAAATAAGGAACATTCATTTTTGATTATTGGTGTATGCCAACTGCTGAGTACATTTTTGTTTTTTTCCCTGCATGGATTAGGGAATAATTTGTCTCGGAGCATTTGCTGTTGTCAAAGTGATAGTAAATACATTTTATTTATAAGTGAAAAACTGAAAGAACATCTGGCTTGAATACAGCTGTTCTTACGTGCTTACGAGGACACTTTAGGAAGACTAAAAGTGTTGCGGCAAACTCTTGTAGCACTAGTTTGCAAAGTCAGACAAACTCCCGCAAAGTGTTTTTTCAATGTAATTTTGGAAGCTGGAGAAATCAGGAACATTCGTTTTTAATTATCTGACTGCTGTTTGTCAGACACAAGTGAATTTGTTTATCCTTTATCATGGCTTTTTCTAGTTGACCCAAGGACATCTGCCACAGTGCAACTGGTCGTCTGCTTATCATGACAAATAATGACGGCTTCAATCCTCATCATTTCCGACTGCAACATGTTAACGATCAGCTGCAAAGACCCAGAGGCAAAAAAAAAAACAGAAGCGCATTAAACTTGAACCATCTCAGACGAGGCAGTGGTGTCCAAGTCTGTTCAAAATGAAGACAGAGCATTTAAAAGAAGCCAAATCTATCAGGAGAGGAATTAATGCTCTGTAGGGAATTTGACTCACAACCAGCCAAGTAAAACATTAGACAGACACAATCATATACACACTCACAGACACACACAGTTTTCCAATGTCTCTGTGTGTGAATTCCAAGGGAACAGATTTCTGTTGGCATGGCTGTAGAAACAAAAGATGGTGGTCAACAGCTGCTGGCTGTTTAAGACAGTCATGAACATTGACACCTCCTACACATCTAGCAGTGTGCTGTTGGAAAATATTCAGGTAGTGTAAGGCCTGTCTAAACAAGTAACTCACAGAAGTTGAACTACTACTTTTTTTCATGATGACCTGGGGGAATTGCTCATTCAGTTCTTGTGCAGGAAACCTAGTGCGTCAGAGATATTTAAGGTTTGAGTTACAGAGACTAGGTAATAAAAAATGTGCGGTAACCTCCTCAAATACTGTAGGCCTGTCCAAAGAAGTAATTCAAAAGAGCTACCTCGTTTTTTATGGTGACCTTAGAAAATGTCCCAGTTACTGTTCCTTCCTATTGTGCCTTAAAACAACAGTCAGGTGCCCAAATAAACATTGAAACAGGTTTTTCTTGCCATAATTATCCTATACAGTATAAGGGAGTCACAGAGACGGGGTGAAAAACACCATTACCAACCATAGTCTGTAAAATCCCAGTAGGGACTTCAAGTCAAGTTCAAGGCGTGTATAATTTATTGTTGAACTGTAACAATTCAAATAAGTTAATCTACTTTTGTGATTTTTATGGTGACCTTGGACAATGTCCTAATATTTGATCGTACTGTGGGAGGCCTGCTGTATAGAAATATTCAGTCACGGAGACTAGGTGATAAAAGATAATTACATATTACTTTTCCACCATTATAGTCCAATAGTCGTTTAAAGTGTCATTGTTAATATCGGTCCAGTAACCAGTTACCAAGGTATTTTTCATGTCCTTATGTGCCTATTTGTAACTTACAGTAGGTTATGTGATATTTGTATGGTGTTCTTGTAAATGTGCTGTGTTATTTTTCATAAAGATAATAGCCTTATTAGTTTAAATCATCTAAAAACTAGACTCTTTAAAGATCCCCTCCAGACATGTTTTAAGATGTATATAAAATACTCTACTTTGAATAATAATTTGTGTCTGATATGGTTTTCCCGCAAAAAAAAGTTCAATTACCCACACAAGATGTCTCCTACCTCACTGTAAAGTCCATTCAGTGCTTGTGCTGTGGAGGCTTCAAGTTTCCACATCACACTCGTGATAGTTGAATATTGGCTTCCAAACTATTTAGGATGTCACAAATCATGCTGAGCAGGCTGAGCACAGAGAAACTATCCACAAAAGATGAATGTGAAAACAGCCCTCTAGTGTTAAACTCTGCACATACATCATTGCGCACAGTGAAGCTCAAACATCCAACTGTAGGAACAAGACACATTTTTGAGCGGAGGGAGACTTTAAGTATAATTGTTTTGAGTTTTGAGTCTAAAAACTGCTATTAAAACGCTATTTAGCAAAATCTTTCAGGGTTTTTCCTTAACTACAAATATCCACTCATTACATTCATTATTCTAGCTTTAGCCTTGGTATTTTCTTCTTCACACTCCAACAAGACTCCCAAAACAAGCGCAGACGTTAAATGCAGGTTACGTGGTGGTGTCACACTGTACGTGATTGGCGGGCGGGATTGTGTGTCTGGGAACCTGCTACTGGTTTCCCATCCACACTCCAAATACACACACACACACACACACACTGGCTCACAGTCACAGACGGTCGCTCCGCAGAAACGGCAGCAGGAAAAACAAAACTCTCCTCCAGCCGCTCAGAAACCAACAACTGTCGTAGAAGTGAAGTCATCGCGATGTTAATCACGAAATGCTACCGTTTCGTCTGAGTGGACAGCTAACAATAAGGAAGAAGCTGTTGAAAAGTGGGTGAACTGTGACAGCTGGAGAAAACCGACGGATTTGTGGACCGCACGTGGGGAAAGCATCGTTTGAAACACATCGGTGAGTAACGTTTAACGCCAGGTGTACGTCTGTTTTAAAGCAAACAGTCTACGTATTATTGGTTTACGGCATGGAAAAAGTTTAATTGGTGTTTTCGCAGTATCGATAAATAACTGGCACTTGTACTGCGTCAACAACCTTTGAGCCACTTCACGTCGGAATCGGAACAAGTGTGCGCGTGCGTGTAGTTCACCACAATTTAGCGCACGTGCTTTTTTTTTTTGCGTCACAAAGCCGTCCTTTTTCAGGTTTTATGAACTAAAGGTTGTTTTTGTTAACGTTTCCAGTGAGCGTTCAGGAGCAAACTTTGTAATGAAGTGCTTTTCCTTTGCTTTAAAAAAAAAACCTGACATTTTATTTTTATTTTATTGTGCTGACGCAGGTGTGGTGCACCTCCATGTGTGCGAGCTATCGTTATAGACTGAAGCTGTAGTCATACTGTAGCTATTGAAAGGAAAACTAAATGATTCTCATTCAATATTTGATCAGAATGTTAGTTGGAAATGCAAATATTCCCGTGAAATTCCAATCAGCCTAGGCAAGTGAATTTGGGTGTTGTCCAACTTGAATAGCTGATTATTGTGGTTTTTGGCTGCTCCACTGTATCATCAGTTTGTTTACTCATCTTTCATATGATTACAATATTAACTTATGAGATCATAAAATCCTCTAATCCACTTAATGCCTCTAAACATTATGGTCACACTTTGAGGCTGTAAGAAATCAGATGTTGGCAGTTTGTGCCTATACAGTTGAACCATATGGAATGAGGTGGGATTCAGCAGAAATAATCAATATTTTTGATAAATATTACATCTTAAATGTTTATGATGTGATACTAAATGTTGATCATTTGGATCATCATTGGTGGTTGTTTTTCTCTTACTGTAACAGCATTTAGCAGTCATATAACCAGGCTGAAAACAGGTTTTTGGTGTTTTGTTTCCAAATAAATGTTAAGTGTGCTTACTTGTGCGTGCTCAAATCAGGCTGGCCCAAAACATAACCAAACTAAACAGATGCATAGGGGCCCTAGGGGCCACCTATGGGCCCCAAAACAAGTTAATTAGAAATTGATGTTCTCACATAAAAACATTGCATCTTCAAAATGTCATCTTTTTGGAAACATCCTTGCTTTGGCTGGATGAGACAGTGTGGTTTTTGACATTGTCATTAAAAGATTCTGAAAAAAGGTTTTACGAGCTTTTCACCAAAATTCGAGACACACGGCTTGAATCTGTACATTGACCCGTGTGAACTGTGAAGTCCCGTACTTAACTTTTAATATCTCTCCATAAATGCATGGGCTGGCTCTTTGCCAAGTCCAAAGATAAGAAATATACTCATATTTAAATACAACTAGCTCTCTGAAGAGCAATTACCACATCTTCACCCCTGCATCTCTGTGACAGGTCGGGACCTGGCAGGCAGTTTGGTTCTGATTAGCCGGGAGGCTGCTAATCCTACACTTGTGCCTCCCAATGGCGTTCACTAACTCACCTATATAAAAATGTTGCTTCCTCCTATGCAGGAGTTCAGGACTTAATTTGTTCTGGCATGACATAAAAGATAAGCTTACACCATTTCCCATACTTCAGTGTCTAATTACAGTCAACATAATGTAAACTGTCAAGCTGGCTCCATCCCCGTGTGTCCACCACCTCAGCTTGTTCTGTTGCCACAGATATCCTTGAGGGCAGACATAAAGATCCTTGTTTGTTTAGTGGATCATATAATGAAAAGAGCCTCTGAGTGTTTATGAGAAAATGACACAAAGATTTGTAGTCCCTGAGGAATCTCAATCACTGAGCTGAGGCTGTGGTCACCTTCCCCGCGTTACAGAAATGATGAGCTCCGTGCTATTATCTTAAGCAACATGTCTGTTTTACAATACATGCTATAATGGAGAAGTAGTAAAGTTTGGCAGACAGCTCATATATTATTTTTGTCTGTTAACCTCGGGTTTTTTTGCTGATACAGCGCCATTGCTTTTAGCTTATCCTTATGCAAACTAATTGTAGATTCACTTTTGTTTTGTTAATGCATCAAGCCATTGCCTCAGTATATAATGGAGTCATTGTGGTAATGATCCCTGCAGTTGTGTTGGAGACATCCATTGGTAAGTGCTCTGTTAGTGTCTCTGCTGTTTACTCTCCTCTGTTCAGTCCCTCTCAAATGTTTTATTGCCACAAGGTGCTGGGCTATAAAGAATGAGCTAATTTGGGGGTCTGCCATTTCATTCATTGATTCATGGTTAGCCTAAGCCTCCCTGGCACTATATAACCTTCATTAGCAGCTGAGTCACCCAGGAAAATGTAGTAATATCTAAATGTAATATCTTTCCTTTTTGATGGAAAAGAGTAAGGTCCTATTCAACCTCCTGCTTTGATGGAGAGCTTTTTGTTTTTTGATCCATGGTCTCCATTATTTTATTCCATAAAATAAACATAAGCGGGACGTACAGAATCTGTTCTCGTGTAAATTGTCATTTACCTTTTCTCCAACAGTATATAATGTACACTGAGGATACAAATTACTGGGGCAGGCCAAAAAAAGATCAATGAAATAATGAAAACGATCATTTGGCAAAAACTGGTTTAGATCCTTTACTCTCCCACTCTCCCCCTCAAAGTGCTCTCTTCTCTTTGAGCATTTCAGGCAAAATGCTCTAATGCTCCCTCAAGGACAAAATAGTTTACAAATTACAGTAATAGCATCTCACATAGCCAAGTGGCCAATTAGCCAATTGTGGATGCTACCATGAGGTTTCCCATTCATTATCTAAAAGGCCTGTGCTGAACATAAACTTTTCAACAGTGAATAACCCAGAATCTCTGTACTGTTCAATTAAACAACATGCTTTCCTGTAATTTCTTGTCTCGCCAACGTTGTCATGCACACAGTAAAAACAGTGTGGTTCAGGCTCGGAGTCACACATGAAAAGACTCTACATTTGGATTTGGTTGTGAGAGCTCCAGATGCCCTGCTGTCTCAAAAACCAAACAAAAAAGACTCAAAACCCACTATATCTGTGTCCACAAAGATTACTGAATTCAGAGAAGAGATCGGTTGAGTTGTGGTACTGGTTGTCATTTCTGTTGGGAGAGATAACTGAGATAATTAATAAAGCCTGATGATGTTGTGTTGTAACTTCCACTTTTTTTATTGTAGTTTCCACTACAACAGTTTTGACAAAACCAAGCATATTCGAAGCCTGAGATGGTAGAAAAAACAATGTTAATGAGCCTTGCTGGCTGGCGTGTACATCGAGTTGGGTCTGATGGAGGTATTTGGTGTTGGATATCAAAACTTGGACAGCTAAAGCAGGCCTTAAGTCTTGCCCAGCTTTGGCTTAGCATTAACAAAATTTCCTGATTTAGAACTTTTGTTCTATGGTGCAACTTTGACTTAATGTTTCACAATCCAGTCTCAAAGTAGTGCTACTGCAGAGAGAGAGATTTGGAACGATTTCCCCAAATGACGTTTTGGAGTAGTATGTTGTAGAAATACTGCTTAAATTATGTAATTTCTTTCGCTAACTTTCATGTCTCATCTTATTAAATAGCAGATAGTTTTTCCTCAGCATGAACTGGAATGTGTAGCTGTACAATAATAAATCTTGGTGTTATTGGCCCTTATCAACAAACATATGTATGAGTGACCTGTGACTGGAATGTTTTTTTTTTTTGCGCATGTCAGCTTGATGCAGCACTAAGATAGAATTACATTTGAACACATCACAGGCTGGTGTTGACACAACAGCAACAGCAGAGTAGAGTGTAATCTCTCAATTACACTATGTGAAGCAACATTTAACCATAGACTGTAAAAAATATTGGACGTAGCCACAGTGACATCACCCGTTGGTTTTTGGGCTCCTGTTTTGAAGCCTCAAGTTTGCATTTTGACCGTCCCCATCTTGGTTTTTTAGAGCCAGAAGTGACTATATTTGGATGAGAGGGTGGAGCTGACCCTCGTGCTAGCTAAGTGTGATAATGCTAATGCTGATTTTCGCTATGCCCTTAATTATGCTTAACTTAAAGCCTTAATAAATTTAAAGGGGTGAGTTGTATAAAAATTCACCCCCCATACAGTTGTCGTGAATGGGGAAATTAGCTATAGAGACCAGGCTGTAAACATGTTTATGTCTGCTGTAAAGTTGGGGCATACCATGGGGGTCTATGGGGATTGACTCGCTTTTGGAGCCAGCCTCATGTGGCCATTCAAGGAACTGCAGTTTTTGGCACTTTGCGTTGGCTTCCTTTTTCAGCCCCGGAGATTGCCTCTTGCATTTACCATCTGTGCATGTGGCGATGTTGGATACTGCTCTCTCAAAGTGAAACTGTCGTATGGCATCACTCTCTGAAGGTGTAATCTATGAAGAAAAGTGCACTGTGGGATGTTTTTTCTGTAAAATCAAGGCTTTATACAGAGCCATGTGCCAATATGAGACATGCATGAGAGTCAACCTATTGTGAGTAGATACAGGGAGATGAATTGCTACTAGAGGATACATTTATTACCGATATATCCCTCAAACTGCTCTTTGTAATAGTGAGATCTGGCCAAAATGTCCTCACTTTCTACTTTAGGTGCAAAACTAATTTGTTGTCACACAGACAGAAGTACAAGTGCACAAACATACAAAATCTCACTATAGGTTTCAGTTGTCCTGCAGTCTGCCTTAGCTCACAAGTCCACATCTGTACTGTAGCCCACTACTTCATAACTATGTGATTTCTGTTTCTGATGAATGACTATCTAAATAACTCTCAAACCAGCTGCCAGCATTTTAATTACACAAGCAGTCGAGTAAATATACTTGGTATTTCCTCGCAAGATGGATTTTTTTTTTAGCCTGTGCCAACTGCTGGTTTGGCTTCGTGTTTGTATGTGTTTCCAAAGGAAATTAAAGATGATGACATGGGTGGCTACACCTTTAGAGCCTATATCATCCACCTGTCTTTTGGGCGCCTCTCCTCTACAGAACCAGATGCTGTTCTGCTGCTGAGGCAGGTTCTGAAGAGAGCAGGATGTATTGATGCTAAAAGAAGCGGCTGTGCAGCTAACTCAAAGACCACACTCCAATGAGGTCTCAGGAGAGCCGTGAGCACTGACTGAACAGATTTCACATTAACACACTGGGCAAGAGCGGAGCAAGGAAATGAGCATGAACAGTGCCTTTGACTTCTTGGCAATACACAGCCACAGTTAATGAAGTGTTTTTGAAAGGGCCTCTGCTTGGAAATGGGGTGATAAGCAGCTGTAAAATATATGTACGTCGTTTTCACTGCCACAGCAGTGGCATGGCTCGCTCCAATACGACGGCTCAGCCCTGCACTGTGCATTGCATAAGACGGCTCAAAGTCAAACCATAAGCTATGCATTGTAGCTGGCTACATTTCACCGCCTAGAGGCTCCTGTCTGCTTCTTCCTCCTCCTCGTTCTGTTCTTCCTCACATCCCCCATCCCCTTATCCCTCCCTCTCGTCATGCTTCAGCGGGCCACCTGAGGGGGGATATGTGCTCCCCTTTGCCTGGTGACAGCTTGCGGGGAGATGTAGGCAGCCTTCCTTCTCAGCTGGAGGATGGTGGAGAAGAGGGAGAGATTCTGCGGATTAGGGCTTCCGCAGAGAACTCCGCTGGGCTGATTTGCTACTTGAGAGCAACAAGAACAGTGACTTTTCAACAATTAACCTTCAGTCTCTAGTTTTGTTTTCCTTGATGTACCTTCCAGTAAGTGAGAAGGGAATGAGATATAAAAGGATAGATGGTAAGAGGGGAAGGTCTAAGCTTATTTGGGACAGTTTCTGTCTGTATGTAAATAAGGATGAATACATTTGTGTACAGTAGGTTTCAATGTATGAGTTGGTTGATGTGATATAATGAATAAGAATCTCTTATATATTTTTATATCCAGAGGACATGATGTCCAAGTCTTTTGAGTGTTGTACTGTTGTACTTGCACAGTACAGGTCTTGTGGTCTTTATCAGAGCTCAGTGTGACTTGCAGACACAGTTTTTCTCAGTTTTCATAGTGTCTGGCTCGCTTAAAAAGCTCTTATTGAATGAGCTTTCCTGCTTTTGACAGAGTGTTGAGTGCAAAACAACTTTGTGCTCATTATTAAGGGTGTTGTATTTTATATAGGAAAATTAAGATCTGTTTCCTTGCTCAGAGTGTCGGCATGACATTTTAAAAATTCCAACGAAAGGCATATTTACTAGCCTTTCTAATTACA
Source organism: Scomberomorus guttatus (assembly GCA_038419695.1). NCBI lineage: Eukaryota > Metazoa > Chordata > Actinopteri > Scombriformes > Scombridae > Scomberomorus > Scomberomorus guttatus. The sequence goes on from CM076455.1 coordinate 11,742,925, forward strand.
CTCCACAAAATCTTTGCCCATGTGTTTGTTTACTGTGAGGTCTTGCTTGTGTAATGTAGAGCTACAACAACCACAGATACTACTACTTAAAATAATCCTTATAATCTCACAATAGTAGATTTTCTAAAACAATAATGTATGCATGTTTACTTAAGGAGTTTCATTGTGAGCAACTTATGATACATATTTTGTCATTTTTAAAGTTTAAATTTCTTTGAGGCTTTCCTAATTTTCCTAATTCCACACTTTTATAGGAGATGTAGACATTAACCATCTGTACAATACAACCACATATACACATTACACACTTTTCCTTTTCCTTTTAATGCAATTCAGTGTTAAACCACCACTAACTACTGTCTCAGAAGTTACCCCAGAGCAAAGAATGAACAAAAATAGCGTCACAGAAATACTACTCACTGCAGGTCCAAATCTTTTTTTATGTTCCACTGTGAAAGTTCCTTCTGGGCTGATGTAATCCTGCTGTAGCAATGACCACCAGCCAACAATGGCAGCCTTTCAGCCACTAAGTTTGGGGGGTGGAGAAGTTGGCTTGTGCTTTTTTTTTTTACTGTTCATGTAAACGTTGTTCTTCTGCAGATTTTGCTTTTACAATAATCAGTGAATTCAGCCGCTGAGCACTCATTTTAAAGCTTGCTGCATTATTAGAAAACAATTTTGTGTTTGTGGTCTGTTGTTTATTAGCCAGCCAGTTTGATGAAGGCATTGTTTAGCAGTCTGGCTTGTTTTGCCTCGCAGTAGAGGCATTCATCCACTGGTTGCGACTGACAGATAGATATAGATTGGTTCATCAACAGCAGGGCGGCTTGTGTGGTATGTGTTTGTGAGTGCTCGTGTGGCTGAGAAAAAGTTTAAGCTCCATAGTCCTCATGAGAGCATTTGGACCTAATTAACCCACTTCTTTTTTTTTTACTTAAGCACAGTTAGTCTAGATAAGCACATTTTTTCCTGACACCATCAGACATACTGCTGTGTCTCCAGTGGTATTTCCCCAGTCACTAAGAAATAAATTCACTAGTAGATGTTGGCTGTAATAATAGAAACATGATTTCTGTCCTGTATCCGTGAGACGTACCAGTACTCTTAACAGCTTGAGCTGAAGTCATTTTATCGCAGCGTTTGGCAGTGATTCCAAGGAGAACATTGGCAAAGCATTTAGAGAGATGGAGCGGTGAGGCAGCCATCCTCCATTTTGGAACCCTTTACTCTCTCTGTCATTACTTTGCTGTACACTGTGAGTAATAGAGGGTACACCAATTCAGATTGGTTTTGTGTGTGTGTGTGTACTTTTGGGGACTGAGGGGAGGGATTGGCTCGAGGCTGAGGCTGCGAACAGACAAAAGACATAAGCTTTACAATGGTGACTGCTTCATCACAGAATTGTTTCTCCTGCCCACTACATCTCACTTCAGCTTCACTCTCTTTATCTTCGTACTCGGGTTGCTTCAGCCAAATTACAAAAGACGTCTTCTCACCCTTTTCTAGTCCGGTGGTTCCCAAATGTGGGGGTTCGGAGTCCTAAATTGGGACACCCCAAAGGGTCACAACATGAATCTAAGTGGTCGCAAAACAAGAAAAATTGTGCCACACAAAATTCTGTTTATTTTTCAGACTGTATACTATATATAGTATTGAATAGTTATACCTTCTCAGGCCAGTCGAAGAAGGAAAATCACATCCCAGTTATATCTCAATACGTAGGGATATCTGGATGGCCAGATACCAGTAGTTTTTTTGTAATTTGGGAAAAGCATGTTAGCCAGGGCCTTCTTTATCTGCATACTTTCATTTGCCACTTTTTCTGACTTTCTCTCTTCTCTCCCTCTTCAGGGAAGAGTGGGTCTCGTCGTCTCCACTTAACTGCGTGCCAGCTCTTCACTCCTGCCTACTTCAGAGATGAGTGCCAAATCAGCCATCAACAAGGAGGTCTTCACACCCCACGACGAGAAGATGCTTGCTGCTGTGCAGGTGAGGCGGAGGACCAAGAAGAAGATCCCCTTCCTGGCCACCGGTGGTCAGGGAGACTACATGACCTTCATCTGCCTCTCAGGTGAGAAGACAAACAAGAAGCTCTTTATTCTCTTCTCTTCTGGTTTGTTTGTTTGTTTCTGTTTAAATGACTTAATTTAATAACTTTTTGTGTGTGTGTGTGTCTGTGTTTATGGGTTGTGTAGTGGCGACCCAGACTCGCATTCAACACGTCTCCCTTAATTCTCCCACTAATGTTCACACTGATGAGCATGTTTACATTCCCTCTGCCAATAGAATGACACACTAAATCAATTTGCTGCTGGGCTGTAGGTCAATCCTTTTCAAATAAATTAGATTTACTCTGAAAGTGAATAATTGTTTCACTAGAAATTGAGGTTTAAAATTGTTTTTTTTTTCCCTCTTGGAATGTAAGCTAAATATTTCTTGTTAATTGAATTAGCCATGCGTATTATTCATGAGGAGAATAGCTAGAGCCTGTTAATTTCAGTCCCAGCAGAAGTGCTTATGAAGATCAATGAAATTTCTTAACACAGTGGGCGCATGTGCACGCAGTGACTGGCAGCAGTGGCGTGTTTGTTTGTTCAGTTTACATTGTGTTTTGCCATCGTTTATCATCGTTGGTTGACCTGCGCTGCTGTAAAGGCATGTTATTGTTCAGTAAAATGGAGAGGACTGCTGTGTTTATACTGGTGGTGCCGTGGCCGACGTCTCATCTGGCTGAAGGTTATATAAATGGATGCTGGTGCAAAACTTCCCTAGTAAGAGAGAGACTGCACAGACGATATTGAACTGCTCAGGAATTTCTGCAGATTTTTGTGACTGTGGTCTATGTTCACCCGAAGGCAAACAAGAGCCTTGCCTCAGAACTGATCCTACAGACTGTGCAGAAACTACAGTTGCTGTCTCCCAATGCTCCTATGCTCCTATGCTCCGATGCTCGGGAGCTTTTACAAATATGTGTCTTGCCCCATCGGAAATGGCGAGATACTGGACCGGTGTTATGGCTCAATTAAAGGAGCTTCCTACTCCCCCCGCTGGGCACGGCGGGAAAGTGTTCACCAGAAAGGCGAAACACTCGCCGGAGGCAACGCTGACGCTGCAAGTCTGTCTGGACTGCACGGCTGTCTGGACTGCACAGCTCGGGAGTTCATTCAAATCATCTCGGGACATTAACAAACTCACTGAGGTGGTCAGCTCATGGGTATCATATTGCAAGGACATTGTTATCGCTGAAAAGGTAGATAACATCTATTCAAACAGTAAACCCTGGTTGAGCAAACACCTTTTTAAAGTGCTATTAAACAAGAAAAAACTTCTCTGAGCTAAATGTTTTACAAAAGGAGAACAAATATGAAATTAAGAGGGCTAAATTGGGCTATAATACAAAAGGTTGAATACAAACTGAGTAATAACAGTTGAGGCTCAGCCTGGCGCAGTGTCAGGACCATGGTTGGGTTAAATGACAAAGTAAAGAAAATGATGGCTTTAGCAGGCTTTTTCATCAGATCTGGCTCTGGCTCAGGAGTTTAATATGTTTTATTCAAGATTTGATGCCTGACTTTAGCAACAGAACTGCTGTTTCAAAACACAACCTATTGGAAATCTAGTCAGTCTGTCTCTTCCTTTTCTGTACGCAGGGTTGTGAATACTTTTAAACTGTAAAGCAAGAACAAGCCCTGGCCCTGATGACATTGGTAGCTGTATGCTGTCCCACTGTGCTAAACAAATAGGCCCTATTTTTAGTTATATGCACAACCAATTGCCCCTCAGGGGACAAATAAAGTTATTTTTTACATTATTATTTGTATTATTATACATATTATAAATTATTTAATGTAACTAGGTGGAACTTAGTCTATCAATGCAGCACAAAGGCCATGCAGCTCTCTTTGTGTTAGATTCAAATTCAAGGTTGCCTGCCAGTAGTCTCGATACTGTGTTTACACTCGTAGGTATGAAAACATAAAAGCCAACTGTGTCAAGTCACAAATTAACCACAGGGATTCACACGGGTTGTGATGAGTCATTTCTCTTTTGATATGAAAATTAGTATTGGTTGATATCCACTTGTTGTAATGACAGTCTCATCACGTCCCCAACAGCAGCCTTCACCTCGGCACCCTGTTTGAGCACTGCTGCTTTAAAATCTATTAAAGCCGCTGGATGTCCGAACTGCTTCGCCTGCATGGCATAATTAAAATCCATAAATGATTTGATCTTGCAGCTCACTTGAATTTTTTAAAATAATGGTTACAACAGAATACATTATAGATCAGAGATTGGTCTTGAGTGGAAAGATGCTGGTTTGAATCTCTAATGCGCCTGTGAAAATTGAGAAATCAGCAGGAGCTTTTTATCCTACCCTATTTTCTAATTCCACCCACATAAAGATATTTAGTCTCCGGTGTAGTCTTGGCATTGTCTTTGTGTCTTACTGGATTTACGTGGAACAGCAACACACAGAACAACGTACAGTAGCAAAGAATCTCATTTCTCACGAGTACATGTCAACGCTGGCCGAGGGCATCCTGACTGAGACTGGACTGAGAGAAGCATAGTAATTTGGATGTATGGATGGATTTTCATTCTACAGGAGCTTTCATGTGTGAGCATAGAGGACCTACATGTAAGGGCCGGGTTATGCTTAGTTGTCCGACCACGTCTGAAGGGGGTTTATAGCACTTAGTCACAAAGGGGATGACAGTGCATATTTTCAGACAGTCTCTCCTGTACACACAAAAAGTCACAGAAGTCGTTGTGTAAAGAATGAAAAAGCTTGACAGAAAAGTTATTCTCATCACTCAACACCTTGGCACATTTGCTGCGTGAAGTGGGTGTTGGATTGTCGGTTTTGAAAAGCCACAGAAATTTTCTGACCCCCAATGCTGGCGTTTATTTCATTAATTTAGTTTTTGGCGCAATTAAGGTCAAACTGACCGAGTGGGGCTGCTCATTCTTTTATACTGCAAGGCTGTCACACTGGGTACTGGTTTGTTGCCCATGAGAGAGTGTGTGTGTGTGTGTGTGTGTGTGTGTGTGTGTGTGTGTGTGTCACCCCTGCCTTGGTCTCTCTTTCTGTCATAAATCCCAGGTGATGGGTTGAAGGGTAGCCAATTTAAACTGCCTTAAAGTTGCCATCAGCGAAGGATTTATACCCTGGATCACTGCATCATCTGGTTGAAGCGAGATAAGTTGCCTACAGTCAGTGACTCCAACCTCGCTGTAAGTATGGAGATGGCTTATGTTGGAAAATCTGACTATGGGGAACTGTGGGCTGTTGCATTCTTACTTCATTTACTTTTTACATAACCCAGCTGTATAAGTGCGTTTTCTGTTTTTGTCTACGTGGGAAGCAAGCAGAAGTCTCTCTGTCTATTGCATAGGATTGAGAGAACTAACTGCCATTTATTCACTGACATTTTGACCTAATATGAACCAAGACATCAGACCATTTCCTCTTTTTGTTGAAACCTTTGAAAAACCATTTGATGAACATTTTGTATCCTTCTAGTTCTTTTGCATTACCACATTTTATTCTATATGTGTGAATGGATGTTGCATAATGTTTTACAACATGTCAATAAATTGCAGAGTTTATGGCCACCACTACCATCACCACCTTACCCAATCTTGCCATAGTTTTCCTCTTAAATGTGTTTTGCTGTCTGCTCTATACTAGCAGTCTCCTGATTAATCTGCTGTTCATCACATGTTGGAGTGCAGTAGTGAAGGCGAGCACTGTTATGTAGTTCACATAGTCATGTGGCATCTCCTTAAGCCAGCCAAGCATTGTTCTGAGTTCTGTGTGTGTCCCTGTGCGAAAACTGTATAGCCAAGCGATGAGTGTTAAACCAGCCTGCGCCTCCCTGCGCATTTAAGATAGAAGGCTGGTGTGTGTGTGTGACTTTGAGTGTTAAGTATGCGTGTGACTACTGTATGTGAAAGCACTGTGTATGTACATAAGGGTGGGGGATGGGGGTCACTGACAGTCTCTTGGCTACAGTAGCAGATAGTTGAGGCCTCGGGGCCATACAGTGGCAGAGTTATGTAATCTGTGGTATGTCAGGGCTAAAGGAAGCCTACAGTATGAGGAGCTGCTCTGTAGAGACAGTCACAGGCACGTCTCTCTCTAACTGAACCAGGGTGTCAGGATGAAGCACCAGGCCCTCATTGCTGCTCTAATTCCAGGATCATGTGCTGTAATACTGTCATAAGATCTGACTGAATAAAAGAAAAAAAGATAGAGCATCATGACTTGCATTGAAAATACTTAATAATAATAAATAAATAATAGTAATAAATGTTGTTACTTATCTCTTTGGAATAAATCACTGGCATGTGATATGAATGTTATGCAATTGACTTTGTAATCACAGCAGTCAGTTTGAGCTGTTGTTTTCAGTTTGGGTGAGTCTGGGAATTTGAATTGGCTGTTTGTTGAACACACAGCTATTTGTCCTAGGTAGCGAGCTACATCTATCAGTAGAACAAAAAGGCCTGGGCAGCTGCCACTTCGGAGAGTAGTGTCTCTTGTTTGAGAATTACATGTGGCTCCAGGACAACAAGACTGGTTCTGCTCACTTAGCTAACTGTTGTTTAGCCTCAGGGTGAACTCTTGAGAATCAGCCGCATGGTGCAAAGCAGAACAATAATATTCTTAAACTTTCTGTTGGAATCAACTGATTTCTAATAGTTTTTTTTGCCCACAAGGCCGTAATCAATCGTATCTGAATGCATGATTAAGCTCATGTTCTAAATGGGTGTGTTTGGATTTGGATTTTCAGTCCACTCTGCACCTTGCAGTTTGTTGTCACTGTCTGGGTGTGGATCTTGGTTTGTTTGTTCTGAAATAGAGCTGGTTATCAAACAATGTTTGAGTTCTGCATGACCACCAGAAGACATGGAAGCCTTAAAAGCAAAGTCACCGTAAGTCCATCATGGCTTGTTTGTCATAAGTAACTGGAAACTCCAAGCACATTAGAACTAAAATGCAAGTGGATCATTTTGTTGTTTCAGTCTGGACCAAGTGAAGCAAACAAGTTTGAACGGGCTAAGAGATTTTAATGGTTTGCATATAATGTAGAGTTGTGTTTGTTTGTATCAAATTTACCGTTTCCTTTGACTTACTGTACCAAATATGGTACAAAATCAAACACTCTGCTGTCTCACTCTTCACTTCACCTCTGTGACCAGTGGATGCTCCTAGCCTGTGCTGTGATGGGATCTTTAAGAAGCCTTTGATCTTATACACATACACATTCACCCAGAATTGCTCAACTGCACACAGAAACATGTTTAACGCCTTAACAACATCAGGGGTCTTGATGACATAGGAGTGTGCTGGAGCAAAGCCAGAAGCTCAACATGGTCCAAGTCGGTTAGTGAGCTTTCTCTTTGATCACTGGGCTTCATGCGGTGCCTTTATGGCTGGACCTCAGGGCTGAAACACTGGACCGCCCACAGAATGTTTGGCAGGAGAGATTTGAAGCCAGTTGAACTATATAAGACACTGTGAAGGTTCACTGGAGCAGACTATTAGTTTATGTGGTTTTCATTGCATTTTTTGTTATCCAAGAGGAAGACATATTTTTATTTCCCAACCCATTTCTCCTTCAAGTAATGTCAGGTCTGATTTTTAACATCTCTATTTGCCCTTGTTGGTTACGTGTGTGTTTGTGTGTATAATTACTACAGTCTGGCAGCTTTGGGGGGGTTTAGCGAAGGAAATGAGGAGCAAACCATCTGTTGGTTTCTAAATCGTTTCAAGGAATTCCATCTCCTTAAAATTCCTCCTGATCTTTGATCAATGTAAGCGAACATCATACAGTTATCTTTCACCAACACATGTCTTGTGTGTTTGGATACATTGATGCTTTATGTTAATGTATGAACTTCCATGTGGGAAGCATGAGGGCATCCATGTTTGTGGGCGTATTCATGCACTATGCGTTTATGCAGGCATGGTCTTCTGTGGGTTGGTTTACATGTTTAATTTGATGTGTAGGCTGTGTCGTACACATGTGAAATGCTGAGAGCCTCCTGCTTGTTTCTTTGTTGGTGTGTATCTCTTTGTTTGGTTTGATGTCGTGTCTGCCTTTTGTGCATGCTTGAGCTTATTTTCCCGTCACACCTGATAAGCCCATTAGCAGTTGAAAGACGAACAACAAACTAGAGGAGAGAGAGAAACATTATACTGTATATACACAAATACATCATCTTGTATTTGGGGAGCATGCACGTAGAGAAAGGTGAATTTTAACTGTTATCTGCTAATTATTTTATGTAATTCAGTATAATACTCAGGTTGATCAGTGAAGTTTATGAACTACACTGCAGATTGGAGTCTCTGCTAACAGTGACAAGCAGGGTGAAAAGTCTGAAAGTAGTGTTACATTATGTCAAAGAAATGCTTTCAGTGACCGAGCTCAGGTACCTGTGTTTTCTCCAAGGCCCTGTAGAATATAAAGTTCACATTTACCACACCACTTTCTACTTCACTCAATTCATCATCTGCCTTGTGACTATTGATTAGCTTGTGAGATGGATGGGCAAGCAGATCGTGTTGCTCACTTGTAGATTAAGCTGCCTAGGCCTATCAGAAAGTCAGATCAGTTATAACCTTGGCTCCTCAGTCCAAAAACACATCAGTCTGACTTTCTGTGTTCATACATTTTAGGTTGTGGGTGTGTTTGTCAAGGTTAGCCCAGCCGTACAGCTCCAGATGGAAACACAAATGAGAGACCAAAGATATATATTTATAAGAATCTAGGAGATGTTGATACAGACTGAACCAAAAAATGGATATCGTGTTTTTGGTGGGATATACAGTATACACCTTCAAGGTTAGAAAATACCTAAATAAAATAAAATCCCCTTTAAAAAATGAATGATAACTTCAAGAATTACTGTCAGGACTAAAGCTTTAGATCTAGAATAAGTTTTACTTTAATAGTGGGATCCCAGTTGCTTTAGTTTGTTATCTAGTTAGTTAGAACGAATAGTTATAAAAAAAATAGTTAGTTATACTCTAAGTGCAGGTGAACTGACTTAAAGGGATAGTGTGACATTTTGGGAAATTCACTTTGACGCTTTCTAGATGAGAAGATTAATACCACTCTCATATCTGTCTGTTAAATATAAAGCTACAGCCAGCTGCAGCATAAAGACAAAAAGAGGGGAAACAGCTAGCCTGGCACATAACCCCCTGTAAAACCGCAACATGTCATTTTTATATTTCGGTTTTTAAAGACGGGTAAAACATGTTTATTAGTGAGCTTTTGGAGATGCTGGTAGGTGGACTGTGTTATCTTTTGGACAGTTTGGTTTAACTTCTACATTGCATCTAACTGATAAAACTTTTTTTTAAACATCTCAGGGAGTCTGGACAAATGTTTGTTAACGAGGTTTGGCCAGGCATGGGTGTGTGGGTGGTCTGCTCTGTGTTCTGTAGTGAAGAATGTTGCCTTCTGTGGGTTACTCACACGGCCAGTGTAGCAGCAGTGACTGATGCTGGCCTCCCAGTATTTACTGAGAGCAGAGACATACAGCCCACTCGCACAGGACCAGATACATCAGCATGACACTAATACCACATTCCCTGTTAATGTATGTGTGTGTGTGTGTCTGTATACTTCTTTGTATCAGTGCACTGTGGCCGTCTTTATCTCGACTAATTAGGCTCTTGCAGCAGTTCAGCTCATTTTTGTGCCAGACTACCCTCTAAAACATGAACTGCCTTCCCCTCACACTCTCTCCCCCTCCTATTATCACAACCTCCCCCTCAGCCCCTTGCTCAAATCTCCTCTTGGCCAAGATATGAGTGTCCTTATAGTCTTGGGAAAGGCTTCAGTGCTCGATTGACCTGAGCTTAGCCTCGGAGAGGAGGGCTAAGACAGAAGGCAATAGGTAAGAGGACATGAGGGGCAGATGGCAAAGTGAAAAGATTAAATTGATGGACTTTTATTTCGAAAACTTAGGATAGTAGGCAAGAAAGACTGTCAGCACATACACAACATGCACATATGGAGACTGTGTTAAAATGATGGTATTGGATATCATTTATTAACCATTTAACTTGTGATTAGGATAATTGATATTTTTGAGACAGGTTATCGACTGAAAAAAAAAAAGGGAAAGAGACATGAAGTATTAAAAATATTCCAATAGAGTCGCTTAAAACACTACTTAAATAATTTAAAGTGTAATTTAATACAGTTTGATTTATACAGTAACTGAAAAGCTGTAGCTAAATGGAATTTGCCTCCTTGAAATCACACCCCAATAGGCTATCTGTTTATTAGATTTTCACCATTATTTTAGTAATAATAGAAAAACAGCACACAGAAAATCACAGAAATTATTTGGATCGCTACAACACAGTTGACCCTGATGCCTGAATGCCAAAAGATGTTGTTATCCATTCTTATCACTCTCTAGTGGCGCTTCAGCCTCTAGTTATGGATCCAGTGCACTCATCCATTTCAGTTGTTTGGGAACTACATGTCCTATCCTGCGGCCCTAACATTAGGCCTGATAGCTGACAGGCACTCTTTAGTTCCTTGTTTTTTAAATTTACAGAAATAAGAATATTTGTAATAGTTTGGCTACAGTCGTGGGATCAAATGGGATTCATCAACATTTTGACAATAGGTATGAACACATTAGTGGTTTGCATATGTTTCTTCAGGCGTTTTTCTCTTTACAGTTTATTCAAATTTTTGACAGAAAAAGTGGAAACTTTTGAGAAAGTGACTTTAAACACATGGAGGCAATTGCATAGTCTGGTATGTATGTCTCTGTCTTTCATTTGCTCACTCATACAGCACACACACACACACACACAGACAGCAGGTGGAGCGGGATAGATGAAAGGCTCAGGTGCTCCGCAGGTGGACTGAGATGTGTGTGGTGTTGTGCATACAAAAGCCTGCCTCTGTAGAGACGGCCAGTATGTTTCATCTAGTCTGCAGTGTGTGTGGGTGTGTGTGTGTGTGCATGTTGGGAAATCAGTACATGCCCCAGCGGTTCTGACACCTCCCTTCACAGTGCTTTTATACACCAAAGCCAAACTGTCTATCATCGTCCTCTATCAGCTCCTCCTCCGTCCTCTACTGTCCCTTCTATGCTTCCCTTCTATCCAAACAACACTTTGTATCACAGAACACCACTACAATTTTGCACCATGATCTCCTCACAAATAAACCACAGCTCTGTGTGCTGTTCAGCAGCCAGTGCGTTTCTTTTCTGTGTGTCCGTGTTGTTTTCCAGCTGAAACAGTAGGGTGTTTTTTTCCCAATAGGAATCTGATGACTGGTGTGGTGGAAACAGTGCTCGGCCGTTATTATTGTTTTGGAAGACTCCCCTCCGGTTCCACTCCTCCTTTAGGACTCTGCACAGAACAGGAGGGTCCCTGCTCACAACTGGAGATGTAGATGAGACCGTAGATGTGAACGGAAGAACAAAAAGTGTTTGATCTGACTTTGAAGTAGATGCATAAAAAGTTGATTCCCACCTGGGGGCTGCGCACAGTCCTAGCTGGTCATTATTACAACAGAACTAGGTGTCACCCTTCTTCACCTGAAGTCTCATGACTAGTTTTGACAGAAGTGTTAAGAGTGCACAGGTGCGCTGGGGTGAACTGCGTTGTTTTGTTTGTTGTGGATGTATTGATGGCACATGACAGCAGGGACTGGCCCAGGGAAATGAGGTGGCCACTTAGGGATCATTGAAGAGGTAATTATTCGAGAAGAGGACCACGCCACACATGTTTTTGATAATGTGTACTCTGACCATATGTATTGGCTCACTAATAGAGCAAAGACCGTGAAAACAAAATTCCCTGTGTACCTGGCAAAAGTTATCTTCATGGTGTTCTCAGCTTTTGTTTTGCGCAAACAAAGCTTGTACCCCAGATCCTTCCTCTCATTTGTAGTGTGTAAAATGAAGGAGGGAAAAAGGGAGGAGAGGTGGAAAGAAGACAGAGCTGTAATAAGACTGAAGAGCCCTGGCCTTATAAAAATCAGCCATCCATATAATTAGCCAATGCTCTGTTCTTGTCAAACTAAGAGCCTTCACAACTGAACATTTAATAACCAACTTTAGTTACTCAATCCAATTGACTTTCCAGCACATTTCATTAGGCTGTATTAAAACTGTCTCTGATAATATTGGAAGTACAAATGGCTCTTATGAAAAACAATATTTTTATGACCTGCAGTGTTTCCCACAGGTTTAGAATTTACTTGTGGTGGTGGTTGGCCCGGTGTGTGACGGGCGGGTTCAGTAATAAACTAGTCAAGCAAAGATTTATGAATAACAAAGTTAGAGTTCTTGTAGGAAAATCCAAAAAAAGAAACACTCAAGGTCCTCTTATTGGGAACATTTTTAGAGCTTTCACCCACATCTTTTGGTCTTTATCAGTGGGTGGAGTTTGTTCAGACAGCTGACGTCTGTTTCTGGTATTCATTCAGCCTCTTGTTCAGGGTCCTTGCTGTTTCACTGATGCAGTGTTGCCCACAGCTGTCACATGTGATGTCATGATGATGTCATACACCACTCCAGTCTTCCTCTCAGGAGGGTTCTGTCTGAGTACCAGCAGAGAAGTGTTGTAAGGTGTTGAATGGTTTGTGATGAGTGCTCACTCCTTGAGACTTGAACACTCTGGTTAGATGTTCTGACAGTTTAGCCATGTAAGTGAATCCCACTGTAGCCATGTTGTGACCGCAGGAACGTTCCCCAGAGGCTGAGAACCTTTTGAGGAGCTCAGTTCCTCGACCTGCGTTTCCGCCGGGGGGGGTACTTTCCAAAAGTACAGGAACTTTGCGGGCGGAGTTTGCCGGGGTGACCATCACTGATTGGTCAAACACACACAGCGTGCCTGCTTCAATTTATGTTCCGCTTCATTCACAAAACAAGGAAGTGCTCTAGTATTGATTTAGGATGAGGGGAGGACATTTCTCTTTGTTTTGAGAGGGAGAGGGGCGGTGGTCAAAGAGCGAGGGCGGCTGTAGCGAGAACAAAGCCGGTGAATGAGAGAAATAATAGAAATACGTTCTAAAGCAGAAATAAATAACCATCAAACACTCAACAGATGATTTGCTGTGGAAACAGATGCTATTAGTTTCCTTTTCCTCCTCTGCATTTCTCCTTTTCATTCATTCATTACATCCAACTAATGCAACAGTAAATAACAACGGGACAAATCTACCTGGGCGGGTCTTAATCTACCTGGACAGGCCGCCCAAGCAGAGCCTAAGTATGGGCAACGCTGGACCTGTGTCTGGGTTTAAAAATAAGGCTTATTTCAGCAGAGTTCATTCTTATTTCACAATGTATTGACATTCACTGATTGTGTGCTTTATAATTCCAGACATTTTACAAAGCTGCTTTTCTCAGTCTGTAACAACAATTCAACAACAAGTCAACAATTTAGATTAAGGAGTTGCCAGATAAGCGGAAAAGGAGCCAGCCACTGTCTGGGCTAAGGGCAATTGCTCCTGTTGAAATATATTACTTTTTATTCTTTTGAGGTCAGGGGCTGTTGAGTGAGACTGCCTATTTTTTAAGTTAATTACACTAATATTAATGTTAGTGTAATTCATTATGGTTTTCTGTAATCAGTAATCTTGAAATAAGGGAAGGAAACCAAGTAAACCAGTTCTTTTGGCCCGGTGAAACAGTACCCAGAGAATGCTTCCTCAACACTCTTGAGTGCCTTTAGCCCATTAATTCAAGTCCTCCATCTTGTCTGGATCCTCTTTGCTGCACTTGGCCCTCTTTCAGAAACCGACTTTGACGTATACTTAGAGAGGCAAATCTGCGTTCTGGACTGCTTGCTCTCTACCAACTCTCTTCTGTCAACCTGTGAGGTGTTTGCAGGACAGCCTCCCGTTCAGCTAACATACATTTTCTCCACTGTTTCTCAGATTTTCCATTAGGGCCCGACTGATACTGGATTTTTGAGGCCGATACCGATATTAGGGAGTACAAAAATTCCGTAATGATATATCGGCCGATAATTTTGTGTGTATATATAAGACATATACATAAACACACATTTTTTGCAATGATCCCTCAAATGTGGTTATCAAACACTTGACAAAGATATGTAATGGAGGCGTGATATTTTACAGTTTAACAGTAAACTTTATTGTATAAAATGACATCAGTGCACTGAAACAGTTAACTTCACTTGAAGGATGAAATATACATAAAATGCTGCCTATATAACTTAGAAATATTGACGCACATTGGATAACATATACACCGATACTGATATATCTGCGATAGGCCAATATCGGCCGATAATATCGGCTAACTGATATATTGATCAGGCCCTACTTTCCAATGGTCTGTTCTTCCAGTAGTAATGGAACACACATGATTTCTGTTTGTCTCATATGGCTTCTGTGGACCAGGGGGATTAGAGTATGAATGAAACAATGGGCAAGCTTCCTCAAATATTTGGTCTGAATTCTTCTCCAGCTTAGCCATATCCCTTTCACTGTGCTTTTTGTAACTTTCCTGTATCTGACTTCTCAGGTTTTAGGCTGTTGCAGGTTTTGCTGAAATATTTAGGCCATCTGCTCAGACGAGGCAAAACATTTACTGGCAGTTGTTTGCTTAAAAACACTGAGTTGTTCAATGTTAGATGTATGTCATCCGCAGTTTCAACACATTTCTTGAATATGCTGCAGAAGGAGCACATTTTGTCTCACCAAACCACAGGACTCCCTGATGAAAACACGTCAGCACATCAACACAAAAAGGGAACTTGGTAATGTTCTTCCCAGCAGCCGGTGCCATCTGTCTTTGTAGCCAAAGCAAAGGCACAAACAGAATAGTTAGGGCAGCGGTTCTCAAACTTTTTCACGTCAAGGACCCCTAAACTGTCACAAATTAGACCACGGATTAGATGTTTTATTACAGAGAGTGTATGAAACCCAAGACCAAAATAATCATACATTCTGTCATTGTGTTACCCCCCTCTAGGACCCCACTTTAGAACCACTGCGTTAGGGTATTCAAGTCATTTATATATCTGTGTCAGTGTGGCTGCAGTGATTTTAATGTACTTGATTGGGTCGTTTGTTTGCAAAGAAGAGATAGTTGATGATTAATACAGTGAACTTAATCAGTAGAGTGGAGGGCTTCTCCCTTTCTCTCAATCACAATATTAATGTGTTTTTTTTTGTTTTTTTTTTAAAGAGTTGTATCACAAGAGACTTCCTGTTTAAATAAAGGTTAAGAAGGAAGAATCAGATTGCATCAAGTGGTGACAGGGCCTTTGGTTTGTGGGGGGGATCATGGGAGTAACATTAATAGTAGCAGGTTATCCCTAACAGTAGCTACAAATCAAAATCTTACTGAAAAGTGAATTGATTTTTGTGTTGACTTTCACTCCACAGTTCAACCTGCTCTCTGTTGGACGAAAATCAGCATAGAGGGACTTAAAGTGCCTGTTGGCTGGAAAATTGACAATACACAATCGTCTTGGCCTCATGCCTCCAGTACAATTTATCATCGGTTTGGCTCACAAAACTTTGTTATATCTGCAAAAGGTATCCAGCTGCATGGAAGCATATGGCTATAATGCTGCCAGAGACATGCCCATATTAGATTTAATGTTGATTTCAATAATTCTTTGTATCTTTTGAAGTGTTCACGGTAATAGCCATTAACAGTCAGTCCCTTGAAACGGACCTATTTGGCAGCTGCCAAAAGCCTGAAATTTACTATATTTCCATGAATAGGACTGATTAATTAAATTTGATAAAATTGACAGATTTGAGTTTGGCTGCATCTCCCTTCTGTTAATCTACAGGTGCAGCAGTCCCTCTGTGCCTCTGCTTGTCATGAAAGATTTATCTGATTATCAGTCACTATCCGAGACACATGAAACTATCGAATGAAAGGAAGGACTATCCAGCACTGTATATATCCGCTGTGCCACAGGGACTGGAATAGGAAGAGACAGGGAGGGGAGTGGTGGATAGTGAAAGAGACTGAAATGTGGGGGGAGAAAGGGAGGAAAAGATCTCAAGGGTCCTAACCTCTGATAGTCTTTACTGGAAAGAAGGAGGGTTTGAAATGGAAAGTAAAAATAAAAGCTGGACAGCTATGACTGTTATTAATCTACTGGGCCTGAGTTTTTCAAATGTACCATTAGTCAGAAATCCTTTTTCTTGAGAATAGAAAGTAGAATGGAAAGACAAATAAATGGATTTATATATTACTTACTCTACAGTAATGGGCCTTCTATGAATTATGGAGCTATGATGCAGTATAATTAGGAGCAGAAGTGTAGGTCTAATTGTTTCATTTAATGCCTCTTTCAGCATTCAGATGATATAGTGTTACCATATTTAAGGCGAGGTAAACGCCCGTATCATTTATATGCACCACAGTGAAAATGTATTCTTTCTATAATGTATGTCTCCTCTCAAGTTTTTCTTGAGGTTAAGAGACACCCTTCTTCTACGCCTTTGTGGTGTTGATGCATGTCTTGCTTTGATTTACAATTCCTTTGATGGCCAGAAAGGTGTCTAATACCTCAAGTGCTGCATAAATAAAATATCTGCCTGGGCCAAAGGAACTGATCAATTTATGCATGTCCTTTTTATAAACTGCCAGCTTTTCCCTTGTCTGCTCACAGTGCTCAGTATTTCCATCTTTTTTTTCTTCATTTTTCAAACTTTCTCCAGAGACAGATTGTGAGGGAGAAGCATAAAAGATGTGGGATGTACTGTAGTTTAGTAGAGTATGATCTCTTAATCCTTGTTATTCTATTTGTTTCCTTTTATTCCTCCTCGTTGGACTCTCCCAGCGTTGAGAGATGTCTGTATTCTCTTGTCAGCTCCACACAAACCTGCCATGGGGCTGACGAAGCTGAAAGGATGCATGATGTATTGTTGATTAATGTCAGTTCGGACCTGTTAGATGCTGGTTTGGTTGTGACACCCTGTCTGTCCATGACTTGTAGCTGCAGCCGTTTGTTTACTTTGTCTCCAATGAGACATTTGCAATTAAACCGTGGTTCACAAGCGTGGTGAGCCGTGGTTTAAGCCCTGAAATTACATATCTGTGCGACTCAGGCTGCAAACATATGATCTCTAAGCCAACACCACAGACAAACACATATACAAACGCTGTAAGACTGAAATTTCCATACATTAACCTTGGGGGCTCATCTGCCTGGCTTGGAAAACCTCAAGGAGCAATTGGTATTTTTTTTTGTCTTTAGCTGTCCAATTATCCTGTTTGAGTATCTTTACTGTATGGTAGTTAGTGCAAAGGGTGTGTGAGTGTTTTATAATATGATTGTGATAGTGTTACTATCCCTCGGGCAGAGATATTGGCTAAAAAGTTCAAGATTTTGGGAACATAAATGAACATAGCTGAATGAATCACTGAATGTAACCTAATTTAACATTACTTTATTCATGTTTACAGTGCAGGATTCCATGCATGGATGTATCAGTATCTTGGTAGCTTATCACCTCTGCTAAACAATTTCCCTGTGGGAAACACTACATTGGATTGTCCTGCTGGCAACTGAATCAACAATGATGAATATTTACTCCTCCTATCGCTTTCATTCTCTAAAAATGTGTAAAATGGGAAAATAAAATGGTATTATCATCTCTGAAATCCCAAGTTTCTGCTTCAGAATTGTGTTCCTGTTGCTCAGAGAGAGGAACTGACTTGTTGACCGCCTGTAAGTGACTGTAAGCAAGGACTGAGAATTATCAATTAGGCTCTTTTGCAGAAAAGCCATTGCAGCTCTCACAATAAATATTTCTTTTTCTCCCACCAGCCCAGAGGTTAGAGAACAATGCAGACAGCATATTTGCTGAATTATACTTTGGAATCTATTTGCAAACTGATGCAGATGTTCACTCACAGATGTACTCTGCTACATACAGTATTCAGTGTTTCCCCTAGGATTTTTTTGGCTGGACCGCAACAGCAGGGCCAGCCCTACACACGCGTCTGTCCGTCACTGAGTCACTCACTGTTTGACTGAAGCATCCCAGAATGCATTTCGCACCAACTGACAGCAAGCAGCAATGGCAGAGATTAAGCTGTTGTAATTTTCGCTGTAGGACTTCTATACAAGTGCTATACAAATAAATAAACTTAAACTTACATAAAAACAAACAAAATTAAAAGCCCTCTAGCGTTTCATACACGGTCCAGCTAAAGAATAGGTTTTGACCTAGTCTTGTTTCAGCAGCGATGCTGTTGTGCATGTGCAGAGCCCACAACACCAGGACCCGTATTTGTGCACACCGTCAGTGGAATAACTTAGAAGTAGCTTAAGATTGTTCTAGATAGGTTTATTTGTGTTTGTAGAGTCATGTGTGTGTTCATTTACCAGGAGCTTTTGACAGCAGAAGGACTCTGGAGTCCCAGACAGCTGTAGTTGTAAAATGTCAAAGAATGAAATGCGTCAGCATAGTCTGGGGGTTTGGGGGTTCTCCTCCAAGAAAATTAGATGTTATTTGACTAAAATCTAAGCACTTTCACAATCCCAACTCAGAACAGGATTAGAATTGATTTATATTTTAAATATAACTAAATATTGTTTCTAGAGCAGCAACAGTGGTGTGTACAACAGCAAAGTTACTATATAAACTCTAATATCTCACTGGAAACATATCAATAAAATAATTAATATTCCTGACATGAAAATACTGAGTGAAGTTTGGAAAGAAGGATATAGACACTATCAGTCACTATCAGTCATTCATCCTGTCCTCTGTCCTCTTCCCTCCGCTGCTGATGTGGATTCACTGCCTGCAGGTACTGCTGGTAGAGGGAGGAGGGGCTGGTTAAGGAGGGGGGCTGCCGTCTCAGTCTGAAGCTAAATTTGCAAAAATTTGGAAGCACCGGTATTATTCTGCTATATACAATCTTGCAGAGTTCCTCAACCATGCAGCCTCTAAGTGCTCCTACCTAATGCGTCAGTTGCTTCTAATGTATCTTCTCAGTGTGTGATAAATTAATGATGCATCCTCCTTTGAGTTCCTTGAGTTGACTTTGAGCAAAGCTTCTGTCTAATTGGATAGTTTAACAGAATGCATGTAAAAGGTTAGAGGCATGTATTTGTTCTACGCAGGTTGTGAATAGAGGAATTTTCATTAAAGTAGTATGTTATACAAACTGAAGGCAGACAAAAATGTGCAATAACTCTCTTATGAAATATCTATATTGCTTTTGTCAGTAGCAGAGTTACTGAAGTCACTCATGGTTAAACTTTTAATAGAGTTGATTTCACAAAGCTGGCAGGTGATTTTTTTTTTTTTTTTTTTTTGTGAGGCTTCATTCATTTTTCTCTTTGTCCTGTGATGTATCCTTAGCAATTTTCAGTTTTTCGCTTCTTAGACTCAGCAGAAATGTTCTCCGTATGCTGTCAGACTACAGCTGTCCGAGAGAAAGCAGAAGGAAGATTTAAAAGGAAGAAGAGCTTCTCTGCGAGGGTTTCTAACAAGGCATAGCAGATTGATACCATCAGATGTAATGAATTCAGAGCCGTATTTGATTCTGCGGTTATATGCTCGCTGAGCCTGATGATTCTTATATCATTTTAAAGCTGCTAGTATTGATTTTGAAGTGAGGCACATGGATTTGCTGAGCCAGTGCATCTGGACTTAACTCTATCAGTCTCTTTAAAGGGAGAGTGGATTTATCTACAGCCACGAAACAGAACAATTCTGCCATCCAATCAGATCTCTACAAGGCAAGGTGCAGAGCTGGATTTGACACAGAACAGTACCCTACACTATATTCACTTTATGTACTGCTAAAGAAGAGTTTAAGCCGTAATGTTGTAAATGAGTAGTAACGAACAAATTGTTTTAATCAACCTGCTTCAGTAGGGAGGTTTCTAACAGTGAGTGATTATTTTTTTTTGGTCCCTTAGCAACATGAACTCAAAGCTATATCTACATGACCCAACTTTAGTGCTTAGCAGTGCACGGTGCTTACGCTAGCGATCGGTACAGGGTCCAAAACAGTCCCCTCGATCCCTGACTTAGACAGTCGTTTTGTAATCCTTTTCCCCCTCAGAGGCCATAAATCAAGAAAGCAACTGAGTGAAAGAGCTCTTACTGAAAGTCAGAGCCAGAGAGAGAGAGTGAGTGACAGTATAGAGCTGTTGGAGTCACCCAGTGTAGTGTTTAGGCAGCCATGTCCAGTGTGCTGCTGGTTTCATGTCTGGGAGGTATGCCAGAGTCCCTCTTAGTTCACCCAAGGGTGCAGGCTGGATGCACACCGGTCACACATGTGAACTGAAGGTGGTCCTTTACTTATTGCCGTTTTGTTTGGGTGGTGAGAGTGTGTTTGTTTGCTTGTTTGTGAGGGCAGCCCTGTGTGTTTGGATAGCTCAGACCATTATGTGTAGATCAGTTTTGATGCAAACAGACAGCACTGAATCTACAGAGCTTGATTAATTGGACCTTGTGGGGAACATCAGACCCCCTTCTGGAAAATACACGCAAACATACATACAGTACACTCACACACATTCCTCATAATATCGCTCCTTGTTACAGTTATCAGATAAAAGCCAGCCCGTTGTGAGATTGGAATACATGGTTTTTTTGGACAAAGATTTTTCTTCTTTGGCAGTAACAAAAATTTAACAGTGTCAGTGTAAAGTCAGACTCCAATCAGGTTATCAGAAAGAGAGATTGCTTGGATAAACCAGTCAGACTAGGGTGTGCTTTATTGTCAGGAAAACAACATCTGGCCAAAAGTTTCCACTGGTAACTGTCACCCCAGTGAAGTATTTGACATAAAGATGTTGGCTGGTCTACCGTGACTGAAATTTCTTTCTTTCACCCGTGTAAGTATTTGTTGCATTTGTCATAAAAAAAAATCATCTCAGCAACAAGCACCAGTCCAATTAGAAACAGAGGTACATATTTGCTCATCAACATTAAAAGTTTGATAGATCATAGTTGAGTCACTGTCCTCTAACGCTTGATTGTCTTACAAGTGTTGACAAGCCTCCTGTTAAATCTGTTATACTGTAACTTTGCTTTGACATTGAGGTTTCGTGATGCATGTGTTTACTCATAAGTCCCAGTTTAGAAATTTCTATTAAGCCCTTACTACTTACTACTACTACTATGGGATGTAGAGAATATGGAACGCTTATTTATTGTTGTATTTTAATGAAAGTAAAATATTCAAAAGTTTCTGTAATGACATTTGAAACTTGAGTCACCAACCTCCACAGTTTAAAAAAAAAAAAAAATATATATATATAAAAATGATCTGCTTTCCTCCTTATAATTGGCAGGCGTTTCCTTGTCTGTTTTAATTTGATTAGTTATGCTGTTCTCTTTTTGAACAAGATATTCTCTAATCAAGACATTTCATGAAGGTCATGAAATGAACCAACAGGCTATGTGGCTTGCCAGAAGAAAGAACATGAAATTGAAGTCGGCCTTTTCTGATAAACTCATCAGAATTGTGAAATAACATGGAGAAGATGATTAAAACAAGGCTGATTCTAATCCTAGAAAAACAGACAAAAGGCTGTACAGTTTCTCCTGAAATTAATACTGCTGCACAAATGACTTGTAATTAACAAGTTAATGACATCATGCTGATCTTTTTCTTTTCTCTTTTTACATGTACTCATTCACAGTTGACGTATACATTCTAGGAATAGTGATAACACTTTTTCCAGAGTAAATCTTCAGATGGAGTTTATCCAAGCTTCACCCCAAACCCAGCTGTTGTCTCTGTGAGGTTTTATTCTGACTTCATTTTTCCTGCTCTTGTGACCTTTCAATAAATGTGTAAAAGTTAAGACGGACTTGACCCTCCATTACTCTCTCCTCCCATACAACCCATAACTCTAACTGAATGACTGGGCGCTAAGGAGATACAACTATTCCTCCCCAGAACTTTTATTTGTTCATTTTTTTTGCCTGTCCCTGTTTCTGAGATGTCTTTTTATTCCTTCATCTCCTCCTCTCTCCCTCACTCTTTTCCCCATCCTCTCTCACTTCCTACGCTATCTTTGACCTTATCTTTGTTACATTCAACATATGTTGGTCTTCATCTCCCACCTCTCTGTCATACAGCACTTCCTCATTTTGGTTCTTATCTGTTGTAATGACGAGCTAGAGTCTTCGATTTGTTGCTAAGGAAGGCAAATACTGGCAAGAATATAAATATATGTATTTTTTGTTTTATATGCATACTCTTCATCGTCATTCACTGACAAACTGCTGGATTTATGGTTGATGCTTTAATAATGGTTTGACCTGAGGTGTTAATGTGTCCCTGTTACACACAGCTTTATGTAGAAACCACCGTGGTAATAAGCCCTTTAGACTTTTAGTGGTCTTGTTGACAGGAAGCCAAAGTTCACATCAGCGAAGCTCACGTCAGCGAATAACACTGCAGTTTCACTTCAGCTCGCCTGCCAATTGCATGTCAATAAGAGTCTATGGGTTTAGGGAAGTGGCCAGAACGAGCAGTCTGTTTTAAAGAGTGCGTCATCTGACCTTGGGTCACTATTTGAATAATGTGCTCTATCTAAAAATCAATTGTAATTTGCATAAATGTAGTCCGCAACCCTCAAGCCTATATTTGCAACAAGCAATACAATATTGTGAAATGATGCAAATAAAATATTTTCAATGTTTTAATCCAGTTTCAGTTTTCGCCCTGCATTTATAATTATTTTATAATTTGTTACACAAACACATAGATTTGAATGACAAGATTATAGCTTGATAGATAGTGGATTTTTACTAATATTGATATTTGGGAGTTTTAAAAAAATCAGTGTATTGGCCAATAGTAATTTTTCAGTAATTTTGAGCTTCAGTAATTTTGATATGGATCTCTTAGCTTTTTGAGATTTCTAATTGTTTTTATTGTGATGAAGATGCCAGATACTGAGCAGGACATTTTTCTTGTCGGTGCTCTCTGGTGGAGAAACTATGTGATGGTGACATGGTTTCTCAATAACCTCAAATGTAGTTTGGCGTTTCACAATTTCTTGTTACTTACCGGCTGACACATACGCCCATACAATATATGTGCAATAACCTAATATTGGCCGATGTCTACCTCTAGACAAGATGTCAAAGTGACTGATTTTAATACAGTGCCTGATAGGGCCCCCAAATCTGAGATATTTCCTTCAGATCATTGTTGTTTTGAAGATCTAAACAGCACAACTTTAATGTCTAGTTACCGCACTCATTCTCAGTTAGACTTGTCTTCATTAGCTTCCTCTATAATCTCTCCAACCATTAGCTGATCAATAAGAAATGTGGGAGGCCTGCCATGTTGTCTAAACAACATGGCAGTCTAGTACTGCTCTCTACGGTCATTACAAATCAGAACCTTTCACTGACCAATTAGGCATTGTTTTTGTTTGCCCTGCCTCTGTACCTAGGAACCTGATCAGGCATATAAATGAATGGGTTTGTGTTGTGAGGCAGTGGAAAGTAGGAGGTAATGGTCTCTTTGTTCACCTTACTTGGCCTCTGTATTCTTTGATCGATTAGCTTTAGAATAACAAACAAAAGTTCTGGAATAAAGTGCCCGTTAGCTGTTGTGCAGTAAGCTGATCTTTTCCTTATTGATTTTTTTTTTTAATTGTCGGGGTTTTTGACAGAAAGAAGAGTCTTTGTAACTAAGATTGTCGGCCTCTTAAGATCTAACCCAACCTCATGTGTTTAAGTCTGGGCCTCATCAGTCTGTTGAATGGTGATGACAGATTTGTGAAGAGACATTCAAGCCTGATGTTACTGAAGTCTGCATACTGTATATGAAATGGCTCAGCAGCTGTATAAAGATAGTTTGCCTAATTTCTTTGAAGCACAAAGAGACAAACATTATTTCACTGATACAGACTCTGGGTGGTTCTGAGGGATAGATGGCACTATGTGCCACATACCAACTTGCAGTATATTGCAGCAAGTATCAACCCTAATTTGAGCTGTTTGTGTTTTGTGTGATAAAATCAAGTGTTTACCTTATTTAAGCAATATCACACGAGAGGGAGTGCTGTTATACTGAATATCAACACGACTGCGATTCGATCGTAGGTATGAGGCTGCAGACCAAGTGCTGAAGATAATCACAGCTGTGAGTGACGGCTGTCAAACATGCTTCAAAGATGCTTTCTGTGTAGGTTGCTCTTTAAAGTCGGCATTCCAGGCTGACTTTTGTGTGTGTGACATGCCTACTCTTGTGTAATAGCAAAATTCTTTTAGTTGCACATCTTTGGCTCATTCCTTACTTCTTTTTTTTTTAGAAATCTGGAAAGGTTTTGTTTTCTGCGTGGTAAAGGTCGGTGTACATCTGTTATTATATTTTTGTGTGCTTTTTTTTCTTGGCTTGGGAGTTTGGGAGCTGGGCTTCATTACAGCTATGGTACAGCAGGCAGAGGGGGACCAGGGGCTGCCAGCTTTATGAATTTCTGCATTTATATCATTGTCCTTTGCAATGTGTTTATTGTGAAGATCCATTGCAATAATATTAAAAAGACAATATAGTTCTGCTGTTTAGCCTTCTCGGGGTGTCATGGGTCTTATGCAACAAAACATCAGTGACAGACGTGTCCACTTGACAACCCCAATGACTCACTCACCCTGAGAGCTGAAGAGGAAAACATAGCTGCCTGTCTTATAGCTTTACAGACAATGGAGCCTGATATTTTGTTCAGTTTCCAGTTGCATTTGTAGCTCATTATTGTATTAGACTCGCACAAGGGATATGTTTACAGGATATTGAGCGTATTGAGTTAGAATTATCCACGGCCTCATTTGTCTGAAGTATAGTGCAATATAGTTTTAGTTAATTTAAATTTGGCATTGACGAATACTTGGATATAATTTCTACATATCTCACGTTGATCAAATACAAATACATAGTCGTCATAGTTTTGATGAATACATTTCTTAACCATTCTTTCCTTACATTTCCTCACTGGCCAGCTATGTCATGCCGCTTGCCCATTTCCACTCTGCCCATCCTTACAGTGCAGCATTTACCCCTACCTAGTGTGCCTCTGAGTGGCATGCATGTTAATTGTGCTAATGAAGGTCACCCAGAAGAGCAGCTGGAGTCCTTCTATGTATCTACAACACTCCCTGTAGGGGAAGTTGCTGCCTGGTGTGAACCTCACCAGGACACCGAAAAACGCCATATGCTCCCCACCCACCTCTTCACACCTTTCTCAGGGCTGCCACTGAGGAATTCAGGCACAGATCTCGGAGCCTTGCAAGACCAGTGAGATACTATGAGGTCCAAACTAGGATCAAGTGAGGAAACTATCTGGACTAAAATGAACTCAAGAAGCAACGCTCTATTTAAAGTTCCATTAAGTGATTTTTGATCATTGGGGGTGGAAATATTGTAAAATAATCTCAAAGAAATACGGCCCTGAGAAACTGTTGTTATTGTTGTTGTTGAGGCTAATGGCTAATGTAAAAAATTAATTACCTACTTAAACATCCAGCAAACACAGGCCAACTTAGTGTTATGTTTCTGAAAACCTGATGAATGTTACAATATGTTAATACTCTAGTAGTTTTCATCACATCTGCCCAACTGCAAACTGTTTATGCACACTTCAAGAGCCAATTAATGCTTAAATTCTCATTAATTTAGTGCAAAGTGCTGTGTACAAAGCTGTGACAATCATAGTAGCTGTGAAAATGCAATGTTTGCGGTTGCTGGTGGGATTACCAACTTTTCAATGAGTCACACTGAACTGAGAACACAGTCGGTCACAGGATGTCCCCGGATGATTTTCTATTCCTAATGAGCATCAAAGACTCCGTTTTCACATTGTGCCACCTGATTTCAATGCATCTCTCATTTTGCCTGTCCTCAGACCACAGAACTGGGAGCGCAACCATGTGTGGCACACATCCATTATAGGCTGCTTTGTTGCTTCTTGTTGCTGTCTGGTGAAAACCATTTATCTCTAGAATGGAAACTTTTCACAAAGTAGGAAAAACAACCTTGTTTTGAGCAAGGTGACAATGCATTTCTGAGATAATCCAAAGGATTTTGAAATGATTTTATGCCTTAGAGTTTTGAGAATTTTCTTGACCTCTCAGCTTTCTGTTTATTTTAAAATACAACAATTACAAAACTCTGAAATGCATGGATTTACCAAACAGCCCTTTGATGGATTACAGTTGGGGAAAATATTTTCAAAATTTTTAGTAAGATTTCATCATGGCAGCATTGTAACTGGGGAGGGATCGGTGAGATTTAAAGCATCATACAGGATATCTGTCTAGGAATTCAAAGGAAAATCAAGTACATGTATTCGGTACATTTTGGTAACAAGTGATCTGCAAGCTTGTTAATGATTATGCTCACAGTTGAACAATTTTCAAGTTCGCACTCTCTCAAACTGCAATTAATATTGGCTATAAGGCTCTACAGTTGGGTACATTTTATTAACTGAATGTCAACAGCAGTTGGATTATGTATGGTTGGTGCATTTTATGGGCTACAGCACTGATCAGTCATTGCCTGCACCTAGTTTGTTACAAAGTCACATTAAACGCAGCTTTGTCAGTTTGTACTTAGTTATGCACATTTGTCTGGTGTTGTGATTTTGTTAAAATGCATTTGATAAAATATGTTATCAAATGCAGTGCAAATAACAAATCCTATTGTGGCAAACAGGCTGGCACTGTGTTGTTCAATGCTGAAAGATAGCTGACATACCAGGGAGTGGTGTAGTTATACTGATAACTCCAGTACAGTCATGTCTAAATCTTCACAAACAGTTGTTGGTGTACAGCAGGACTGTACTGCACCTGTACATTTTTAAAAAACTCAACAGTAGTGCTGTTCTGATAATAATGATCATACTGTACCTCTGCACATCACTTTTTCCTAGCAGGTGTTCAGGCCAACAGCAGGCAGTTGGGCAACTTAAAGCTTAGTGTTAGTCAGGATTTAAAGGTTAGACAGGATGTGGACTGGCACCTTGGCATCTCCATCTCTTCAGGCAGCTGCGTGGCTGGAACAGCCTGGTGACAGCAGACTGCAGGGACTCCAGGGGTCTACTGTTGAGACTTCCTCTGTCAGGCACTGGGTGGGCTCTGCTCTGGTATTTCACATTAAGGGCACGGCTTAGCACCCCTGCAAGGCTCCCTGACAGTGCTGTATCGATACTCACTGTACTAGTGGGACGCCAAGAACACACACACAATCATAGGAAGATGTGTGTCTGTTGGACATTTTCTTTTATGTATTAATGTAAATTTCCATTTTAGTTTAGCTGTTGGAGATTGCCCATCTCATTTGTTTGCTGAAGGCAAAATATTTGAGGTTCTCATGTTTTTTTTTTTTGCTTGTGCTTAACACTATGCTAAAGAGGAAGGAGTGATATCATAGTTTAATATCATTCTCACAACACCCAGCTGTTTTCCTGCTGCATGGAGTATCGTTCATGACAAGGCCAGATGGAAACCCACTGACATAGCGAACAAATGAAACTCTTCCTGTATGTTCGTGATCCATCCTGGCAGAGTAGCAATCTGTCCCTTTCAGTGACACTGTTTTTATGTATGTGTGGGTGTGTGGCACACCCGCAGGGGACACATTCGCTGTCTCTTCTCACTCAGTGCTCTGAAGCTATAACTTATACAGACATTACACTGTAATTCCTTCTGATCCATTAGAGATGGGCTTAAGCTCAAGATATGGCACCTTACAAGAAAACTCAGATTTTTCAGGGAAATGTGCCCTCAAACCCTCAGTCAGATGTAAGCGTCAATATCAGTTTCATCTCTGTGCATGCCGTACTGGAATTGGTCCAGGATGTGTTAAGCATAGCTTACAGGAGCTCAAAGACTGTGAGCAGGGCTAGACTGCTGTCCTCCAACAAATCCAAAACTGTCTTGTATACAGTAATTGTTACAATTTTTTTTAGCCAGAAACCTATAAATACATCCAACCTGTGCTTTGTTGTTTCTGGCCGTGCTGTTGTTGGTCAAGCTAACTGCTTCTAAGACCACAATTTCTTTCTTTTTTTTCCTTAACACCTGTTAAATAAATGGATAAAAGATGAGATAAATACAAACAAACAAGACAGTTTTGGAATTCTTAAACTTTTTTTTTCAACTTTTAACTGAGACAGATCCACCAGCTTCCAGCCTAGTTAAGCTTGGCCAAATTTATAGTCTCTCTGTACAGCACACAATGAAATTATTATTGACCTTCTCATGTGGCTATGACAACAAAGTGTATTTTCCAAATTCTCTGAGCGTTCATTTAAAGACTTAAAGATGTTTGTAAAGGTGTGGTTGTTGTACAGTACCAGCTGTACTGTACTGAAAAGTAAAGTCAAAAGGAGACATCCTGGTCATGTAGAGTGCTTATAACACTGCAGGTTAAGTGGACATTGTGATCCTCATGTTTGAGGTAACCTTTGACTATTCACTAGACTTTACTACTGAACAAATCGTTTTGGGAACTTCCCCATAGTTAATCCTCAGTTTCCAGTTTAATATAGTTCACATGTGTTTTACAAACCCTTTACTGTAATTGCACACATCTGTCACCATGACATCATCTTTGAGATCGGGTTATGTCATCTGTATTATCTTTTAAGATAGCTATTGTGAATGTGAGGGGGAAAAAATCTACCCAAGAGAAGCATAAAGTGATATCCTTTGGGATCCTGTGTCATAATTTTTAGATGTAAAGCTGATGTAGAGGAAATAAACCGGGTTGCTGGAATTAAAAAAGCTATTTTAATAACACCTGGGCTTTGTTGTTGTCCCTTAAGGAGCATACATAACGGAGCCTTCTGTTCTGTGCAAATACATTTTTTTGTTAAATGTCACAGGTGGCTCAGTTGGCCATCTCCATGACCTTGATCACACTGTTGCCTGGATTTCTGTTTTTTATGGAGCCCGTCACTGGTGAGGAAGACTGATGAATGCTATTCATCATCCATCCCTCTGTGGCGTGACGCCACATCATGTGCCCCACAAGTTTGCATAAAACAGTTAAAACAGTTTTTGCTGCTATGTGATTTTTTACTTGAAGAAAGTTGAACCAACTGTTTGATGCTGAGCTCTCAGGTTCTCAGTCTGTGTGGTGTTTTATCACAGAGGATGAGTTACAGGTCAGTGTTCAAACATTTAGACAAAAAATACAAATAATAAAAAATCCATCACATTTGTCCCTGCTGATCATGGGGCAAGAGTTTAACCTAAACATGGCAAAGTATTTAATGGAAGTCAGAGATACCATATAGATTTTGTACAGTGTGAAATGTGTATTTACACCATGAAATATTGACCTCACTCTATAATCCTGTGGAAGCATTTCAGGCAGGGCTCTAATCTTGTCTATATACGTGGTGGGAATGGTGAATGTAACCTTCACCTACCAGCAGTAACATATATATATATTAACACACACAAACACACACAAACACACACATGCAACAATAAGATGTGACTGTGCTTTTCAATTCATAATAAGATATGTTTTCCTCTTCGATAAACGCCGTAGTACATCTTTTGAAACAGAAACGACAACAAATGCCAAATCTTTTTTTTAGCCCTTAATCTTCAAGGCTCGACATGGACTTTTTGAGGCACTTGTCCTTCGGCCCAAGTAAATTTACCTTTCACTTGTCCAGGCACAAAAGTCACTTGTCCGGGTGAAAATGACAGTAATTTCATTTTGTTTGTGAATGCAGAATTTAGAGGAACAAACAGTTGAAAGCATCCAAACAGTGTCAACATATAAATGATTCAATTTATGAATTTTATTAAAGCCAGTACTTCCCAGTTAATGATCTTCTCATTTGATCCTGAATTGCGAAGAACTTTGTAAAGTCTGATGCAATATGAGCTCTATAGATTAATCATTGATCGTCCTTCTGATGTTTAATAGTGATGATTGACCGTGATTTTTTTCAGAGGGGGTGGTAGACCCCCTGAAAGTACTAGTATTGTCACGGGGGGGCATGTCACGGATACGTGGTGTTACAGACGCATGCAGTAAGGTGTTTTTTCCGTATTGGTGTATTTCTTTACACTGAGCTGAAATTAAATGAGTGCACATAAATTAGGTAAATAAATAAACGTAGGCCTTATGGATGATAGATGGGGCAATCAGTCTATCTTAAAAACAAATCTTGATTCTCACACTCTCTATATGGTCCTTAATATAGATCAGTGTTTGTAATGTAACTAAGTAACAAAACTGACTTATGGGGAATTCATTTGCATCATGTTAGTAGTGTTGGTACCTGTATTAAAATATCTGTAAGTCCTTTTATGGCAGGGATTAATCATGTGATTTGACTTTTGTTTGTTAGGATGTCCTTTAGTTTACGTTAGGATAACAGATTGTGCCTTTAAAAATATTTACCAGAACAGTAATTCATCTAGTTACAGGTGCAGTTCTGCCTCCTGCTTTATCCTTGTTTTCTTTCAACAGCATCACATCCTGCAATTCTTCCTCACGTCTGTCTCCTCTCTTCTACTTCCTTCACTCACTCTGAAAATGTTAAAAGCCTTCCTTTTAAAAATCTGACAGAGCATGAAGCAGAACTTTAACTTGTATGGTGTCAAGCTACATTAACATTACTGTAATGTAAAACAGCAACACTAGATAAACTGGATGGTTAAAACAACACTAATGTCAATTTGAAGAGATTTTGGTAGCTATTACTTAGTTGTGTTTTGTCTAACAGATTATTTGATGCCGCACGTGTCAATTAATGTCTCATATGATCCTCTGAACTGATTCATTCTTCTGTCTCATGAAAGCGGCTCCAGTCTGCCTGCTAGCTTCAGCATTGAGGGTTTGTTTGTTTTAAACACCTCCATAGCACGGATGGGCGGTGGTTTGTTGGTCCGTGTTAACAGCAACAGCTGAAAACAAAACAAGTGCTCCTAGAAGCTACAACAGGAACTGCGGTGCGAAGCCAGTCTGAGGCTAACGGTTGTAAAGTGATGAAAGTTAACGCTGTTTCTGAATTTGAGAGGCGGCTAAGCGGGCGTTTACGTCTCCACTACAGCTCTCATTACAACACACCATATACAGTCTATGCAACACACATACAGTATGAACACGTGCAAGCCTATCGCTCTCCTACTATCCTTCTAGTATAAGTTACATTTGTTTTTATTTGGTTCTTCCAGGAGGGGCGGGGGTCAGGCAGTGGTAGCAGAAACACTGCACATGACGTGAAGTGTTTTTATGACTTTTAACTTGTCCGGGCAAGTAAATTCCTCTTCCACCAAAAAAAAAAAAAAACACAAAAAATCCACTTGTCCCGGACAAGCGTTGACGTCAAGCCCTGAGACAGTGTATCAAAGCCAAAAAACAAAGCAGCATCTTTTTCTTTTCAAAAAATGTCTGCTGCTGTTGTAGTCCCAAAAATATCTTTAAATTTTCTGAAATTGAGTTTTCTTAAAGATGCTCACAAACTCTATGTATTCTTGGATATTAGGGCAGAGTTGTGCAATATTCATCTCTTTCTTCCCTCCATATTATATAGACGGTGCTTCACTAAACCTTGTTTAAAAGGGAACAGATGGGCAAGGAAATTAGATCTGGAAACAAGCCTGAAATATAATGCTTTGATTCATCATCTGATTTTACTTTTTAGGGTTTAAGGTAAAATTCACTAGTATGACTTAAAAGTATTCAGTCCAGCTGCACCATACGTTTGAGTCTTGAAATATTGGGATAATGGATACATTAGTGCAATAATGGAGTAGTAGGTTTAAATTTGTAGATCACTGACAAAAGAGACTCAGGATTTCTGCTCCAATCACATCAGTTTAGGTCATGCTGAAGAAGTAAGGGTTGAGGAATGTGCCTGTTTTGACTGTTTGAAAAACCGGCACATGCTGTCGTGTGATGACATCCAGATAAGGTTGTTATGAGGTCTTCGTGTACACTCACCAGAGTTTTGGCACATTTTGCATGTGTTTGATCTTTTTTCAACATGAAGCTGTCAGATTGTACTGCTCTTTGCTTTTTTTGTCTCTTTCCCCTCACTCTCTCCTTAATCTACATGTTCTCTTCATAAACTTCCACTGTAGATCAATATAAAAGTTTAGAAATGGCAACAAATAAATAACAAGCACTTTTTTTTTTAATCATAAAAAAGTAATTTTAAGCTTGGAGCCCAAAGAAGTCATGTGGATTCAGGTTTTAGGTTTTACATGGCCAACAGCGAGCGGTATTAAATCCATCCCATAGCATCACAGTAGGAAAGAAGCCTCAGGTCAGTGCCTCAGTGTAATTAAATATTTCCTTGTATCCACGGGCTCTGGCTCTAGAGGAATGTCTACTATGTGGGCTGGGGCCCGGCCTGAATAGCTGGGTTATTAAGCGGTCCATGGAGCACCGGGTGATGGACGAGCTCAGGGGGTCATAATGTGAAGTATAAGCATCACAACAGACCTTGTGTTTCCTCCCTAGATGTGCACAGGAGCAGCAGGCAAGATGAGAAAGAGAAACACAATGACCTACCTCTGTGGAAAGCATGATTGCTTTCTTTGCCTGTATTTGATAATAATGTTTTTCCTTAGTTTCTCTTCATAGGATTCACTCGTTATTCATTGTGATTAAATGTGATCTATACCTGACATTCTGTCAGTCTGACTCTATTTATCACTTACAGTAAGACAAAAACATCTTCCTGCATTTATTTGCACATTAATTTGTTTTACTCTATGCATATATGTCATATGTCGTACATATTAATAAATTACATAATTCCACAAATGCTCCACAAACCATGCCGCAGCTTTTCCACTGGCTTAGCTCCGCTTAACCTTATCACCCACCTGGTCTTCATTTTCACTCATTTTTCCATCTTCTCCTCAATAACTGCTGCTCTTATTTTACTCTGATAACTTTACTCTTCATGTTACTTCATTAATCAACTCCTCAAGTTGCACTCCACACCTCCGATGTCGGGGGGGGGGGGGATGTCACCGTGATCAGTAGCAGGTTTGCACTGTATCATAGGCTGTCAACAGTGCATTTCATCACCCCACAACCAAAGTGCTGCTGTGACATTCTTACCGTGTTACGGTTACATTGCTAAATGTTTATGATTAAAGCCAAGCCAAAGTCAGTCTTAATGGTGATCTGAGATGAAGATGATGAACTTAGATTACATCACGTACTGTGATGAAATTCATTCTGTTTACAAGATATGACATTAAGTGATTCATTTATTTTTTTGGCTGTCTCCCATGATTTGTAAATTTAACTTTCTATATCTTTTGTAGACTGGCTTAATTATATACTGTTTAAATAATCAGTAATCAATAATTAAAGTTTATATCAAAAATGAAATTTGTTCATCTGGTCAGTTGAGCAACACTCTTAAATTTAATCATTTCTGAGTAAAAAATAGGTTAATTTTTTCTTCAGCTGAACTTAAAGAAGCTCTGGTGCCTCAAATGAGAGTATTCGTTTTGGATGGCTGACGCACATGATTTGTCAAGCTTCCAGAATCCTTTAATGTGTTGTCCTTGGGTGAGTGTTATAATTGGGTGGATAACAGATGTGACTGGAGGCAAAAGGCAGCTATGTTTTAAAAAGCAATTTTGGGTTTTGAGTTCTTACTCTTTTAAAGGAACTTTGATGAAAGGAATGACTTGAATTTCAAGAGATCCTCAAAGACAAAAACTAGTTATATTCTGGATATGGCTTGAGCATAATGCGGATGCGAGGTTACATCAGTGCCATTTCACTCATAGTTAGGTTAATTAACATGCCTGCAAATTTAGTTTTATTTATTGTGAAAATAACAGAACATCATATTTCGTTTTCAACAGTAAATCCTAATCTCCTGGTGTATTTTTAACAGCCATTACCCCGTGCGTATTCCCGCTGTGAAGGTTTACAGCTATTAGCAGTGGTGCGTGATTGTTGTTTTTAAGGGTTATTAGTCGCTAAATTCAAAATACATTAGCTTAAATCAAAGTTCAAACACACCCCAAGATGGATTAACACAAAATCTCCTTTTAGTCATCCATTTAATTTGAATGAGAAACTTTTCCTTGTAATGTGTTGCTTCCAATGGGATGCTCAGCTGCCAGCCAGCTGTGACAGACAGCTGGATTTGTCAAATATTCAGAGATTTTTTTTCTCAAGGGAATTTCATCTCATTTAAAGGGTCATTGTGATTTGGTGTTGATTAAAATAAATAAAGGGAATGTTACTGTCTGCTCACTGATTAATTAATCCTTTGGAATAAAGATGCCTCCTTCCTTTAGAATTTAATGGGAAATTGATTAATATCAAGCAAAAATTCAAGCAACTCTACATTTTCATTAAAAAAGTTTCACAGTAACAAAAACTTAATACAACTGCTTTGTCACAGTCTAATAATAAATGTTGCTTTTTTGTACAAGACGGTACAACTGCGCACTGCACCATTGTTACTACGTTGTTGTGCTAACCTAATGATGTCTGTATCTGCTGTATGAGTAACTTTCTCTCTCAAGGGTTGAACGAAGCTGATCCCTCTTCTATAGCTAATTCACCACGGTATATGCACTCCCCTTTTACTATTGGTGCCTTGTCACTGCATGGGCACCATCCTGCCTCAGGAGGCCTTGTACACAGCAGTCGCTGTGTTTTCGAACCAATGAATAGACTGTAGAGCCCTTTGTACCGTGGTGGTGTTGCTAGTCTAGCCAGAGCTGTGGATCCTTCCAGTGACAGCCTCTTTTTGAAGATAACAGTGTGTTCCAGCTCAAGCAGAGTGGGGGCAGCTTTAAAATAGACCTGTAATCATAGACCCAGATGGAGAAAAGTGTTAGACGTGCCCTCAGACGACAGCTCTAATAACAAGCTGCAGAATTCAACCTGTAAGGCAAATTGTTTGGATATTTACCTTGCAAGATAGTGTTCTCGCTACCAAGATAGCTGTTTCAAATACTAAACCATTTCTAAAATTGATGAATCTAGCAGGCTATCATTTCAGCAGGTTGTTGTTACATCAGAAGATGAGTTAATGAAGTTTGTCAAAAATTGCATGTGAACAGCATTAGTTTACTTACCCTGTATGAACCCGGCCAGGTGCCAGCCCCTGTTTCTCAGGTGTCATGCAAATGAGATTGCCATGGCAACCGTGTCTACTTAATGTCGGAGCATAGAGGCAATTGACTGCTGACTGAAGAGGTCTGATTTGTCAAGAGGTCCTTAGCCCACCTGGTTGAGATAGAGGCTGTGAAAAATCTTTGAAGTAGGACAGGCGGAAGTTGAATGATTAAAAACAGGGTTTTATCTTCTAAGCTTGAGTGGCACCTTATCCTTAAAGTGTAATCGGAAACATTAGATCACAATATGTCAAGGTCTGTTTTTCATATATGCTCTTCTAGACACCTGAAGTAAGACAATTCTTGCCACCAAAAATGTGAATTTTATGTTTGCAGAAGCAGCAAAAGTGGCTTGTTTTGTATAAGTAATGTACACGATCACTACTAGCCGAAGATATCAATATGGCTGAATAGACAGTAAAAGGAGTGTCACATTCAGAAATGTATCAAGTGAAGATCAGAGGAAAAAGATGCTGGAGTACTGACGAGACATGTAAATCTAACATGACAACAAGTGTCAACTCATCTTGGCTTGAAGAGTAAGAAGACATTATTTCCAAACTGTGCCACGATATCGTGGGCGTACATGTGCGCTAGTTCTCCATGCTAATGTCTTATTAATTAGTTGCTTCACTTCTGCTTGTTGGGCGAGTCTTGGAACAACCAGTCACTCCAAGGGCAACATGGTGCCTCGCCGCCTTGCAGTCTTACTCTTATTTCCTTCCATATCTGATGTGATCTTTTGTTATTCTGTGGTTTTGGATTTTCATATCTCTTCTGAGATGGCTCCAAATGTTGATGCTTATCGCATTTCTGGCTTGTGGATGGAGGTTTTTGATGAACATCAGTGTTGACACAAGGATTAAGTTGTATTATGTAAGGGAAAGGATGTTATTAATGTTATGCCCATGTGGGTGGTCTTTCTCCGTATTCTGTTAGCTTTCACGGTGTCATTATCGAGCTCAAATATTTCTGCGTGCATTCCAAAGTTGTTCCACACTTTCTGTGATGTTTGTTGTACTGGATCATATTTGTTTTCACCGTACTTAGTTCAACTTTTCCACAGAAATCTTGGATGAATTCATAATCGACAACCTGCACACTTCTCACATGATCATTGATGTCATTGCTGCTTTTGCTAAAACTCTTCCTGGTGTTCACATGTCTTTCTTAACAGCCACAACTATGATAATATTTCCACGGGGGAAAGCTGATCCTGAGAACATTTCCTCTGTGATGTCCGCAGTCTGCGAATGGTACAGTACGAGTTTTCCTTCAGGCCGCAGCACTCGCGCATAGCCAAGCACAACAAGGGACTGATCCACTGGAGGAAATGAGTGCATGTCACCATCAGAGCATGAGAAAGGAGCAGGACAGGAACCCCAGCATGGCCTTCCTCTGACAGCCAGCCCACATGGAAACAATAGCTTTGGCAGCCTCTCAGTTGTTGTGGTCTTTCCTTGTTTCTACATTTATTATGTAGCCAAGTGTTCTTTGCTCATTCCCATAAAGTTTATTACGCTTAAATTTGTATTCATGGTGTAAAGTGAGGGGGAGTGTGTCACATTACAGTTTCATTTTCCATCCACTCCAGTTCATATGTGCGAGAGTTCATGCTCAGTGAACTTTGACCGACCTGTTAAATTTCAATTTCACCCTGATTTAATTTGACATGATAGCAACTTGAGGTTTCATTTTAGTAGAGGGGCTTGGGTAAGTCTTCTCCTTGATTGCTATTTCAATAAAGCACCTGCAATTGTTTAGTATGCAAGGGAGCAACTGAGACAAGGTGGGAGTCAACTGCTGGATATGAAATTGAATTGAAAGCATCAAAGGTGTCTGGCAGATTAGGACATCAGTGTTGATGATTTAGCTCCATGGTGTTGAGTCAACATGTCTCATTCCCATATTTGTTGATGCATTTCTGTTGTCAGGTCTCATTGTAATGTAACTGTTTTATAAAAAAAAAAAAAAAAAAAAGATAAATAGCCAAACAATGCTACCAGGTTGTGACTGAACATGCAGTAAATTCTCCTCCCTGTGAACAGATCGTTTAGAATGCGTTTCTTATGTTTCATGCTAATTCTCCAGTGTTATAATCCTTGAGTCAGTGTGATTGTTTTGAAAGCGGGCTCACCACAAAGCCTGTGATATGACGGCGAATATGCTAATGCTGGAATGTGTCAGTCAAAGCCTCTCAGGCTCGAGGGTGGCACTCATTCACGATCGTGATCTTTCTGGTATGTTGTACAAAACGCTGTTGGCATAAAAATCTACGACCGTTGAGCCATGACATAGGTGGTTGCTACAGTATATTGTAAAAAAAACGCTTCTCACATACAAATACTAATCTTTGAGTTTTGGACTGAAGTTATGAATTAATTAAAAAAAAATTATATAGGCAAATTAATTGATTATGAAAATAATCATTAGTTACATCCCAATATAGGGCGTTTCTGGCAGTATAAGATGAAGAGGAGGCTTATACCAAGGGAGAAAGATGGTTTCTGGTTGAATTCAGACTGCTCTCGTGCCTTTCATCCCTCAAACTACCAGTACTCCACTCATCAAGTTAGAGCAATAAAACCCTTTTTCTACTTAATCAGTTTGGGGAAAATAGTGGTTCTGTGCTGTAGTTTATCATCTGCCACGGTTGTAGCTCAGAGACAAATAATTCTTCCTGCAAATTGGATGACCTTAGTTTCTAGACTTCTGCCCTTCAACACACTGGTTCATTACATCCAGCTGTCATCCTCTTTTATGAAATTTTCTGGTTTCCTAGAGCTTCTATTAGCCTACTGTGTGATCCAAGACAGATCTGATCACTCACTTCATCTGTTTGTCACGGTTGTGGCTGCCTGTTTGAATAAAAACAAATTCACAAAGAAAAGATTAGGAGGGAACGGCTGCCAGCTTTGTATGTGTCTGCCTCTGTTCCACCTTGTGACCAAAGGCCAGCACCTCAAGTATTAACTGCAGCTGTCTAAATGGATACACATAACAGATCCAAACACCCCTCCTCTCAGGGGACCTTGCTAACTGAATGTATCACCTGATGTAACATTCGGCCCTACCTATATTTTTAAAATCATATTCAGAGTGCGGTGGAGCTTTCCCAAAGCAAGACTGAACAAAAGGCAAATCGGAACATAACAACCAGCAGGATAGTAGTGGTTTTTGGAGATATTAGAAGTGGAGTAAAGTGCAGGAGCAGAGAAAGTGACCCAAACACTTCCCTCTCTCTGGGATGACACAATGGCAAATGTGGGAGAACGGAAGCTGAGGTTCACTGACAGGGTTATAAAAAAAACAAAAAAACAAAACACAGGAGCATGTTGCCCCTGAGAAGGACAAAGGGTTTCAGGATCCAGCCACACACATCCAGTGGTCAAAAGACATGATAGTACTGTGAGCCTCGATGATCTGTAAACATATGGTGGTGTTAATCTCTGTATGGGAAGAGTCAAACATCGATATCCATGGGAATAGAAGGATATGTAATGCTGGGACAGGACAGGGCAAGCTCAGGACACAATGATGTCATTGGATAGGAGGTGAAAAGTTAAAGGATACTTTAGTTAGTGATTCATAAATGTTACTAATCTTCCAAAGAATATGTCAGGCAACAGACTGACACTTTCAAGATTATACAGCTCTAATGAGCCTTTTTTTTTGTGCAAGTAATCATGATTGTTTCTGCACTATCAGATAAGACTCTGCAATACCTAATCCTTTTAATGAAAGCACAATATATTGCCACAGTTATGTTATCTAATTATGTTATTATGTCCATTTTCCTCTTGTGAGTTGTTTAGGAGGAAATGCCTTCATGCTTGAATGTGGTGTGAGTTGTTACCCGCAGCAGTGGAAGAAATACACTACTTTTGCCAAGAGAAATGAGTTGTGTTCAGCACCGTGTGGAAATACTCAGCAATTTACACTTTGACAGGAACAATATAACCATATAATAAAAAAATACAGTATAACAATATAATAGAAAATAAGCATTTATGTTCTTCAAACCAGTAGTGTGGAAAGATTAGCTATTTGTAGCTGGATCATAACAGAAATTAGACAGTAAGAGTTTGGCAGAATAATAGATGAAATTCATGTTTTCAGGATTTATCTGCTTGTCCTTTACACGCTCGAAATGATCCCACACTTTGGATGATTTCCTGCCCGACATAGCCTCATAACTTTTTGGCTGGACCGCAGGGACCAGCCCTATAAACGCGAATGTCTGTCCCTCAGCGACTGAGTGACTGAGTGATGAAGTTATGCAATTGGTCGGTCAAGTGATGTAACTTCATCGCTTCAAATTAAAAGCCTTTCCAGCATTTCATACACAGTCCAGCCATGTACTAGGCTTTGACCCAGTCTTGTTAACGACAAGGCGCAGCTTTCGAATGGAGTTTGAGGGTTTTTTTTTTTTTTTTTTTCCTACCCGACTAATGAAAACTTGGTCGACTAAGACTCTTCTCATTGACTAACACTTTGGTTGACTATTAGGGGGCAGCCCTATCTGAAAGTTAATGTTAGTGTTGATAATAAGTGAAAAAAATCTTATCTGGAGTTTGTGGTTGTTTTCTGTTTCCACAGTGACAAATAAGAAACCATCCCACGTATCCATCACAAAGGTGAAACAGTTCCAAGGATCTTCTGCCTTTGTAAAAAGGTCACAGTGGACAATCGACCAGCTACGGCAGGTCAATGGCATTGACCCTAACAAAGTATGTCATATTTAACCCTCTTCAACCATTTCTATTTATTTGGTTAATATTGCTATTTTAGGGTTAATGAGTATTTCTCGCAAAACTCTTGAGTCGTTCATGTCTCCCTCTCACTTTGATTCTCTCCAAGGACTGTCCAGAGTTTGACCTGATGTTCGAGAATGCTTTTGACCAGTGGGTTGCTGGTTCAGCAGGAGAGAAGTGCACCTTTGTCCAGATTCTTCACCACACCTGTCAGCGCTACAGCCCCACCCGGAAACCAGAATTCGTCAACTGTCAGTCCAAACTGCTGGGGGGTAAGACGGTTTAAAACAAAACAAAACACGCTGCTAACTGTCCTTTGTCTCTGTTCAGAACACAGCGTCTCTGCAATGCCAGACTCGCTGCTGTCACACTGTGCTGTAAGCCAGTCTGAATCTGAATATGTATGATGACAACTAGCACCTGGTGTGTATGAAAATGCATGCTTATTCCTCGTACACAACATCTGTTGAGCGTTCTGCTGAAGTGAGGTCAATGAGGATGTCCAACATAATGCATCAGCAATGACTCAACGCATCTGACAGATCAACTGGTTTTACAGCACATAAAATACACTAATTAATCATCCTCTCTAATTTATGTGACATATTTCAAATGATGGGCTCATTATTTTCATTTGGTTGCCACCCTTCAAAATAACATTAAACATCACCGTATGAGCTGTAACAGTCCCTTAATCATTGTTTGAT
The DNA here is from genome assembly GCA_038419695.1 of Scomberomorus guttatus. NCBI lineage: Eukaryota > Metazoa > Chordata > Actinopteri > Scombriformes > Scombridae > Scomberomorus > Scomberomorus guttatus. The sequence continues at coordinate 11,783,503 of CM076455.1, forward strand.
GCTGGTTATTACACTTGTGAGGCTGTGGAAAACCAGTTCCATTTCCCTTTGAAAATAACCCTAATATCATGCCCATCTAATAAGTGAAGAGAAGCTGATGTCATAGCCCACCCAAATCCCAAGCGTTTGTAAAATGTAGATGTAAAAGCGCATAATTGGTCATTTCCTGGCTGCAAATGGTGTGTTTGTTCCCCAGGAGGTGGAGGGCTCTACTCTAGTGCAGGTTGATGGTTTCCTCTTCAGTCAAACCCAGTAGAGATTGCAGCATCCTGTGTGGTTAAATCAGATATTGATCTGTTCACCCCCAAGCCTCATCTTTGAGCACCATTCAACCCGTTGTATTATTCATGTAATTATTTATGGAAACACATCCCCAACCTGCCTCCTGCAGGGTGTCCATCTGCCCCACATATGCAGAGATCAAGTGCTGGAAATTGCTGGATTTGAAAATAAAAAAAAAAAAAAGTTTAATTTGTGGGTTTTAAAAATTCAACTGTTGGGCTACAAAAAAAAACAATACTGTGAGCGAGTCACATAAAGAATAATGATAGGCCAGAGTCTCTTTCATTTTGTGAAATCTTTCTCCATGATGCAAAAAGAAGAGATTTTTGGGTGAAGCTGCAGCTATGGAAAGTACTGTAGATACATACAAGACATTACAGAGAGGTTAAAATACACAAAATACCTGTATAAACACTTAAGTTAATGTTATTGAATTTCTTTTGTTCCTCTTTTCTCACTGTATGTGTGTGGGAACTCTCTCTATTTTCATTGATGCTAAATCTGCCGATTGCCTTGACCTTCCTCCTACTCTGAAAACCACGTCCATATTTAACTCTTTTAAAATGACCCTGGTGCATACTATAGTCTCTGTATGTGTGGGTGGGTAGGTAGTGGTGTCCCGGAAGGTGCTGTACACAGGGTTTTTTAGAGTAGGATAGATTATGGAGTGCAAATGTTGCATATTAAACGCATACTTCCGGTATATTTGAAAATGATACAGTTATAACAGACTCAGAGGCCCTGTAGCATTATTTTAACTGCGCACAATGTAAGAAACTAGTGGATTATTACTCTGAGACGCATAACAACCCCTTGTTGTAAATACTTGGAAGATTAATGAATTTTACCTGCAAAAACTATATATATGTGTCCTATTTAAAATACTCACACATCTAAGAACTGGACCTGTGGTTTTGTAGAAGTAGCAATTGATCCAGATGTTGACGCCATGCTGCAAGTCCAGCTAGCCAACAGTCTGATAATGAACTCTTGGCTCTTGGTGTGTAAACGATGCTGAGTTTGATAGACCAAAAAGTTTGACAGTGCACCATGCACACTGTGACAGGAGGAAGCCAGAGTGGATGCCAGCCTGCTGCCAATTCTGTCCACTCCAGTTTAAGTCTCACACCAGTGCAAAACAAAACTCATGACGCTGCTCAGGTGTGGGACCATAACTGTGGGAGACTCTTATCTGCAGAACCTCTGTGATGGCAGCCCCCTGAAAACACAGAAGGTTAATAGTTGATGCACATAAATCTCGCATAAATCTCGTCATGAACATGGTATTACTGTAATTAACAAATCTCCAGGGTTGTTGTTGATTTCCCCTTGTATGTATGTAAGATGCTAAGAGCTTTGTTACTGTGCCTCAGCTTTATCTTGTCCTTTTCCTCATGCTGATTGGATGTTACTACATGGGGTTCTATCAGTCTTGAGCTGAAAATAAAAGTAGACTGAAGGCGATAGGCAGCTTATCCGTGCACGGCACTTATAAAGTAAGATATCCAGATTTAATCATACATTAGGCAGTATAATCATGAGTCTCATAAAGTAAAAATGCATGATAGTGCAATAAAGGCACCTGTTAAATTAATTGGAGTTATTGGAAGATTTGATATTACTGTATGAAGCAAAAACACTCGATTAAAACTTTGATTAAATTTAATTCTGTAATGTCTCATATCCGCGTGGCTTGTAAGATGTGCTAATATATTCAGTTTAAAAAGACTTTTCTTGGCGATACACTAGGCGAACTGATGCTGTAGAGTTGTAGACCTCTGCCAGAGCTGTACGGGGAGATGCACAGGCGCATGTTTTTGATCCTTGATGGGGCATGTAATTGGTCTAGAAATAAAAGCAGCTAATTTGCCTTGTTATCAGTGCTGTCTTGGCCTGCTGCCCACACTTTTATACCCTGTTATACCCCAATACCCACCTCAGCTTTTCTATCTCACTGGCATGTGTTCATGACTTGAATCTAAATGAAATTTTAAGTCTGTGAGCTAAGCGGATGCTTTTAAAGCCTCTCCATTAGGCAAACTCATTTACCTCAAATTTACAATAGATGCTCTGTGTGAATTTTCATTCTTGGGGAGTGTTAAGAGTTCAGATTCCTCCAGACAGGTATAAACAAGCAGCTTGTATAAATGTGGGCTAGGTTTCAAAAGATTTTCACGAATGTGTCAAACATTTCTGTAACATAAAAACATTTTAACAGTATTCATTGTGTGACCTTCATTTTAATCAATAGATAAATAATAAAACAATAACCAGTTTCACAGATGCATGCCAATTTATAAAGTCCTCAACCCTCTGCTTAATACGTGAATTTAATAATCCAAAAACTATAACTCCTCTGGACTTATTTCAAAACTATATCGTATTTTGAACGTCGAAACTGACTATGACTTATGATATTTTCTCATCACAGAAGACCAAGCTGTAGATTCAGTCATTGTCCGTTGCAAAGTCTTTTTGAACAGAATGAGGAAAGAATTGGTTGCACACCTTGGGCATCTACTAAGACAAGGTAAGCCGGTGGTATACAAAACTACAGGTATCTGGACTAAATTAAAAAGTTACATCCCCTACTAAGAAATGTTGAATGTTCCTTGTGTAATCTAGTTAAGACAGTGGTATACAAAATTTATTGATTTTAAGATAAAATATCACTAACGAGTGTTGATTTCTAACAGATATGAGATAGAATAATCTTGTCAAAAGAAGCAATGCTATACATACATTTAAAAATCAAAATACAGTAAATTGGGTCATTCTGCAAAGTTGGATTAAAAAAAAAAAAAGTTTCAAATGAAGCCTGACTTCTGAAATTGAGGGCTCTTAGGGACTTAGTTGGCCTGAGTTGTCATTTTTAGGGATACACTGTAGTTAAGATTTATACACAGAGATCTTTCCACTGTACTTTATACTCCCAGTGAGCACAAGGTCAAAAATCCCCTGGTATGTGTTGTCATTGTGTGGGAGTACATGATGAAAGAGATTTTAAGTTTACATCCAAAGGTTGTATGAGTTATGTTCACTGCCTCCACCCCTCACTGTCAGCCTGCGTGTGCAGAGTCACTGTTTAATACTCTGCAGAGGTAAATTACATTTTGACATACAGGGGTAGTAACATGATGGAGTGCTTCTTTTCCTAATGGTTTCCTTTAGTATCTTGTACTGCTGTATAACTTTTCACAAATTAACATTTAAGCTTAGTCAAGACTATAATGATGGAAATTATGTCTGCTTAATGCACTTCTGTGACGCTGACATTTATCTGCTGATTAAAGCTACTGAGAGTAGACTGTTCATGAATACCTAGTAGCTATTTTTCTGTCAGTGGTGGCACGGCTCTGTGGTAAATTTAGGACAGAATGTTCCATGTTTGTCCCCATTAGTGTCCGTAGTGTCTTGCTGAAGCCTTTTTAACCAGCACGACAGCGACTAAACTAAAGAGCCAACTGAGCAAGCAAGCCCTTTCCCCTCATGAAAAAATGGCAGGGGCAGAGTTATCTCCTTGCTTTTCAGTGAGTGGTTAACCACAGAGTTGAAGGAGTCATTCAGGCTACACGTCCACCTCACTCCACAATAAATGTGTGTAAGACGCATAAATATGTGCATTGAAAGTTTATCTAATGTAGTTCAATGATGGACCAATGAGATAATACAGATGAATTGCTTAATTACTATTTTATAATAGGACAGTTTGTCGTTAGCCTCAGCACTGGATCACATATTTTACATTTATCAATTGAGTGAAAGCACAAATGAGTTTTTGTGTTTAAAATTAACGATAGCTTGTGGCTCCTGACGCGGCGCAAGTCCAAGTCCTAAATGGTGATGATGGTGAGGAGGAGAAAGTGCATCGTAGCACCTGAAAGTCAATGACACCATGATAGGCATATACTACATATTACATGTTTGGGAGTGTCCATTAAAAGAGAGAAGTGAATTAACTGTGTATAAGAAATGACCGCAGGAAGAATGTGGAGACAAGTGATTGGATAAAAGGCTATAGAAAAATAATAGGAGTGTGTCAGGAGTGCTGGGGGGAAGTGCAGGGTTGAATCTCTGCCATAGTTTCATTATGCTGCAGCTGGTAATGTCAAGATTTGCATTAATTAAACTGCAGCAGGGGTTTATCTTATAGCGGAGCAGCATAGCTATTCCTTTAGGCCTCTACGATGTCTATTACATTCAAGCTTAATTTTTTCTCATTGTATATATCATTTTTCCATGCATAATACATTTGAAAATGTAAAATAGCAGCACTATTACTTAACTTGAAAATTCAGTGCTTTCTTAATTGTAAACTTGCCCTTCTATTTTTAAGAAACCAAACCTGGCCAAACATGTATATCCATAACAAAGTATGAACTTTGTGTAAAAAAAAGAAAAAAAAAAAAAGAAAATGTAAAGCATGTTAGATTTTTGAAATTTGGTTCTTATTTTTCATTTTTTTAACCCTGTTAAATAAAAAATACCATTCCACAGAAGGATAGAAAGAAGCAATACTTACTATATAAACATACTTGATTGAAAGATGTTTTTTTTTAGGCTTGGACTTCATACCATCATGATGATGAATGATTGTTTTTAAACTTATGTCACATTTTTACTGTAGAGCTTTAGACCTCAACTTCTCAGAAAGTGCTGCTGTCACACAAAAAGAGCCAAAAAAAAACCCTGACCCAGCTTCCAATTGTTGAATCCAAAAATATTTTTCACAGTATAACTCAAACTGTAAATACTGCTGTAGTTTGGGTGGAACAGTTATTACAACATTGCAGTTACAATACAATGTATATTTGGCACAGTTTTAGCATTTCTCACACACTTCCTCGTTTACTTTTCTGGCTACATTCCTCTGCCGTGTGATAATTTCTAGAAGAGAGTAAATGGACAAATTCACAGTTTAAGTACAGTTGACTGTATAGTCTGACTACATCTGATAGTCTTGATTTTTAAGACCCTATACTTGTTTTTCTGTTGTATGCAGAATATTCAGACAAGAAATAATCAGAAAGTATGTAGTCAGAGTTCATCGTAGAGCAGCTCTCAGTGAACTGGAAGTACATAAATCGGCAGTTTTTACCTGTTATCATAATTGCAGAAACGGAGAAACGAGGGGCCTATTTAAAAATAACAGCAAGTGCTGTATACTTAAGAGTCAAGAGGGGTGGAGGCCTAAAGGTTAGAGTGGGGAAAGTGAAGAAGCAGCGCTTGCCCCTCCCTCATTACCACCACTGAGGTGCCCTTGAGCAAGGCCCTTAACCCCCGCTCCTCCAGTGGAGCCGCTCAGTGGCCGGCAAATCAGACTGTGGTTGTACTGGGCAGCTTCCAGGTATGAATATGTAACTGTGTGAATGTGATCAGGGCTTTCGTGAAAGAGAGAGCATTGCTCAGAGAAACTCCCTTGCATATGAAGATAAAGCTATGATTAGAAATCACTTATCACTTATAGAAATCCTTGACAGAATGCTTTATATATTTCTTGAATAATAACAGCAGCCTAAAGCCCTCAGGCAATATGTGGTTATTAAGGAGATTTTTTTGATGGAACTTGTTGAAGTGCAGATAAGTGTGCTCACTAATACTTAAAAAAAAAAAAATTGTAAAACACTCTCTTCCTTCCATCACCCACACATATTACTCCCCACAGCATTATCCTTGCGCAGTGATGATACGATCATGTACGCTGCCAGAGTGAAAATATTAAAAGCACTGTAGCATGTGTTGTTTGCATGGTTGTTTTTGTGTTGGTGTATTTGTTCTTGAAGTCAACCATCCAATATGTTCAATCCCATATGCTTTGAGAGTAAATGTGACTTGGCTGTCAGCATCTTGTGAAGTGTATCTGACATGTTCCTGTTGATAACCATCAGCTTATTTTGTTAGGGCCACAGCAGTGCAGCCTGTAATCTACCTCTTACAGAAGAACTGGAAAAGGAGGCGTTCCCCTTCCTTGTTATGTTTGTGCTCATGGCTCCTATTTTTTTGGAATATTTTGTTGCAAAAAAAAAAAAAAAAAAACAACTTGCCTTTTTGTTCAGTCTCCAGCAAAATTCCTTCTGCATTGTTGTGAGAGGTGTGTCTCGGCTGTACTAGGTTCGGCCTCGTACTGTACATCATTCTCTATCAACAACTTCAGTTGACATAACATTCACAAAAAGCTTATCAGCGTCAAAAAGGAGAATAATCAACCTCTGCCTCATTAAAATGCAGACCGTATTAATACCAGTGAACGTCCTTCAGTAACAAAAGAAACAATCTTATCCCCACAGATAACAGTGATGGCTGATCAGTTCCCACTTTAAGTTATGAGACACTAATGCTCAGAGTTTGAATCCCAGCACAACATAACATAATCTACTCCTACACATGTTTCATTCAGCTCCCGATGCTGCAGCCCCTTCATAAGCTCTCCAGAATGTCTCCACCCTGCCTTCTCTGTAATTACATTCTCCACTGGGGGAGCCCACGCTGCAGCCTGCCACTGATCTCTAAGAATGGAGAAGAAAGGCACCAGAGAAAGGAAATGGTGTGCAGGAAAAATAAAGGGACGTGTTTTCCGAGTGCATGGTGTGGAGGGGTTGTGAGGTGGGGATGATGGGAGTATTACTCCCCAGGCTCCCACAGAGGAGGAGAGGATTAAGAGGAATCTGTCTGAAGGTGAAAAGGTCTTATCCTTTTCTAGTGAAGACCTAAAGCCTCTGAGAGAAAATGTTTTTTTGTTGTTTTTTTTTTTTTTTTTTCCAGAGAGAGACGGAGCAGGAATTTGTTTTAGCCTTTGCAGACCTGAATCCTCATGTGTGATGTGTAATCATTGCACACAAACTTTACTTTTCTAATGGCTGCATAGTTCCTAGTTAAGAAAGTAAATACTACATTTTAGCTGCTTCAGAAAGGTGGTTACTGTGAGTCCTGAGCACTCTAGTCTAATAATTTGGCTTGACCAAATGAAAAAGGAATCCAAACACTTATGAAGCTCATTTCATCATTGGTCCGGATGTGTTTTTCATGTGTAATGTGACTTGCAGTCTGCGTTTCATTTACTGTAATCTCTGGAAAATTGACCTCAGGAAGGCTTTGTCTATATGCATGTCTTTCCATTTCCTTTCGTGTGTGTGTGTGTGTGTGTGTAGGTGTGGGTGTGAGCTTCTATACATTCATCTGTGTGTCTGCAGTACGGGTGTGTCGCTCTACAGAAATTGCTTTGACTTTATCAAGTTAACTTCTTTTTGAAGGAATACCAGCTGGCCCCCGCCGTCTGCTTTTGGGCTGTATTATAACCTGCTGCAGTAGAGCTGTCCCAATTATCTGTCACTCAGCCTACCTGCCTTGATGCCACGGGACATACGCTCACTATATTGCAGTTTCCTGTGGGAATAGATTGAATCAGGCTTGTCTTGTCTTAATACAGTCGGTACCTTCAGGATTTGCTCTGTCTGTTCTTTTTCTTCAAACCCATTTATTGTATATCTGATGATATAGACCCTGAAAAACCGAATCTAGCTTATCTTCTCAGTGGGTTTTTGGGTGACTTTTTTTTGAGTACAGGGGTATAAAGTGTAGTCTTTTTGTCTCATTGTGCACCCTGTGGTTCTGCTCTGTTGTTGTAATTAAGAATAACCTGTCAGGGCCTTGCTACCACAAACTGAAAGCCTTCTTTTTGGGCTCTATTTGTTAAACCAAAGGTAGCAATTCACATCAGCAGTAAACAACAGCTTTAATGCAGATTTTTTCCCAAACTGGCACGCTGCCTTCCGATACATCTACATAAAGTGACAGTTTACGCCCCACTGGAACAATACTAGCGTATTGCCGACAAAGAGAAAGCAGCAGCAAGATTGCTGTTCCTACTCTAGTTGTTAGCGTAGTGTAGCAGCACTCCTGACGTGCAGTAGATTAATGGCTTGTCAGAGGAAACATCCGCAGGGCTGCCACAGCTATCTGAAGATGTGTTCTCTGTCTTATATCCACTTTTGGGTCTCCGGGGCTGCCATTGCAGCCAAGCACATATTCTTTCTTTATTACACTTTAGAAAAGAAGAAGCAAGTAATCATGGAGCTGGCACCACAAGTTCAAATTTGAGGAAAAGCAGTGCATAATGTCACCAGGAATGACATATTGTCTTAAAAAAGGGGGCTTTAAATCTGGCGTTGCATACTTCAAAGTTTGAAAAGGTTAATATCACTTGATCTTTCCTTGCAGAAAATCATCTTTGAAGAAAACTCATTAGCCACCTTCCCACGTTGTACCTGATTGAAGCCATTTGCCTTTTCATGTTTTTGTCGTCCGCCATTAACACTAATGCTCAGGGTCTGATTAAACTACACTCATCGCATGTCACAAGTTCATTTGTTACAGCTGGTCTCCGAAAATTCTGCTCTTTACCAAATAAATCACAATTTCTTTCCCTTTTGTCTTTCCTCTTCTCTTCCTCTTCTGTGTTTTACTTCATCTCTCTTTGCTCCGTTGCTGTTTGCTTTCCTCACTCCCATCCTTATCTGCAGGTAACAGTATACTACATTCAGCTGCAGACAGCGTGACGAGTGCTGTACAGAAGGCCAGCCAGGCTCTGAATGAACGTGGGGAGCGATTAGGTCGGGCTGAGGAGAGGACCGCAGACATGATGAACAGTGCTGAACAGTTCGCTGTCACAGCACACAAGGTGAGGCAATATGTTAGCAAGATACAATATAATGCATAACCTCAGGTGGGATTAATGAACGTATTTTAATACAGTGCACTGAAATTCTGACTTTGAATCCCACCTCATGTGTCAGTGTCTGATTTTAAAGTTCTTTTTAGTTTAGCCGAAAGATCAAACGTTTTACTTAAACCTGAGGATGTTTGTAAGAGTTGCCTCATAGTGACTGCAGCCTGTCAGCAGTGGTGCTCTCTGCTCTGGGAAGATAGTTGTTTTTTCTTCTTTCCTCATTTACTCTCTTTTGTAGTTAGTAGTATAGCAGTGGTTCCCAACCTTTTTGGCCTGTGACCCCCTTTTAAAATAAAGCAAAGTCTACCTGTGACCCCTCGTCACATGTTGCATTGTCTACCAGTTAAAGGTCCAGTGTGTAGAATTTAGTGGCATCTAGCGGAACAGACTTGGCAGAAATGGAATATAATATTCATAAGTGTTTTAATTGGTGTATAATCACCTGAAAATAAGAATCGTTGTTTTCGTTACCTTAGAATGAGCTCTTCATATCTACATATCTACATAGCATATCGTTTTGTCCACAAAATGTCAGAAAATAGTGAAAAATATCTGTTCCCCACAGTCCAAGGTTACATCTTCAGATATCTAGTTTTGTCTGACTAACAGTTCAAAACCCAAAGATATTCAGTTTATCATCATGTTCAACAGAGAAAAACAATATATCACATTTGAGAAGCTGAAACCAGCTTATTTTTTTTCATTTTTGCTTAAAAATGACAAACGATTATTAAATTATCAAAATAGTTGCTGATTAATCTTCTGTCAACTAACCTTGCAGTTCTAGAAAGATGACATATTTTATTTGAATAACTTTTAGAGGCTTGAGGAGGTAAAACACATTAATCCACAAGAAATAAAGCAAACAGAAGAAAGCTTGACAAAAAAAAAATCACAATTTGGTGTGGTCAAAATATGTTGTTTTTTTTCATCTCGCCACCCCTTTGGTTAATCCAGTGACCCGTTGTGGGGGTCCTGACCCCCAGGTTGGGAACCACTGCTGTTAAGTGTCCCCTTGTCCACCATCCATCCCGTATCTCTTGTATGTCAGGAAAACTAGTTGCATGCTGTTTAATGGGGCTATTAGCATAATATGAGTAACTTTTTTTCTGCAAAACAAAAGAGAGAATAAATTTTCTTTGTAATGAGCACACCTGATTATGATCATCATACTGTAGCTGTTTTTCTAATAGCACCCCGTATATCACCCACCCCTGGGTTTGCAGCTTGGCTGCTTGTGTAAAATTAGGCAGCCCTGCTGCACTGTTGTTGCTGTTGGAGAACAGCCTTCACAGATAGACATGTGACATCTGAAGTGGGATGTTAATGACTTTATTAGTAAAGCCATACACTACCTAATAACATGACTTTGAACAATGCAAAATGCCATACAGTACTAGTGATTGTACTGCTGCCTTGAGTGGCCTTTTTACTGCTCACAGATGAGCTTCCCCACTGTGATGAATTACAAAAACTGTGATGAGCAGAGAAAAATGCCCTGGCTTTGATGGTTTCAGGAGAGAATGACTGTGGAACCCCCATGAAGAATCACTTATTTGCAAGCCTTTCCCATTTTTCTCTCTGGCCGCCATTAGCTTTTATATTATTTGATTAATAACTTATCATTTGTCTTGTACATTATTGCATTGCATGTCTGAAGCCCTGTGTTAAAGGCATTTGGCGTCCTTACAGATTGATAAAGAAGTCGTTCCTGATAGAATTGACCAGACAGTCTGAAGTGTATCCATTCTGTCTGGGAATGACTTTCAGGGGAATCTTTAAATTACAGCCAAGTACAGTGCTAAGCATCTGCAGTCCTGTCCTACAGAGGGTCACCTTGTCTCTTTTTCTCCAAGATCACCTCTGCAATCCCATTTAAGCGCCTCACTTTGTGGCAGCAGCCGATTTAGCTGCGCAGCTCAGTTTTAATCAAGACCACTCCTTTTTGCGTGCTGCTCTACTGCCCCCACTTGTTTGATCCGTAGATTTCAGTTTTCTGCATTCTACAGCAATATACCCCATACTCAGTCTGTAGTGTGTCACATCTCTACACCCCATAGCTACGAATTAGATTGGTAGCCCTGGTCATCTCTCCAACGAGCCTCCAGCCAAGCCAATTAGATCTCTTGTTAATGAGATAAATAAGGTTGCAGAATGCTCTGTCACTGTCTGAATAAAAACATCAGAACCCCTGGCGGCCTTCCAGCACCTGTATAATAAACCCCTCCCCAACAGCAATGTCTCCCTAATGGCTCAGATCTGAAATCGTCAAATCTGATTGAAGCCTGAAGAGTGATCAGTTACATCTACCTGTTGTTTCTGTAGTTCTGTTGTTGACTAGTATTTGCTGGTAAGGTAATGTAAAATTGAATTGCCTCCATTATTTTGGGTTTTCTCACTGTATTATCCTGCAACCCCCACCCCAATGTTTTTTTCTGCAGCTTGCCATGAAGCACAAGTGTTAAACCACTGCCAAAACCAACTAGGCTGGGGGGGGGGTCACCAACCGCCAGTCGCTGTACAGGAGAAGGATTCCAGATTTTATTCTTTTTAAAAAAAATTTATTATGAGTACTATTTGTTAACAGTGTTAACACTCTAATGTTTTTTGGCTATTGTATTCCGGTGCATCTTGTTCTTATCGACACAGCTAACAGAAGGGAGGAGGAGAGGTAAACATAGCTACTGTACTTCAGACTGTCAACAGAATGTTTCACGCTTCTGTTTGCCAAAACAGTCACAAGCCACAGCCACGACTGTATTTGAACCCTCCCCCCTTCCCGCTCAGACACTAATGTGAGTGTACACATGCTGACAAGTTATTATCAGCTATCACTCCAAGACAAGGAATAGCTTGTCGCACAGATTATTAATTGTTTACCATTATAAATGAGCACTGCAGTGATTATGCAGGCTGATTAATGAGTGACAGGCCCTCTCACGGGTTTCACAGGTGTGACTTAAGAGTGGGCGGCAGTGCACCACACAAACAACTGATACATACCTAAAGACAGGCTAGACTCTCCTGTTTGAAGCTTAGCTTGTGCCCGGATAAATAATTTGGCAACACATTTGGGAGAGAGGGATGTCGGACGAAATGAATACTCACATCTGTGCTACTAACACAGAGAAAACATCTGCTCTACCCCTAAACATCCAATAAATCCACAAGTATTCATTTTCAATTTAATAAATAACTACTCTCTTTTGACTGTTTGGACATTTCACTCTTTAGGTCTGTTGTTCTGTCCATCATTTCAAAATGTATCCAAACAGTATTAGTCAAAAGTGTTTTCAACATTTTATTTCGTAAACTGCAGATGAGACAGAATCGAGTGACTTGGTTTCAGTATATGAAAACAGTGAAATATTTTAGTTCTCTGTTAGACTTGTTTACCATTCAAAACAACCAAAATTACATGGAATATGGTTGCCAGCATTTTTGTAAGTGTACTTGAAGAACTCTGTTTTGAGAATAAGCTTTTTTTTTTTTCAGAAAATTAATTTATGTTAAAGGGACGGGGGGGCATTTCAGTAAACCAGCTTCTGCATTGTAAAAAGCAAAACATGTAATTCTTCTAATACTATTATCAATGTCTGTAGAGCTAATGTGTCCCATGAAGATGGGATGTTTTGAAATTACTCCTGGCTGTATTTCAACTTAAATCACACCTTGTGCTTTTAGTATAATTTAGGTAAGTCATTATAATGATCTGTATACTGGTAGCTAATTGGCAAAATATCTCAAATAGCAACAGCGCAGTGTAGTAGTTTATTTTTTGTCAGTGTCTCACTGACTGTGATTTTGGCTTCCTCACCGGCAAGGCACCACCCTCACAATGGAGATGTATTTGATTTTTTTTTTTTATATTTTGAATTTTATAATTCGTGAAGTTACAATGCACTGACAACTTTATCTTGCAGAGCACTGTTAAGTTCTTAATGAAACGTTCCAGTTGCCTAAATCTTCGTGTGCTTTTATTCCTTTCTCTAACACTTTGGATGTTTATTGTTTTAATAAAAAAAGTATATACAGTATATAAAAATGAATTTATATTGTCATTTTTATAACCAGCTTTAACAGTTTCATCAAAGAATGGTATCAGAAGTTGTACATTTATTCTGTTGGGTGTTCTTTATCATTGTTATTGTATTTGTGTGTTTTACTCGTGGACGTTCCCAACTCATAAACAATAAGCTGCCAAAAGCTTAGAGTGTCTCAAGGTTCGTTTTGTCATTCTTTCTATCTGATGTTCTCAGTCAATGCGTCAGCAAATGCTTATACACTGATTTCAGCGCTCTTTAACACTGTAACATGTAAAATAAAGTCCAATCCATAATCAAAATAAAGTGGTTCATTATTAGTGCCTTTTGCTGTCAACATTTCACCTCAGTCTGTAAATCACTGTTAATGTGTTCTTGCTTTATGCAGCAACCCAGGGTAACACTGCCTAAGAGGATCAGAGGATGAAGAAAAAGTGTCTTTAGGTTTGATTATGATTGAATGAAATACTTGGTGTTATATAATTATGTGTGTTTAGAATACAGAAGAGCGTTATGCAGGAATCATATTCACATTATGTTGAATTAAAGTCATTCTTGGTCAAATATTGGACATTTAATTATGACTAGGTAACTAGTTAACTACTTAAATAGTAATTTTATCTGCATGCTCACATTTGTTTCACCAGGTTTAAATTTGGTTGTACTTCGTGTGTGTGTTCTGATTATTGTACTATAAATGAAGTCTTGACAAGCAGGAACAATGAGTTTTGATATTTCAGTTTTGTCAACTTCCCATCGAGATCTGTGTATATCACTTAAAAAGTAATAAATGTTATACTTCAAATCCAAGTAGTTCTTCAACTGTTTTCCCAATACTGGTGATGTTTCTTCTATAAATAGTGTAAATAACAGGATTCATAATTTTTTACTTAAGTTTGACTGGCTCGGCTTATACGGACTAAAATATTTAGACCAAGAATATACAGTAATTGTACTGCAGTCACATTTAGGGTGTGTACAACGGCCTGTTTCACCTGCAGAGGACAATGCTGGCAAAATATAAGACAGCAGCTTGATATGACACTACTGACATGACTGAAAGTTTTGTTTGATTTTGTGTGTGTGTGAGAGTGTGTGAGTGTTCAATATGTGCATGTGATCCTCTCTCCAGGCTGCAGTGAAGACTGCCCTCATGTGGTATACTTTGAAGACGCAATCTGTAATACAAATATAAACCGAAGCCCCACCATCAAAAAATGTAACAAATGATTGGAGCTGTTGTCCCTCCCAAATTGATTGACAGGTATTTTAATACAAGTAGGTCACATTAGATAATGACAAAATCTAAGTTATTGATATTTTCTGATGTTTTTAAAGTTTGTAAAACACAGAAGCAAAACCGGCTTTTGAATTGTGATCAATTAAGAAACATGTAAAACTCCTTAAGAATGTTTGTGCAATTGAATGGATGTATCATCCCATGAGTTCATAGCACAGGGCCTTTATGACTAAATATGCTTTGTCTCATTTGGAGAAAACGTGATGAAGTGTCCATGACCATGTACAGAAATATCCTGTCCTGTCAAATACATTTCTTGATGCTGTCAGTGGAGCAACACCAGTGTTATCTCTTATTGATATCCTCACAAGAGCTTTGTCTCATAGAAATACTGTAGTATTTGTCTGTAAAAGACTTAAAGGGGTTTTCTATTTAATTGTGCAAAGTGTGTAAAGTTGGGGGGCTAAAAGTCATATAAAACAAGAATGGTCCAAGTATATTCTGACTTTTATTGCTTGGTATAGCTCAAGCTCAAAAATGCCAGATCCTGCAATTGTCATAATGCAACTCAGTAGTAAAGACCCTACATAACATGGTAAATTTCAAACTACATGTTCCCAGTTTGTAACACAGGCTTTCTATGAAAAAAGTATAGTTATTTTCTCACACTTGAACAGAACATTATACAGGCTCAGTAGTACTCCCCCAGGTAGGAAACTGATATACTGTATAAAATTGTTGGAGTTACCCTTCAGAGGAAGCTTGCTTCCTTCATTAATATCCAACCAGAAAACTACTTTAACAGCTGTAGCTTTTGGACAATTTCTTTCATGTCTCTAGATCTTTTCAAAGTCAACGAGTTGGTGAAAAAATTCAGTTTATAACATATTAAGCTCCAAACCAGATTAAGTTCATGCAGCTGTGTTAAATAACCTGCAGCCATTTTCCCTTAAAAAAAAAGTATTTACCTTCAGCACAGAGTAGTATAGATAATAGATTTTTGTAACACATATTCATATCACCATGTCTGTATCAGAAGACCTCATTTGAACTCACTCATTGTTAGGAAAGGAGGGAATAAACTGGTGAGCCCGATCGTTGATAAAGACCTACATACTGTAGGTATAACAGAGTCAAGTAAGCATGAATGAATCTTATCAAAACATCTATGTTATCTTCACCTCCTTGCCTCCTCTTAATGGTATTTTAATGTTCTAATTAATGATGGCAACCAATCTGACAAGCAGAAGAGCAGTAAGCGCGGAAACGGTGCTGAAATACATGATCTATAGCTCTTAGTGCTGGAGAGTGGGGGGAGTAAGTACCTCATAAAAGCCCCCGTGCAGGACTCTGCTACCATTACTCACTCTGCCAACTCCTGTGAATCATTCCTCACTCCTTTGTATAACCCACCTCTAATCGTTCACCTCTCCTCCCGCTTTCCCTCCCAGCTCGTGCAACACTGAGGTCTTGGGAAATGCAAAGTGTCTGCTCCTGTCCTCAAACTCTGCACACACATCCTGGCTTATTTCTTGACACCTGGGAATTATTTGTCTGTAAGATTGTGACCTGGTTCATTGGAGTAGAATTAGCACCTTTTACATTTCACATGTACACCCAGCAGAGTTAAACTACCTTTGCACACCACCGGAGGGTGCACTAGCCTTATAGAAAGACTCATCATTTCTGTCAGCTATAGGTTTATTGCCCAGTACTGTATTGATTAGAAGAACTGATTATTAGTGCGTAATTTCAGTGTAATGTATACATTGATCGCAGGTTGAAGGCCGGAATTAAGGGCTGATTGAGAGCTGTTCAATATCCGTAATTGCTACAGTGAATGTCTTGACAGGGGCTTGAGTTACAGAGGGACAGAGGAAGTGGGCAGCTAAGCAATTAAATGTGTTCCCAACCTGCAGACGTTGGTTTAAAATATAGAAGATGTTATTCAGATTTTTAAATTGCCGTCTGTCATAAAAAAACTGTCAATGTTCTCAGTGATGAGTTTCTTTGTATACTATAAAAAAGTGTTGCAAATATAAATAAATAAAAGTGCAAGTATTTATTATACAGGAAAATGGTCATTGTCACTGTTTAATTACAGTACATACCGTATAGTCGGACTATTATTACTGATACATTAATATATAAGCTTTATTTTAATGTTGAAGCCAATTGAAGTGGAGCTAATTTAAACTATTTTATATGCTGTTTGGTAGTTTAATTAGTAACATTGCATATATTTTGTAAAGTCTGCATCTTTATGTGCAGTCTCAAGTAACCATTTACTACTAGCTATAAAATAAATGTATCTGTCTCAAATGTAGTACAGTGGAAGTATAAAGTAACATAAATTGTACTATTATGTAAAGTGCAGGTACTTCAAAATTATACTGGTGTGGGAAACCCACTAAAAGAACCTCTTTTTGAGCGATTGGAGAATTTGTCTGGTCAGGTGTCACCTTGAGAGGTGCGCTGACGTTCCTGTTAGCCAAGGAATTGGTGTCACTTCAGGAGAGGCTCGGTAGCTGCCTGACTGACTAACTGGCTGGCCAACTTGCCCTGGGCAACTCCTTTTTAATCTGCCAACCTCCCCAAAGCTCCACAGGAGTAATTACATGCTACACCCAGAGGTGAGAAAGCCGAATGAATTGGGACTGCACCTCTATTTCTCATTATCGCATACAAATCTCTGCAACGATTCCTGAGTAGTCCTATTAGACAGGATGGGATTTTACCCCAAAGTCAAAGTTTAATAACAGCAGGATATTGCATGTGTCCCCGAGGTATTCTGGAAAGTGTGATCCAGAGAAATGTGTCTGGATAGAAGTTCTACAAACTATTTCCAAGTGAAAGTTCTAAAAAACTTAACATACAGTAGTTGGGAGCAGCCCAACCTGAGTGTGGTTGTTAAATGTAACTTAATTTGAGGCTACAGTTGATTTGATATGGAATCCCACATTAAAGCAGATTTAATCATGCCCCAATGACATTTCACAGTATATTTCTATTTGTCAGTGTCTTAAAAAATAAACATGAGAGCCATAGATCAAACACTGATGCATACATCACTTTTAAGAACTCAGCAACTCAGCCATTCCAGGGTGATACATTGCTGTTATAAGAGTGAAATTAATCTTAAAATGTAAATCCACATAGCCTTAGCGTTCCATTAATCTCACTTTGAAAGAGAGGTGTCTAAGATTATATATTGGAAGGCTTAAGATACATAAAATGTGAATCCTCTGAGCATTTTTTCCCCACATCTGACTTCCACAGTGCCCTGCTCAATTGCTACCTCAGCTGTATCACTACTTCAAACACTTGCTGCTGCTACTGCTCATATAACGTTTCATAAGCAAGCTTACCTGCCAACAGTCTGCCAACAGCCAATGTCCCTGCTGCTGCCGCCAGTATTCCATGCCTCTTTATCGCTGGTTCAGCTATCAGCCCCAAATGTGTCATATTTTACTTTAAATCTTATCAGTGTTCAGGCTAATACACATATCATGAGTCGATATCTTGGTTCTGTTAAGGTTGTGTGTTTATGCTTGGCAATGTCAGTAAGCGAATGTGTCTGCTCGCACAAGCAGCTTATCTCCTGCATATCTGCTTAGGGTCAGTGACTGCTGGCAACTTCTGCCTGTCATTTCTCTACAGTAAGTGTTTGCATGGGTATTAATTGTGAATTTCTTGTAGTGGCTGTCCTTATTTTTCATAAGTTGTTGTTTGGCATGTGCCTTATGGTACCGATATTATGCTTTTATGCTATTTATTTATATGAATTTGCTCATTTGCTGTAACACTGCTGCTAACACTTTCTTTTGCTGCTTCTGCAACTGTGTATGAGAGGCTTTCTGCCAGTAGTGCAGTGCTGTGCTTCGTGTACGCTTGCAGGTTAGCAAAACTGAGCTAAAAACAGACAGTGGGTTAAATAGCAGCATGGCCAAGACCACTGCCTAATCTTACGCAGTACCTTGACTCAGCTGAGCTATGTGTAGTCACACGGCAATAACAAGCAAAAGCTACATCTCACAGACAGACAGGCACTGAGTCAGCACATGTGACGCAGCTTCCTGAACTAACTGAATGAGAAGGGAGGAGTCCGTACCTTCCATACCATTAGTACTGCAGTCCAGGCCCTGTTTCGCAAAAGCATCTTAAGGCTAAGATGATCCCACAGACTTACATTGAGACCAAGGTCACATTATCTGTAAGATGCTTTTGGGAAATGGGGTCCAGGCCTGTTAATTAATGCAAGGGACTATCCACTGTGTGCTTGTGTGTGTGAATGAAGTGTGTTTACGGAGAGAATTTGAAATCTACGTCAGGAAGAGGCGGAGGCTGGCAAAGCTTGGGAAGTCACCTCAGCGCCCTACCTACAGTGACTTGGCAGATGTGTAGCAATGCGATGTGCACAACAGCTGCTTGCTCTAAATTGGGCCGCCCATCCTACCCATTCTCCCCTCTACCTTTGAGTTCCTGTGGAGTGCAATGTCAGCCGTGTTGGAATCATCGTTCATTATCCTGTAATGTATATCTACCTCACATACTTCTCTCTCACACTCTCTTCTTGTGGAAGTGGGTGTGGAAGTGGAAAAGTTTCTCTGACTGTACTCCCATTTTGTGTAGAGTAATGTGTAATTCTGCAATGGGTTTTTATTAATAAACCCAAAGGGATACATTTGAGTTGAAGGAAAGCATAAAGAAGACTATAAAGTATAAAGAGTATAAATGCCAACTTTAGCTCCTGCTGGAAATGAGACTAGTTTTAGAAGACAAACGGGGGTGGAGGAAAAAGATCTGCAGTGACCCACTTCCTTGTGGACCTTTTATACCATTTATGTTCACAATACATTGTGCACAGGATTATTGTTGTTATACAAGGTGCAAAACATTAGGGATGCTTACTGTTTCTGTGAAATTGACAGTGCATTACTGCAGCAACTGTAAGACTGGTATTTGATAGAGCTTGGTGTCTCTTGATGTATTTACCACCTTCAAGCCTTGAGACATACTGTATAGAAAAGAAAATGTTTTTGTAGGTAAGCGCCTTTGTGTGTCCGCGTACACATGCAGTTTAGCAAACCTGCATGAGTCTAATGGTATGATGTGGCATCGTTATTGATCCAGCAGCTCACTCCTCTAGTGTATCCAGCTGTTAAAATATTGACTTGACTGAAGAAACAGATTGGCTACAAACAAGCGGTGGCATGCAATCTTTCCTTCTTCAGGGAGTACTCAAAGCTCTCTCCCGGTCACATGGATGAAGTGAGTCAGTCAGCCCCTTTTGAAGAAGTGCAGTTTATCGAGCAGGGTGTTTCTCTAGTTCAGTGCAGATACTTACAGATGTTTCACACTCAAAGGTGCATATCTTAGCAGTGTTATGGGACGCAGACGTCTATTGCACTTTAATGTTTTTTTACATCGCTTTCTGTCTGATAGCATTGGTGAGAAATTCAGATAGACCTCTGTACTGTTGCTCAGAATAGCAGTACAAAATGGCCCAAGATCTCATTTATAAAATAATCTTGAGATCAATTTTCATTGTAAATTAAAACCCTTTAAGTCCTTTTTTTTCTAAAACCTTACTTTGAGTTGAAATAATTTTATTTCTATATAAATTTGAGACAAAATGGGGTTTCCATGAATTTGAGTTGGCACCCTTTATGAACAGCTTAACTGTCAAAGGATAGGTACAGATTTTTAGAAGTCTACATTGATACAACACTCACAGGCCACATGTATTCTATGTTCAAAGATTGATGCTAGATGTAATCATTCCTCTTGTCTGTACTGGGCATACAGTCATACCTTTGTAGACTACATCATAAGAAATTGAGGACAAAATTCACAGTCATTGATAAATGAGACATTTGCTTTAGAAGCAGAAGTGGTTTTTAAGCTAAGCTAAATGCCTGAAAGATGATGCGTCAGAGTAATCGCATTCACATGCACACGCACGCACCTCAAATTCATGTCATTCCCTTTGACTGATCACAGGCCATTAATCATCCTTACGTATCAGCTTCAGTGTCTCTCTTCACATTGATCTCTGAGCAGAGGATGTTATAAGCCGATTAAAATTCTGACCCCCACAGTGTGTGTGTGTGTTTTAAAAGGAGAGGGCTTCACCACAGATAGTGTAAACATGGTCAGTCTTGATTTTATCAGTGACTGAGTCCTTGCCTCACTCGTCGTATGTGCATTTTAGACATTGTGCCTTTTGGTAGTTTATACTATACTTTGAAGGGATGTTTATTTACTTTCAATATGTTTAGTGCCTTTAATATATCTATTGTGTGAAGAATAGTCTTGTTAAACTCTAAAAATCGAAGGAGGCCTCTGATCCTGTAAGTCAGATCCTGTAAAACTTAGACTTCTTAACTCAGGACTCTTGGAGCAAGCAGTTGCTTGGTTGTCAAACTACCTTAGTAACTGATACTGTATCTGTTGACAAGGGGTACCACAGGGCTCTGTATTAGGTCAACTTTTATTCACTATTTCTATAAATAATCTGGGTCAAAATGTGTCAGATGCTAATTTACATTTTTATGCTGATGACACTGTTATATACTGCTGTGTGTTAACTCTTGTACAGGCCATTGAATACCTGCAAAATACTTTTATTGTTGTCCAAAATACCCTACTACAGCTGAAACTCGTTCTTAATGCAGATTTGACCAAACTTATGTTGTTTACCAACTCTTGAAATAGGCCACAAAATATCTCTTCGATGGTCACTCTTGAGGGAAGTGAAATAGAGGTTGTTAACTCATAAATACCTGGGTATTTTGATTGATGACTCCCTCACTTTTAAGCCACATGTGCAGTACCTGGTGAAAAAGCTGAGGCTAAAACTGGGTTTTATTTTTTAAATAAGTTGTGTTTTTCTTTTAATGTAAAAAAGCGTCTTGTTGCCGCCACTTTTTTTTTTTACCTGTGTTGCACTCTAGTGATCTTTTATATGTGCATACCTCTGCTCAGTGTCTTCATATGGTTGATACAGCTTACCATGCTTCCTTGAGGTTCATTACCAATTGTAAAGCTCTGACTCACCACTGGGAGTTATACTCTCGGGTAGGATGGCCTGCTCTGGCCACTTGTAAGCTTTTACATTGGTACACCTTTATATATAAAACAATTCTTGGTCTACTTCCATATTACCTATGTGTTTTTATCACACAAAAAAGTGCCAGGCAGTATTCTTTGCATTCTCGGGGCTTTTTTATGCTTTCTGTCCCAAAAAAAGGGCATTTATGTATTCTGCATGTTAATTCTGCACCCTTGGCATTAAATACTTTGCAGAACCACTTTAAACTCAAACAAATTAATCTCAAACACTTTTAAATCCAAAATGAAAGAATTAGAGGCCTATTCCCTAGGATTTGAACCTAGTTACTGAGCTGATTCCTAGACATTTCTCTTCTGAAATGTAAGTTTCCCTATGCTTGTTTTTTATTTTCTTTTTAAATTTTTTTCCCTTTGTGTTTTCTGTCTGTAACTATGTGTCTTTATTTATGCTCCTGCCTGTGTTGGACAGGTCTCCCTTGAAAAAGAGATTCTTAATCTCAATGGGACTCTCCTTGGCTCTGAGTGAGGAGGACATCAGTATGCAGACAACACCCTACAATTTTGCAGTGCAGGCTGTGTGAAGCCTCTAAATCACGGTGGAATATGCAGGAGGGAGAATTCATAACAAAATCTGTCACTTCCTGTTTGTCTATGATATATCACCACAGCCTTGTTAATATTCTCCAAATTCCACCAGAGGATTGGGGGGTAGCAGGGCGAGTTATTGTAAGACTAGTTTTTTGCTGTGTCGGGGCCAGAGGTAACCGCAGTGTGAAGCTATGAAGCAGCAGGAATTTGTATCTGTCTCTCTATTGACTTGGGAGATTTATCTCCTGGGCAAAGAGGCGTGCCCAAAACCGTGTGTATCAGCAAAGTAACGACAACCGCGGCACTGACACCAGGGGGCAGCAATTAACATGAATTAATCACATTGATTTAGGCTTCATCTCCCCTGGTTAGAGCTCTGTCTTTCTCTGCTGCACATTCTCACACAACGAGACACTTACAGACACACACACACACACACACACACTTAACCTGTTATTCAAACATAATATTAGTTCTGTCCAGGTTAATGATCTGGTGATGGCTCTTTCATGTCCCGGAGCAAATAGAGAGGGTGCCATGTCTTTGTCATGCTGGAGGGGGACAAAGCAGGTCAAATAATATCAAGAAGAGATAGAGAAAGCACTCAACTGCCAAAACATAAAAATTATCATCATTTAAATCCATACATGTGAAACTTTTATCTTCTCAGAATGAAATAATCACTTTATAGCTTTGGGGTTTTGAGCCAAGAGAGGATATAAGTAATTTGTTTAATTTTCCTGTCCTTTTCATGCCCTCACGTCTTCTCTGTAGACATGCTCTGAGTTTCAGTTTATATGCCCATATTCAACCACTGAGGGGCACTGCAGCTCAAGCTGAGTCCTGTGGAGCAGAAGAACCCAGCTGAACCTTTAACAGCGAGGCCTGGCCCCGACAGCGTCAGCTGCTCACTTCAGTGCCAGCCCCTAAAAGTTACCCAGGATACCTAAATCTGCTGATCTGTCTTCTCCTTCTGCTCCTCTCTCTACCGCAATACGACTTTTTCACCCAACTCCCAAAGAAACTTATTTATATCTTACACTTCCGGCTATCCTCCTTTCCTTGTTCCCCCTCTCTCGTGTGCTGCACTCCCTCTCTCTTGCTCTTTCTCTTTTCTTAGAGGCATCAGGTCCAATCCAGCTGTAGTCAATCTAATCCCTCTAATTCAGTTAATCTAATTTTCTGGATATGGTCACACTGCTGATCTCCACTACTGGTCGTCTACAATCTTTCTCTCTCTGCACTCCGATTTTCTGCCGAAATCCCCCGGAGCCTGCACTTTCCCACTTCCCTTCCACATTACTTGTAAAAAGTAACTGATTGGCGCAAATTTTTATTTTGTGAGAGTTTGTAAAGTATGATGTAACAAATATCAGCGGCAGGTTTTAAAGGGGAAATCTCAAAATTGCACTCTTACCTTACATATCATATATGCCCCCCAGTGTTTGCTTTCGAATCACAGAGACGGTGAATATTCACATTCAGGTTGTATTATGTATGACTCTTCTTTCAGTAATTAGCATCGAGCCCTGGATGATTCATCCATATGTTGTTTGCTGATGATTTGTAGTTAAAGGTTACAGGGCTACACAGGTTTAGGATTTATTTAATTCATAGAAATCTAATTGAACAGTGCTTAAGGGTGCGGTAATATTGACTGTATTGTATGTTTTAGCTTGTAAACATCGAGTTAGACAGCTGGACCTTCTACACATGCAGTAGTTCTGCATAGTTTGAGCTATCTGTTGGTTTCTACCAGGACTCATCTCTCATTCAGTATTCATTAAAAGCTGCCAGTGCACAGTACATGCGTGTTTGAGGGATTACCAAGGTCTATTAGCAGATAAGAGGGACTTTCTCGGTGGGAATCGCTGGAGATAGGGTATGTAGGTTAAACATTATGTGTCCCAACACTCGCTTTTTAATCACATTCACAGATAAGCCCAGTGTTATTTGCATCTTCCGGTCTGTTTTAATACTTGCTCACAGCATCACCCCTTGTTTCATCACGCTTTTCTGCTGTCAATCCATACTTTGTTTGCCTCTTTCACTCACTTTCCCTCATCTATCTGTGGCTCCTGGCTGCAGAAAATCTCTGCAGTGATTGTCTAAAAGAATGAAAGCTTTTTATCCGCATGGAAAATTATCTTCTTTACTCGTCCTTCTTTTAACCTGTTATGATGTAAAAGCACAGAGGAGGTAAAAAACAGAATCCAGTCAGCGCAGGGGGGGGCAGGAATGGTGTCAGTCTCAGAGGGAGGATTAGGGCCAGGCCTACCAGACATTCACAGGAGCTGCTGGGGGGGGAAAGTGGGCCGAATGGGACACACCCATGTGTCATATCTCACCATCTGGATGTGCCCTGCCTGACAGCTGAAGGAAAAAAAACACCTAATATTCTTTGTCTGTCTGTCTGTCTGTCTGATTTTTTTCTCTTCTGTCACTTTTTTCCTCCCTCTCTTTTTGATCCTACCTCTCTATCTCCCTCTTCCTTCAGCTGTTTCTGTCTGTCCGTCCCCCTCGCCACCCGTGGCCCACTTGTGGATTTATAGGTCAACTGTCTGGCGATTTCAGGTCCATCTTATTTAATTCCCTCCCAATGGGTGTCAGGAAAATGAGTTACCTGCTGCAGCTCAGTTCTCAGAAATACCGCAAGTTACTGCCTGCTGTCTGCTGTGCTGACGGACCACAGAAATGTAATTTGTGCAAGTCTGCATCCTGAATGTCATGAATAGTAAGAGGGAGGTGTCCACACAGGCTGTATCTAATGAAAAAGAGGGTGAATGAGTAAGTTGTGTCCTTGAATTGTTGGGCTGATTGGAGTTGAGCAACATGTTAGTGCAACCTTTCAGTGGCCCCTATTTTTATTTCCAGCTAATGAGTCAGGGATAGATGAGGCCTGTCAAAGACTCTTAAATTGAGTTTGTTCATTTATCCCTTTTCTTTTTCTTGATACTTTTTGTTGTCTTGTTACAGTGCTTCCTTGCTTATCTCTTTTTTTTCTCTCAGCTCTGGCGTTGTCCTCAGCTGCCTTTTCTTCTTCGATCTATCTTCTTTTCCCCAGTGAAATATGGATGTGTTCAGGATGACTGCAATGCAGCTGAAACAACAGCAATGGTCTACTCCCAGATCAGAAAAAAAGGGAGGGTGGCCTGTCATCCAGTGGTAGTTTAAAGAGCCCCCGTGCTTTCACGATCTGGATTGGACTGGGTCAGCTGAGCTGACGGGTCTGCCCGGCCAACAGATCCTCAAAGACACGGAGAGAAACGCAATGCTCCTGTCTCAGCATGAGTACACTCCTACAGGGAGACAGAGATAAAACAAGAGATGAAAAGAAACAGACAGAGAGACAGAGACTGACGAAAAAAAAAAGAAAGAATAAAAAAATTGCAAAGAGAATTATTCATGATATTCATTTATTACATTTTTCACACACAGCAACCTCCACACATCATCCCATCATCCTGCTATCATTAGGCATGTTTGCGGTATTTTCAGCCACCATACATTACACTGACCTGAGTGCCTCTCAGTGTCTGTGCAGCCTCCTGTGGTTTGTGTAAGCAAGCTAGACAGGTGTTTACCATTCTGCATTATTCTTTTGTTCAGTATCGCTCTCACACCTCAGCTAGGCCCCACACCAGCACAGCAGGTGAATCCGTGTCATCCAATGGCCCACCATGCATCAGTGAGGTAAATATAACATTGACTTTGGGGCTTTAGAGTTAATTTAAGTGCCATAGGGAGCATTCTGTCTTCCATACCCGGAATTACATACACTACAGAGGGTGGAAGGAGGGAGTGGGAATGAAGCACATGTGAACATATGTTGTAGTGTGATTTGTCTTCACATATTTAAAGGGTGCAATAAAATGTTTGTAGACAAAACAGGACAAAAAGGCTACAGGCAAATGCATGTTGGTGACTCCAAATGCCAAAAATTGTGGTAAAATGAACTAAACTATTATATTCAGAATCCATGTTATTGATGTTTTTCATTATCAATTTATAATTAATCAAATAAATAATAATTTGTTATTTCCTTGATTAATTTGTTAATCACTTGGTCTCTCTTGGCAGAAAATAGTAAATAAATATTAATAGATTCCTCAAAAATTCCCCAAACCCAAAGTCACTTCTTCAAATTGCTTGTTTTATTCAACTCACAAATCTTCACATTTGACAAGCCGGTACCACAGAATGTTTAGCACATTTCTTTGAAAAAAGACTGAGGCTAAAGATATAATGTTTGTGTTTCACTGTTTAGTTTGGATTTCCCTCTGAAGTGTCCATACTGACACCAAAAGTCAGTTTGGGGCACATAAAAGTTACACATGATATATTAGAGGATGGGAAACTTCGCTATAGCACTATTTTGTGGTTTAGGCTGATATCTGCCTTGCTGTAGGTGTACTCTTACATAAAAAAATGCAACCCTGAGTTTCCTTGAGCTCAGGCATTTAGACGGGCTCCTTTTTACAGAATTCAATTGTGTCCCATTTCTGTGATCAGTGCTGTCTGTCACTGTCCTGCTGCCTATCAGCTTGGGATGATAGATAATTAGTGGCAGTAGAATTGGCTTTTGAAGCAGACCCATTCCCCCTGAATTCCCTTTGTCACTGCTCATTGCCGTAAGACAGTGACTGCAGAAGCACTGCAGGTAGGATAGCAGGGCAGTTATTACATGCATTCATATTTCAACAGCCGCTTGGGCTGAGACAGACTTTGATTGGAGCACACATCCTCATGCACACGTGCACACACACAAATACTAACCATAGGACTAAGACAACAAGTCCTGCTGCATCAAATGCACATACATTTTCACTCTAGAGTCTGTGTATTTCTGTGCGCTGTAATGAGCCCCAACTTTATTCACCACAGTTGTTTTTGTTACCCACTTGATGAATAAAAAAATGTTAATGTCATAGTCGGAGTCTAGATGTGCTCTGCCACAGCATGCCTAAAAAACTACTCACTTATTCAATGCACAGAAGCAATTAGGAGAAAATGAAATCTCTGTATTCATGTGCAGAGTTAATGTTTATTGCTCTGGCTGTGGAGCTGATTATTTTTGAGTGCTTGCACCCGTAGTGCCAGAAAAAAAAAAACTGAGTTTCAAGCTTCTCATATCTTCAGAAAAATAATCTGTTTTGCTCACTCTGTTATCAGTGAACTGAGATGTTAATGTGCTGTTGGGTGTCTTTGGTAAACCTGCTGCTGGTAAGAGTCTCCTGCAGTAAACTTTGAGTCTAGATTGACATCACTGTAGTTCAGCCTTTTATTTTCATTAATAATCACCCCTGTGTTACTGGAAACACAGGGGTGAGTAAAATTCACAGTGAAAAGATGTGACTCATGCTGCTGTGTATGCATGTGCCTGCGATTAGCATCAGTCTACTACTGCTTTGTAGTGAGGTTCAGGGTGGTGGATGGAGTTAAATACAATGATTTCTAGAAACACCTGCTCTGTTAATCATCAGTTAGAGGAATAATCTTCTGACACTGAAGGTTTATGTTAGTAATAGCTTCATACTGTGCATTTTGTGGAATTTGACATTGTTTTACATGCACAGAAATTGTTTGTCTATCCACATATTTGTAAAAGAAAGTCTGTTAAACTTACCCTAGTAACTGTGGAATTATTTTTGTAATGTTATCAATTTACATGTCATGCCAATTTACCATCATTATGGCCCATTACCTGAAAATGTTCACTAACCTCACATTAAGGACTATTAATGAAACAAGAAAATAAGTATTTTTTAAAGCGTATCCATTTACTAAGAATTACTGATGTGTTTAACAAATTACTAACAAATGAAGTCTCAGCAACAGAAGTGTCACTTCTCTAAATTAATAATTCAGTAATTAAAATGATCACTGGTTTGTTATTTTCTCAAGATAAAAATGGTGACATTCATTTTTGTTTTAGTTTAGCTGTTTACAGGCCAGTATTTTTTATATTTTTCTATCTGGAAACACGAATGTTCGAATAATTTAGGTTTAATTTACATTTTTAACTAAAAAGGTAACATGGGGTAACCTATAAGGTAGACTGATATTAAATGATAGAAACTTATAGTGTATTTACAGTCATAATCAGTCATTTATGAAAGATTAATTTATATATAGCATCTTTGGTTGCTGTGTATTTATGGTGCAGACAAACTAATACCTATATACCTATATTCTTCTATATGTATTTATTTATTTTTAACCTTGAGGTTAATGACCTTAGATTAAGCCACAAATCTTAACACCAGTTATCAGTATTATACATGGTCAGTGTTGCCTGTCGACCAGAACTAATTCTAGGGAGAGGTAATGTATGAGTGAATTGATGTGTGTGTTTCTGTGCTGTACTGTGTGTCTGCTTTCCAAGTTCCTAGTTGTGACTCAGAGGAACCTGAGAAACATGGCTAAACACTAAAAGCTAAAAGTCTTCCAGCCAATTAATGTGTCTTGTGTGTGTGTGTGTGTGTGTGTGTGTGTGTGTGTGTGTGTGTGTGTGTGTGTGTGTGTGTGTGTGTGTGTGTGTGTGTGTGTTTGCAAATGTGTACTGTACGATGAGCCCTAATGAGGACAGCTCTCCCAGGTGCAGCTGTTTATTATACAAGGACATTGTAGCACATTGCTTCATCATATAGAAACTAACGTATTATGTATGCAGTAGATGGGTGTTAATCCATTTTAAAGCAGAAAACATGAAAATCTCACTTTATATACTAAATTTCAAATTTCATTTACTTTACTTTTAAGTAAATTGGTAACACATTACTAGATGATGGGCATTCCTGTCTTAGTCTAACACAAGTTGGCGTTAATTAAAACAGGGTGTTCTGCAAAAGAAACATCCTGGAAATACACAGAAGCTACAGTAAATTTAAAATAAGTATTAGAGAACTAGTCATTGGTGTATATGTGTTTTGTATATTAGCTATGATCAGTGTGTGCATGTATCTGCCTTTATAAATATATGGGATGTGGGCAGGCTCTAGTTTAGGTTACAGCAAATGCTCTTTCCTGAGAAAAATACGTACAGTACAAGGAGCTGTTTTAATTTTAGTTGATGGAAAACCAGTGGACACAGTTGGAAAGAAAGCTCTGCAGAGGAAACCAGCCTCATGCATGAGATGTAGGGGTCCTAGACTTAAAGTTGACCCCTGCACCTTGACCTTTTGCTTCTCTGAGTCGGCAGAGTTGGATAGTGTGCACTCAGCATCCCACGGCTGCGTACAGGGGGAGCTAAAGGGGCTAGAAGATGTAGGGGGTGGAGGAGGAGTTAAAACTCTTAAGTGGAGCTCCAGAGGTTGGAGGGTCAAAGGGAGGCAGCAGGCCTCTGAGACCTGCCTTGATCTCCTGGTCAATGCTCTCACACGGCCTCACTTTGTGATGTAATGTGTGTGTGCTTCTCTGATCAGCAGTTTTTGTCATGTTAGCATATTCACAATGCACTCAGATATTGCTTTAGTAAAAGGGATTGACTGGGAAAACAATATAGATTGTTGTAAAACAAACAAACATTAGAACAATGTAGCTCATCTGCCATATTCAGGACATTGTATCACATTAACACCATTGACCATCTGACTGTTTTGGACTGTTCACTGATCACACTTACATATAGGCCAACACACCACACACACACACAAACATTATGTTCTAAAATCAACAATATTGTAACCATTGCCTGCAAACCCTGTTATATACAGTGTAACCAATAATCAAATGAGGGAATTTCAAAGGCTGGCAGGTGCATAAATCTTCTTATATACCCTCACCATGGGTATCAAATTAAACATCATTCATACTAAGCTTTTAAGTTGTTTGTACTTGCTGAAATATTATTCAAATTAGGACACATTTCCTTCTGGTCTTGGCAAGCTCTATTAACCATTCTCAAGTGCATTTGTCATCTTGTATATAGAGCCAGGAGTTATTAAGAAACAGGCACGTAGATGTGAAAACCTTACAAGGTAGATCGTTTCCAGAACGGCACTATTCTTTAATACTTAAATGCGCTGGTGTATATCAGTGGAAACTATTTTAATTTTTTTATTAGTATGTCGTTCAATCTGCCAAATGCAGCATGTTCAAGTTTTGTATTCTGTAAAGGCGCTGTATTAAGGAACATTAAGTCGTTTATGACCCCTATCAGCAACCAGTAGGAAACGATGCAATGTTATACAACTCACTTTAATTTACACCTCGCTCATCGACACCCACAGCACTGTCACACCGCCTGCTCTCTTGAGCTGTGGGGGCCCGGAACAAAAACCATTAAGTGTAGTGATTAGATCAGAGATCCACCAGGCAATTATGTGATAAACAGGGAATATAATTCAATTAATAAATACAAAAACAACACTTTGACTATACAGTAACTTTTTGGCTTTTTAGTTAGTCAAAGATTCTTTTAATATGGAGCTCAATATTAAATAAATAAAAAAGACATGACATGACAGAAAAAATCATATAAATAAAGTATTTAAAACGTATAATTAAACAAACAAATAGTGAAATAATAAATATATTTAATATAGTTACTGTAATATTAATAAGTATGAACTAACTATCCCTTCCTCTTCACCTTTCAGTCAGTCACATGTCTCCAGCTGTGGCGGTGAACGGTGAGGAAGTGGGAAATGAAAAGAAGTCATTAAAAATTGTCACTGTTAAATAAAAAGTATAATTAGGTAAAAAGACTATTTATAACAGGCCTTTTGACATAAATATCTAAAGTGAAACAAAAATGAACGGCAACTATGAAAATAAGTGAATATGTAACATTTCATATCATGAGTGGAATTTTACAATTTCACAATTTATTGGTTTATTTATATCTTTTACATATTATTATTATTATTATTTATATCGTTTACACATTTTTTTCTTATTTAATCTTCGGGCTCCATATCCTTTGTAGGTGAGATTTCTTGCAACACCAGTCACTCATCCATCAATCATCACTGAGTAGTTGAAAGTGTGATGTTGTAGGAATGAGTGTGTAATAGATGGGTGAGAGATTCCGTGTCAGGTCATTGTAATGTTATTGTTGCGTCACTGGTATTGATTAAGGCAAAACATACTATAGCACATTTCAACACAAAGGCATTATAAAGCCCTTGTAGTTACATTATGTTGTCATTTTCTGCTGTAAAGCAGTAAAAATAGTTTTTTTTTCTTTAAACTTTGAAACATATGACACTCTGGTTCATTCCACAACAACAGCATTTTTGGCTAAACAAGTATATTCTCTTGTAGTTTTTCTAACACATTAAACATACTGAACTGTAGCTCCTGAGTCGCAGGTGTCTGTTTATATAGGTGTGTTTATCTGGATGTCTTCCCTCAATGAACCTGTCAATCTTCAGTAATGGTGGGTTCAGCCTTGACCCTGACCTGGACCAAACATCATGTCAAAGCTGTCTGCCATTTTAAAAGACAGCAAACATTGCTTCTATCCAGCTTGAATCTCTCCCTCCTTCTTTGGACTCAGCTGGTTTAGATAAAGGACTTCCTACACTACTAGTGTGTTAACATTAAATTGTGGTATTCTTTGATTTGTCAATTATTCAGTTTAGTATTTGTTGCAAGCAAATGTTGCACACTACATTTTTAAGCTGCCAGTAGCTACAATATTTAGGATGTTTTGACTGTTTACAGGAATATTCATGATCAGGACTGAGGTGAATATAAACAACAGACCTTAGCTTGTATCCTGAATTTTAAAGTGTTGCCCCCAGTCACCCTTCACCATCTCCTCCTCCCTCCATTGCTTTCCTGACAAAGTGTCAGTCTCCCCTGTGTCTCTATTAGCCTTAGCCCTCCATCACTGCCCCTCCCTCTCTCCATTCCTCCATTCCTCCCCCTTACCGCAACCCCCTGGAGTGGAGCGATACTGCTGATGCATCACCACCCAAGATAATTTGTTTAAATGACAGATTAGGAGGGTAACTCGATTTGTGTCCGATACAGTATGTAGTGTCTGTTACCAATCTAATAAAGCCGACCTCCTCGCCCCCTTTGCTTCTTCCTCACCCCCTCCCCTCATCCCACACACCCTGCCCCCTAGCCCGTATCTGCCGCAGTAAGCTCCTATATGAGGAAAAAAAAAAGAGGGGGAGCAGTAGAGGCTTGTCTCCAGGGCTGTAACACGATCGCAGGCAGGGGCCACCAAGGCCTCAACATTAATTGAATTGCGAGGCCGGGAAGCTGCGAGGTTTGGCGAGGTGCTCATTGACTCATTGATCGGCGCAGAGGGGCTTCAGAAATATGCCTTGCAGTCGCGGCCAATCAATCAAACAATTAAGCCTAGTCTCTCTAGCTGGCTGTGCTCCATTTAAGTCTAACCTTCCAGCTCCCGGTGCTGCACATTCTAAATTAATTGCTTCTCGCCACAGAATAGGCCCACCAGCTCCCCTTGTCTCCTTAGATCCCCCCTTGGACCTGGGGAAAAGGTAACTGTGTGGATTTCGCACAATTCCCATCTCTATAAAACTTCTGTTTAAACCGTGACAGTGCACAGTCCCTGCTCTGCAGTGTGTGTATGTATGTAAAAGGGATGTTAAGACAGCAGAAATCCTGGCTCAGTGGCACCTGCCTTCTGTTCTTGTAAAATACAAGCAACCTTTTTTATCTGATTTTAGAGGCGCCAGAAATAGTTGTGCCAGCTCTTGTGTAACTGTCTAGGAAACCGCCAGAGTTAGGAGATAGGACGGAGGATGTTTCTGTTTGTTTAATGAGAGGGATGCACCTAACAAGAGGAGGAGGAAAGGGGGGGGGTTTCATCAGTGTGGCCTTTCCTGCAGCATGCCCCTCCTCCTTCCATCTCCTCCACCTTTCCCCCCCCCCCCCCGTTCCTCTTTTCCTCTCCCCTCC
The DNA here is from genome assembly GCA_038419695.1 of Scomberomorus guttatus. Classification (NCBI taxonomy): domain Eukaryota; kingdom Metazoa; phylum Chordata; class Actinopteri; order Scombriformes; family Scombridae; genus Scomberomorus; species Scomberomorus guttatus. The sequence continues at coordinate 11,816,339 of CM076455.1, forward strand.
TTCCTGAAGGTAGTCTTACAGGGCAGTAAAACCATGTCCTACAACAGCAGCAAAAGGATTATTTCTCGTTCATGCCTTTGTGACTGGAATCCACAGCCGCTCTCCTCTAGCCATATGGCATTATCAATTTTGTTCACTATGGCAGAGCCTGTCATCTTAAGACTGCGCCTCCCTGGCATGCTGCCCTAGGTAGCATCTGTCAGAGGGAACTAGTGGGGGTTTAATGTCTGTGTCCCGCTTACACTCTGCCTCTTTCCTTCTTCCTCCCTCCCCCTTATCTTTCCCTCTCCCACTTTTCCTCCTCATATCCCCTACTTCCCTTTCACCACAGTCATTTTGGGGTGTAACGTGTAGAGGAGTTTAGGAGAGATTTTGAGTCGTGCCTGATGCCTCTTGGGTGTCTGCCGAGAGCCCCGCTCCATAAGCTCTCACTGCTGCCCTTCTATAGCAGAGATTGCCATGGCTACCGGCACGATATGATAAATCAAAGGTGTCTCATTTTTAGGAATGTGTCCTTAATCTTTCCAAATGGCCACCTGGCCTGATTTGTGACCTTGAGGATATGTGTCTGATGCTGGAAGGACAGTAGGATGTCACAAACACACACAGGCGCACACACACCACATATACTCTCACACTCACACGTGCACACACACACACACATACATTCAGGCATATGACAAGTAGTGCATTTGTCGCATGGGTGTCCTTGGGCTGTAAACACACACACACACACACACACACAAACACAGAGTCAGAGAAGGATGTCACCAAATAAAGATTGAAGGTGTTAGGGAGTAATTCTGTCATCAAGAAAGAATCTGATGTAAACAGCCAGAGACAGACAGTCAGGCTCCTGGATGCAGCTGGTCAGTCTGCACAGGGTGGTGATCACATAACATTTAACATTTTTTTGTATGTAGCTGCTGCCCTTATCTAAAGCGTTGTGTAATGAGTACATAACAAGCTTTAAGTCCTAACTCAACCAAGAATATAGAAGGGAATGGTTAATGTTACAGCACACAGAGCTAACAGCTACTGTACTCCTATATTTTTTGGATAATATGACATTTAGTGTTTCAAGCTAGAGGGTGGTTTGTAATCATACCCCCAGGCGTGTGTGTGTGAGAATGGTTGCCTGCATATTTGTGTATTCCTACTAATTATTTGTTATTATTTATTTTTTGATTGAACTTAAATTTATGCACAACGGTTTAGAGAGCTCATGACTGTTCGCCTTGCTTTCCAAGCTTTTTAAGATATATCTGTGTATGCGTGTGTATCTGTGCATGTATTTTTGTGTGTATTCATGTAAAGACCTGATAAGTATCTTGCATCTTCTTAGGATTACATCTGATGTGTGTAGATCTGCATTTGGGAGTTTGTGTGCATATATTTACATATTTGTTCGGCAATTTTCCTTAAAACAGTAAAGATGTTTAAACTTTGGGGGGAAATAAAGGTTAATCTCATACAAAACTCAAATATTATATATGCTAAATTTAACAAATCCAAACCATTATGTGATGCCTAAATGCATAGCTTTGTGGATGTTTTGAATAATTTGCATATTGTCAAATGATAATTAAATTAAATTAAGTATTAATAATTAGGTTTCAGAGTAGGTATTGTAAATTATGTAAAATATTTCTCGTGGTAACAGTAAATACTTTTATTCTTATTATGGCCTATGGCCATGACTATGCTTTGCATAATGTTCAAAGGATCAAAATCCTTAAAAATAACAGTGCAACAAAACAAGTTCAAGGCTGCTGCTGTAAAATCCCACCCTAAATGAAATAGTTATGAGGCAATGTATTTGTCTGAACTTGAAAAACCTTAAATTTGATGGCTGGGTAAAGAATGAAGCTCTTTTTTTTTACTTATACACTTGCTTTAGTAGGTTGAAAGTGTCATGACAACAGCAGGGTGTCAGAAAGAGAAAGATAAGTAGAAAGACAGCAACGGGAGGTGTGGTCAGGTCATTTTTAAAATGTTTAACTCCCTCACCACGTTAAATACAGAAGGAAAGATTGCCCTGGGATCGTCCTCGTCCACATAATATTAAGCTTGGCACATGTTGGCAGTAAACCAGGAACCAGCCTCTAAGTTTGTTCTGCTTTGTAAGATGTGATGATATGTACCCTACTCTAAGAAAGAATGACTTTCTTTGGGCTACCCACTGGTCATGCAGATGTGTTAACATGATTTTCCCCCTTATCTTTCATTCAATCGACCATTGAACAACATCGATTTGCTAAATTGGTCTTTTATCCTGAACGTCTTGCCTACATCAGTTGTACAATGGCAAGCGAGTGATGATGAAAGCCAGCTGGCAGAGACAACGATCTTTGGCAAGAAGGACTTGATGGGAAAACGACATTCATATTATGTCCTCTTAATATGCCTTTTTATATTCATGTCCTCTGTTAGCCTCCAAAATTTGCATATGCTTTCACAAAATTCCTTATCTTTTTTTTTGTGCTGTGAAGCCATGACAAGAAAATGGGAGCTGCTAATAACTATCAGACTTCCAATCTCCAATTAGCTAAAGAGAGGAGCTGGTTAATTACTTCTTACAATGTTCACCAGTCAGTCCTTCAGGCTCTGAGATACATCATGTTGCACAAGGAGGGTTATTCTGTCAGATGTTTCTACATCCCCTGTCCAGCCCACAAAAACAGCTCTTTCTGGACCTATTTTTATTTAATGTCACTATTACACTGCTACTATTACACACTGAAATGGTCCATAGACCAGGTAGTTAAAAGTAGCTGGTTAAATGTATGGATGGTGTCATTGTACATACATAAACATTGTGTCAGGTACACAATTTTCCTCATGGCTTCCTTTATTTGGTGCTACAAACATCAATTAATGGCTTTGAAAGTCTAACAACTTCTGACAGTGTCTTACCTATCAAGGAAACACACACACACACAAACAGATCTGTATTAGAGAGCTTTTGAAATAGCTGTCCATTTCCATGTTTGTGTCAGAGCGAAAATAAAACAAGAACTGGAGCACGAGTTGGGGGAAACAGGAAGGAAGACAGATGCAATTATTTTGGAAGGTAGACGAAGGTGTACACGTTTTGGCAAGCTGCGATAATTATGACTGTCTGATTCATCTCAATACTCCAAAACAATATTGGGGAAGCTGACCGATGTATTTTGATGGTTATGTGTTTGTGTATACAGAATGTAAGCTTGTGTGTGTGTAGAGAGAGAGAGAGAGAGAGAGCGAGAGAGCGAGAGAGTAGTTACTGCATGTCTATTCTTTAGTTTTAGACTCCGTCTCTGTCAGTGCTGACTGCTGACAGTGTGCAGGTTCGCTGTGAAGAGCTGTTGAGGAATCCCACAGGGATCCTATTAGGGACACTTCACCTGGGTGCTGAGGCTGCACTGCAGACATACAGTACACACACACACACACACAGGTATGGATACTTTCTACTGGACTGTAGGTAGAAGAGTTATGCTTTAATTTTTATACCTTTAATGTACAGTATTAACTTGTGCTATTGACATGTACTATAACTCCCTGTCATCTTATTAAGGGGTGGGTATTGAAACTCAATACTTTTTGAGTACCCACCAAAATGTGTCTATAGACTCAAGTATCAAAAACTGTCAAGAGTCGAAAGTTTGTTGTTTACTTATTCTTTGATTGGATATTTAAACAGTGATGCATTGCGACATATTTTGAATGAATGAAGTAACTGTTTTGTTGCAGCATTTCTTAAGTTATTATTAGGCACTGAAAAGGGTAGAGGCAGCGCGCTATTGAACAATTTAAAGGGCACAGATTGATCTCGGTTGGAAGTTGTCAATAAATGACCCTCATGATAATCAAAGGCAGATCAATAAATGACCCTGTTGCCAAAATGCAGATCAATACACAGCCTTGTTATTATCATGTAACGATTTAATCAAGCATGAAATGCACCTCTGTAGAGTCCTCATATACTTGCAAGGCTAAGGTGGATCTAAACACTGGAGTTTAGGTTATAATAGTCAGTACATCTTATCTTTTAAATTAGGGTTTAAGATCCAAACAAGTCATTTCCATTTTGTGCCAGTACACGCTTGTAATTTCTCTTCACATGGTGCCCACCAGATATTCAGTTCATGAACCAAGAAGGCAAAAAAGACAAATCTGTAGTATCTGTGATATCTAGTTTTCATATTGCGCTGGTTAAATTTCCTTAGCAAACCTGTACTTGCGCAGGCCTTTGGGAAAAGAATGTGAACATGCAGAAAATCAGTATCAGAACAATACAGAGTTACAATACATCCTGCGTACTATTTGATGCTCTGCGGAAATGTATGAAATATGAGACGGATTGTGAAAGTGAATGAACACGTATACTGTGTCTGCTAAGTCCTCCCTGAGGTCCTCTCTTACATTACTTCAGAGCGTTTGGGAGGGAGAAGGTGAAATAAAAACTGCCTGGTTGACTGATTGAGGGCTCATTTTCTTTATTAGCGGATTTAGACTCATTAAGACCGATTTGCCCTGTTAATTTTCTTTCCTATTAGGCAAGGCAGATATGTCCAGCAGCCTCAGTGGAGAGGGAGCACGGGCTTACAGTAAGCTATGTAATGCATAGAAATGCAAGCATTATTCACTGTGCTAGGGCTTGGGGATTTACTTTTTGCAGTTGTAATATGATCACATTTGAAAGGGGAAAATTAAAGCTTTGCAGCACTGATACTGGTATAGATTCATTCCACTCAAAGTTCCCTACATGCTGCAATTATAATATTTGCCTTCTTTTGTCTGTGGAGTCTATGTCAGGCATTTAAGCCACTTTACATGCCCTGGTGGGTGTTACCTGCTGATGATCAATAACGGAAGTGCTATCCTGTAGCTTCTAGCACATTTTTGATTGGCCTGCATCAACCATTAATCTGTTAATTATAATTGCCCCCTGCAAGCACTGGTCTCTGCAATTTACATATAAACCACACAGGCAAACACAGATGAATACATGTTACAAGCAAATATATGCATGCACATACACACACACACATACACTGTAGTATCAGTTTACTGCAGTAACTGTCAATGCTGTTTGTCTACACAGCTGTATACATAGCTTAAGCAGAAAAAAACTGAGTCGTGATCTAGTATTTGAATTGCTGAGGAGGACTAGCAATGTGTTTGGCTCATAGTCAGCTACACGATGACCTTCATTCACATCTATCGAGACACCATGGATCCCCGTGAAGAGGAGGAGGGGGGTTGGGGCGGGGGGGGGGGGTGATGTTTCGGGTTCTGTCCAGTAGCTGCATTTCTTTGTGTTCCTGGCTCTGAAACAGATACTCACTCACACAGGAAGAAGTGGGGGTGGAGGAGAGCAGAGGAGAGGAGACCTCTCAAGGTGAACAAGGCACAGGGATTCAAGAGAGGAAATGAAGAAAAAAAAAAAAACAAGACAGAAGGGGATAGAAAACCAAATTAAACGAGATGCAAAGAATGAAAATGAGACAGCTAGCCAGATGGGGAGAGCTGCAATGATAGGAAGCAGACATAAAGAAGAGTGGGGTAGACACAGCAGGGAAGGGAGTGGGAATTGCAGATTTATTTCTGTCCGTTTCACAGGCGAAATGCAGACAGAAACTTCCTCACTGAAAGCGCATTTATGCATGAAGCATCCAGACCCTCATGCTACGATACCCATGTTGCATTTTTAATTAAGATAGCAGATTTATTGGTGTGTTATGTGACGGAAACACAACATATTGGATTTTCTGGGCACACACACACACACATACACAGTAAGATGTAGCACTGGAGGTGCTGATGTAATGCTGGAAACAACTGCCCATATGTCACGTCCGTAGACCTTGAGCTGCCTGACCTGATGCCTTAAAGTGACTAAAACTTGACCCAGGGCATGTTCATGTTGTGTTTATACATCAGAGACTTACACATACACTCACATATCTTTACTTAATGAACAAAAATATACATACATGCATTTTAAAACATACAGAAAAGCTGTCTGATAGCAAGTAAAATGCTACTGCGCATTTAAACATATGTTTAATTTTGCTAATTCTGAACTGCACATCAGATCACCGTCCATTCATGCGATATATCCAGCACCGGCCCACCCACACACACATACAGTGTGAGACATGGATGATGGATAAGTCACACAAGACCCATGTCCATTTAATCATAGCAGCAGGTGTCGTGAATTGAGAAACTTCCCACAGCTAAGGAGCTGAGATTGATTTGATGGGGCCGGGAGCACAAAGCAATAGCAGGGAGGGAGGAAGTGAGGGGAGGGAGGGAGCGGCAGAAAAAGAAGAGTGACCAAGAGGGAGGGAGTGTCACATTTTTTTTAGTAGGATCCAAGTGCAGAAAGACACTCAAAGGGAGATAGAAGAATTAGCAGGGAGTAAATTAGCAGCAAAGCATTCTAGTGCAAAGCTTAGCCAGAAAAACTACGAACACTATTGCCCAAACAGCAAGCTAACTAAACATAATTTGCAGCTTAAGAATGCATGTCCTGATAATCATAGCACAAGTGATAAGGCAATCAGAGAGCAGAGGGGGTTATCTTACCCTCTTCTTCTTCTATATTGCAAGGCCAGCAGGTGAAAGCAGTGTCTCTGGGAGTAATCTAGTGTCAGTGTTACTGGCCAATACATCATTATGGAAGTCATCCAAGGAAATTATGATTGCATATGCTGGACAGTATCCACATTCTCACTTGGAGAACAGAGCAGACGCCTCAGTGGTCATGACGGGGGGCAAACAATATACAGTAACATGCCTGAATGCCAGTTGCTCTTAACTGTTTTATAGAGCTAAAAATACTACAGCAAAAACTTAAAAAGCAGTAAAAATCACTTCTGTAATAAAACATGCTTTTTTTTGTTAGTTGTGTCACTGCACTACAGGTCCAGGTGAGCTTACCTTTAGAGCATAAGCTGATTGTTCCTCATTAGACGTGTGGATTAGATCAGGATTGTAAAACCTGCTCAAGGACTTTCTGACCTTCTCCTTGTAGCTTTCTACTTTAAAATTTAGTGTGGCAACAGTTGCTGGGTCCACTCACCCTTGTGACCAAACACTGCCCCTACCCTCTCACACCTGCTTTGATGTGTGTGTGTGTGTGTGGGGGCGGGATGATGTCACAGCTCAATTAGGCAACACTAATTCAGGTGTGCATAATTATCTTCACTAATTATTCCTCTGTTCTAATGTACATCTCTCTGTCAGCCTCAAGGTTATAGAAACAAGTACACAGCAAGTCGTCAGGTTCAGCAGTGAGAACAGTTACAGTAACAGACTAACTCACCTTCATTACAGCCACTGTCACACCCTTCAGTTAATATAACATGTCTCATTCAGAGCTGTGTTGCTTAAAACACATGTATCCAGAACATTTTTGAAAATTAACTTTTATTCGGTTTTACTTTTTTTTTTTAACCTAATTCATGGAGTCATTATATATGTTATGAGATGAATCCCCATCTTTTTAACATTGTTAGAAAGCCTTCATAGACAGAGTACTGGATTCCAAACCAAAGTGAAGAAAAAGTATCAAATTAGTTACAGAATATAATTTGGGAATGTAATTATTTACCCCCAAAGCAGTCCATTACAATGTCCACAAGAAAATGTGCTACTTTCTTGCTCATTATAAGGTCTTTTTTCTGTTCAGCTCTCTGACTCTCTATTATCTCTTTTTCTCCTTGTCTCTCTGAAATGGATGAGTGTGGTCCGAACATTCCCTCTCTCTTTCTCTTTGTTTCTTTCTCTCTCAGCCTCGCTCTCTTCATTTCTCAGCAGCAAGACAAGCTGTTTTCAGATATACTGTATGTGGAGGGCTGGAGGGAGTTACACCTATTTATTAGAGCGAAACCAATAGAGTCGCCCTATAGACATGAAGAATCAGCCCTCACTGCCAGTTGCTTGCCTTGTACTGCGACTGTAGACCTATGTATAAAATAATATTTGAAAACAATCTTTAACATCCCAGCTGCCTTTTTGTGCTAAATCAGCAGATAACTTGACTTACATTAAATGGTCCAAAGAAGTAATTCATCATTTGTTAACAATGCTTTGTAGGCAAACAAATTAATATGTTTATGTCTTTCTTTTCATAATATACAAGAATGAAAATAGTTTTAAGTAATATGCATCATGCATATCTATTACTGAAGGGGGTTTTGAGCCTGCAAATTACATAAAAAATCACAAATAAATGAATTTTATCAGTGTATTACCGGCAGTAAATGGTACCAGCTCAGAAGCTACTGTACTGCAGGTAATACACTGATGGATAAGCACCCTAATACAACCCCACTTCAAAAAATATTTCTTTGAGATATACCTATTTGAGCTCTTCTTGTTTATTTAATTTTGATTAACAAGGTCAGAGAAGAATAATCTGATTCAGATATGATGTAATTTAACTCCCCAAGCTGACAAAGCAGAGGGAAGACAGGCTTTATGTGCCTTTAGTGACTCATGTGCCTGTAAGCAGTGAGCTGTGGGGGTCATGGGTTTCTAGACACGTGTCATACAAGGAAAAGACTCCAATCCCCCACAAACATTTACCGCTGGTCCTTACTGTCACATCCCTCATAAGACCAACTGCTTCTTAAAACAGTCATGTAGAAAGACACTGGCACCAATCAATCAAGATTTATGATGTAAAACAGATCTGAGCCGAGCTTTATGTTGTCACCATGCAAGAAAAGGAGAGAATGAAGAGATGGAGAACAGAGAGGAAGGAGGATTGATGCAGACTTTGGTTTTGCCTTCAGGTTCAACAGTGACTTCAGCTCTGCTTTGACATTGGGTCCCTATGACAGCCTCTGTTCCAGCTGCAAGACACCCACCACTGACAGCTGTGTGTATGTGTGTGTGTGTGCGTGTGTGCACGTGTGTCTGTAACTGGAATGACTAACCCAACATACTTAAAAGCACACAGAATGATTACACTTTTGCTATTAAATGTACAGCACTTTGATAAGTTTACACCTCAAAAGAGAGAAGGATTTAGTGAAATCAAATGTTTGTCCACCCATTTGCTATGCCAGCACGGCTTAATTACTCACTGCCTCACTCTCTGGCAGATTTGAACCTCTCTCCTGATTACTGCAACTCAGCAAAGCTTTTAATGTGTCACTTTATTGGCTCTGCACATGCCGTTTTACCCCCACACATGTTATGGTAATACAGAACAAAGTTTATTCAAAAGACATATTTATACATTGACTCCTGTCTCATAGCTGTCTGCAAACCACTCCTCTTTTGTGGAGCAATTTATACTCCGACCGAGTTAGGTCAAATATAAGTGGATGGTGGAACACAGCTAATAAGCTACAATAGCTTCCTCCATTTTGGACTTCCTGTGGCTCAGTTCCCTTTGAAGGTCAACACCTTTAAGACAGCGTGCTATTGGTCAATGGCGCACATTTGTGGGTCAAAGCTCACCAAACTTGACTGGAAAAATATGGAAGCAAATAAGGGTCATTAATATTTTGAGCTTACGCAATGGTTTGTGAATGTGTAATAAAAGTTTTGCAGCTGTAGAAATATTTGAAAAAGTTTTGTGCACACAGATATAATTTGCACGTGTAAAAATGTTTTGTAGCTCAAAGTATTAACAACCCTTATTTGCTTCCATAGAAAATGCATCCAAATTTATTTTGCCCCTGTGAGCAAATAATAAGTACTTTACTTTGTTGCAAAATGTTGTTATTTTAAATGCTGGTGTGAGCAAGTCTTTTATCTAAAAAAGGAAGTGACTCCTAAATTTATATCTTGGAAATTGGCTCTAAATTAATAAACAGCTTTTGTAAGTGTAGAGGAGAACAGTGTAGAGAGGTCACCATAAAGGTACAGTAACATGTTGACCCCAACGTTTTGCTCAACAAACCTTTACCTGTATGTGTATGCTGTCATATTTGTTATTGATAGAAAGCACTTCAAAATAGTTATGATTGAAAATAAAGCTATTGTCACAGAGAAGCTCGGTAACAGACCCTGAAAGACATAAAACCTGTGATGAACATCTGCTATCCTAACTCTATCAAGACATTCAGCTGATGGGTGATACAGTGGGTGGTGTGGGTGATCTGTTCTTTCTGCCATGGAAGCACATTGGCTTGTAGATTTAGATCTAAATGGGCGTCTGCCTGTCTGTCTGTGTCTCTATCTGGTCCGATTGGCCATTGGTCAACTGTAATGACAGCTCATTTAGACCTAATCTGTCACAGGCCTATGACTGCTCTGCATGTCTCTCAATTCACTCAGAAGAGAGAAGGAGATAAAGACAGGAAGGAAGATGGGAGACAGTGAGGGGGAGGGAGAGAGAGTGTAAGACAGAAACTGAGAGATGCATTTTGATGGTTTTAATGTGAGTATCACTAGGAACCTGAGCCACTGTCAGCCCTGATTCTCCAGAGAAATGAAATCCCTGGCTTTAATCCAGAGACCTATTAAATCTCTCCAGTGGAGTGTAGCCAGCTTGGCCCAACTTTCTCACCCTCACAGATGTAATGGCTTCTTGAGTAGGTTACAGGTTCTGGCCCTAACAACCACTCTTGTTATTGTTTCATGTACATTGGACACTTATAAGTGTGCTTCCTGGCTTGTGGTCATGTGAATGTGTACATGTATATATACACACAGTGTTTGGGTGCATGTTTTTTTACTGTTATTGTCCATTTTAGCCTTTCGGCCCTTATCCTACACACACACACACACACACACACACAGTACATGTACTAAAACTGCTTGTTGTGCATTCATGTAAAAGCTATTGATTTTCTTCCTCTTCATTTCTCAGCGGATCAATACCTGTCCAGGACAATGCATGTGAACACACAGCTGAAAATCAGGGAACAAGTCCTTTGATGTCTTTTTTTTCTTGGTTTCTCAACAAAAAGACACTAATTGGTGGCTCACACTGAGGGGCGTTCTCATCTGCTTCACCGTTTACAATAGAATGACGTAACATTAACTTTAAGAGTTAGCACGGTTAGCTGACCAAGAGCTCCTTCACTGAGCAGCACAGGGTTTTAGCATATAAATGATGCGTTTACCATACACGTTGATGTTTCAGTCTTTATTGGTGTTTACACCATCATAATTACTAAACAAATTTATGATAGCAACTGCATGTTCATCACATTTTAAATCCCTCAACTGCGAGTTGGCGTTATTGCGTTGTTATTGCTGTCAATAACTTTGCCAAGTTTTAATTACTCTTGCATTAAAAGGCCTCATGCTGCGATGGCCTGCATGGTTTAATAATCACAGTTTTACCAAGCATAGTTGTTCAGTCCTGTACTGTGAAATTCACTTCTACACACTTTCATTACTGTGTCCCATTAAATATTCATAGAATCTGAATGAAAGGCAGTTTAGGGTAATTAGGTGTCTGTTAATGCACGGGCTAATCCTTTGTGGAGCATAAAACACTGACTGACAGCTGTCAACTTAATGTCTTCTGTTTACTGTCATGCAGTTGTTTTAATCACAAATCATGTGTATGTGTTTGTGTTGTATATTTACTATGTATCTACATAAGTACTTTGAAGAACTGATTACGCATCCTGTATGTTTTGTTTGCTGAAATGCGTGCCACTGCAGATTAATCAGGCTTATGTATGTTTGTTCATTTATCTGATGATATTAAACATGTTACATGTGGTCTGGCTGGCATTCCATCTGTTGGGCCATCATGTAAAATGCTTGTGCTTGATTGGAAGTCATGATCCCATAAATCTTCCAGCTGTCCAGCTGGACTTGAAATAACATTATACAGCTGCTGCTTGAAAACCTCCATGACTTTGCTGTATTTTGTTTGCTTGTCTTTTCCCTTTTCCTCCTTGATTCTGTGATTAGTTGTTTGTAGGTTATACTCTACAAAATGCCAAAAAAGCATGATGTCCAAGTCACTCTAAATGATTTACAGACCTTACATATGGGGCTCCCTTCACCTGTATTCACACATGTGAATTAGAGATGCATGTTCGTGGGGAGGATACGGCTGCCAGTGAGGCATGCACAGTGGAGGATAGAGAAAAAGAAACAGGAAAGATGAAGGGGGAGACAGGGGGAACACAACTGGCTGACAGCACCTGCTACAATTTGAAAGACCGCTGTCGCCGCTCCTATCCCATAACCCCCCTCTCCCTGTCAACACCACGGAGGAACGCAGCCACACGCGGTAGCGGGTGACACCTCCATGGCTCATCACAATACTGCACGCATGCAAGCACACACACACACTCACACCACAAGTTTTGAGTGTACGTGGATGTCCTTATGTGTTTTCAAACATCAGCTCGCATCTTGCGTGTGACAAAGAACTCCACATGAATGTCCTTGAAGATCTGTCTATTTTTGTGCCCTGGGAGTTCAGAACTTCTTCGTGGGTTGGTGCATGTCAGCTTTGTGTCTGTGACATCATCGAACTGGTGCCATTAAAAAATGACATCAGCATCCTTTAGACTAGAGACTACGGCGATGTTGTCCTTGACTTCCTGGTATCTTTGCTTTACATGCTGCAGAGGGAGCGACAGACTGAATCCATGACGGATGGGTGACACAGCGCCATGTGTCTGCTGTAAGTCTCTGACGCATCGTTGCTTATGTGTGGAGCATACAGTAATGAGCTTCCAGAGTCTCAGTGTATAGAGTGCGGGCCTTAAGTAGCTATAACCTACTGTAGTGAGAAATATCTTGACAGGCACTTGAGAAGTTTTTCTGTTACCATGCTGCATTAGTGATGCTGGTAGACTACGAGCAACTGCAGCATAGTGTGTCTAACACATAGACATGCTTATACTTGTATGCGCACACACAAACACTCAGCAGGACGGGGTCTAATGCAGCCTTCAATGATTAAAATCCTCAAGGGAATAACAGGCGTTATTGTAATGACCTCAAATTTACAGCCAGCCAATTCCTCTCCAACTCCAGCCCTGGAACAATTGATTTCTTTGGAGCCATAGTTTAAAGATATATGAATAAGAATAGGCCAACCTCAGAGTAGTTGAGTATATTTTGTCACGCTTCACGCAAGGCAAATTGAGATAAAACAGAGTTTAACACAGACAATGCATAACTGGCTGGTCTGTTTTGATCTCATTACTGAACCGTGCGAGGATGCAATTATTCCCATCGGGGAAATTACTTCTTATAGCAGCAATAGTGTTACTAATGGTATGCAGCAAGGAAATGAGGATATTTCAATTTTTTTCTGTTTTTTAAATAAAACAGTAATTTATACATTTTAGTTGTTTTTGGGTTTTTTTGCAATTTACTTACATTCATCTTTATATTATTAATATTTCACAGATTAAGCTTTCGTGCAGAAGTGTAAATACACAATCCAGAGACGCAGAAACGCAATAAGACGCTCACGGGGGAGAAAGTTGTATCTTGTAAAATGGAAAGGAGAATCTGTCAGTGTGCAAATCTGATCTTGTTCTTTGCGAATACGTGGAAAAAATATTTGAGTCTCCATAAAATGTTGACATTGAAAGGTGCCCATATATATTTCTAACTGGGCCAAATGTCTTGTCAGCTCTGCAGACACACGCGTGCGCACACATACACACACACACACACACACACAAAACTGTCCAAAGCTGACAAGCTCAGCAGGACAGGGCCTTCTTCCTCTTCATCATTTATTCACCAACACAGCACACTGTGGCCGGCACATCCTATAGAGCAAACATTTATTCTCAGCATTCTTCAATTTCCCCCACAAAGCTCTTTTCATGCTCGGCTCGGCCTTTTCACTATGCGATGTGCCCGCCATATTGGTTCCATAAGCCAATTTTGGTCGCTGGCATATTGTGATCCTGTCAAATAGTGCTGAGAGGAGATATTGGTGTAACTGAATACATGCGTACATGGACAGTATTATGTATGAATGGACAGGATGGAGTCATGCATTTCACAGTGTGTCCCCTGAAGGTCTCAATTGGTCAGCTATACCAGGAGCACTGAATCATGTAGGAGAGAGTTCAGGGGGATGATACTCTCCCTCTATGGGATTCCATGTGTAAATATAAAATTATGAGGCAAATTATGATTTAAATGTTTATACAAAGATAAATTTGTTTGCAGTTACATTAATCTCCAAAAACACCCACCTACCCAATGTGTTCCTCTGTTTGTCTTTCCTTCTGGGTGGTTGTTGACCTATCTCACTTTTTTTTTTTTGCTACTTCCTAATTGCAGTAATGGCAGTTTTCAGTCATACCAGTACTCTGTTAACACACCGAAATGTGAATCACATTGAGCGCATACATTACTGTTGTGTTTTCCATTGGGAGATTGCACGCACTCCTCTCACATCACACTTGTCACTTGCCAAACTCATTCCGTAGTGAATTGTCCCCCATGCTTGCGTCTCAAGAGTTGCACCCTAATGGTATTCATGCTTGCGTGCCTGCTAGATAGTTTTCCTGATGCAAATGGAATTAAAGCAATGGCCACATCATTAGCATGCCACTGATGTTAATACGTGATGGTGAGGCATCTTCATGGCCCATTGGCACTGTGGTGTATGGAAAAAAGAACGGAGGCGGTATCAAGGTTGATGATTTCCCTCACATGTATTTGTCATGCATTTTTCATCTACCTCATATATTGTGAACCAAGGACAATAATGCAATTTTGTGGAATGACTTAAAGTAGCTGAGTTTAATTAGGCTCACTATGACAACCATATCAGAGCAGCACAAACATTTTTTTAAAAGCCTTTACGACATGTCATGTTTTTACATCAGGGGGCAGATGCTGTTTGTTAGGCGGAAAAATGCATAGTAGATTATAAATGATTAAAAAAAACCTATTTGAGGCAGAAACAGCTTCTATTTTCTGTCTTGTTGTATTCTTTTATAAAGTAGTTCTTTCATGCATGTCAATTAGTGTAACTGCATGTCACCTACAGTTTTTTAAATACTGAATAAGAAATTTAGCTGTTTTCCCCAAATAAGTTTTTCCTTTCATTCTCAGTATTGTTGTCAATATTGTAGAACTGGCCCCTATTTTTTTTGGCTTGATATAAAGCTCTCAACATGTGAACCTACATGCTCAAACCAGCAGGCAAGTGCATAGGAAGGTAGTGAAATATGAGAAACTGTAGTACAACACACAATATCATTCAGTTCCAGTTCATATAAGCCAGAAGAGTAATGACCAAATGTACGGTTTTCTATTGAACTATCAATACTAGTTGTGATGTCTCATAAATCAAAAGGGTGGGCAACAAAATGAAAATACGGGAAAAGGCCGCACTGTGCACAGTAAAGAAACTGTGCAGTATATATATATAAAAAACTTGAGATTAAAATGTAAGGTTACTTTTTAATTTGGTGAAAAAAGTCAGGAATATTGGTGCCCTGTGCTGCAGATAGTTGCATTTACATGTCTTTATAGATACAGTATTCACAGCTGAACATCATCTTCATATTATTGACCCTAAAACCCTCAACTGTTTTACTGTACGATGTGTTCACTGCAGTGATAGGCTTCCCCATTTAAATGACGGCCCCATGAGAAAGATTATCATCTCTCTCCATGAAAGTCAAAGCCAGAGACAAATAACCGGAAAGCGGACGCCAGGTGTGACTCACAGATTGAAAGTCACAGAAGATGTTCAGGAGCAGTATGAGTAAGATCATGAAATGTAGCGCCTCAGTCCATGGGGGTTTTATGAGCTCTACATCACTCACCCACCCAGTGCCTGTCCTCCCCTAAAGGGAGAGCAGGAAGTTTCTTACCCGGAGCTACTGTAGAATCTCCCTGCCTGGATACAGCGATGACATTGTCCCGCAGCTCAAATCCTACTGCCCTCACTGCTAACCTCTGACCTTGAGCCGCTCAGTTATGCGCAAAGGCCACAAAGTTCAATTCAAGGAGGGATGACGCTGCAGACTTTTTCTCACAGCTCAACTGAAAACTTTGCTGCCTAAGTCACTATGTACCAGGCAGACATGTGCGGCAGATGCTGAGAAGCATCCAAGTTTAGGAAAATTACTCATTTGAGTTACAGGCTCAGGGGCTGCAGCAGTAGCTCTGAAGGGACCAGCGGTCTTCAGCCTGTGCACATGGTTTGATTCAAGTATGTATCCATGAGTTGAAATACTGCATTATCTTAAGTGCACACATCTTACTCATGATTTTAATACCTAATCTGCAATTCCAGTGGGTACTGTGATGTTGCTGCACTTCACTAAAATGATTATCCATAAAAGACTGTCAGATCCTTTCATCTTTATCCCTTTTGATAAGAATGACTTGTTATTCCGTGTTTCCCCCTGTGCCACTTGCCACAGAGCCGTAGCACATCGTTGTACCAGGTTTTTTTATAAAGTGATACCTCTCCAGGAGAATGCTTTAAAGAATCGTGCGTACTTTTCTGCAGGGCGTGTCTCTGTTTCCTGCGAGGAAACCTTGCCCTGATGTAGTTCTGCAGCAGGACTGGGTGTGGTACCCTGGGGTTTTGCTGCATGGCTTCTCAAAGGTATACCCCCTCCTGAACAGGACAGACGGAAATTCTGTCGGAAGCCGCAACAGTCCCCGCACACACTCACCAACCCCTCCTCCTTTAGCTGTTCGTGCATACAGCTCACCGGCAGCAGCTTAGCTCCTTGTCGACCTTGAGGGATCGATGCAGAGGTGGTACAGCAGAGCTGAGTGGCTGTGTGGAAGCTCATAAATAAGAATGAAGGATGGCCCCAGGGGCCCAGGGTGAGGAGGGTGTGGGGGCCATCACGAAACACCCCAGCACAGAGAGGTATGACACAGACACTCGGCTGCCCAGCGCCCCCTCACCCATCTGGAGATTAATTACGCCTGTTTCCACATTACCATCCAACCCCCCCTCTGGGAAACCTTGACTCCTTCAACCCTATGTGCACTCGTCTTCCTCCACCCACCACCACGTCCACCCACACACTATAGGCCATGTCAGGGAAACAGGCAGGTCACTGTAACTCAATCTCATCTTTTACAGCTCCATGAAAATCTGCCAGGCTCCAGATTACAGTATTTATGGTACTGATGCCATGTCCTGGAGCTTAAGAATTCATATTATTGTCATCAACTGTCATTTAACACAACCTCTGTCTTCCCGCCGCATATCTGTAATCATATGTGCAATGCAGGAGCAGGCGCTGGAACTGTTTTCCCATTAGCCTTCCCTGCATGATAACAGCGCTGCGCTCATCACTCACTACTCTACCCTCAGAGCTTATGCTGCCATTGGATATTGATAAGGCCCTTGAAAAATCATCCTCATAGAAAGCATTCTGCCAACAAGACCAATAAATGAGCTGTGGATCCATACAGAGGGTTAATGGTGCTTAAAGCCTGCCAGACAGTCCACCTCAATATATCACCCACCAATTACGCTGTAATTGTGTGTTTTTTGGTTTTTTTTAACGGACCGAACATGACAGAATGTCATTTACAAATAAAACGTTGAATTTGATTTAAAAAAAAATATCAACTCATGTCCACTCACTAGCTTTTTTCTGAGCTTTCATTACAAACCTTAAATGATTTTCCTTAAATGTCATCTTAGTGGAGAAACGGCAGTAGAGCTTGTTCTCTTTGATAATTTAGCAGGTTTTGCTGCTCATGCTAACCTCAGTCAAATATTTGAATCATTTAAATTAATTAGACCAAATTATTACTCTCAATCTGACCCTTTTTTTTTTTTTTTCAATCTCCGTTATAATCTTTATTCGACATTTGCATCAGGTATGGTAGGAATCAATGGCGGTATCCCACCGCTCCTGAGTGCATATAGATAAAACACTGAGTTAAGCCCTTTTCTGCGGAAGAGACATTTTCTGTGCAAGCTACAATGTAGCCATAAAACTGAATGCCACAACAGCGAGAGCGGCTGACATTTCGGCTAACCTTGTAATAAAGTACAATGTGACAAAAGTGCTGACAAAGTATCTATCATTCTGTTTACAGCAGGGAATATGAGAATTGTGTGTTCTGGTAAGGATATTCCTTGAACCAGAGAGGTATTTAGCAGCCTTGCCTTTGAGGTGACCTGGTAAAAGGTCACCGCTGTTCTACTGAAAACCCCGAGAGGCTCTTTTCTCTGTCATGAAGATTACATACGATTCTAGAGATGTTCACCTTAGTGCAATGTAAAGCCCTGCTTCTGTGCATACCTTTCTAAACAAACAAGCCATTTCATGGATCATAAGGCTATCAATAGGTGTTCCCTTATTAGAATATTATAACTGAATGAAATACAGTGCAATCTTCCTCACTTAAAGCCCCAGTGAAATTGAAATTGGGGCATCCTTATCTTCTGTAATATGATATATGGTATTTCTAAGTGAAATGGAATATATGGGCCCTGTATAGTTACGGAAGGGATTTAAATCAAATCCTTCAGATTTGATTGGATTGCTCCAAAGTGGGCGTGACTTTGTGAATCCAAGCGATGCAGAGCTGTGGAGGACTGATGGCCTCTACTCACATATGAGATTGAAAAACACACCTCCTACTGTGATATTGCTTTGCCAGCTTCAGCTAACGGTCAGGTTTAATGGGCGTGGTTAGCTAGTTGCCCCAAATCACATTTTGCACATTTGGATAAATGCTAATATATGCCCCGAGTTCACAATGAGTCATCAAAAATGTTTAATGTTTTACAGGCAGAGGAAAAAGGGGCATTTTGCTGTAAAAAAAAATATTGCTTTGACATATATTTAGCATATAACAAGGGATAACTGAACTATCAACACAGGGACGCAGGAGAAAACACAGAAATTTAATTTTTTTATATAGTGTGTCCTTAATTTTGTTTATTTTGTTAATACAACTAACCCAAACTCTAACAGATAAAATGGATAAACAATATTCTACACAATAAAGAAACAATAGGTATATAAGGGTAAAATGGGATTGCCTTGGGTGAATCTGTGTAACACTCTAAGATCAATATTCCTCTATTACATCCTTTATCGGCTACATCAAGTGCCAGTAGCTTAATAGAGACAGAGGGGTGTTATTTTCATCAAGCCTAATTATATACCTCTTAATTGTTAAACTCATTATATCTGTGCATCTCTTCAGCTGCATTATTAACCGGTATCTAACTCACAGCTGTTCTGCCCCACGGAGTCAGGATAATACCAAAAAGTCTAATTAAATTCAAGCTTCTACCCTCCCAGGATCCGAATGTGATGAAAAATATGAAACTGCTGGAGATAGAACACAGGATCCCCAAGCCAGATTTGGTGCACTTTCATTATACGCAGTGATAATATAAGGCAAACTCTGGTTCAATGTGTGAATAAATGATAAGGCGTGATGAGGAGATTCAATCTGATCCTTTCTTGAGCTTTCAAATCCACCAGAACCACCAAAAATTCAACGTGATCAGGAATTATCTTTTCCTGCTACCCGTGCCCAGAGATATTGCTGCTGCAACAAAAATTCTTAACTTTGTACTAGTGCTGATGCTTGTACATTTACTGGCTTTATCACTCTGCTCTTGCATGACTCAGAGCTTTTTGCATTATTTTATTCTCTTTTTTCCTTTGCTCATACCCTTCAGTCACTGTCTTTGCCTTCATCTCGCTGTTTCCATCGCTCCCTCTCTTGCCCTCTCTGTCCCTCTCACTTGCTCTCTTATTTTTCTGACTTTAAGCCTCAGAAGCCTATACGGGGAAGATAGCTGACAGGCCCAGCTAGGTTCTCAGCGAGAACATGACAGACATCCACTATCGTCCGTGCGCATGTCGATGCTGATGCTGAGCCGACAATGTTGAGAACATGTCGTGCCTGCTCTGTAAAAAAAAAAAAAAAAAAAAAAAAGAAACCTCTCCATCATCTTTACTGCTTCCTCAGGAAACTTGCTGCGCTTTTTTTACACCCTGCCATTAAGTTTGGTAATCTTAAAGTGTCACTCATCCATCACCTTCGATTTCCGAGATTGAAAAAAAAGTTTGGAGGGAGGGACGGAAGGGAACAAACGCAACTCTCATAGTGTTCATTTAACTTTAAAGCCTCTACCTGACTCGGCTCTCTCGCTCTCCCCAAACCTGGAATCCTCTCTGCAAGGGAGAACGGTTTTGAACAGCATGTCCCAGAACACTGTGGAGTTAGCACACCTTTCATCCCCCCTCTGCACTGCAGTAGGAAGGGTATATGCTCAGTACTCACTGTTTGCTCCGGGTATGTATTGATCTAGCTGTAGGCACGCTGCTCTTGAAATAGCACCGACAGAGGCACAGAGAGTTGCAGGAGGGACAAATACCTTCCAGGAGCCGAATGGAAAACAGCAGGATGTTATGTCAGTCTGGTAACCACACCCCACCCATACTCTCTGTCTCCCTGTTTGTGTCTTTCTACATCTCCTAATTCAGAACAAGATGACCTCTCTCAAAACAAACCTTGACCTTTGCACATCAGGGACTGTGGTTTACTCATTGCTGGTCGGGGCCTGTGTTGTGAAATTCTGGATCCGCTCTTAAATTCAGAGTCTCTGCCATAAATCAAAAGGAGTAACAGTTGTTCTTCTCGCCTCTTCTCTGAGGTTATTAATGATGTGTGCTGAGAGAGCAGAGCTGGACAAAGCCGAGAGCCTGCTGCTGCTGCTGCTGCTGCTGGGATCTTCCCCTCTCAAATCCCAGTGTGGACCTTGCTTTGTATTTAAGAACCCTATTTCTGTACAGCTACATTTATTGTATGTGTTTATGGTGTGTGTGCATGTCTGGATTTACACGTGCATGCCTGTTTTTTTTGTTTTCAACAAAGCGATTACTTTGACACCTAAAAAATAGCCCCCCAGTCTGCTTCATGTGGAAACAATGCAAATCTTATAATCCTCATATTTTCATCATAGCATGATTAAAATGGGAGCTGGGAGCAAAAAGGAAAGAAAGAAAGAAAGAAAGCACTGTGATATAAAACCCCCCAAATACTTTACATAAGCTTAGTTGGGAGAAAATCAGTTGCAGGCTGGGAGTTGAAGCATGATAGTGCTTATTGCCAGGGATAGACAGACAGTGGGATGGTGGATTTTCCTACAGACATTTGTGTCTGTGTTGAGTAGAAAATAGATGTAAGAGTGTGATTTTTTTCACTAATACTGTATGGTCAAAAGAGCAGAGAACAAGAGAGGAAAGGATCAGTGGCAATGGAAATAGCAGATGGTGTATAAGACAAGTGAAATGGCATCTGCAGGCCTTTAGCTGTCTATCGAGGGAGTATTTGTCACCCCGACTAACCTTGTACCCTCCAATCTTCTGACACTGCATGGGCAGAGGCATCGAAACAGATGCCTGGTATGGCCAGTGGTACTTTAACCATTCGCATTAAATTCTAACTGAGTTGACTCTAAATGAATCATATTTAATGCTGTACATGAATTAAATGGGCTTGTGGAGCGGCAGCGGGGTAACTTATTTTTCAGCTGCTGCATGTGGAGTTGACCTGCTACTAGACATATCTTAAAGCAATCATTAAGAATTTTGGGAAATATGCTTATTCACTTCCTTACCGAGAATTAAATGATTGATACCATCTGCAAACAGAGAGGCAACAATCCTCGTGCACGCACACACACACACACACACACACACACACACAACACTCTCTCATATCACACACTCACAAGTACAAATATACACATAAATTCATTTTAAAACTAATGTACAAATACAGAACAACACATATGTTTTCCATGTGCTATATATATCCATCATCCATTTTTCTATCCGTCTGTCTTTCTTGTATATATCCCTTCCCTGAGTTCAGGTTACACTGTTTGAAGTCCAGTGAGTACTAATAAGATCCCCTGGATCCAGTTTCCTGTGTTCAGCTTGGTTCCTTGCTCTCGCTTTTGAATGTGATTTGACTCAGCAGCCAAGTACCAAAAATACAGCGACTGTAATTCCTTGTAAAGCTGGTGGAGTGAGGGATCAGTCTCACACTTCAGCAGTAGCTGAGAACAGCACAGTCGCCACTGACTGTAGATTAGTGGTGAGAAAAGAAACCTTCTCATGAGTCATTTTAATGTATTTTTTTTATTTATTTTAATGCCAAGACCATATTATTACTGTATTTATATCAACATTTTATTTGTCATTTAAGTGAATAAGGAACATACTGATTTAAGTAAATATGATGTTCTTGAAGGAATGTTTATTAGTCTGAAAGGTCATGAATGTCATTTAATTATTGATTCATGGCCTTTTACTCATACTGTATCGTATACATGTAAATCACTTTGACATTTTAATGCCCAAGGAAAAATATTATATTACAGCACTTGAGTGAAATAGATGACCAAGAAAATAAATAAAAAATATATAGGAAATATATAAAGTAAGATATTTAGAGTAAGAGATGTGATGTTGAAGACCTAATAAAATTAACACTGGTGCTCTCTTATTCTAGGGAGACATATGTATGTATGTATGCCATGTATGAATCATTGTATGCACCATATGGAGATTTACAATACAGAAGATGACAAGTTTCAGGTCTTATATGTTTACATTACATTATATTCATTTAGTGGATCATTTTGTCCAAAGTGACGTACATGACGTGCATTCAGTCTCGATTGGAACAAGAGCTAGCTATGTCATAGCTAAGTGCATCCCTTTTAAACAAACAGAGCGTGGTCAGTGCTGCGGTAGAAGTGCATAGAGGTTTTTAGTTGAAGGAACTGAGACATGATAAGTGCGTTTTGTGTCGGGGTGTAGTCTGAGAGGTGGCATTTCAGCCTGCAGCAGATTTCTTGAGCTGCGATCTTAGTGGGGAGTTCCACCACTGTGGGGCCAAGACAGAGAAGAGCCTCAACCAAGACGAGCAACCACAGGCTCCAGAGAGTGATGAGTTGACCAGTTGTCCAAAAGGCAAATGAGCTCAGTGGTCACGTTGGAGTGTAGGGCTTGACCATGGCTGGAAGGTAGGAAGGAGTGGTTCCCTTTACTGGAGTGTAAGCTTGCACCCGAGTCTTAAAGTGGATGCAAGCTGCAACAGGGAGCTAGTCTAGTGAACTGCGAAGTGTAGTTGTGTGGGAGAACCTAACGAGGTGGTGGTTGCAGTAGTCCGAGCAGGAGATGACAAGCGATAGGATGAGCACAGGCATCACCTCTCTTGAGACAAAGGGGCGAATTCCCCTGGTGTTGTACAGCAATAATCTATAGGAGAGAACCACTGCTGCAATGTTTGGCATTAAGGGCCACAGAGGGTACGGATAATTTAAAAGGAACCAATCCATTTATGGTATTAGAGCTATGAAAGTAACATAAGGTTCAAAGCATAAGTTGTTCCGTATATTTGTTGGGTATAATATACTGTTAACTTACCTGTTAGGGCAGACAAATGGTTGTCAGATACTGAGTGAAGACCATCCAGGGAAAGTGGTTGTGTAGCACCTATTGCTAGAAAACGGGCTGACACTCCTGTGGTTTATTGGAAGTTGCTGTCTAAACACTAGTTGTGTCAGTATTATTGATGGGAGCTGGTGACCCATGTCCACCCAATGTCAGCCAAAACAATGAGGATAAAGAGCAAAAGTCAATGTCCTCATCTTCAAAATACAGGAGAAAAGAGTCATACAGCTCTAAATGGAAATAAAAACAAATGAATGACAAGCAAAGGTATGGGAATACCTTTTAACAGATAAGCTAAGGAGGGAAAAAATGGATGACGGAATAGGAAAGTGAAGAACCAAGTAGAGCGGGCAAAACAGGTGACACTGGAAGACTATCCAATGAAAATGACTTTGCTGATGTCTGCTGCGTAATAGAAGTTGACACTTGCAGGTGTCAGCAGAATTTTTTATGGAATACCCCCCCTCTCAACAGGGTGTCACGGCAGATATTTCATGTCAACCGGCGGGTGCAGAGAAACTTTCCAGTCCTGTCGTGCTCTAACCTCTAAAAAAGGGCGACATCAGCAGGGTAACCTGTCATCCCACATGGGTAGCTCCTGACCTCCAGACGTCAGGAACAACAGCTTGACCTTTTTGGACGGTGTCGCACACATTGAAGAGGACAGGAGCCTCCACATTGGAGTATACAGGAAACCCACACACACCGAGTCACTGACTCTCACCACCTACTGTAGCATAAGCTAGGAGTTAGTCAGAACCCTGCACCACCGAGCTGATAATGTACCAAGAGGTGCCCAGGCCCAAGAAAAGGAGCTTGTATATTGGGGAAACTAAACAACCATGAAACAAATGCATGGCTCAACACAAGAGGGCCAACTCCTCAGATCAAGACTCAGCAGTTTACCTACACCTGAAAGATAGGGGACACTCTTTTGAGGACAACAACGTACATATTTTGGATAGGGAGGACAGATGGTTTGAAAGAGGAGTGAAGGAGGCTCTCTATGTCAAAGTAGAGAAACCATCTCTCAACAGAGGAGGAGGTCTGCAACACCACTTATCGCCCACCTACAATTCTATCCTTTCATCCCTTCCAACGACTATCGTTTACACTTGGCCTCAGGTGACTCCAACAACTCTAACGACTGCTGTTACAACAGTCAGGAGCACTAACAAACCAAGTGGTATCAATGACCATGATAACGACCCCACAGAGGTTAAATACCTGGGACTCCCCACCAGTCAGTTAGAACTGAAGAAGCCCCTTGGATGAGAGGTGAAATGTCTTCAAATATCTACAACCAAGTCCAGCTGCCCTCGATTCAACCCTCCTTGGATAACTATGACCTGGATGACTGAGAATCTTATGTCTATAGTGAAGTTCGAGCTAATAATACAGAACAAAGAGGATTCTGGCCTGTCTAATATTTGTCTAGTATCTGAGTAGACCTGCAATATCTGATGACGTGGTGTATCATTCTCATTGTAGGAGACAAACTATGCAGTGCAGGAAAATATGATGTAAACTACTATGTATGCTACTCTCGACCACTGGTGCTTGTTAATTGGAGGTGCATCATGCTGCATGTTTTTGTGTTTACTCTCTTATGGTCTGAATGGGTCGACTGCATTTTTGAAATTGAAAAAAAACAACAGTCATAAAATAACAATCTTCTTGTCAGTTCTTTCATCAAATGAGAAATATCCTAATGATGCTTGACTTCTGCTCTGTATTCTGGATTTTATATCTACAAGTAGGTGTTTTGGCAAAATGCAGGAATTGGTAGATTGCATTCAGGAATCTTACTGTGGGGTGGATTTCTCTCTGAGATACCAGAAATTCCTGGTTTCACAATCTCATTGGGTAGCAGAAAATTTGAACAAATTCCAACCTGTGCATGTTTTTTTTTTAGTCGCAATCAATATTTTCTTTGAGAGCACACCAATTTCAGATTCAATTGTAGTATATTACTGGCTTACTCCTAACATTGATTCTGACAGGCGCTTCAAGGTGGTCTGCAACACTCTAATTGCCACCCCTCTTCTCACTCATCTTCTTGACTACTTTGCACATCCCCTCTGCGTGAATCCTTCTGTTCTGTGTGTGTGTGTGTATACAGTATATATACTGCATATATATATATGTGTGTGTGTGTGGTGTGTGGTATGGTGTGCTGTGTGTGAGAGAGCTTTGATCTTTCTCTGGATGACTCCTGGCGTGAGGGTGGGAAGCTCATTAGCGGTGCCTTTCGCCTGTCTGCAGTAGACAACAGGAATAACCAATCACTAATCAAGTCACACATGATTATCATGTTCTGTTGCATAGGTGAGATATTTAAAAATGTTTCCACAATTCCATTTACATGCACATATAGAGTATGTAGAAGGGTTGAGCGTTTACTAAAAACTGATAATAATACAGCCCTATTTTCATTTAGAATGAAGGCATGGTTGACAGCAGTAATATGCACAAAAGCATCTCAGATCATACAAAAACCTTGAAATGAATATGCAAATGAAGCATAAGACCATGCATTCCCTGTCAGCTCAGAACAAAGCAACACTGTGAACATGGTCATCAAAAATCTGAGAAAAAAAGCATCCCCTAGTCTAAAGAAATCCAGTTTCTATTGGCTGTGGCTTAATAGGGCATTAAGACCATGGCTGTGTGTGAAATCACCCCCTATTCATTTTTCTATCTCACAGTGCAATGATTCACATTTGATACATGAGGAAATTGCCCTCTTTCAATATTACAATGATTCATAAGTGTTTGAAATCTCAATTTACTGCTCACTATAGAGTAAAGAATTAAATATGTGGACTCATCCTGCACTGTGTGTAGAATACAGGATGCTGCCGGTACGAGGAGTGTCTTCTTTACATATATTAGACTCTTCCATCGTTTAAATTTTACAGCAAACCTAAACGATGCTGCTTCTCCCAGCCTGTGTGAAAAGTATACCAGCAACAGGAGAATACAGCATCACACTAAAGCACACATCGTGTCAGGACTGTTCGAGCAACATAATGATTTATTTTATTTACTGCAAGTCCAATGTCAGAGTGGACAAATACCACTTTGAAACGTTTCCAGTAGCTTATTGAATTCCTGCCTTAAAAAATACTACTGTTGTGGAAGCGAACATAAAGTCTATCCTTGACTAAGTGGGTTTGCCTAGTTAGTGCCTAATGACATGCCAAGTGTTTAGCGGGCCTATAGAGTACACTTGGTGAGACAAGTAAAAAAAAGTTCTCCTTTTCCTTAATTTATGACTCAGCACAATGATGCACAATGGGAAAAGATTAGATGTGAGTTTGCATTTACTTTGGCTCTACTGGGCCAGTTTATTGTTTCCATGGTGTGTTGAGCTCTGCAGGAATAAGGGGAAGTGTGTAAGAAAGCTTTCCAGAGAACTGCGGTGACATCCTGCTGTATTTATCACCTGCTCGTCCTTCCTCTGCTCTCCTGCTGAGCGAGCTGAGTCATGTACTACTCTCTCCCTCTCATCTCCTCATCTTTGCTCTCTTTCTCTCACACCTCTGATGCCCTATCAGTCTCTTTTCTTCCCAGCTCTCTCTCTTCCCTTCTCCTCCTTTGGATTCTGGAATAGTGTCGGTCCCTGAAGGATGAACTGAGTTTGAAAGCCTCTCGTTGGGGATAACTGAGTATACTTTCAGAAGTTTCTCCAGCCTCCTGGGTGGTGCAAAATCACGCTTTAAAGAAGAGGGAAACAGGGAGGGAGCGGAACAGAAATGGTAGGAGTCAGAAGTGGAAAGTGAGACAAAAAAGAATGAGATGGGGGCAGGGGAGAGAGATTGTACATCAAGGGGCCTTTTGTACGTTATTAGGTCGATATCTCAATCTCAGTGTCTGCGATGTAGTTCTGCCATGCTTTATCAGCCTCTTCTCCTCCCTTTCCACAGAGAAAAGCCCTTAGAAAACCATTTACTCCTTTTCTTTGATGTGAAGAGCTTAATGCCGTTCTGAGGCCTTTCTCTCCACATTAAAATAGAGATTCCTGAGCTTTCAGATAAATGTGATAGTAGCGGAATTGTTACTGAGAGCTGATGCAGAAATTGTCCTGTGGCGATTGAAGTGAACTTGAGTGCACTTTTATTAACTTTTTTCTTTTTTTTTTCTTTTTTTTTCGGTGCAGCAACAAAAGGTCAAATGAGGGGAATTACCTGAGAGAGATCTGCTTTATCCTTGAGGAAAGAGACAAAGAAAGAAAGATTAATTTCACAAAATGTATTTGTGACGATCTCCAGAAGCAGCTAATTAATTATAGCCATAACGAGTGAAGAGAGAGAGAGCACAAATTCCCCTGTAGCCATTGGTCACGTGTTGAGGGATTTGATCTCGTCACTGTTTGTTTTAGCTGTAATTAATTTCCCACCCTGTGCAAATAAGACTGAATGGAGCTTCTACTTGTTGGGAATCTGTATTTAGACCATCTTTTTGGGTCTTTTTTAATATACGGAGTGCTTAATAGGTTTGCAAACATGCACAGTGTCCTGCACAAACACTAAATGTGTGCACTGTCTTTTTTGTTTTCAACATGTTTGCCTCTTTTAGATTTCAGACCGAAATGGTTTTGTGCACATACAGAAATCAAAATCCTTCTTTTTTTATCCTTCGCCAATTTGTAATTTCACAACTATGGATTGAAGAATTGTGAGTCTACAACTGAGTAAACACAAAAACACCTTGTCCTCTTTCCACCCTCTGCTTTGATGAAGAAGTGGGCTTTAAGCCAGGACAGAGATTATGGACATCAAAGCGAGGATGAAACATGTCACATCAGGATAGTTACAGTAAAGATGGGTTATTGTTTCACCGAATGCCTTGTCTTCTGTTAAGTACATCTGTAGATATTCATCCATTGTTTCATTGCTTCTGAAAAATAGTTAGCTGGTGTCCAAAATGTCACAGAGGACACCTTTTTGTCACCTTTTCAATCCAGGCCCCTCTCTGGAATAATTTACTGTGCTCTGATTGACGTCCGT
Source organism: Scomberomorus guttatus (assembly GCA_038419695.1). Lineage (NCBI taxonomy): Eukaryota > Metazoa > Chordata > Actinopteri > Scombriformes > Scombridae > Scomberomorus > Scomberomorus guttatus. Next base: position 11,844,735 of record CM076455.1, read on the forward strand.
GCCAAGATTGAGTTGCTCCAAGATATATAGAGAGGTAAAGATGTTGAAATTGGGTTCACTTAAATCTTACAGTTTTAATCAGTGCTCCAAATCACATATTTGGGATTGTTTAATATTGTAAACATGTCCAACATGTTCCCCAGAAACTGTCAATACATAGATGTTACAGTGTCTGTGGGTGCATTGGTGCATGCATGTATGAATACATATTTATTTTGATAATGTAAGTCTGTGTGTGGATAAATCTGTGCATATTAGGAAAATAGACGTATCTGTAGGTTATAATTATTTTTATTATTTTTTTGCTCTTTGGAATTTGTTTGGGGAAGGTTTTGGATATTGGATTGGGGGTTGGTAGGGTCGGGGTAACGAGTAAGAGAAACAATCTGTAGCTGTGGTTACAGCATGATGTAATACAGTCCTTCGGCATACTTATGTGGTATATTCAAGTGAACTGTTACACATCTACCAGTGGGATATACGCGTGTTAAAACTCAATAAATACCAAAGAAAACCGAACCGTTTCATTGAGTAGAATGCAATAGGTGACTGTAGATGACTCCTCAAGCAGGAGCTTCTCATCTGATTAGATTGCTCCATTTAACTGTGTGTGTTTGGTATCTTTAAGTCTGGTTTTTAAGTCTGAACATTGTAGTGACTCATTGTGTGTTTACACGATCCAAAAATATAATTAGGTTGTAAGCATGTCACCTTTATAGTATTTAAAATGTATGATAATGAATTATGTTATAGTTTAATTTACTGTATATTCAATTAACAGGTCAGAAGAGTTTGTCTTGCAATAAAAACAATAGATATCCTGAACTGAAAATTTCAAATTGAATTAAATACATACTTATACTTGTACTTATATGTACTTGTATTACTTATAACTTGTAGAATAAAATGTTTGCTACATTTTCTACACCTCAACATGTTATCTCAGTTTTTGTGTCCCACTTCCTAAGACCTCTGACACAGTTTCAGAGGAGAGGAGTGTGGGATTTCCAGTGAGGGATTGGATTGTAGCTTGGTTATGAATCTTCGACTGGTCTGATTTAGTAACCATGACTCCCGCAGTCCTCTGACAGCTCTGATTTGTTGATTCAATCAATCTTCTCCTCATAGACAAACATAGATTTGAGCTGTTTGATATTCAGCATCCCTGTGCAGAAAGGGGCCCCTTTCGATACGTTTCAGTACATCTAATATAAGAATCTTAGTAATTTCCTTAGTAATAAGAGACATTTTCTTCTACATAAAATGTAATTTACACTTCCACTTCCACTTCCACTTCCAATTTAATTTACACTTTGTTTGTTTCTCTGTATTTTTATATTGCCTCGTAGTTGCACAATTTTTATAGGTCTGACAGTTATATATAAGTATTGTAAATGCTTGCAGAGGAGATGTTTTGATGGTAGTGGATTTGAATACTTAACACTTTGGTTAAATTCTTTCATTGGCTTCTAGTCTTCATCTTTGTTTAACAGTAACCGGGGTGCTTGGCCAAATATGTTCTAAGTGGGATGTAATAAACAGTGATTGGGTGTTAAAGACCTTCCATGTCCTGGTTTTCAGTTCAAATGGGAGCAGGTCGGCTGGTGTCCAGCTGAAGGATTGATGGAACACCTAGATCCAGAGTCCTATCACACCAAGCCTCAGCCTAGTCTCAGTGGCCAATGAATTAAGATCCCGACTGCACTTTCAGTTCCTATTTGCTTATTGATCGCAGATTTTCATCAGTCTTTAGTATTGAAGTATTGCAGAGAGGAGGGTCATGAATCTTACGCCAAACAGCACCACAAGCTATAAGTTAGCCAAAAACTGGGGCTTCTTGCACAGCGGAACCTCACCTTAACCTGTCAGGCTGGTGCTAGCATTGTAAATCCAGGTCCAAAGCCTGTGATGGATATGTGGGGATTGGAGTGATGGCCTTAATACCACCAGAATGACCTGTAGGTTAATCACGATGTGCTGTTTAAGCAGCCTAGCACCAACGGCAACACACCTAAAAACACCCACGCACCTCTGTCACACATACACCGTACCCTTCCCATTTGTCATTGGCACATGCATTCGCACACACATAAACACGCTACACCTCTCTTGCAATTTTCACTGCATGTGTGTTGAACTAACAGTACACCATGTCACAAGCACACAGCACGCAGTAGCCTGCATTGCTTGTCACAGTGTTCCCAGGAGGAAGGGAGGGTCCCTGTCACATTGACTTTTCATTATGCTGAATTAGCATGTCAGTCAGTGCCCACTCTCCTGAGGGAACTGCATATAACGTAGGGGATCACCCATGGTGTTATGTATACTGTACCTTTAAGTGTCTGTAATGTTGCTATATCGCTAGAGGAGGCATATTTAATAAGCTTGAAATTTGTTTGATAGCATTTTTTGAACGTTTTTTTTTTCTTCATATTAATCTTTATTCTTACAGCCGCACCTATTTTTTCCAAAATGCATATTTTTGTTGGTGCAGAGTGCATGTTTGTAATTGGCTGCCTGTCCCTGACATGTTAAATCACTGTCATGAAAAGATGAAAAACTGTTATGCTTTTGGTTGAATTAGAATCATTTGTAGTTAGGCTACTTATATGCATGCTGAATGTAATCTCCTAAACTGCATTGACTGCACATGCAAAACAGGCCTTCCATGTGAGCAGGCTTTAGCTGCATTCCCATTATCTGGAATGAATATGCTGACTGGACATGTATAATACATGAGAAAATGGGTGTTATTGTAATGCACGTTTCTCAGTGGCAGTCCCCTCTGCCTCTCCGTGTAGTCAAAACAGACACTTATATGCACTAAAAGGGACATCGCATCACTGGAGGCTCATGGCCCTCGATGCCATGCCAGGGAGAAAGGAGGGAGGAAAGAAAGAGGAGAAAAACTCAGAATCCCAAAGCTGCAACTCATTACTGTTGGCCTCTGTCTTTCTCCCTCTGTTTTTTCCTGCCTCTCCAGTCCTCTCCAGTGTCAGTCAGCCTCTGGCCCTTTTGCTAGCATCCTCCTCTCTCTCCCAGTGGGTCCCCACCAGTCAGTGGATCTGCCCTGGATGCTGGCACTAAGCGCTAATTACACCGTCTATCTCACCAAAGTGACAGCCATGGCCAAGAAGATCTCGGCTCCCTTGTTTGCTAATCCACAGCTGGGGAAACAACACTTCAGTGAATACTGCCCGCCAACTGATGAGTTGAAGTTGACATGTAGCAGCATACAACAGCTGATGGGAATTCTTAGACCATAACAAAGCATCCGTTGCATCTGTTGATATAATTCTGCTGAATGACATGCATTTAGATGCTTATTATCCTCTGTATGTACTGTAGATACAGTAAAAGATTTGATTTTATGTATGTATATATACTGTGAGTGATACAAGGCTGAAAACCAGCAGGCACATTAGTGGCTGTGCAGACAATTCCCGTGCCCACTGTGTGTTCTCCATGTTGCATAAAACCGCCAAATGAGCATCAAGTTGCAGATGCCTGATGAGACACGGGGAAGCACCACAGCTGGTAGAAAGATCTTGAATCATTTACAATGTAATCCACTTTACTATCCCTTCTTCAGATGGTAAACACCCCCAATCCTGTTACTTTAAGCCTTCTTTTCCAACCTCAGGCTGCAGGTTGCCAAGCCTGTTGTCTGTTAGACATGTAGTCCCCGCATGTGTCCTAGAAGGAACCATACCTTGTGAGAAGGGGTGGTTACTCGTAGCTTCACCATGTTGATCACATGCTTGGTCATTCTTTTTCATTCCTTACCATCATCAAGGATAAGGGCTACGCTACAATAAAACCAAAGCAACAACAGAGAGTGTTGGGGAGACAAAAACATGCCAGATTCTAGCCCACACTGAATACACTCAGGGTGTCTTGGTCCATTTAGTCATAAAAGACATTCTTGTTTACTGAAACAATGTCACTAAAATATGAGCTTTCATCATGGGGTTATTAAGTATGTGCCTGCATAAAGTAGCACAACATATTTTACATCAGGCTAAAGCTGCATAATTGACTTTTGGTCATTTGGGGGCAGTGCAACAAGCCAAAAATACAACATTGGCATATTATCACCTGATAAAGTTGATATGGTGAACTTGTTAGCAAACAGTTGTCTCATTTAGCTGACACAGAGCAACATTAGCAGTTATTTGGAGTCATGTTTCTGGCCACTGGGGGGATGTAAGTCCAATACTCTCTCTTTTAAGCTAATATATTCTGAATATTAGCTGCTGAATGTTCCACTATGTTCACCAGCTAGTCGCTAACTTTGTCTGATTTTGGTTTAGCGCTGGGCAGGTAGTTGGTGAGAGTGTGAATCAAACACTAAGGACAAAACAATGAGCTAAGAAACATTAAAATGCTTTGTGGGTGATAATTCCCAGTGGGTCCATCACTACAAGCAGCACTTTTATATACATTATAAAGATGTTGATTAATGCAGCTTTAATATGACAATTAGGTGGTTGAATCTGCATGGTCCTCATTTATTTGTACATTTCCTGTCATCAGGCTCAGGAGAACCATTGTCGACAATGTAAGATTTGGTCGTGTTGGAGTCAACAACAGGTCATTCTTATTTTATCAGCTAAGTCTGTTGAGAGGTTTCACACTATGGTCATCGGTGTTTTCTGGTTCTCGTGTTGACTTGCAACCCTATCCAACCCCTGACTCCTGATGCCTCAACACAAGGTCAGGCCAATTAAAGGAGCTCTAATTAGATCCTGGCACTGCTCTGTGTGTGTGATTGTGTCTAAGGAAACAAAGTTGTTTAAGAGGATCTTAACCACAATCTGCCCTGCAACAGGTTCTATTACTCCTTCATGTGAATCCACATTGATGAATTTTAAAGGTTTGCTCAAACTTGGTAATCTGAAAATATCTGATGAGGACAAGATTTTACAATTGTAATCAGAATCTTTATTAATTGTGACAACTGGGTGAATCGCAATATGGTAAAAGCATAAACAGTAGCTCTCATATGATCCCACTGCCTTTGCTTACATCTCTGTTGGTGCATGTTGTGTGGTTACAGCATAGTAAAGGCGGAGGGTCAACGGGTGTGACAAGTCACCTCACAATCTGTGACAAGTTGTGTAATCGCGCTCGTGTATGTGTGTGTTTGAATGATATGTTCTGTATATTACTTCCCCCGGAGGGTAGCTTTTCAGGGAGATATACCATCACACTGACGGGAGTGCTGATCTGCAAACGGGGACAAGATAAATGCGCGTGTCACTCACAACCACATGCCAGCGGAAGGGAAATGAGAAGCAGTCGGGTCGTGACAGTGGACAGCACAACGCAGGTTAAATAGCGCTGGGGTGACTGGAAGCATTTTAGAGCTCTAGCCCTTTAAAACAGTTGCTGACCTGCACTGTATATTACAGTGCAATGACTGTGGAAAAGATCGGTTTGGGTCACCTCCATCTCCTAAGTCAAGGTGATGTAAAAGAACCCGAGTCCTGTCTAAGTGAAGCCCTGCTGACTGCTGACCTTTGTGTCTTTTCCCATCTATCATGCTGAGCAGTGTGTGTGTGTGTGTGTGTTTTAGTGATGGAGGTTGCTTGTTTGCGTGCCAGTTTATGCATTTGGATGTGCGCGTGCAAAGTGGGGGACTTTGAAGGATCTGTCTTTGTCGTTGTGTTGCGTGAATGAGCAATCTGTCCTGCTCATATTCAGCCAAGCATATCCAGCCCTGGCCCCAGCCCTGCCTGTGGTGACAGGAAAGCTGTGGCAGTGGGAAGTGCTTATGTCGAGGATATATCTGTTTGTTTTCTGCCATCTGCAGCAGTAAGAGCAGCATTATCCCCGACAGACTTCAATCCAGGTTCAAACTGCAAGGTGAAAGTGGAAGCAAGCAGAAGATCACAGTAACACATCTAATAATAACAAGAACTTACTTACTAATCACCCACTTTAATAATCACTTAAATTCCAGATTATATGGTATACTACAGTTGTATTATGTGTCTGCTTGTTGCAACACTACTGTAAAGCAATGTGATGCTTACACTAAGTGAAATATTGAAAATCACGGTTTCATGTATTATATAAGTGCGCATATTTTTGATAGTTTGTGCATCTTTTTATACACATTTCTCCAAAATTCAGCATGACATATTTGGTATCTTTGGAAACTTTGAGAGCTCATTTGAAGTAATTTCTATGCAATTGAACAATATTTGGCTGAACAACATGAATTTATCAACATGAGTCCACCAGTGAGTGTGGCAGATTTGGACACATTGCCAATTTATGCAGATATTTCATATTTTAAATTTAAAAAATCACACTTTAAGCCTTATTTTAAATTTATTTGACTTAAAGGAACATTATGGTATTTAGCCCAGGCCTTATTCTCACAATTGTGGCCGTTCTAACTATGGGTCATGCTAAATTTGCACTCACCACCTCCACTGTTGAAATTCAGGAAATGCAAACTGCAGCAAAACAATGTAGTTGGGGCAGTGAGCGCAAGCCTCCTAAAGCTTTCCAAATAAACTTCACTTTTACATAAAACATTTAAAATTCTTGTCTTTAAATCTCAAAAAAGCAACACAGACTTTAGCCTCCTGAATTAGAATAAGACCCAGGTTGAAAAATGCAATACTCGAAAGAATTGACTATCACCCTTTAGATGTTATAATGGCCACCCATTAATCAAATTGTACCACCCACTGACTTACATAGAGTACATATTTAAGCAACAAATAGTTCATGGTGGTCAGTAAAAGGGCAACAAAAATAAATTGTCATAGTTTGTATCTGTATTAGGCAGCTCAATAGATCACAGCTGCAGTAGCTGCATCAGTTCCCCCAATGACAGAATAGTAATAACAGCATTCCAACATCTGGGGAATGCTGAGGTGCAATAGTCACCTCAGGAGCAGATTAGAGGTATTCCCGTCTCCCACAGGGATAACAGTGGTGTATACAGCACAGTGGAACAGATAACGGGGCTCCGACAGACAATTGCATGTGTTTATCAGTAGCAGAGGCATTCCCTGAGGCTCCATATTAATGCCAGCCTTACTCTGCATCTTTATATGCCTGGATTTGGAGACTGGCCAAGTCATCTCTCCTGCCTTCTCCCTTCTTTGTCTTTTCCTTTCCCCTCCCTCCTGTTTCCCACCCTGTTTCTCTTCTATTCTCTCCTCCCTTCTGCCCTTTTCTTCCTCTCCTTCTCCTTCCTCCTCCTGCCTTTCCTTGTTCCTCCTTCTTTCCTTGCTCCTCCTCTTTCTGCTGCATGCCACGGTGTACCAATCATTCTGTCTGTGTGTGTGTGTCAAGCCTATCACTCTAGGCTGATTTAGTACGCCATGGGGGAGACAAAGGTGCAGGAAATGGAGGTCAGAACTCATCGTTAGTGGCCAATGAATTCTTAATTAGGGCAACAAATGGTGCAGTGCCTCCAGTGTGGCTGGAGCGCTCCCAAAGCACCAGAGATCGGAGGCCATTCACCTACACTCCCCGTGTTAGCTGATTATGTGCCGGACTGCGGCAAACCTGGATAATCATTTCACTTTGTGATACTTCTGCATGCATCACACATACATGGATGTGCTTATGTGTCTAATATGACAGCTGGAGGGAGTTTCAGCGTTTAATGACAGAAACAATCCTCCTCGTTCTCGTGCACTGTATGATTGGCTTATCACTGTATTATGACGGAAGGCACCCTGAATAAACGAGAGAACAGAAGAAGGCCCATTATAAAGACTCTCTCAGCAGGGTGCGGATGTGATATTCCATGTGCCGTAAGTGATAATGGGGGATACGGCTGTGTGAGTCTGACTATTTATGTACATTTAATGAGGACACTGAGAATGCAGGCATTTTCAAGTGCCAAAAGACAATTCTTTTTCTCTTTCCTTTATGTAGTTGAAACAGTAATGCCCTTTCTGAAAGGGGTCGAGACAAGAGCAGCAAGGAAGCAAGGAGAAGCAGCTTCTCTCCATTTCCAAAAATGCTTTGAGAAATGTGGATTTGAGCATGTTGTAATTTTACTACACAGCACTTAGGCACACATAATGATATTATAATGGAATATGATGGGTTTCACAGTTTTCTGGCACCCAGTGGGGTCTGGCTACTGTGCTTTTTTTGTGCTCACAAAGCCTGGCTTGGAAGAGGACCTTATTATTGTCTCAATCCGCATTGTCTTCAGTTTGTGACATTTTCAGGCCTGAATTGGAAAATCTTCTCCGTTTCCTGCTTTCTAACCCCAAGGTTATGGCTTAAATGTTGATCCAAGTCGATACTTGTCTAATTAGCAACCCCATTTCTGCCTGCATGTCTTGCCATATGCAGAGAAGACAAGGCAGTGCCTACCGGTCATGACATTAATCAATTCCTCTGACACTGACTCTGATTTAACACCGCCATTCCTGGATTTTGCCACCTGTCATACAGAAAAATCTTGGTTGTAAAGGGAAAAATAAACCCTGTAATGTTGCACTCACAGTTTCCCTCCCCTGGCGCATGTGTTATTTTCACCTGTTCTTACCTCCTTTTCTAGCTCCACCTCCATCTATCTATTCCCTTCCTCGCATCTGTCCTCTTATCCTCATGTGATACATCAAACGTCCATGTCCTGGCTGTGTGCTGACAGGCGGCCCGATGACAAGCTCCCAGGCCATTCTGAGGGGAGCTGAGCCTCCTTTCATGAGGCCCTTGAAGAGACAGTGTCAGAGCGAATCCACTCTGGAGACTGGCCAGCACAGTCAACCCTGTTCAGAGAACGCACAAGAAACAAACCATAGAAGTTCTAGTTTGTGCATCTGTAATATGTAAAAATAAAGTAATTTAAAAAAAGATAGCCAGCTATAATGACAGTACAAGTGTTATATGAGAGCAAACTAGAGATAGAGATCCATTCATTCCATCCGTTCATCTGTCAGTTTTCTGCTGCTTATCCGGGGCCGGGTCGCGGTAACATCAGACTGAGTAAGAAAACCCAGACATCCTTCACCCCGGCAACACCCTCCACATTCCTCCCAATCACCCCCCTCCAGGTTTCTCCATCATTGCCCATTTAAGCATTGAAGTCCCCCAGCAAAACTATGGACTTGCAGGGCACCCAGAATCTGCCTACCAGTACCTGTTAGTTACCTCGCTAACAAGTTTAGCTTGATTACCAAAAACCTGGCAGAAGCTTCATATTTATGGACAGACAAGAGAGTGGTATCAGTCTTCTCATCTGAAGTTTAATCTACACAGAAAACATTATTGTAAAGTCCATCATTTTCCGCTATTTTGCCGTCTCACAGAGTAGATACACAGTCACCATGGGACGTGTATTTTACACTCTAAGTCTATTTTTTTGTCTCTGGTGCGCTTAGTGAACCATAATCTCACAGACAGCAGTTAATATCACATAAAAATCCTCTTTTTTTTAATCTGTCGTGATCTTATTTATAGTATCTATTGATTGATTAAGGCCCTCAGTTTTGGTATGAGCGTCTCCCTGCCTGCCAATATTAAAGCGTTGCTTTAGCATTATGGATACCAATCAGTTTATTAGCAATTTTGACTCTTTTTTTTTTTTGTATTAGGAGCCATGTGATTTTGACTACATGTCTTCTGTTAGTGGGGTTGGTTGTCTTACCAGGAGCTGAGATGCACAGTCATTGCCTGAACAGTGCCAGACCAGCCAGTCTGCCCAATGAAGGCTTCAAGCATGTTTGTTGATCTAATTTATATGAGTGCATTCCAATGTGCTGTTAATAGTGAAAATACAGCCAAATCTAGTGAATTTATCAAGACCTCTGACTGACAAGGCCGACAAGTAATGTCAGGACATTATTGGTCAAAATACCACAGAATTAAAAGAAACAGGTGGATGATTGATAGGTGAGGTGAGGTATTGCTCACTCTGCAGATTGCTAGATTACCTCAGTTGACAGAGCCGGGGGACAGATTAGAATAAGAGCAGCTCTCAGGAGCCTTTATGTAATTTCATCCCATGTTGGTAGAGTAGATACTGGGTGGTTATTTCCAATCTGTTTATTATTTTCTTTTCTGAACAGCTGGCGCGATTGCATGTACTTTTGTCTGTGTGTGTACGTGTATGTGTGCGTGTGCGCGAGTGTATGTGTCTGCGAGTCACATGACTTCTCTCCGCAATCTATTATTGAGTTTTCTGCCACACTCTGACAAAGTCGCAGCTGATTAATAAGTAAAGACAAGACCCCAGAGGTTGAGACAAGCCCTGAGCAAATGACAAAGAAATAAATTCATTACAAACAGAATTAAATCTTCCAAACTAAAACTTTTCCTTTTTGTGAGTTCTGGCTTTCATTTGTCTCATTTGTTGTCATTTGTTTCATTTGTCAGCATCTCAGTGCTGCTATCAGTGCTGCCCTTTGGCCAGAGAATGCTCTGAAATCATCTGAACCAATCAATCTCACTTAACTTTCCTCAGAAGCTTCTCTTTGTGTGCCCTATGGGGAGGGGTTGGGTGCTGTGTGTGTGTGTGTGTGTGTGTGTGTGTGCAAGAGGAAGGGAGGGTGAGATGAAGTTCACCCTCTATAACTCCCATATCCCTGCTTGTTTATGTTATGTTTATGTTTATGTGAACATCAAGATGTGACAATCTACTGCTAAGAACACAGTGCTGTCCCACTATATCTGATTATCCTTACACACACACACACACACACACAGAGAAACACCTTCCGTAAAGCGCATAAACGAGGACACACAGGCACACATTGCACACACGCAATATGCACACAGTGACACACACACACAGTGTCATCTTCAAAGGCACCCAGGGGCAGCATGGCCGATGTGACAACAGCCCTAATGAGCTCGCCTTAGTGGGTGACCCTGGCGCCTGGCGAGAGGAGTGGTGACACCATGGAGATGTGGAGGCGGAGGGTCTGACTCATGGTGTCATGCAGGTGTTTTTTTGGAGGGGGATTAAACGCCTTAATTTCTCTTCACGATTGGTACATTCATGCAAAAAACACATACAGTAAAGCTACATTATTAACATGGTAATCTACTGGTTGTGAAGGATTTCCTTTTTATAAAACTTGTTGTTGTTGCTAATTTTATTTTCCAGCAGGGTCTTCTTCTCTTCTGCTGCATATTACTGTACCATACCATGGCTCTAGCAGTCTGAGTAAGTGGCCATTATTCTGCCTGACAAGCCCAACCACGACACATTTAGGTGTTTGAGGTGTATAATGATGACTCTTTGCTCCCCAGTCTTTTATCATCTTGAGCAACAGAGAGAGAACAAGAGAGAGACAGTGAGAACGAGAGGGCGTAAGAAAAGCGAGAGAGAGACAGAAGTGAGAGGAAAGCGCAGAGCTCCGGGGTCCTCAGTGTGCTCGGTGATGATATGCGGGGTAATGAACTTCCAGACTTTGTACATCAGAAGCGTGACGCTCTGCATTGCTTTGACTGTCAGCGATTTCTTGCCCCGTATCGGTGAGATGAGGCCTCCTATAATCTCCTTCCATCCAATCCATACCAGCTTTTCAGGCTTGCTCTGCCAACTTAAAGCCTGCATTTCATTTGTCAGCCTAATGGTGAAATTTGTAAGGAGTTTAAATTCATGCTTCTCCTGGAGGTGTCATGTGGAGTTGTCAGTGGTGTCACTGGGGAAAGAAGCGAGTTTGCTGCTTGGTGTGAAAAGTAATCACTTTAAACTTGGAAGAGTTAGAATTGCTTAATAGAGGTATAGCATTCAGTAAGACTATCTATGTTTCAGTATATACTGCATATTAATCAAACAGTTAACATCAATCAAATGCCATAGAATGCATGAATAAAATTGCACATTATAGTTCCTCCTATAAGTTAATTTTTCTATATTTATTTCTGTAATTCCAGATTATTAAAAGTTGGGTCTTATTTTTGTAGTCTTGGCATTTATTTCTATTGATTATGAACATTGTAATCACCACAGTAAGTGCTAAAATCTGGGAACACAGAGCTACAACAGAGTCTGACAGGGCAAGAAATACGAGTAGTCAGACAATCAGACAGGTTGTAAACAAGACAACAGTTTAACTCAATTATCTAAGACACTTAATATGGAAATAAAACCGAAAGTGAGCCACGTGAGATGTCATAAATAATCCTTTATTTCCCCAGAAATCATGTTTGTGCACAACTAAGTGGAAGCTGGTCTGTAAACTGAGATGGATGTTTACAATGTGCAGTCTGGGTAACATTTTTTTTTTTTCAGTTTTATGTCTGCATGTCTCCCCTTACCAATAAGTTTGGCTTAGATTAGGTTTGTTTAAAACCTGTTGCCAACTTTCCACATTTCCAGATCTCAGCAATTGACTTGGTTACCATTAGGAATAATGGCCATCCGATGAAAATCAGACCCAAGGGGTAAAAATCCGGATCTACTTTAAATAAAAACACACAACTAACACAAAAACGTTCCACATGTACATGCACACCCACATACATTTACTGTAGCACTTTTTTCTTGGCTTGCAGTGGAGAGAAGCCGTAGCCTCTCATAACACATGAATAATTAAAACCGAAAGAACGCCTTTGCTTTTTTGCAGGGTCAGCGCACAATGAATAGGAAAGGTTGAGACCGGGGACACTGGTTTGAAGGGGGCAGGGAATGAAAACAAGCTGGTGCCATGGTGCACAGATGAAAGAGAGGTGTGGTGTTGCGATTGGGTGACGGAGGGGGAGGGCTGGAAAACTGGACAAGGGTTGAAGATGAGATGAAATGGATTTAGAGAGGGCGGATGGGTCTTTGGAGTTATTACAAAAAGGATGGATATCTTGGTTTGGGTGATTGGACTGAGAAATCAATCATGACTGTGAAGGCGGTGTGAAAGACTCTGGATTTCTGCTGTAGCATCATCACTATGTCTTTGTTCTGTCTCGAAGAAAATATGCTGTGTGTCAGATTACAGACTCAGAGAGTGAATTTGAGTAAATTAATGTTTACATGCCTCTGAACATGAAGGAAACTGTAAAGATGGGGCGGCGGGGAGGGGGTGGTATGTGTGTGGGTGAGCGTTTTGTGCACGCATGCGAATGGAAAAAATGGTAATGTGAGTGACTGAAACTCTGTGCGTTCATGTGCACGTGTGTGCATGTATAATTACCTGTGTTTCCAATGTTGTCACTTTGGTGACAACCAGTGTGTTGTAGGAGATTAAACTCTGTATTAGCTTTGATGCGTTTTAGGCTCTGTAAATAGAAGATTGAAACAACAGTACTCAAATGTCACTGTGACTTGTACTCCAGTACGGGTGCAGAGAACTCTAATAATTCACTTAATCTCAGCCTAAATATTTGTGCTTACTATCCTGAAAAAAGGAAAATATTAATATTTTAACAATACCTGTTCTTCAGAACATTTTTAATTAATGAAATATCTAAAAACATTACAATTTGCCACAGTATTTTGGGTTTTTCCAACTTGTAGACTGCAGAGGAACTATATACATACGGAGTCAAACAATTAGTGATTTTTTTCCCCCAATGTGTTTTATTTGAATAAGTTTTAGACACGCAAAAAGATAAAACTATGACAACGGGTCAAATCAGGCTGAAGGGAAAGGGAAAGATCATGGCCTTAAGTTAAGGGATCTTTATCATCATGGTTACAATAATAACCGTGGGCTTAAGATCATGGTTTAAAAAAACTATTTTGACTCGCAGTTGGAAATGCATGTGATCCCCCATGTTAAAGTGCGACGTTTTGTTGACCCATCCTTCCACACTGACCTTCTGCCTACGTGTCGCTCTATAATAACATCACCTGATTAACTCCTTTGCTCCAGTCAAAATTATTACAGCTGCCAGAGGGCTTCTGTCACTCTAACATAATTAGATGCTGTTTTGGGGCACTTGCTTAAACGACTAATCCTGTCGTTTTTCTTGAGAGGACATTCTCAGGAACATCCATGAAGTAAACATGTTCTTTTCACAACAGACATCCCTGTTTTTCTGTGGGAATATATGAAAATTAGATTGACTGTGTGTACTGTAATGATTATACCTACTAGACTCTGAGTAAAATACTTTTAGCCTAAGTTGCATTTGCTAAAATCTTACTCCACAGCAGACAGACAGATTTTCACATGACCTCAGATTGTTACCAGTCCATGTGTCCATTCTGCCCACTCTAATCATCAATCGGCAGCCTGGTTCACCAGCCGCTGGCACCTGTCAGGATGAGAGACATGGATTAGAGACAGAGAGAGAACGTGAAAAGGTTGGGCATACAATACTAGCATCACGTGTCCCGTTGCTAGGGAGGTTTGTGTGTGTGTGTGTGTGTGTGTGTGTGTGTGTGTGTGTGTGTGTGTGTGTGTGTGTGATGTAAGTCCAACACCCCTGTCAGGCCTAGCTGCAGGCACAATAGGACAATATCCAGATTTGCGTACGTGTGTGTGTGTGTGTGTTTTTCTCCAGGACTTATGTGTGGCTTATATAATTGTGTGTGAAGTGTAAGATAGCTTGTGCCTCTTCTGCGACGTTGTTTTGGAAAAGACTATCACTACACATCATGCTCACCCATAGAATCAAACCTTACACACACACACACACACACACACACACACACACGTGCGTCCACATGCACACTGCTTATCCCCTCCCTATTTCATGTCTAAAAATAGATCTTTTTCTCAATGATCTCGCTGCTTCTCAAAGCAGGCTGTAAGACAGGCATGTGCATGGGGTTAACTGCAGCCCATCCTCTGAAGAGCTCTCTCTTTCTCACCACCCCCCCACCTCCACCCACATAACCCCTCACACACACATACACACACACACACTCAGAGCAGCCCATTCAGGGTGCAGATGGCAGCCAGTGTGTGAGACAAGAGACCCTGTGCACTCAGTTGGTTAACAGGGAATCGGGCTCATTGACATGCAGGCAGCGCTTCTCTTCCAGTCCAGGAGAGTAAAGCTCCACTCTGGAGCGAGCTGGGAGACAGTCAGCTCACAAGCTATGATAGCCATATGTTCATTACTCCCTGACTTCCTATCACCCCTCTCTGCCCTTGGAGAGGATAATATTAAGCTGACAATTAACACACAGCAGTTAAGAATAACAGATCTCATAGTAGTTGAGTGGAGACAGTAGAGAATATTTGACTATAATATCCAAGTAAAACCACTTGCTTCATTTTTTTTTGCTTAGATACTTGTGCTTACGCAGAGAGAAGCACATTTGTTTTGCTCACCATCCGATAACAATGCTGTTATTCTACCATACTTCCAACCGCATCACCCATTCTTTCAGCCAAGTAACTTCTGAGCTAGACATTATCTGTCTAGCTGTATATTCACCCTGCTCCCGAGTCACTTGCATGCCCAGCTACCCTTTCCAAACTTCTTCCATGTATCCATTCAGACGTCCTAGCATCCAGCCTGGCAGCCATTATTAGATCACATAAAGATCACATACAGTAAATCCCATAAAGGATAAGGCTGGTGTTCAGTTTTTTATTAGTATCAATCAGTTATCACTACATTATCAATTCCACAACAAGACCAAAAGCAACACTACATTTATTATAGACAATATGAAGAATACACCTCCATGCTCTAGAGCTCCTTGTCATCCAAAAACTATGAAAAACTCAAAAACTAGTCATACTGTTGCTTTTGTGTTGCATATTATTTCATTATGATGGACATTATTTCTCTAAGCAGTTTGTGTCTCCAGCCACAGTTATTAACATCAGCGCGACATATAGCAGACTTTGGATAAACAGACAGTATTTGTTAGCACGATTTCATTGTTGGTTTTCATATTTCCTTTGGATTTACTGACATATAATGAAAACATAAAATAAGATCAACCTCATGCTTTACGTGACCAAGTACAGTATAGGAGAATTTGTTGTGGTTAGGGTGTTCAACATTGATTTATCATTGGACACACAGCACAGGACCTCAAATAGAGCGCAAAGAGACAATGGCAAACATACAAGCAGATGATGTCCTCATTAGGAGCGACAGCACAACAGTGAGCAAGTTAGCATAGCAGGTGAAGAGAAGGTCATTGCGGTGTGATTCCAGTCTGTTTGAGCCTAACAAGCAGCCAGGATCATCCAGTGGGATTAGTACAACACAGCAATCTCTTAAACATGCAGTGTGACCATGACCTGTTCAGAGAAATGGGCTGATGGAAGGTTCCTTTTAGAGCTTTGACGGGGTATGTAGGAGTCTTTCCTCTCATACTGGTCTGTTTTGTGACCAGACTGGTAGACAGGAGTTTTGTCTTTTGTCCCCTTTGTGATGTGACTTATGAGCCGTCTCGACACAAAGCACACACAATAAAACACAAACCCTTCCTCACACTTACTGCCCAATTAGTCAAGCCGTTCATGTTCACATCTTTTTTTATTGCCTCACACCACCGTGTTAATTAATAAAATTGTCATCCCTCATAAATTAGGATAATTCCTGGACTGTGTGTGTGTGTGTGTGTGTGTGTGTGCCTAATCGGTGCCTCTACGAGTTGTATGTGTGTCAGCAATAGCCGAACTGTAACAAAGTACCATCTATCATTCTGCTCAGCCAGGCTTCAATAATAATTGGGTTAGAATAAATGGGCCATGATTTTGGAGCAGAGAGAAAAAAAAAGAGGAGAGATTGACAGCCAAAACAAAGCCACAGACAATTCAATAACCAGGCCCCACCCACAGAGGCGAGAGGCAGAGCAACGAGGCACAACGAGGCAGAGGCTGCAGACACAAAGCGGATTGATGTTCTGCCCCTGTGCAGAGCCAATTCTGAATGAAGATATACAGTATCTGTTACCAAGGCAGGGAGGAGGCTGCGGCCCTGAGGCAGTGAGACAGAGTGACACAGCAGAATTCTGCAATATTTTATCAGATAATATAAGCTGGAATTCAGGACAGATAGTATTTTATCACGGGAAAGATGTAGATGGTGGTAGTTTAGAATACAATACATTCAATTCAAAGTGAAAGAGCAGGTAGATATGTCATGCAAGACAAGATTCATTGCATTGTATGGAAAGTATTGAGTGTGTGATCTGTCATGTTAGCTCAAGCAGCAGCATATAATGAAGTAATTGTGCTCGAATTGTTGCAATCCTAATACCATAACTACGAGCTATTCTAAATGAAGAAAACACTGTAATTAAGTAATTAGTAAACGTACCCACATGTAAAAGTAAAAAGAGTAAAGTACACAATAGTTTCCCCAACAGTAAATTAACACTTAGCTTTTTTTAATATTATATTAGGAATCCATTAGGCTCAGACAGCTAGTATAATGGCTAGCTTGGTTAGCAATAAACTGATAACTAAATAAACAAAAATAACGATCACCAAACATGTGTAATAATAGAGCACCCAGAGATAATTTGCTGACAAGGGCATATGGAAAGCAGATATTTGCTTCCATACTGATCTTTAAAAAGGTGGATGTCACTTAAACAGTTAAACCTCTATAGAATTGTGCCAGTAAGGGTTGCTACTAGCAACAAAACAGCTGGTGGCAGAATAGCAAGATTATCATCCAGACGCTAATCTTGTAAGATTAAATGTCGACTGGGGTATTGGCATTGAGATTAGCTATGATTGTATAAATATAAATCTATTATTAATCATATTTATAGATGGGAGACAAAGGAGAAACATAACACATGCACAACACCTTACTAAGACCTTATGTTGTTTTTTTCTTTATTTTTATATGTATCTGTGTATGCAGTTACGCTAGGTTTTACTAACTCATTCAATGAGGATAATGGTGGACTTTAATGCTGATATTTCTTACAATAAATCTGTTTGCACCAGTTTTGCAGTGATGTAGTAATGACCTTACCCTATCCACTAAAATCTCAGGTTTGTTTTGTTCAGCAACCAAGTATTAAAGTCTTTCATGCTACTACTTTCATGCAAACTAGGGGCTCTAAAGGCGAGAACAACCTTTTTAACACCCTCAATTACATGGATGTAGGAGGACAGGACTTAAGATGAGGATGAAAGACTGAGAATAAAGGACCATAGAGGCCCGCTGGGAGACGCAAGGATACAAGTGTGTCCAAGGTACCATCGGGCGTCCCGTGTGTCACGCATGGCAGCACACATACAAACATGCATTCACACTCTCGTGACAATATGCTTCACCCACTCGTCCCCTGACACCGTGTGAATGACGAGGGAGCAGTCAGTCATTGTGTGAATCATTTGGCAGATGCACTTAAGACTCAGACACATTCAACAAAAGCACATACACACCTACAGATACCAGCTGATATATGCAAGGATAGAGAGATAGAGATAGACAAAACAGGCGGATTCCACCTTCCTCCAGTGGGTTTGCATCGGGAAAGGGATTAACACTGCTCTTCTTTCAGAATCTTTTATGGCGTGAAACGGAGTAGTGGCTCGGATACAGCGCGGCAATGTGTTGCATTGCCTAAAGTGGGGGTTTTGAAGTCACAGATAATCTGCTTTTGAAACAATGAGATAGTGTTGCTTTTCATTCTGCTCAGTTAAGCCATGCTCCAAATGAGGGAGAGGGAGATAGTGCGGATCAAATGTTTTTGTGTTGAATCCCAAAATTTTATAGCTCTTTAAAGTCTCAACAGCTGCAAATTCTCCGTCTATTGTGCTGACTTCTTTTGGAGATGGCGGAGTTTAGCATTTTGGACAAAAATAATCCTCATGAAGTACTGATCTCAAACATCAATGGAAAAAGAAGCTCTTTTTTAGAAGCTGGGCACTGTATTTTTGCTTAATCTGCACATTGATCGTCTCTGGTAAGAAAACACTGAAAACTGCCAAGTATAAAGAACAACAGATAATTCAACAGCAACTGAATCAGTGTCCATGGAATGATCCCAGCCTATCTGTAGCCACGATCAAAACTATACATCTCTCTTATTATGACTGTTATTAGAGTAATTACTATAGTGATAAATGAGGTACTAGTATTAGGGTTCAGCTCACATTACAGTGTTAAGGTCTCAGTATGCTTGATACCAACTAGGTCGTGCCAAAATGTCATCCGACCATGTCTCGAGCCAACGGTGTTAGCTGTTTTGTAAACAGGACAAATAGCCTGCCAACATATAAAGGTTGCCCACATTAAAGTTTCTTCCTTTTTTCCACATCAGTGTTTTTTTTTGGGAGGATTTTTTTCTTATTCAAATCGAGGACAGAGAGTGTTGTATGCTGCAGATTATAAAGCCTTTTTATGTAAATCTATGATTTGT
The DNA here is from genome assembly GCA_038419695.1 of Scomberomorus guttatus. Classification (NCBI taxonomy): domain Eukaryota; kingdom Metazoa; phylum Chordata; class Actinopteri; order Scombriformes; family Scombridae; genus Scomberomorus; species Scomberomorus guttatus. The sequence goes on from CM076455.1 coordinate 11,863,963, forward strand.
GATTTTGGGCAACATGAATAAAATTGAACTGATTTGACATCTCAATGTCCTCTTGGTCTTGGACTCAGCAGACTCAGCAACATTCAGATCGACTTCATAATATACAATGACCATAGTGAGTATGAACACAATACGGTTGTGTTTGTTTGTAAAATGTATTAAGTTTTCATTCAGCAATAAAGTCTTGTGAACTCTTGAACCTGGAATGTTAACAGCCTGAAAAAACATACTATATGCAGCGTTCTGCAGTATGTACAGTATATTTAATCTCCTCTAAATGTGCTTACCAATGAAAGAGAATTATTTATTAGATCAATTTAGCCCAATCCATATCTTGCATGTTAGTAATGGACAGCTTTTTATTACTTATATTTTTATAAGGTTGTGATGTACGAAGCTCACTCGCACTGTTATTTATGCAGAACATAAATCCAGATCCTTTTGTTCTCCTGCCTTTATTTGTATGGTAATGTTTGAGAAAGAGGCGTGAAGCTGAATGACATTTCTGTATTACACCGAACATAAACCGCGCTGTGTAGAATACCAACTACTGTATTAGGATGTGAGGGCAGAAAAGGACAAAGCAAGACGCTGCAGAATGTGTCAGAACAGAGATGAAAACTAGATGTTTCTCATAAGGAAAAGTGCTTCAAGAAACAAACAACATTCAAATAACGACACTCGTGTATGTGAAGACGTTCAGGTTTCAGTGCACATACATCGCTCGATGTCGGACCTGTAGAGAAGAGGGGAGGTCTGTGAGAGGACGAGGGAAGAAATACAGAGAAAGGCAGAAAACACACAGTCCTGAGCACACAAATCCATGTTTGCTAATGGAAACAGGCTGCTCCTCGGCCCTGCCACATTCAAAAGAGCCCCGGACCGTCGACCACGCTTTAATCTTCAGCAGGTGCACAAACACAGGCACACACAGAAAACAGACACGAGGAAGGGGACAACAAAGGTTAAGTGGAAAAAACGCTTTACAAAATGGGAACCATAGCAACTTGCTGCCGGTATGAAGTGACTGCCTATTACATAATACTACAAAACTGGCAACCACTCAATCTCTCTACAGTCCCATTAACAGCAGCTTAGTTTTATCAATGTGATTCAAGAGAGCCATTTATAATAACTCTGTCATTAGTCACTCCAGATTTTCATTTTCTTTTCTTACCTGCAACTCAATGTGGGCCCCTTCACCCATGGAGCACAGTGGCATTGTCTTTTTGGCAAGCATAATTTCTGAATTGAGCCTGCTCACATTTGTAATTTACAAGTTTGGCCTCTTTTGTAAAAACTCTTTCAGATAAATGACACATTAAACATCAATAATAAAACAATATTTAACCAGCAGGGGTTAAACGTGAATGAATACTTGAGGGGCCCTTTTGAAGCTTACAATGTTTAATTTGTGTCGAGACTGTTTCAGATGTGTTTCACCTCTATGGTTATTGTTAATAATGTAGATTGTCGAGTTAATTGATTGAACTGTATGGTCGTTTGATGCACACCACATGACTACAGGATTGGACAAGGATTGTCTGCTCACTGTATGTCACCCGTAAGTGCCCATATCAACACTTGTATGTTTGTGTGTGTATACTAAATGCTTGCATGTTTGTGTAGTGTAGTATATGTTTGCAGTCTGAATAGCCTCCGGCAGCTCTCAGAAACCGAGTCAGGAACGAGACATAAGGACGGCACACTGGCCGCAGCTGAGCTCTGGCACTGATGAGCAAACAAGTAATCAAAGAGACATGAAGAAGAGGAGACGCTCCAGATTTGTGATAGGAAGGAACTAACGAAGGATGGACGGAGGGTAGTCTTTGGTGTTATCACAACACTGCATCAGTCGGTCTACCCCGCTTACAATGCCGGCTGTGGTGGCTGACAGGCATGATGTCTTACGAGACAGCTGTTAGGATCGATGTGTGTGTGTGTGTGCTTGTGTTCCTACAGTTCTATGTTACCATGGTAGTAAAATAGAGCAAAGAAGATCTCAGACTCTTCGACTTGAGTCAGCTGGAGTGTCAGAAAGCAGGCCATCGAGCTCTCATTTCTGTCCTGTAAACTGGAAGCCCGGTCACTGTGTGGCACTGTAGCATCCTCACACAAACAACAACAAGCTGAGCGGGTGCAATTTGGAGTCCATCATGCAAGCGTGATATGTGTTACTCGCTCTCACTCAGATGTGTTGGGCTCTGAATGATGCAGGAGGTGTTAAAAGCCTCCAGAATGAGATAAGGAGCTGCACATACTTCTATAGTCTATCAGCTGTAGATTTCTATAGGTACAGACAGGCGCTGAGGCCCATCTACACTGTGCATTTTAGACTGTCAGGTAAAAAAAATCATGTTGGCATTTCAGCAGACTGCATGTTTTACGCCATCACCTATGTGATATGCAACATGCATAAAAATAGACCAGTAGCAGTGCTGGTTATTTACAGTGGCTGTGCAATGTAAGTGAGGATGTCTGGGAGAAATGCAGCGAGATATTACAGGCAATGGCTTAATACAGTATTTCTCATTCAATATTGATGCTTCACAAATGTAACTTTCTGCAGAAATGACATAAAAAAAACTGATAGATGCCGCGGCAGATAGGGCGAGCGTTCTGTGACTGGAAAGTCACAGGTTTAATCGCTGTAATAGCCTTTTGCCCTTTGAGCCAGACACATTAAATCATCCTTATCCAGGGGTGCTGCCGCCGAGCTTGACCCCTGTAGTAGTAATATTCAAATTAAATCTAAAAAAAACAAAAAACAAAGTTCCTGCCCCTGTGCCCTGGAAATACTCTAGGAAAGTGTCTTTTTCTAAGTCACTTTCCCTTAGGCTACAATATAAAATGAGAAAGAAATGAATAGAAAATATGTCACTAGCTGTTTAAAGGTGAGCAATGGAATGACTCCAGAGTGGCTCCCATGAGTCCCTGATTGAAGACGTCCTGAATCATCACTTATGGGCCCAGCCGAAGTTCGAGTGTGTGTGTGTGTGTGTTTTTTGTATTGTATAACTCATCATTCGGGCCCTTCTTGTGTCCATCTCCTTGGAGATGGACATCAGGACATCCTGCGTCACCGGTTGTCTGTCAGCATCACCAAACACCTTCAGTTTATATCACAAACTCGCTGCCCCTTCCATTGTTTCCTGTCACTTGAGAGGCCGAAGTGGGACATGTGCACTGGGACTCGGGCAGGAGAGAGGGGAAACTGGTTGACTGATTGGAGACGTCAGTCCTGAGGGAACGCTTTCAGCCTTTTGACAGGAAAAATGACTGACAGAGAGTGTTTGCTTGGCTGGCAGACATGGGGCACCCAGAGGTGGGTGAGTGGAGAGGGCCAGAATGGCGAAAGATGTGCCAGAGAGGGGACAACAAACAAGGTCATGCAAACTATGTCACCAACAAAACTACAAAGGGGCAAAAGAGCTTTTGAGGTGACGGTACACACACAGTTTTTAGCACAGTGATGAGGCCCATATTGAATGTGAGGACTCCAAAATATTTGTGTTTAGATGCACAAAAAATGTTTTAATGTATTACTTAGTTGGTCGTAGTGAAAAAGCAAAGAAAGACGTAAAAACATAGTATTCTCTGAACTTTGAGTTTACAGACCAACTTCTGGGTTCAACTTTGATGTATTGTACCTGCCGTACTGGTGTGTGCGCTCATTTTGCTTTTGCAGTGAGGTATTATAAGGACGGCACACTGGCTGCAGCTCAGCTCTGGCACTGATGAGCAAACAAGTAATCAAAGAGACGTGAAGAAGAGGAGACGCTCCAGATTTGTGATCGTATTATTGCTGACGCTTACTTTTGGTTTTACCTCCAAATCAAATGATGGGTTTACAACCTATCTGAAAAGGGGAGATTGGACTGTAGCAACGTCACCATAGTTCCAGATCTGAGCATTTACTTTGGTGAGTACGCTGTTAACGGATAGAAATTATAGCCAGAATCATACTAATAGTACCCAAGTTGTAATAAACCAGAATTATCCTTTAAGTATGGAGGAGAAGATGGGGTGTGTCACAATATAATGATGATTGCTTCTTTTCACAACACTTATAAACCATGTAAAACACAGCCATATACCACAACGCTGTGCTTGTAACTAATTAAAAGGCTCTCTGAAAGTGTAAAGATGGATATCTCCAGCCAGACATCTTCATGCTGGAGCACAGATGCACCTCAGCTCTGATTAATTATGCATTTGAGGATCATCCCAAGCGTTTTTGGGGATTTGGGTTTCTCCTCTCCACCCCGTGTAGTAGTAAACACTGCATGATTTATCAAAGGCAGGAAACAGCTTGTATGGCTGCTGCAGGTTTCCGCAGAGGAGGGGAGCCACGTGCATAAAAGTATTTGGCTGCTTCTAGCTAATGCTGGATGGCATAGGCTCTGTCTGCATGAGTGAGGTCATATCTGCAAACAAGGAAGCTGTGGTGAAGTCATGTCTGGCTAGCTGGAAGAGACAGCAGTCTAAGAGAAACACGCATGTGGCCTCATCCACTGCTCCCTCTACTTCCTCTGCTGTTCTTCCTCTCTCTTGTTTCTCTCTCCAATTCAAGTGTAATTTGTTTTATTTCCACTCACCATTCCTCGCATTTCCTTTGTCCTGGCCTTGTTTTGATTCACGGCACCCATGATGAGGTACAGAGGTGATGTAATGCAGGTCTGCACTCATGAATGTTTGAGCAGAAATTTCACACTCTATTTCAATCATGTGAGAGGCCAGTACAAAGCAGGGATTGACTGAGCATTTTCATAAAGTGTGTGTGTGGTGTGTGCGTGTGTGTGTGTGTGTGTGTGTTTGTGCGCATAGGCGTGTGTGCATGTGGTCTTGTCCTGTGCTTCCACTCCAGTGAAGGAAATAAAACCCAAATTCCCCTAAAAGAAGTTGTGAATCTGAGAAAATGTCGTGGCATGCAAAGAGAAACTACATTTTGAACAACCTCAGATATATAATACATTTTGAAGACATTAAATACATGGAGGCAGCAGTAAATCTCTAATTTTTTATCGTGCATGTTCTATGCAGTGCATCGATTTTCAGTCTGCAACTCTTTTAATAATTGATAAATTGTTAAAGTCAAGCAAAGCAAAAAATGTCAAACGCTTGCTCCTCAAATGTCAGGATTTGCTGCTTTTCTCTGTTTGTTGTGAATTTAATATCTTTGGGTTGGATCAGACCAAGCAGTCAATGTGAAGATTTTACTTTGAGCTCCATGAAATTGTGATGACCATTTTTGACAATTTTCTAACATTTTATAGACCGTTTTAAATTATTACAGACTGACATTTTAATCTTTATGTTTGACTTCATGTATGTTTTAATTATTTATTCAGTTTAGATCACAGAAAATCCAATCAGACAAAAAAATATGGGCAACCGGCAAAAATAGACTGCACATATAAATATGCGTGTGTTTACGTACACCTTTGGATAGAAAGAAAGAAAGAAGGGAGCTCCAGTAACCCAGAGAGAGTGATGATAATAGCACACTCTTTGCCAGATGTGTGACATCTCCCGAGGGGGAACCCTGGTGCACTGTGCTTCAGGATTAATCGTTTGAATAAAAGAAAACATAATTAAAACCTTCCCTCATGCCCAGGCAATCAAACAGAGAGAGAGGAGAGAGGGGAGAGACAGCTTTGATGGATAACCAATTCTTGCCCCCTACCCTTACATACACCACACAGACACACACACCACACACACACACACACCACACACACACACACACACACACACACACACAACATGCCTTTAGCTGAGATGACATACTGCACATAAGCACAGAGAGCACAATTGATGGCTTCCGCCTCTCAAATGCAGACGGTGTCAATTTTTTCCTGTGTGGCGTTACATCGGCCACGAGGCGGGATGGCAGCTTATGTTTTGATTGTAAAATGAATCAGTGGGATTCGGAGTTAGTGGAAGGCGATGATTTTGTTGCATAGACATCCACGGACTTGTTGGTCCAGTAGTACAGTAGGCTGTACTCAGCAATGTGGCATGCTGCTGCAGGCGTTCATGGAGCACGGGCTTGCTCAAATATATTGTGTGGTTAATATTCTGTATATGTACAAGAGGGCAAAGGAAAAAGGAGAAGAGGAGGGCAGAGACAGTGAATGATAACAGACTGCAAGTCTGGAAATGGTCATTTGTGGCAACTTCACCAGTCTCAACTGCTCCACTACACCAGATTTTGGAAAATGTCTAACTTATTCAGTTTTTAATAGCATTAAAGACTCTGTAAATCTTCTTCGGCTTCTTAATTGCATGAACAAACTATTATCATCCAAAATCAATACAAACAATACTGATTATTTTCATACTGTGTGTACTTTTCTTCCATGCTTTTAGTGGGTAGTACTGTGTTGGAAAAAGGTAATGCTACATATTTCCATGGACCAATCAGAGCTTTATATTTATGTGTCATGGAGACGAGTGCAAGGTAGACAAAACTATCAATCAAATCTGATGAAATCACACCAAACGCTACTGATAAAGCAGATTAAGTGTGATTTGGAGCATTTTACATCTAACTTTGAATGTGATGGCTGCTTTTTAGTTACATATAATTCATGTTATATGAAAAAACTATAAAAGCTTTTCAAGTGTATCAGTCGTTAATCTACTTTGTTCTTATAATTTTGTGTGATGTGTGTTTGCACCCGAGCAACCAATGGATTAGTATATAAAATATTATTTAGTATGGATGGTTTTAGTTTCTATGCCTTCTGGCTATTTAAAAAGTACAATCTCAGTAATGACTTGGCAAGCTACAAGCATTTGATATTCATGAGGAGATTCTATATTCCTGTACATCAACATAGGGAGTACACAGCGTTCTGTCCACGATGGCTGGGCACAGTTTTATTATGTGTGTGTGTGTGTGTGTGTTTGCGTGTGTGTGGGAGAGAGAGTAACTCTGGGCACCGCTTTGTTCAAATCATGCCTTGCACATGAGCAGAGCGTCTGTACAGAGGACATTCCCATTCTGCAGTGTGTGGTGCTGCAGGGGAGGACTGTGGGGGACAGCTGCTCACTCAGGTCATGTGAACCCAAATCTCTGTTTGGAGGGAGACCAGCTTGTCTCCAGTTGTGCCCCCTAAGGCCATGGGAGAGCTCCCAGACCAGCCTGAGCCTGAGCAGCTCTCACTGGAGAGGCACGACACCAAGCTCCCTTTACATGCCAGTGGAAAGAAAAGAAGGAAGAGCTTACATATAGCTTACATACCAGAACACTAATGTTAAATGGGAAAAAAATTGAAAAATATGGTTAAACTTTTTTGTTAGGCTGTCAACACAAATACTGTGGTAAGACTGCAGTGAGCCATTTTTTTAAAATGCAATACAAAAAATAAATCCATCAGTAACTAGTATGCCGATGCATGACTAGTGCAAGACTCAGGATGATCTAATGCATGCATAAATACATGATATATCATGAACATCAGTACTGATAAATGATAAATGAAGTCAGCATTAGTTCATGTGATGACTTAATGCCTAATGGGTCATCATTTCACAATTGAATAACAGTTAAAACGTACTTTATTAAAATGTAAATATAAAGCAGTTACGTTGCCAAAAGCTTCTCAGACTTCTCAGCTTTTGATCAGCATTTCCAAAAGATAACAACAGCTGGCTCTGTTCTCTGGCAAGTAGCCGACGGAAGAAATTTTAATTAGGTTTTTATTACTACGTGACCCACACTCCTTGCTATTGGCCTTTATTTATGCTTTCACATATATACTTAGAAACCAGCCATACCTGAATGCGTAAAGGAGGCCTGACAACAGAATTCATGAGTGAGCAGAAAATTGGACTGTCGAGGAGAGGAATGCAAATAAACCAGACAGCCAGTAAAACGCAATTCTGTGGGTAGAATCCACCTTATTACGTATGAGTTGTTTACTCTTATTACAGTTACATATATTTACAGAGCCTTACATCATGCATACTTGTGTGGAATCACGCTATTGTATGTAATGTACATATGGACATTACATATATACATAACATACATATGCATGTATGTAATGTATACATACATACATTTACATACAATTTACATACAGTTTGTTCAGGTTAACCTCTTGAGCTCTTGATTTGAAGATTGTGTTCTCTGCTGGAAGAGGACACTGATCACTGCAGTTCATAATACACAAGGTAGTATAAAAAATGTGGAGAAGATGAGCTGCTATGTGCAAGATTTCCCAAAACTGAGTAAAAAATAAAACAAATGATACAGTTAAACTACAGAACATTTGCACCACAAAAGATCTTTTGTTTGATTGTAAGCAAGGTTTTTGTTTTTGTGGTGAATCCTCTGAGGTTATGGTCATGAAGTCTTCTCTTGATTGTTGACAAGGAAACATGTACGCCTACGTGCTGGGAGCATTCTTGACTTGCTGTGCACTCACAAAGGCGTTTTTCTTCACCATGTAAATGATTTTTCAGTCATCCACAAGACTTGTGATCCTAGGTCTACCAGCTTGTTTGCCATTTTCTAGTTTTCCTGTGTGCACCTGTTTTTTAGAATGTACCCAACTATTGATTTTGGAAAACCAACTACCTTTGCTATCTCTCTGATAGATTTTTTCTTCGCCTCATTATTATTTTCTTCACTTGCACCTCTTTGTTCCTGACAGACAACTAAACCTCAATCTAAATTGCAACTCTCAATCAACTGTTTTGTGTATGAACTAAGCACTATGTGTTAAAAGGACTATATCTCACTCACTGTTCTTTCAATATAAGACATTAACCTAAGACTCAGACCCACTCAAATTAAAGCTGAGAACCGGCACTTTAATGCAGTATCTATTATTTTATTTCAAATTGAATGTGCTAAAGCACAGAGCCCAAAGACAACTGTCCAATTACTTACGGTCTGGACTGTTCACAGTGTTTGCTCCACAAAAGGTCTTTTTTGTTTTTAGTCTAGGACCATTTTAATATCAGAATAATCTGTAATACATTCAAAACATTTTCTGAAAAATATAAATAGAAAATGAACTCTATTTGTAGCTTAGTGATATATTAGCCTAATAGTTTAAACCCACTGTGCTACCTTCTAGCTTGTTATGTTAATATCAATTATCTGTGATTGCATTAGATGAAACAGTGTGCTGTTGTTATCAAGTTAACCATCACACAGCTGGCCATTTACCAAATTTGGAATGACTTTGTAGTGGAGTCTCCATTGTAGTAGCATCTCCACTGGGAGAAAATAAGGTTTCAAGACTAAATTACTTGTAAATATGGACATTTTTTGTAGTGGGAGAACATAAATCCGCTGAAGTCAGGAGAAACGGACCTTCGGCAGGTAAAGCCCATCTGTTTGCTGCTGGTGTATTGATCCCAGAATACCATTAAGCCATTTCTTTAAGGATTCCACTGCATCAGCAGCCTGAAGCTACAGTACCTTCCTCTGCCCTCGCTGGCCTTGTTCTCATTGGCGCTACCACCTCTGTAATGATCTTTGACTTGCCACTCCCCTCATAACTGCATGAACAGTGGTCACTTTGGTGTGGTTTCATTGTCTTGAGCATAGTGAGCTCCTGATATTGGTTGCTTAAAAGTGTCCTTTTTTTTTTTTTTTTGCTTCCACTGACAGTGGTTTTGCTTTTATTATATACTATTTATGTCTTATTTTTCATTTAAATCTAATCTATTCTGTTTTGTTCCTGCAGCAGCCAAATGCAGCTTTATTATGATTTGGAGACATGCCGGTGTTACCTTTGGCTGTAAAGACAAGTTGGCATGAGAAAGCAGAGAATCATTAGCACAATCAACACTTGCTGCACGCCAAAGCCCAGCTGCTATGATCTCATCCAACTTGCAGATTTACACCAGCGTTGTCACAGAAATTAATGACACTCCGATTACAATTGATCACTCCCGATCAACTGGAATTTCATGCACACATTTCAAGTGGCTTACAGCTAAGACATCTTCTGGCAAGCAGAGCTGGGTTTCTGGTGTGTGGGGGGAGGTGTTTCTCTCTCTCTCTCTCTGTGTGTGCGTGTGTGTGTGTGTGTAACTGGACGGCTTGGAAGGAGGGTCTAAGACAAGATTTCTCAGTCTAATTAACGCCTCAGCAACAACAACGACAGCATACGTTTCTTCACAAATTTCCCAGCAGCCCTCGTTTCATTTGAGACACTGATGAGTGTGTGTGTGTGTTTTATCATAGGTCATCTTGGGCAAATGCTGCATTCTGACACACTGTTGGGAGTATTTGTGGTTCATAGCCGACAGGCAGCTTGGGGTTAGTGCTACCATCTGCATCATATCGCCAAGACACAAAGATCAGAGATTTAAATATAAAGGTTTAAGGCAGACAGACAGATGTAGGATGCTGGTATCTCTACAAGTTGTGATGATGAATATGTGACGGGTTTAAAATTTTGAGTCATCTTTCCTCACATGCACAAGCAGTTTCAGATGAAAAGGCACAGAAACCCTCCCAATAATTTGTCATGTATTTGGGGGTATATTGCTGTACAAAAAGTCTGAAATTGACAAGTATATACATAATCTGCCGTAACATCCTGGGTGAGTTGTATGTGTTTTAAATGCAAAAAGGACACATGCAGGAAATGTAAAATCCTAGTTGAGCGTTTTCACCTTTTCTTACAAAATAGCATTCGGTTTGCTCTGCAGCTTTTAAATCTTCATGCAGAACACAAAAGGATTCCCCAGAGAGTGCATTTAAAGAGCTGTCATTTCAAAACACTACACTGTGTGGCCAGAAAAATAGAAACCCCTGCACACGCCAATACAACAGTCCTGTGATTACTCAAACAGATTCTGGCGCTTATTATTATGGCTGTTTTCATTAGAATGCTGGAAGTATGTCATTTTATGGAAAGCACAAAGACAACATTTGGTTCATTCGTGCTTTGGGTGTCCAGAGGAAGGAGATACTTTTCTGAAATGTGCACACTAACATTTAGTGAAGGAATCATGTGGCTGTACTGAACTTTTTGTACTTTCTACAATCAATCCTGTAATAAATACCTTTGTGAAACAAATGTTGAATTGTTGTTGACAGAGGTCAGTCTTGTGGAGGTATTTTGTGCTGGTGTTGTGTTGTAAGATGTTTCTAATTGGGTTTTTTCCTTATATATGTAAGTGGGGTAAACAAAATATTAGACACACTGTTCAATACATGTAGTCAACGTAAAAAATTGTTTGTTATATTGAAAGTTACCATGGAGAGCACGAAGGGACAGAACAGAGCTTTAGCCAGATGAGAGTAACCATACTTTGTCTGTCCCACCCCTTACCAGATTTGGGCTGTGATTTGCAATTTTTTTTGTTTGTTGACCTTCAGAGGACGAAGAAAGAGATTTAGTTGCTTTTCTATCGTTTGGATTTTTCAATTTAGGCAAAAATCTGGATGAAAACAATGCAGCGCTGTTTCAGATTTAGCCGGGTTAGTGCGGATGTAGTCTGACCTGTAATCATCTTTACTTTCATGCCATTATTCAATAGGAGAGGCTATTAAAATATTAAAAATGTGTCTAAAAAAAGCGATAATTTAAAGAAGTACTATTAGATAAATAATTATTTTTTTACACTAAATAGGTCCATGTTGCAGAATTCATTTTTATTCATTTTTCTTCCTTTTTCAAAATATTTGAGTGGCATTTAAACACATTTGCTATAACAGCAAACCCAAATGTATCCACATTTACCTTCAGTTGGTTTAAAACCATTTTGTTTCAAAGCTCCTTCTCTCTAAAAGTGCTGCATCAATAAAAGACCCCGAAAGCTGCACTGTAAAGTGGGATTTCATACCTCTCTTTGGGGCTTTGTAAAACGACAACCACATGATTCACGGCAACGCGGCATCACATCAGAATGAGAGCGGGGGGATGGGCGAAGGAGTGGGAGAGGTATATTAAGGGGGAGCGAGAAAAGAACCACTAAAGGGAGAGAGAGAGAGAGAGAGATTAGGACTGAACAGGGGAGCGAATTGAGAAAGACAGAGGTAGATCTTATGCAAGAGGGCGAGGAAAAATAAAGGAGGGAAGGAAGGAGAAATAGATATGGAGATACTCACGGAAAATCAGCGAAGAAGAAGCAGACAGAAATGTGTCTGGTTCATACAGAGTCCAAAGGTAAACCACAGTGAGGTAGATTAGATGATGAACAAACCAGCAGCGGCGGCGGCAGAGTCAGTGAGCCCAACCCACATTGTTTAATCTCACACTTCCCCTGGGATCTAGAAACAATTCAATTCACCATTAAAGTAGTGATATTTGTCTAATTTCTTTGTCTGCATTTCATTACCTGGCTTCTCTCTTACAGCAGTAGCTTCTGGCTCATCTGGCTGCAAAGCAAATGAGTTTAAAAAAATGGTCCTTTTATTCTGCAGTCACTAGATGGGTATTATCTTCCATCCCTGTGTGCCTCTTTAATATATACAGTAGTAGTGATTCATAATCTGCTCTACGTGTGATTGCATTTCAGTGTGGGTAGCTGTACATTAATATTGCTATACCTCTGCCTCTGTCTCCCCCATCTTCCTAAGCACTGTGCTATTCTGTACCTCATGTATCGGTACAAGTCCAATTGGCCGGCGAATGCCTTTCTGTCCGATTAAGACTTGCCAGCCACTGATTTTTATTGGCTGTGTAATGGTGCAGAACCTAAACATTTATCAGGGTCGATGGACTGTGTGTATTACAAGCTATTAGGGAAGGCGGAGGGGGCCGAGTGGGTGTAGAAAGTTAGAATAAGCAGTAGATGTCAGAATGAACTGTCACCTCTGGAAGGAAATTAAAGATGTCACGAGCAGGAAATTGTTTAGGGTTAGTTTCTGCTGCAGTGTGGCCAGGCCCTGTCTGCTTTGCATTAATGACAAACTACTTCACCAGGCAAAGTTGGTGCAGTATGGCAAAATACTGTAGGTTGTGTTATAAATGCTGGAGCGCAACAGAAAAATGCTGAACGTAGACAACATAATTATCAAAATGCCAACTGGGAAAGTGATCTGGTCTATTTCTCAAAGTTCTAATAACATAACGCTCATTAACTCTATCTTAACTTGACCTACCTGTATAAAAACGGAGGAATACACCAGTTTTCGGTGCATTGTGTCCTTACACAGGTGCTGGCTGTCCCACTGTGAACCTCTGGTTGACAAATCTGTGTATAATCCGCTAATGTTCTTAATCCTGCGGTCACATTAAAAAATGGATGAGAAATTAATCTGCTGTCAGGTCTGTCAGGTATAAAATTTGTCAGTGCCAGTGCTTATTTTCAACCAAATCCTTCTGTATGGGCCAATACAGCCCATCCACCGACCAAACCAGCCAGCCAAATCCCTTTTTCAGACTCTGTCAAATGTTCTCTGTTCTTTTGTCCTTGTTCTGTGAAGATTTCATTAAAGCAGAATTTTTATAGGCAAAAAAAAAAAAAACAAGGCACAGATCATAGAAGGAAAAGTTTGGTGCTCTACTTCTTTGGAGGGAAGGAAATTATTGTGGCTGGAGACAGAGAAAACTACTTTACAGCCAGAGAAAAGTGAACGCTTCTGCTCCCCTGGCAGACAGAAACTTAGAAACTTGGTCACACTCTGCAAATGCGTTACTGCTTCCTCCCCCACATGGATGCAAACATCAAGTGTTTTGTTTCAATGTCTGCCATATCTGCCTATGCCATGCTATGCCATGCTTATGTGCTGCAGTTAACCAGGCTAGTTTCATTGCTTCTGGCTGAGTGGATCAAAAAGACCCGCATTCACTGTTTTTCTTCCGTTTGCTCTCACCCTTTCATGCAGTAATCTGCGCAAAAGGCAGAATTAAAGCAGCGCTCCCCCGGAGCCAGCCTTCTCTTTTCACATCGGTAAAAGAGGAGGAATTGGGAGGACATGCTTGTTTTGGGGCAGGGGGATTGCAGGATTCACTCTAAGGTGAAAGTCCTGGTATAAACTGTCACATTTTCTGAAAGGCCACACAGAGCAAGAGAAACAGTGGCGTGTACGTGCTTCGTAATCTTAGAACCATACTTCTAAGATTACATTCAGGTTAATAGTTTAGATATATGTAAATAATAAATGTGTCAAAAGACAAATAGTACACAAACATAAATTAGTAGACAAACAGACACTGGATAATATGAAGAATTTTAGTTGTTTACTGTCCTCTAATAATTGATCTGGTTGTATTTTAGACTCTTTCCAAATGTCCTCACCTAACACCCTCTTCCAGGGGAGTTGTCAGTATGATGTAAGGTGGCGGCCATGATTGTTAATAAAGATATCAGCACTGCAGCTCCATCAGTCACCTCTGCCAGTCTGGCCTTGTCCCTCAAATAAAAACACACTCTGGCCGGGTTACATCACATCTGCTATTCCAAACTGTTGGTTTTCCAGCATAATTTATTTGTCCTTACAATGAGGAAACAATCAAGAAACACTAGTTACGCATATCAGCTCCTCAAACCCCAAACTAGTTGCTCAGTCTCCCTCAGCTCCCTTTTGGGCCTGGAGCTAAACTATAATGTAACTAAATATATAATGCTATACTTGCTACTGTAAATGCTACTTAATGTTTGATATGAAATCTAAGCGGTTAATGTAAAAGTGGAACACATTTTTAAATAACAAACACAGACCCACAAGTAATCCAGCATCGCTTCATCACACACACTTGATTTTGACTGGACTCATTTCAATATTGTATTTCAACAGTAATTTAGATACAACTATTTTGTTTTTTTTAAGTTAGGGAGGATCTGAGAGGATCATCATGATAATACCTATTTTGATAAAACCTATTTTGATAGTCCTTTTGTCCTCACCTACACCTAGCATGAACATTTTACATTTCAGTGCCAAACAATGAAATTCATATCAGATCAAGTGCCTTTGGACAAAATCTTTTCAAATTATGGCTTAAGGATATGTATCATATATATATATATATGTCATTAAGGATATATATAAATGTGTAGGAACCCCTGTGCTGCAATATAACCGTTTTCATGCTACAAATTTAGCCACTTTGAACCTGTAACGTGTATCAGCTCTGACTTACGTGCATGTGTAGTATATGATTTCTGTTAAAAGACGGTTTTTAATCCTGAATCAAGCTGGACAGAGTTATGATGAGGTGGCCCACGCCGCTCATAAAAAAGCTGTTTGTTTATGAGCTGAGAGCCTTCCTCACCCACATTATATGCCCAGGGAGAAGACCTCTCCTTTAATATAAGTGGGTGTGTGTGTGGGGCGGGGGGGTGGGGGCGGGTATATGGTTCTAAAAATCCCTGCCTTCACCCTGAGTACCTGCAATCACATGAAATTGGTGGTGCTCCTGCAGTGTTTTGCCTTGTAGCCTTAAAATAGCTTGCGTGCAGCCTTGGTGCGTTCTGCTGCAGTTGTCAGGGTGGCTAAGGCCAGCAGATGAATGCCTAGGTCCTTGAGATTATTTGATCTCTATATATAGTACGTCTGCATTGTCTTAGATGTGTAAACCTGCAGCAAGTGAATTCATACCGTCTGCCAGCAAAATACCGTGTGTGGCCTGTGAGCCGGCTCTCGTGACCACAAAAAGACAGACACACACAGGTAAAGTGTAATCTCTGCTGTGTCCTGCAATGCTCACATGATGTAAATGCATGACAGCATGCATAATTGCATTGCAACATACCCCAATAATTTTGCCATTTTGCTGGAGTTTAAAACCAGGTTGAATGATGCAGCAAAATAAAACTACCAAAGCATCAAAAATGATCACAACTGCATTTCAACACTGTACTGTAAATGTACAGTAGATGCTTCAAAATGTATTGTATTTAATAGTTTTTTCTATTTTTATTGGTAGAGGCTGATTTATAATTTTGTTTTATTTCTGTTATACTGTGAAGTGAATATTGAATCCCAGTATTTTTATAGGTTTTGTAGAAATGTACCTAAAGCACCAAGTGAATGCCTGAAAAAGAGGCAAATAAACAAAAAAGAGGAGATGAAGATGCACAAAGGCATGTACTGCATTGCATCAGAGTGACAAACGCTTCTTTCTTTCTTCTGTTTTTCTTTTTTTCAAGTTCATGACTTAGAGAGAAATCGTTGGTCCCTTCTGAGTTGGATATGGATTCGCCGGGTACCCCTGCTCTTCGATTTCTCCCGGCTTTGCAGAGTCATCCTGGCCGGCGAATCATGAAGAGACCAGCCTTTCCCAGATCGCCCGCAACGCTCAGCTGCAAATATCTCATTTTATCTCTCTGTCTTTATGTCTTTCTCACTCTCTCTCCCTTGTGTGGGCATATTGTTGAGTACTTTTCTCTCTTTATCCCCCACCCCCAACCCTAACCCCACCCCATTTTGACCTTCATGAGGAGCACACAACCTTCCCCTCAATTCCTGCTTTCTTCCATCCTTTCTCAAATGAGAGAAGAAAGGTTGAGAGGAGCACCAGAAAGGGCAGCTCCCTCAATGTTCAGAATCACGATCAGCTTTTTTTTTGTCATTCCTGCAGAGTACAAGGACGTTCACAAACTAAAGTTCACAGTGCAGACCATGCAAATGTGCCTCTTACCATAAGGGCCGGGGGCAGTATTTGATTTGATGCATGCCATATAGACTAAAAGTTCCCTCTGGCCTCTCTGTTATGGAGCATAAGTATTGATGTGTCTCATGGAAGCAGCATCAGTATTGCAACAACATTGCAGAGTGATGAGATCCTATACAAGGTGTGTCCTGCAGTGTGTGTGGGGGGGGGTTCTACAGAGTGGGTGTGGCTAAAATCACTGCACCAAGGCAAAACTTCCACTGAATAAATAAATGAATAACTAAACAAATGTATGTGTATGTGTGATAGGTCAGAGTAGCAGACACAAAGTACTGCACCTCACACGTTTCTGGTGTACATGAATCCCACTTTTATTTTCCACAGAAAAAAAATGATGTTCGTTTTTTTTTTCTGGTCTGTTTCGGTTACATTTAAAACCATTCTATGAAAAACTGTAGCACCAGAGCAGATTTTCCATTGCCCATTCTTTGATAAAAATGTCAATTTGTGCTATTTCCAGTTTTGATCAGCTTTGATTGGGGAAAGACATTTCCTTCTTGTATATATAAAAAAGACTAGCACTTCATTTTCTTTTTTCCAGTCATTTGCAAAATAAAACAGAGAAAACTGTATATCTTCTTTTTTTCTTCTTCTTCTTCTTCTTCTTTAAATCACAACAAATACATTTAAAGCAAATAAAAAAATTGGGCGGCATTTAGCATAATCCAAGCAGGGAATCAGCTTTCATGATGATTATTATATATTTATATATTTATATGTATACATATATATTATGTTTATATACAAGTATGGCACTTGATTACACAAAAAGCAAGAAAACACTTCACAAATAAAAGCAGTGGGCGCTTTGGTGTGTCATAAATTAAGGAAGTCACAGACGTTAGCGTTTGCAGCAAATTCACCAGATACTGTTTTGCAAGTCAGCTATAAAGCAATGGAATGGTTACATATGTTAAGGTCAGTGGTGCAACACAGGCAACAAAAACATGAATTACGCTGATGTATTTGAACTAGTTTGAACCATAGTCAGTAAGGATTTATATATCTATGTGTATATAAATCTGGATGGTAGATTTTTTTTTTCCTTTAACCACTGTGTATGGTGCCATTTAATTAGGTTGGTGCTGAAAATAGGTGGAAAGAAAATGTCTTAAAAACACCGTCAGGTCAGTAGCACATTTTGGATAAGGTCAGACTCTCAGGTGTTCACCTCTTAGTGCAATTTTTGCATTTACTCTCTTCAAGTACAGCAGAACAGCCCACAAAAGAGTAAATATGTGAACACGTTAACATGGTCTCCATTTAGCATCTTACAGAGTATAAACGTTACTAAAAAGTTGCATCAGTGCAATAATAAATAAGTAAACAAACGTGTAATCCACGCTTGCCATGAAGTCCTTAAAAGACCAACAAATCAAAAAAATCTGCCCACTCTTAAAGTCATGACACGAATTAGGCGTGCGGAGCTGTCCATCATGTCCATCATGGTTTTTCAATCTTTTACATGTTTTGAACCCCCCGCCCCCCCTCCTCCCCGTGTGTTACACATAAGCAGAGTCACTGGACTGAGTGCGGCCAAAATTAGGCACACTCATCCTTGGCAAGTCCTTATTTCTGATTTCATAGATGGACTTCCGCCGAGCCTGCACACCTCGCACGGCCGTTTTGATTTTCCTCCAGCCCAAATGATTGAGTTCTGCCAGGTTCAGCACCACGCAAAACCCACTGACCGCGAACATGAACACCAGGAACACTGTCTTCTCCGTGGGTCTGGAGACGTAGCACTCGACATCTTTTATGCAGGGGTAGCGATCACATTCGTACACCGACGGGACGTTGAATCCATACAAGAAATACTGACCCACCAAAAAGCCAATCTCCAGCGCGTTTCTGAAAACCACCTGGATGATGTAAAACCTGGAGATGCCCTCTTGTCGCCTCATTTTGGACTTTGTAGTTCTCATGGCCGAATTAGGGATCTCTTTGACTTCTAAGCAGTCCGGCTCAGCTTCTTTGGTGGAGTTCTCCGTGTTCTGAAGTACTCCATTAACAATGGTGTTCTTTATCTTTTTGCTCTCGTCTCGCTTCAGTGAATCTTGATCCTTATCTAGTGTCAGATAGACTGTTGAGTAGCGCCGCTCCTTCTGTTTGGCCGACTGATGCACCGAGTATGTGATAAAGCAAAGACTCGGGGTGCACACCATGATGATTTGAAAAACCCAATATCTAATGTGTGAAATGGGAAATGCCTTGTCGTAGCATGCCTGGTTGCAGCCCGGTTGTAAGGTGTTACAAACAAACATGGTCTGCTCGTCATCATAGACAGTCTCTCCAACTATTGCTACGATAAGAATCCGGAAGATGACCACCACTGTTAGTAGGATCCTAAAAAGCAAGCAAACAAACAAACAAACAATGTGAAAATAAGTGTAAATATATGTGTTTACTGATGTGTCAGTTAGGTTCAGTGGTGCGCTGCCTTGGTGGCTGAAGCGCTCAGAGTCCAATTCTGCTGTGATGATTTTAGGGAGCTGTCCAGTGCTGAACCAGGACGCTCTTGAGGATGATACGTGTGTTTCTTACCGTATCTTCTTATTACACGCTCTTATGTGTGTTTGTGTTTTGTGATTGAATGGCTGAAATGACATGTAAGCAATCGGCGTTGCTTTGATTGTACCTGTGTGAGCTTTGTTAATGGAAAGATGTGATAAATGCCGTCTCTCTCTCTCGCTTTCTCTCGCTCTCTCTCTCTCTCAATCTCTTTCTGCCACCCATGAGTGCACAACCACCGCTCCAACTCACCAACAAACATCAAATGGATAAGTGGATGAATGAATACATGAAACGACACATGAATTTTATGACTTTGCTGCGCTGTAACATGATTCTGAGAAGACAGCTGTCAGCTGAATTACTTAGCCGTCTCGGGGAAAAAAAGAGGAAATCTGGGGAACTAGACAGAAAAATCCACAACACAGACACGAAGGACTGGGAACCATGCTACAGAAGATCCTTGAGGCACAAGACAGAAACGGGGGACTGGGAACCATGCTAAAGACGATCCTGGAGGCTGCTGCGTTTCTTCGGTTTTTCTTGGTTTTTGTTGTTGATCTTACCTTCCTATCATAGTAGAGTGCTGCTGGACAGCAGCCTCCAGGAGCCTCTCTAGTATAGTCCATTCCCCCATTTCTGAGCATCCGGAGAAGACGAGGGCACAACGGCACTCTGTTCAAATCCCTCCAAAAAAGCGCTTTATTTCCCGTCCCGCTTCTCTCTCTGCCTCTTGTTATTGTCAGTCTCCAGAGCGTCCGGTTTTAGCTAAAAAATGCATCCGTCACGGGATGCTGCTGCCGTCCCCTCTTCTCTCCGTCTCTCTGAGCGCTATCTGGTTGGTTATGTGCTCAGCGCGCAGCGCCAGTGAGCGTCCTGCTGTGTGTGCCGAGCGCTCCCACGACGTTGCCACACTTTTCCTTGTCATGGGAGTCTGAAGGGCTGATTACTATAAGCCCTCCTATTTTCGATCTTCAGATCAGGTTGATGGGCTGCGCGCTGCGCCTGGATGGGAGGTTGGATTTAATGTCTTGCCAGCGTTAATCCGCCTTTAAGTAGTCTCCCCCCCCCCTCCCATGCGTCACGTACGCGCAGACAGGTCGGTGGAGCGCAGCCAGGAGTACCAGGGCTTCTGATTTTCAATATTTCAGTATTGTATGTAGCGTGCGCCATTCAGTGGACGCTGTTGCAGACAATTGTGTCCAGAGTGCTGCAGCCTAGTTCATTGAGCGTATAAATTTGAACATCGGTGGCTCCACATGGGAATCAAACTCCAAACCCTGACTACATACTCAGCTCACACGTGCACCACATATAACAAGAACAGCCTTCCGGAACAGGGCTTGTGGATGCACCGTGTCCTGGGCACAAAGGTCAAGGTGACATCCCAGTGTTTTTAAAAAAAACTTATCAACATACAGACATGTAGCTTATATGCTGCGTGTTGCATAATTTTATAAAAAACCTATTGTTCTTTGCCTCTATAAAAGGACACAATCTCCCTTTTTGGAGCGGATACCCTTGCATGCCTAGAGGTATCCCTCCCCATGTCGCAGACTGCTGGCCCGGCTGGTAGAGCTGTTGTTTTCACCTCGGGCAAAGATGATGCTCTGGATACAGTGACAGAGTGAAAGTACCATCCGAGTTGCTAATCGCTTTACAATGCAGCCTGCTTGCCTGCCTGTCTGTCTGCCTGTCTGTCTGTCTGTCTGCCTGCCTGCCTGTCTGTCTGCCTGTCTGCCTGTCTGTCTGCCTGTCTGCCTGTCTGCCTGCCTGTCTGTCTACCTGTCTGTCTGTCTGCCTGCCTGCCTGTCTGTCTGTCTGTCTGTCTGCCTGTCTGCCTGCCTGTCTGTCTGCCTGTCTGTCTGTCTGTGTGGAGGTTTAAAAATAGAAGCAAAATATGTGACCCCGCCCTCTATATTGCTCTGAGATTTTATCAATTTAGCGCGTTGCATTGTGTATGTACACTAATATCAGACTATCGACACTATTGTAAATCTTAATAATTCATGTGATTAGTATTTTAAACTAAAATGAATAACTTTCAAATCTACAGTGCATGTAGCCTTTGGCATACTCTGAAAGGTGGTCTTTTAAAATTCATGTATATTATTATTATTATTATTATTGTTGTTGTTATTATTTTTATGCTATTAATGCAGATTAAGTTTATCCATGAGGTCTAGGTAGTATGAGCTTTGTCCAACCTGGGAAACCGGGATTACCGATCACGTGACAGCGGTGTTTTCACTCAATGAAACTTTGTGAGGTTAATTTCTCATGAGGTGGCTTATCCTCTCCGCTCACTGTAATCTTTTCTAATTCAAATCTTTAATAACCTTTAGTCACCTCCACCACGTGATGAAAGGACAGAGCCTCGCTGCTTTAGAGAGAGAGAGAGAGAGAGAGAGAGAGAGAGAGAGATCCTAAACCAGATCCTAGAAACAGCTCACCTTGATTGAGCTTGTGTTATTTCAGTGATTTGAACTGCAAAGAAAGAAAGAAAGGAAGAGGCGTGTGTTGCAGGTCCCGGTTCTTGTTTATTTATAAACCTGTACATACCCACATATAAATTGCACTTGAGTGTAAACAGATAATTTGACGACAACACATGAATATCTGCTTTTTGAGCACAGAAGAAAGGAGGTAACAGAGGGGGGTGGGGGGGGGTGGGGAGGGGGGTTGAGTGAGGAAAGGGGTGCAGTCTGGCGCTTAGAAACACTTCCTGTGGATGATGGAGGGTCCAGCCTCATCGTACTCCTGCTTGCTGATCCACATCTGCTGGAAGGTGGACAGAGAAGCGAGGATGGAGCCGCCGAGCCATACTGAGTACTTCCTCTCAGGGGGGGCGATGATCTAAACACAGGTTGCATTAGTTTATTTTTTGTCTCCATCTTCCAAAAAAAAAATGTTGCCAACAAAGTTACCTTAATCTTCATGTAGCTGGGGGCCATAGCTGTGATCTCCTTCTGCATGCGGTCAGCGATGCCAGGGCACATGGTGGTGCCGCCGGACATCACGTTGTTGGCGTACAGGTGCTTCCGGATGTCGACGTCGCACTTCATGATGCTGTTGTAAGTGTTTTCGTGAATGCCAGTAGATTCCATGCCTGTGCAAACACAGCGGCCAAGTTAGCGAGTTTTAAATTACTTGGTCAATACCCACAGTTAAGTGGCTGTATAAAGCTTTTACGGGACAGTGTTGCTGCAACTAAAGTCGCCTTTACGCACCAGTGAACGAGGGCTGGAAGAGGGTCTCCGGGCAGCGGAAACGCTCGTTGCCGATGGTGATGACCTGACCGTCTGGCAACTCGTAGCTCTTCTCCAGGGAGGAGGAGGAGGAGGAGGAGGAGGCGGCGGTGGCCAGCTCATTCTCAAAGTCCAGAGCCACGTAGCACAGCTTCTCCTTGATGTCACGCACGATCTCTCGCTCAGCTGGAGTGATCAGATTTGGATGTTGTGAAGTCAATCAAATATGCTTCATCTAACATGTCAAACAATATTTACTATATGAAACGTTTTCCCCTGATTTACAGTGTATTCCCATTTAAGTGTACAGTACACTTTCCAATTTTTATCAATTTGGTCGTACAAAAGGATGATTGGATGATTGAAAAATGTTTCGAAATATAATATAGTGTTTTATAGCCAATCTAAGTTTGTCAGAAGTCTGGATTCAATAGTCTACACTCACCGGTTGTGACAAAAGTGTATCCACGCTCAGTCAGGATCTTCATGAGGTAATCTGTGAGGTCACAACCGGCCAAATCCGCACGCACGATAGCGTGAGAAAGAGCGTAACCCTCATAGACGGGCACGTTGTGGGTCACACCGTCACCAGAGTCCAGGACGATACCTAGGGGAAATAATAAAATCGTGAACATTTACTTCATTCACTCATTCACTGAACAACAGTCTCACATACACCTGCGGATTCTGTCATACCTGTGGTACGCCCAGAAGCGTACAGGGACAGCACGGCCTGGATGGCGACGTACGTTGCAGGGACATTGAACGTCTCAAACATGATCTGGGCCATCTTCTCTCTGTTGGCTTTTGAGTTGAGGGGGGCCTCTGTCAGCAGGGTGGGGTGCTCCTCGGAGGCCACGCGCAGCTCGTTGTACAAGGTGTGGTGCCAGATCTTCTCCATGTCGTCCCAGTTGGTGATGATGCCGTGCTCAATGGGGCACTTCAGGGTCAGGATGCCTCTTTTGCTCTGGGCCTCGTCGCCGACGTAGGAGTCATTCTGGCCCGTGCCAACCATGACGCCCTGATAACATACAAGGACCAGGAATCAGTGGCGTGGTGGGAAAACTACAGTTGACTATCATCAGAGAGCATCATAACTACAATGATGGGAAAAACACGAATTTGGTCTTCTGCGTAATAGTTCCATGTAATAAGAAGCTCAGATGCGTAATTCTGGTGCGCAATTACGCGCGGTGGATCTTGCTCTCACCCCATGCCACACATTGTGCTATGTGATGTAAACAACTGAAAGCGACACTCGCTCATGATAGTAGGCACGTGGAGTTTATGAATAGCTTGATTTACCTGGTGACGGGGACGACCAACGATGGAAGGGAAGACGGCGCGAGGTGCGTCATCTCCGGCGAACCCAACCTTCACCAGGCCGGAACCGGTATCACACACCAGGGCCGAGGTCTCTCCGTCGTCGCACATGGTGTCAGCTCTGCAACACACGAGCGCGCGCACAGGCACGCACGCAATGGCATTGTTAGGTCCAGTAAGGAAATTCCCTGTTTGTTTTTGTTGGGTGATTGAGGATTTTGCCTTCTTTTTAACACACACACACACACACACACACACACACACACACACACAACAAACAACCTAAAGGTGGTTGATAATGGCTTGTGGTGAATTTTGCACCATTTGCTATATAGAATAGGGTTAGTATTTCAGATTTGTCACTGTAATATTATCATTATAGCACACATACTCCACATAGTCCACAATGAGCAAAAGAAAAGGAAATGGAAAAACAGGCTAATGTGGTGAGATGAACCTCTGCTCCAGTTAGATGATAACATGGTTAGTCAAAGGTGGAAGCATGGATGAAAATCACTGTCATTCATGTTATAATCCTGTATCCATCCTCTTGTGATAAATCCACTGTTCGGCTGTAAATAGTCCTGCTTTGGTCAGCCTGTGTACTCACCAGATCAGCGCCAGGCGCTGGATCTTCAGTGTGTAAAACAAGGGTGCCGAAATGTCAAATCGGGCCAATTTATACCCTGACAAGTGTCAGTGAGACGGGCGTGCAGTGCTACACCTTCTCCATATTTGGTAGCCCATCCCATTGCACCATTGACAACAGCCACTCCATGGATGTCATGACAAGGAAAGGGAAGTCCCGTGCAGACGTCTGTGCCTGCCGCCTGCGTACAGAGGGCAGTGTATAATATTCTTAGTATATAAGTGTTTTAAGGAAGGAAAACTTAATAAAATGTCCAGTTGAACGTTATAATTAGTCACTTCAGTCTTAAGGACCCTCTGGGTTCAAAAACATCCTTGCATTGTTGTTTTAAACCCAAGCCACATCTACTGTATCTGAATATCCAAACAAGACTGTGATGACTTTTCAGAATAATAAATGTTCGCAGCTTTATTCTTATTCAAATTAATAAGTTGTTTTATTTGTTTTGTGTCCGTACGTTTGGGAAGGTCTCCTACATCAATTTAGACTGGCAGGACACATGTAGCATTATTGTACCAAATGCAACGACCACACAGCTGGTGTCAGCAACTATTTCCCTCTTTTTGAAGTTCCAATCCCCACATTTTAGATTTGTCTGAACAAAGACGGGGAGCCACTCTTTCAGACCAAACATTCCCATTTTAGCACAGTGTATACACCTACATAAGCAACAGCATGCTGCTGGACTCACCATGAGGCAAATAATATATATATTTTGACAGATATGTTCATAGATTGAATTTGCATAAAATCAATGAAATTCCATAATTATAATGAGCTGCTTGGAAGTTATTGATGTGCTAGCCATGCAGCACACTGTGTCCACATATGGAAAACTATTAAAATTCATGTTTTAGTCATGCTCTCTTGGTTTTGCATTTATTTATTTTTTAAAAAAAACATTTCAGTGCCTGCTGCAGAAAAATTTAAACTAGAACACTCAATATGCTGTTTGAAACAGGAAGACACATTTCAGCCTATGTATAATATCAAAGGTTATTGGAGTGCACATTTACAATTTATTCTACTTGGCATATTTCTCTTCCTCTTTCTGAGACCATACTGGTACCCAAACACCAACCGCTGATCTAGTAATTACCTTTTTATGTAATAAAAGGTAATATATTCCTCCACGCAAGAAACCTTTGCAGATAAATCAGGACCAATGTTGACAATATTTGTTGTTTGCGACATCAAAGCAATGAGGAAAAAAGGAACATCTCATGTTGTGACATATGCCATATTCTTTCTTTATTCCTCCACTAAAGGAACAACAAGACATGAAATGACATTGCCGGTTTACTTGAAACAGACAGGGAGCGAGCTCTGAAGGCTGTAAAATAACATTGGCTAAGAGCAGTGGATGGTCCCACCACAAGGAGGACAAGACAAAAGGGCACAGCAAGCCATGAATCATATGCTGCTGTCACCCGACCCCGAGCCATAACCCTTCACTGTGTGACTCTTTGTTTTGGTCTTATGTAATGAATGGTAGGCTGTGGTCCGCTTTAAGCATCCTTTTGCCCCAGTATTCAAATAATGTTAATATTTTATGACCATAGCTTAGTTAAGTTTATCTATGGAGAGCAGCGCTGTTAAGATCAAAGGGAAAGGTTGACAACTACTTTCATCATAGGTTTGCCCTTGTGACAATATATTAAATTGTTATAAAATGTCATCCTCATAGGGCGTTCAGGTACAAGCACTGTTAGGCCAAGGGTTCAGGACATATATACCTTTATAATGGTATTGTTAAACTGTAAAATATTTGTAGTGTTTGTTCTCCGAGCACCTACGAGTGTGAAAGGCTCATGCCAGTTCCTGGATTAGACACAGAGACACTTGGAGGCGGCTCAAATAGTCCTGTAGTGTGACTTTTCACTTTAGCTGTTACTACTGAGATTAAATCACTGTGGCACGATCGTTCTTCTCCTACTCACGACCCTTCAGGAGATCAGCCTCATTACTCAGCAGTAGAGATGAAATAATAAGGACAAAACTGTCCAGAACAAAAACCATATTGATTTTCTATGAGAATTTCGCATCATAAACAGAGTACAAACCTTTTTTAAAGAACCCTGAGGGGAAGTCATTTGCCTGATGCAGGCAAGGTTTTGTACCTAAATCAATAATGTGCACATATATAGGAATGTCCCCATGCTGGATTGTAGCATTTGAGCCGTTCATCATAAACTCGGTCAATACAAATGGTCTGAAAGCACTTTGTGCTTTCCAACATGGCGCATTTATCTGTGCTGAGCGTCAGGGGCCATTTAAAGGTCACCGCAGAAAGAAGACATGAAACATATTGCTTAGTGAAAATTGGGTGTCCTCGTTTCTGGCCTGTGCACCGAATACTGAGTGACAAGCTGTTGGCTTATGTTAAAGTCTTCTGCTGGGTACCTCAAAGGAGCACAGAGCTGGGATCACTGTCAGTAAGGCTGCAGTAATACCCCAAAAATTTGCTCTTTCGTTATCGCTGATACTTTGGACAGAATGTATCTTAAGTAGTATGTCCCTAAAATTTACAGTTTTTAAGTTTTGTATAATTATCTGTTACATAACAGGCTCACAGGCTACACTAAAAAGACGCTTGAAAAATAAGGTCTGATTTTGGAAAAGAGACTTATAGATTCATGAACTGGTGCAGGTCAAAATAAAAGTTTATGTATATTTTCTAACTCCAACATGATGAAATGAATTACTACAAAATGCAGCAGCATCCACATGCAAGTATACCAAATGGTAAAGTAAATATATCACAGATATTATGAATTAATTACAGCATTTTTCTCAAACTAATTAGTTACAAATTAGGGCTGGAACTGACAGTTATTTTTATTATTGATCATTCTATTGATTATTCTTTATTTTTATTTCGTGTTTAGTCTATAAAATATCAGAAAATAGTAAAAAGTGCCCATCACATTTATTTCTTAATAAATTATGTAAACGATTAATCTAATATCATTTTTTCTGATTAATTTGACTAATCAATTAATGGACAATTTGTTTCAACTTTAAAACAAATACTGACATGCATTATATTTATAAGTCTTTGCCAAGAATGCAGTGCATATGTGTATTTGTGGCCTTGCAGTTATTTGCATACAGTTAATGAATGGTCACATCAAGTTTATTTGTATCACCACTTAATCACAATCAGTCTCCCAATGACCACATCCAAAACGACCACATCACATTATCAAACATAACTGAAACCTTCTCTGTTGTCCATCCTCAATTCTCCAAACCTTAGTGAGAGCAAAAAAAACTGGAGATGTGTCCCACTTTAAGGCCTGGCAAACTGACATTTCCTCACATAGCCATTTAACAGTGTACCCACTTCAACCTTGCGTGTTTGTGTGTGCATGTGTGCACGTTTGTGTATGAAAGGGTGAAATTACAGAGCAGTATGTGGTTAATTGAATGGGGAGGCCTATACTTATGTCCTCTCTCTGCCTTCCAGGTCTCCTTGCAGCCAGTAGGAGCAGGCTTTTTCCATAACCAGTCTCAGACCCAAATAAAAAATTCACCAGCTTCACTCTTGTAGCCTCTCAGTAAAGCACTGTCAGCTTGGCTTCTAGGCCTGTCGCCCACTGTATCCGCTGCCAAGACTTCTGGGAGGAAAAAACAAAGTTGAATTAAAATCTGATTTTTTTTTTTTTTGGCATGTGGCTTCTGTCCTCAGGATGTTTGGGAGCAGAACTGGGCAGACAAAAAAGCAATGTAACTAGGTCTCATATGACACTCACATAAATATTGCAATACACATTTGGGCTTTGACCAC
The DNA here is from genome assembly GCA_038419695.1 of Scomberomorus guttatus. NCBI lineage: Eukaryota > Metazoa > Chordata > Actinopteri > Scombriformes > Scombridae > Scomberomorus > Scomberomorus guttatus. Next base: position 11,892,085 of record CM076455.1, read on the forward strand.
TTCATTTTTAGAGAAAGAATTTGTCTCAGATTACAACCCACATTTAAAAGAGTGAGTGAGGTTTTTGTCGCTGTGCGCATCAGTCAACAGTGAAAGGTAGAAAAATGAGGTTAAAAAGCGCTTTGGATTCAAAATGAAATATTCATGAATCAAATTTGAATAAGCTACAAAATAGACAGCTACCCAGATTTGTAGGTAGGCTGCTCAGCAAGAGTATTTTGGTAAGTCTTTATAGGGATCCCAAAGTATTGAGTCCTGAGCTATTTTGGTGGTAGCTGAGGGTGGATGGTTCCAGTCAAAACTGATAGGAAAGCTTCTGAGTACCCAGATACCTTGCCCAGAAGAGCTAAATATGCTTTTGCTCTCTGATAATCTTGCATATATTCAGAGTGTTTAATTGAGCTTTCACAGCAGTAGCATATGAGTAATTCAAACATGTTGCTTTTACAGAAATATGTATCCAACCTGTCTGCTCCAGGGATGCTGTAATTAACCTAAATCTGCTGCGTCCTCCAAAAAGAATTTTTGCCTTGGGGATCAGTAAAGTGTCGCTTAAAGAATTGCATTTTTGCCCCTAAGAAATAAATTAGTTGTGCCAATCGTTTGCTGCTCTTTTGCATCTCCGTATGACCCCTGTCCTCCTCTAGGATTTCTTTTGATCTGTAATTCTGTTTCATGTGTTACCTCCAGCTTCAAAAGTATAAGATAAAAGTAGCAAAGGTGCTTCAGTTGGCCTTTTCAGCTGGAGGGGGCTTTGCTGTGAACTTACCATGAAGTTCAGTGAGTGAACTTTGGCCAGTAGTTTGAAAGATTGAAAAGTAATCTGAAAGACTGCAGACTGATTTCACATTGATAGAGTTTAACTTATAGACAAACATCGCTGTTACACATTATTTCAGTGTTGAGTAGTCCCCCAATTCAATGAGGTTAAACTGGACTACTCCGCTTGACTTCTGGCACCATATTGGCCCCTGACTTTAAGTTTATTATTCTTGCAACTGCACCAGTTACTGCAAGCTAAAAAAAAAAAAAAAAGCAAAAAAAAAAAAAAAAAAGCAACAACAAATGAGGCAGACAAACAACAGCAGAAAATAAAACCTTTCATGACAACATATTTTTTTCATAAAAGGATCAGCTGCTGAGAGCAGCAACATTACCGCTGGCCCCCAAAGCTCAATGCTCTACTCAAGCAAACCGAACTGACCCCAACAGCAGCAATGCAGTGAAAGGTGACTTAAGGTCAGTAAATTAGTATGTGCCAGATGAAAATGGTAATTTACCATGATATTCCTCTAAAATGTTTGGTCAAGCACAAGCGTTCCCTCCCCTATTTGTCATGATAGCTCAGGGCACACTGGGTTGAGTCATGGGGGTTGAAACTAAGAACTGGCCCTAAAGAAATAGAATTAAACATAACCTAATGTCCCTCTGAGATACTGGATGGTATAAAAGCATGGACCAAATTTGACTTAAGGTCAGAGTTAAAGTTTCATGGCAGACAAGAAAAAAATAGCATGGAGGACATAAGAACACGCAACAGTGTAATTTAGCAATAGCACATAAATAATGAAAACAAAGAATAAAATAAATATTACATTTATACATTTAACATGTAATTATTAGAATTAAGAATAGTTTGACATTTTGGAATATGTGCTTTTTCGCTTTCTTGCCAGGCGATGGCTAGCTTAGCTTAGCATAAAGACTGGAAAAAAAAGGGGGGAAACAGACAAAAACTGTCTACCAGCACCTCTGAAGCTCTGTAATGTTATCTTTACACTTTGGTTTTTGTACAGATAAAAACATATGACTGATATGAGTTTTAAAGGTGCTGGTTTTTAACCTCTAACAGAGCTAGGCTAGCTGTTTCCCCCTGCCTCCAGTCTTTTTGCTAAGCTAAGCAAACCGCCTGTTGGCTCTAGTTTCATATTTATTCATTATTTATTTATTTATTTATTCCTTGATTTAATTAACACAAATACACTACTAGTATTGAAGAGACAAACCCCAAATATAAGAAATAGTCTGCAAACTAGTCAACAGTTTTGAAGCAACGGGAAATAAAAAAGTGGCTTAACAATAGCACAGAAAAGGAAGAAAATATAAAAAGTATTTTAGCCTTTGGAGTTTGTGTTGATAATATCATCACATCACCTTTTCAGCACTCTATGCTAAGTATAATTCATCTGACATTGTTCAGATAATAATGTGCCTTCTGAGTTCTTACAGCCTGCTACTGTGCAGTGAACTAGCTCTTGTCTTTATGCATTAACAATAGCATGAATTTGAAACTGTTGCAAGAAAAATAACGAAAGAGGCACATTATCCAATATATAAGATAAAATACTGTATCTCAGATTAATTATACTTAGTAGATAGACCCAGTTCCCCCTTCACATTCAAAGTTCTTCACTGAGAACTCTTCACCCTTTCTTCTGGGAGTTGGCTTTCAATATTCAATAACTGACTCAGGCATGAACCCACAACGTCAAATCTTCAGTGCTGCCATCCAGCACTTTGAGCCACTGGGTCATACTTCTTCAGAGCATTTTTTTTTTGTCAGGGCGTTTCAATCTCTACTTTAGATGTTTGCTTTCAGATGTTCCAGAGTAGAAAATGGGGGCCCTAAATCTTGAATCCAGAACCTCCAAATGTTCATAACAAGTTTATAGCCAAATAGTCTCAAACGAAGTTACAGGACATTCATTATCAGTAACACTGAATGAAAAATAAGTAGCTTTGAAGATCTTTGAACCACTGGGTCACACCATGTTTTAAGTTTGTCAGTTTCTGCAAGAGATGATGGCATTCCATATTTTTTTTAGCAGCTGTCTAGCACTTTCAGCCACTAAGTCATATTCCTTTCACACTTATTTTCTGAGTGCTTTTCAATCTTTTGCTGACTGCTGAAAGAGGCTCTTAGTAAGTTTGTGTAACTATTTATCTTAGTATAGTCAATTTGTTTCTGAGCTTTTCGACAAAATGAATAATCTCAAAAAATCATAGTGAAATTTTGCCTCTAAGTGATTGAAACCCTGATGTTGCTCGTCTGAAAACATCTTGTTTCCTTTACGCAGTTGTTTCTGTACATGTACTCCAAGGGCCTTAAAAACATAGAATCTGCTGAGTTCTGACTAGATATTGATCATATAAATTCACTAAGCCAACTAACAGCATGTAGAAGGAAATCTCTGGATTGTTTACCCTGATTTTGAGTCTTTCCTGTGTGCTTAGAGATGGATTTTAGGAGAGAGGTGTAATAGCTTAAGAACCTTAACCAAAACAGTGATTCTAAACAAACTTCTCATAGGTCCTGGTAATTGTCCGTGTGTCTATGTGGGTTTCATTCCACAGTCTAAAGATATGCAGTTTTGTTCAGCTCCACTGCTCCCATCAACCTTGTTTCCAGCTGTTTTCTGAGAAAAATCTCTGATAAACCCACTGTACGCTACCTGCCCAGCACCAGATGGCAGACAGACAGTTAGCGACTAGCTAGTGAACGTAGCAGAGCTTTTAGCAGATAAAGAGGAGATCAAAACAGAGCTAAAAGGAGAGAGAATATTGGACTTTGTCAGGTGGTCAGAAATATGACTCAAATGAATGCTTATGTTTTTCCGTGTCTGTTGAATGTTTAAAACTGATTCTAACTTATTTGCCACTTTGACAACTTTATAAGGTCATAATATGTGGCAGTGTTGTGTTGCTGACCCCTGGTGGCCCAAAAGATGAATTAATGCTGCTTTAAGTTGTGAATGTGTTCATATAAGCGATTGTGTATCCAGTGACATTTAGGCTGAGATGACCTGGCATCTCATTTCATATAAGCTCTAACCCCCTGCACCCCTAAATAAGAAAAACAAGGTAAACAAAATGCTTGCAGGAAACTAGAAAACTGTTCTTATCTCCACTGCCCTATATCTCTCTGTACTTACCTTCACCTTAAAATTTCTCAACATGGATTTTCTATAAAATGCTGTATACAATAATTCAGTCAACAAACACAGAGGGCAAGTTCAAAGCAGTTTTAATCGCATTATAAGTTTCCATACAGTCACTTACAAGTCTAAGCATTGCCATTGTTAAATTGCCATTTTCAGTCTTATCTTCTCCATGCAGTGTCATCGTGAATTAAACAGCAAACACAGACCATGAGCACAAAGCCTATTTCCTTCCTGACAAACCCATACAAATTTGAAATCCATGGTTAATTACATGTTAACAGAACTAGTGGAATCCATTTCCCAGACCTTGCGGACCTTTTTTGTTACATAAGTTGCTGAAAAGTTTCAAACAGTATTGAGTGCCAATCATCTCAGGATGTCTTCACATAAAACAAACAGTTTTTTTTTTCTTAAAAGTGAAGGCTTTTCTCTGTAGAAAAGCAACAATCCTGTGTTCGGTCCCAGTGTTGTCCGGTCCTGCTCACTCTGGGTGGATCTCAACACAAAGGCTTGGCGTGCCTCATATTCTGGGCGCAGGTTCGGCCCAGGTTGGCCCCCTCTAAGAGTAGATCGGACAGTCGGTCTAGGCCCAGACAGGTGGTGAGGGGGCTGATGAGACCATAGAGACCCCCTAAGGTGATGCCGAGGGGCCAGCCAATGCAGAGAAGAATCACCAGCCAGACGATGCACCAAAAACACGACCCGCAACTGGCCATCCTAGACTAGGAGAAAGAGAGAGGAAGTTTAGAGTGGCTGCTTCTTTACTCAAAGTGAACATAGGCATGCTTTGCAGAGCCAGATGTGTCTGCTTGAGTTCAGCAGACATACAACTAATACTGAAAATTAATTTGAGTGTGGTTGAAGAGCATTTTTTGATTGTACACAGCTACTACAATAGCATCAGAGTGTTCCCGTGAGTGGCTGTGGCTCTTCAGTGGTGATGGGAGATTATCAGATTGCAATGTGCCCTGTTGATGATCTGGATGCACTTGTCAGGATTAGGCAGTGGCCTTGACAAAGCATGATAAGCTGGCAAACCCAAGCAATAACCACCATGTCTGTGTGCCTGTTGAGGTCAATACAGCATTGAAGACCGGCACTGGCACATTAGTCACCCGCTAATAGCAGATCAGCACAGATCATGCATAACTTTGGTAATGAGCATTACTTTATCTGTCAGCGCCGATAACAAACAGCGGCCAGGAGTATGATGTGCTGCTATTTTAAGCTATAAAAATGCCTATTGTATTATCAGTGATGAAAAACTGCTAATTGGAATGCTGTGCGATGTGTGAATCCTGCCTACCTGGGGATTTATGCAAAGAATAGTGGCAAACATGCTGTATGTGAAGACTTTGCTACAGTAAAATTTTATTTTTCCCAAAGACAGACTAAGAGATAGGACTTTTAGACTGTAGCCTAAAAAAAATGTGTTAAAATCCACCAGAAAAATCTGCCCTGAGGCCCAGCCTTGCAGTTGAGATTGTACAACTGATGGTTTTGTGAGTGTGAAAGTGTTGTGTGCTGTCAGACTGATTCCCTGAGCCTGTTTTAAGCTGTAAGACACAATGGTCAGATCCTTCTGCCCTCCAGGCACTACTGTCTTGACTCTAAATAATGTGTAATTTCCTGTTGTGACATTACTGTCACGTAGGGTTGGGAAATAAATTGCACATTCAACACGAGTGTGTCCCATGGTGGATCCCGTGCTTTTGGGGAACGCCCTCGCATAAAAAGAGAGAGAGAGAGAGAGAGAAACAAACAAAAAAAACCATCAGCTGCTAAACCACAATAAGTGCAATTTAGAAATAACTCTGACTTCTGTTGTAAACTTTACATCAAACACTCTACTTCCCTTATTTTCTTCCTCATGCACCGAGGAACAATATAGAGGCAATTTAGAATTTAAACAATGCATTACATTGTTCCTCTAAATTACCCAAATTCAACTTTATAAAAATGCCTCCTTCTTAGATTTGAAAATATATAAAAACAATTCACAAGTCAGCCTACAGAGAACCGTAATATACCGACTGTGCTCACAAACAACTTCGCATTAACAGCCTCACTGCATGCTGTTAGTCTTGGTGGCATTGTCAGCCCATAGCAATGGTTAGAAGTGAGCGCTTTGCAAAAGTAGCTATTAACCTAATGTATACCTGTCGCGTGAGTATAAAAGACATGTTCACCTTCAGCAGAGAAAGGTCCTGGAGTAAGAGCGCTTGTTCTCCTTCTTGCTTGCAGCAATTGTTTTCAGTCGCCTAGATCCTGTTCGGAGACCTTTAGAAATGTCATGTGTGAGCAGTAGCCACTTCCCACCAGTTAGCTCTAATTTACTACAACAAGGAACCACAGGCCAGCTGGTAGAAAACACAAAGTTGGTGGCTGCAAGGCTTAACCGAAGGAGGATATTACACAATGCAGACATTCATGTGACTCAAGAAAAAGTAGGCCATATACTGTATATGACAGAACATCATGCATGTTTGTGTCATGGCTATATACAATTCAATTGTGGTAATGCCCATTCATACAGCATAAATTATGAAACATTTCAGCATCATACAGTATATTCGCCATATATAGTCTTGTGGGCTCTGTGCCAAAACTTTTGTAATTCATGGATGCAACCTCAGCCGACTGAGATAATCTCTCTTATCTAACCTCGCTTTCTAATCCTTTCTTCAGCTGACAGAAAAGCATAGCCTACTACTCCAAACACTCATGTGAACCATGTCAACCCAAAGTGCCCTGCTTTCAGAGGAGAGAAAAACAGACATTACATGGCTCCACACATGACTGGATGCAGAAAATGTGTCTCTCCACCTCCATCGACACATGGTTCTCCATCGGGTCCTTAGTCTGGCCCAGGCTCCAGCAGCTGTGCAGCTGACCTGTTCTCTCAGCCTGCCTGAGGTATGATGTAACAACCAACCTCTGGTGCATAATCAATGTATTTCCAGTCTGTTTTTTGCCCTCAGGGCTGTGGACTGCGTTAACCTCTTCATAATGTAAACAATGATGGTGTCGACACAAAAATCACACCTCAAATTATTTGCTCAAATTCAGTGGTCACGTCTCAACACTGATCTTGTAGATAAAAACTATTCTGCAGATCACTGCGCTGTTAGTCCTCCACACAAAATTATGAATGGCAGAGGATTTAAGGCTTGCTGGTTGAGTGACTATGTACATCCAGAGGGCAATTCGAATCCCCCCCCCCCCTCATGCACACTGGCCCTTGGGTAAAGTGACTGACCTACAAATGCAGCTTAGTCGCAGCTTGTGTAGCTGGTATAGGCTGAGCCAATCACATTTCAGTTGTGCTTAAAGCAGAGGAGGGAAGCAGATGAATGGATGGAAGTATCATGACAGACAGATTTTAACAAGGCTTAAACATGTTGACTATACACTGTATTTGTCTGTCAGAGTGTGTGTGTGACAGAGATATAGATTAGAGCCTCTTAAAGAGTATTATAAGCTGTAGTAGATGCACATCTACAGTATAGTAGTAAATCATGTCACAGACAATGAAGGATTTCCATTTTTTTTTAATAAAAAGTACTGATGGTTACAAAATTGAATGTTTGAGAAAAAAATCAGGATCTCCTGTGTCATTATAGCTTCAGTAGAAAATAAATCCAGAAACACTGACTCCACATTAATCTTTTCTTAAGGGACAATCCTCTTGGTCCCCTCAGAGGCCTTTATTTAGACAGTACTCCCATATGAGGATGCTCTATGGCTCTTGCTCCTCTCCACTGTCCTCCCCGTCACTGTCGCTGTCTCTGCCGGGATGCTCTGGCATCTTAGCATGAGCCACAGTATCTTGATTTCCGTCCGCCTCTCTGGTGTCCCCCGATGTTGGCTCTGAGTTTGCCTCTCCTTCTGGGGTTTCCTGCTCCATGGGGGTCTCTTCCTGCAGTTCCACAGAGCTAGCTGCTGTTTTCTCCACTGCAGCATCTGTCTTGGTTTGTTGCGGAGGCAGAGCCAGTTTCTGCTGTTGCTGCTAAGAAGCCAAGGGAAAGGAAAATATTCAAAATGTGGAAGAAGAATATTTCCACCTTTATAGTACAAAATATCAAGTCTGAGTTTATTATACTGGAACATATTATGTGTTGAGATATAGATCAGAGGATCAGAGAAAAGTAGTCTCTCTTCCTTCTTACTCCTTTTTACTTTTTTCTCCCTCTATTATTATTATATATATTATTATAATCCTCCTTTTCAGTCAACACTAGACAATATGTAACACTAAATGGGACAGTTAAAACATCATTTGAGCTCCACTATTAAAATTCTTGGCTTGTGGCCTGTTAATTCTCCACATGCACAATAATTATTTTACATCTGACCCATTTACTGTGCTGCATTAAAATTTAAAGGTTAAAAATACCAAAAATAGCAACCGCGGAGAAAGGTTGACTGTTTGTGACGCTGCTTAACGTAACAACTTTATGAAAGCTAAGGACGGTGTGTGTTAGTATACGTAAAATAATAAGAGTACCAGTTTTAAATAACCTGAGGTGTATCATAGATAAGAAGTTGATATTACTGTGAGACAGCAATAATATCTGCACTAATAGTTGCTTTGAATAATCAGTTAAATACAGTAGTATATCTCCTTTTTGACACTAGTCATTATTGTTTGTATTAAAGGTTTTACCTGTCTGTACTTCATGGAGGTCTGGATCATGTGCATGTACATATTATACACCAGGTTGGCCATCTCTGGCATGTTCTTAACAATCTGGTCTGGCTGTCCAGAAGCATCTCTCTGAAGGAAAAGAAACCAAAGATAACAGTTAGAGAAAGATTGTTTGGAATCCAGGATGTGATGTGATAAGAATGATAATGAAGAATTATATCCGTCTTGTTTGGGGCACCTCCTGGTAAACTATTGATCGGAGGCAAAATGTTCAGGGAAATTACAATTCACCTTCCCACCGCTACCTGCCTGTTATCTGAAAGCAAATTTTTCACTTACTGCCTCCAGTGATCACTGCTCACGCACATTCAAACACTGGACTAAAAAGGAGTCGAGAATGCAGAGTCTGTAATTTGACATATTTAGTATGCAGACAGAGTCTTACTGCATAAACTGAGGAATGAGGTGAGCAGAATATTCATTCTGCTGGGCTGTTGCCTCCTAAATGAAGGGGTGATGCTCACAGGGGTCCTTTGGGCATCATGTCAAAGTGAATGCACTGATAGTCTCAGTATAGTAAAACTTAACTGTGCGTGGTTTTATTGCTGTCAAACTATCAGTAAAAATATTAGCGCTTTAATGTGCTTCCCAATGAGTAACTGTGATTAGACATTGTGTTTTATCGTCTGTCCAATACTCTCCAGTAGTGCTGTAAATATGTATATATTCATATGAAGCGTTAAGTAGCAGTGTTATCCTATATTTTTTATAACTGCTTCTGAATCAGCACCGTTAAGTTGCCTATGACAGTTCTGTCAAGTGTTGCCAGACAAAATCTGACTTTTAATCTGCATCTGCGTGTAAGCAGCAGGGGTTTACTGACTCCAGATAGAGCGCTTAAGCAGGGGCCGCATGTGTGTGCCCAAAAGAGCTGTCCCCCATGGGAATGAACACTCTAGAGTCAGTGGAAGTGTCAGAGGCTATGGGGTATTTTAGACACCCCCGTTGCCACACACGCCAGTCAGCGAGGCACAGTGACCAGACAACAGTCGTCTCATGCTGGCCTGGCGGGACTTGGGAGAGTGGTTTTGCCTTCTGACCTTCGGGGGTTAATTATAGCCGGGCCTGTGCTGTGTGTTTTCCCATGCTTGCAGATGGACCCTGCAGAATGCTGTTAACAGAACAGTGCCTATGGGTAAAGCTGCAGTAAGACTTGGGACCAGTGAGGACCAAGGGGAATGAAGACTCCATTCAGAATATAGAGGCAGGATAGTCAGGGGGGATGTGGCATCAATGAGGTGAAGAGTTGTAGGATGGTGCAACAGTGTTGGAAATGGGCACTGGTGTGGGGGGAAATAAGCTCCGTTCTTATCAGTAAATCTGGAGCTTGAGTGCTTCATTATCAGCCAAATTTAATGGAGTAGAAGATTATTGTGCTTCAAGAAGCAGGCGTTTGCACGTGTGTGTGTGTGTGTGTACGTACAGGCTGTTCCTGGCTGTAGTACTCGTGTGGTCGGATGTGCAGCTGCAGTGGTCTGGCAGTGAGCTGGTTGAAGGCAGGAGTCAACTCAAAGCAGTTCTGGAACAGCGAAACCCGGGCAAAGATGTACAGACCCAGTCTGGCTCTTGACATGGCTACCACCAGACGCCTCACATCCCTGTGGAGTAAAAAAAAAAAAAAAAGGGGGGGAAAAGTTATAAAATTGGTTTGAAACGAGGGATAAAATAAAAAAAGAAATGGCGGGGGAGGAAAGTGTGAAATTGTAAGAGGAGAAGAAATCATGTGCACGGGCAAAAACACAAGTAAATGGATCAAAGTGAAAGGATCAAGATTGTAAAGAAAGACAACAAGGAGGAGTGTAGGAGGAGAGAGGTTTAGTGAAGGATAAGCAGCAGAAGGTGAGGGGGACAAATATAGAAGCTAAGAGAGAAATAAAGGAATGAAAGGCAAAGGGCAGGGATAAACATGGCAGACAACGAGAGGGAGAGGTGGGAGAGTACAGGAGAGGGCAGATGGGTTACTTTTTCTTGCCATCCAGTAGAATTAAGGGATTAGAGACAGAGGAGTCATTTCCCTGAGAATGGAGGAATCCTGCTCAGCTTGCTGTAATTGCCAAAGTGGTTGTTAACCTGCCCCACTGAGGAGGAATTTTGCTGAAAGCCTATATACCAAAGTTAAACAGTGAAACACATGATAACAATATGTTGTGTATGAAACACTATTCTCACACTATTAAAGTTGTATACAATATGTTGGAAGATTCTTGGGACAGCTCCAAAAAGCCATAAATATGTGCTCTTTAACAAATGGAACCAATAAAAAAATAGGAAGGAGAGGAGTACCCTTCAACCTGTTTTAGGATGTACTAAATCTTGGATTGTGTGTTTTAGGTGTTAGGAGAGGCAACCTAACGGAGCTGTGCAAACTATGACCATTTAGCTGTCCTATAAATATATGAGACAAATACATCTGGGTTTGTAGAGATCCATAGAGCATGGAAGATGGCAGAGCGTTTGAGGGGGAAGAAGTCTTTGGCTTACTTAAGCCGATCTACTGAAAACAGTCTTTGGTTTGATGTAGAAGAATTTGGCACACAATCATGCTTGTGCGCATGCACTTACAAAATACACATCAACACGTACACACACTGAACTGCAGCCAAAAAATGTGGAATATGTCCACCTGAGCACTTCATGAGATTAAGAGGATTAATCCCTGCAATATGCATGATGAGCTCCATGAATATGTGGAAGGGGAAAAATTACTTATGGGAACCATTATGCTGGATTTATGAGTTAATGTGCGCAGCCTATAGATTTATGTAAAAATTGCTGCACATTTCAAGTGAAAAGAGGGTGAATGGTACAAAATGAAACTTGAAAGCACCACATTTCCACAGAGACAAACTACAACAGCCTACAACCAATGAGCACAGAGCTCTAGAAGAAATGAGCCAATCATGAAGCATGATAGCCTGTGGACATGGCACTACTGAGAGATGCCCACCTGGGTTGTGCTGTGACATGGCAGGGCAAAGTGGACCAATACCGTGTGTGTGTGTGTGTGTGTGTGTGTGTGTGTGTGCCCACATGTGTGCGTTCATGTCAGAGCGTGTCTGGATCTGGGCATCCCTGTCGAAAGAGTGTGCTCCTGCATGTGAGCGTGCCTGTGTGTATCAGCGGGAATGCTTCTCCTGTTAAAGCAAGGGTCAGCTCGTCATATGGTCAGCTGCGTCCCCTGTGGTTGTCACGGCAGCAGATTGCCACGAGGAAAGATACAGGGAGAGGAGGGGGGAGTGCAGGAGGAGGACTGTGAGGTAGGACACCAGAGTGATCCCAGTATAGGAAAAACACAATGGACAGCGCAAGAATTTCCCATGAATCACTGCTTTTCCAACCAGTCAGCCAACCATTCAGAAGTGTCAAGGACACCAAGATATGAATGAATATAAAGCAAAACAGTGAAAAATGGGTTTAACTATTATTTCAATTTTTCTGTTATTGAATTAAACATTAAACCTAAAGCTCCTGAAAACATGGTTTAATGTATTTCTATGCCCCTTCCCTGAATAACTGGAACTGTAGCGCACATTGTTGTACGAGTGCACTTGCCAACAATCCCACATGGAGTAGGCTAAGAATGCGTACAAGGCAGGGTGTAATATCCAGTGTAAGACAAGATCAAATGAATGATACCGAGGGCAGAGCAGGCGCTGCCAGCAAGATAAACTACTACTTTCTGTGGGCCACTGCACTTCTCATTCCCAGCTACATCAAGTCATTGCTTTATCTGTAAGATGAGGAAAGAACAAAAAAAAAAAAAAAAAAAAAAAAAAAAAGAGTTTTTAAATGTTCTGTCTGACAGCTAAAAATGACCCAAGGATGGGGTGTAGAGGGGGTGGGGGTGTATTTAGCTACAAAAGGAATGACTTATTATTCGCACTGGGGTTCCAATTTGCAGACTGTCCAATGTGAGGGAGGGTGAATGCGCTGGCAGTACAGCTGTGATAAAGCTGTGAGCGGTGCAATTCCAATAGCAGCTACTGTACATCACAGCCAGAGGCCAGCGTGGCAAGCTTAAGTACTGTGGAAGAGTTCAGCCTCAATTGTCTGGTATTAAAACATGCAGCGTATTAACTATGAAGAGCACATCAGGATCTCGTGGCAGCAGAGGAGTGAAAGGCCATTTCACCACAAATCAATTCAGTGAAATGAAGAAGGAGGCGGCAGGGAGGAGGAGAGGGTGCAGAGAGATAAAGAGAGCAGAAGACTAGTCTTCTAAGAGGAGCAGCCAGCAAGGGAGTATAGATGAGGAGCGAGCAATGGGACATGGAATGAAAAGACATAAAATCTACTGCTGGAGTTTGGTTAGCCATCACGCCTCTTAATAACTCTTACATGGTGGGCCTTTGATCAGAACAGAGCTCTTTGTTTAATATTCTCAACCCAATCATCAGAGAACAATGGCTTCTCTTAACCAGGACAAAAAGTACAGTCAGCTGCACAGACATGCTGCTGTCCTTAAGCACCCTTTATCCTCCCCTCTGCCTGAAATAAAGCTCATGCATACTTCAAGACAGCCGCAGTGTTTTTGTCTTCTTATTCTTTTGGCAAACTTCATACAGTAGTTACACATGACAAAAAGAGAAAGTCTCCTGAGAGCAGCTGCCTCAAGAGAGTTAAGTGCCTACATTTTTGCTGTGTTGTTGCCCGTGGGGATGTATATCTTATGTGTAGTTCCTATTACACAAGTATTTTTGTAGTAGAATAGCTGCTGAGGGTGTCTATTTTGGGTTTTTCTACTTGGCATGCACTGAAGTAATTACCTGAGGTGTCCTACGGCTTTGGTGCGGACCAGTGAGAGGATGATGTAGTCATTCTGCTGACCCTGGAACCTGTCGACTGTTGTCACCTGCAAAGACACGCAGACACATTCATTAGTTAGCACAAAATCACACAAATATATAAATACACACACACAAATATCAAAGATATGCTAAATACGCTGTGGCAGCTGATATATTTAGCAAATGAGCTTGTGCATTTTAGGTAGGTAGAGGGATTTAGCTGAAATGTTTAGAAAAATAAGCGAGACCGCTCTCCGTCTTAAATTCTTTTTTTCCACCTTTTTTATTTACTTTTGTGGGGAAAGACGAGCGAAGGTGCCTGTGTTTTCTTGTTATTGCCGTTATCGCTGTGGGCCACATGGGCAGCCAGCGGGGCTAATACGGCTTAGAGGGCATTTGCCGCCGCTAGCCTCTTACCTGGGCCCCTGGGACTCACGGCCAAGGTACTGGGGGCCATGCTACTTGACTGGATCAGTCATGGAGACAGAGGACGGGGGCTCTCTGTGAGATTTTTTTTTTTTCCAAAGCAAAAGGAAACTCATGTCAGCCAATTTGCTTTTATACCCTGGTAATCCTGTCTTGCTGAGAAGTGTACTTATTCTTGTACATGAAGACCAGAGCTGTGTTTTGAGTTTGTACGTGCTGTTACACCTTACATAATAAAGACAGCACACTGTACTGTGCATTTAAAACCTGATACAAAGTCAGGAAAAATTAGGAGATGCAACTCTGTAAAAATGGAACCCATAACACATACAGTACCCGCTCTTTGTGGCACGGCGCTGCTCATAGCCTCTGTCATCAACATCTGTGGAGTGTATTGATGGAGTATGATATCAAGGGGACTCATGTCTTGCTGTCAAAACACCAGTTTCTCATTCTCAAATGGATATAGCCTCGACTTTCTGTCTATCTTTAATGGTAATGGCAACCTCGCTGGAAGGAATACGGTTAGCTTAAACCTTTTAAGAGTTAGTGTTATGCTATTTGATTAGGGTAAGACTACATAAACAAAATGTGTCCTTACTTCCTACTGTACAGAAAATACTAATGTGGTAATATAGGCCACAAGTTAAGAAACCCAAACCCCAGCAGAAAGAGGCCTTTCCTCTAAAGATCCATTTTCTAAAGTGGATCAATAGGACATCAGCTACTCTTGAGAAGCCACACTGTCCCAGGACTACAACCAATAACCAGCCATGCTAAATAAATCATCCTGTGGCTGTGGTTACCTCCTATTGGCTAATGCAACTTGATTCTGAACGCCCCTTTGCCTAACCTCCACAAACCTGCTTTTGGGAAACGAGTGTGGGGGGGGAGAGTGTGTCTGAACGTGTAAAAAGACAGAGATGGGGCTAATGAGGTAGTAGACCAATATTTATTTACGTCTCCCTGTTGCCATGTAGAACAGGTGCAGCACCAGAGGCAACAATATGTTGGTTTTACAACAGCATGAGTCGTGGGATGTACGTTCAAGTCAAGTGTTTAATGTTTGAGTCAAACAACCGTGGCATGCATGCACATGTCCACACACATGTTGCATACACAGACACACTTCAATACACCCTCCATCCAACTAGGCCACTAACTGTGGACTGAAGGGGTCGACTATATAACATACTTTAAACCGAAAACGGTGCAACTTGTTTTGCAGAGAAGGGGCGCTTAAGAGAGGGAGTTATTCTTAGCCCACAGACAGAGACAATGAAGCCCAGATAAAGAACCTCCCCAAGGCATAGCATTTTGCATGGTGTTTAGTTATTTATGAGAAATCTTCCAGGGAGTGAATTACAAAGGTCATGTCATTGTGGCACATGCATGACTGTGGATACAAGCAAGCACACAAACACACACACACACACACACACACACACAATGTGCTGTGAGTCGCATATTTGTGCACACACAAAGACACATGGGTTGTTGCAAATAGAAGCTATTTGACAGAGAATCATTTTCTTCCATCTTGACCTCCCTCTCCTCATTTTCATGAAGACAATGACACACTGTCTCTCAGCTGATGGTCAACCATGGATCTCTATTCTCTCTCTTTCTTTGTTACTCTCTCTATCCATCCTGCTATATCTTATTCATGGCAATTACGCCATGGAATGTGCAGATGTCAGACTGCCGGATTGTTGCATTTTTCACAGGGGACTTGAGTTAACAGCGAAATGCCTCATTTCTTATGGCTTCATATCCACATACGTCTTAGGATTTCATATCCGTCTGAAAAAGCATGCTGAGGCATGTTAAGTGGACATGTTTCCAATCTAAGTCAACATATCTGTCTAGAAGTCATCCTGGTTGTTGTCACACAGCAGGACTCGCTTTTTTCAGTTGTTATTAAGATTCCTGCTCTGACAAAATGAAGGAAGTCTACAGGAGGAGGCTGTTTGCAGCCATGTGTATAAATGTGAGAGTGCTGGAGAGGGGCTAGGAGGGATGCAAAAAATGGACTGAGGCACACCCTTCTCGTTCATCTCTTCTCAACTACCTTGAAATGAATTTTAACAGGAGACAGATTGCATTTATGTGTTTTAGTCTTGGTTAGCAAACTGGATGAATAAACATCCTGGTATTCAAAAAATACTGCACCAACAGAAAGGGAACTCAAAGAGAGTTCGTCTATAAAATTCCCAGAGTAAACTAAAGAACACAAACATTCATTAAAGATGCATAATTGCATGCATATGTATGCCAACCGTTGTGTTTTGAGATTCAGTAGACAGCTTGGGCTAGTGTGCTTATTTGAGTATGGGACTGTGACTGGTGCTAACTGGCCTTCCACTCCTTCTCTGTCTAATTAAAGTCATCCCAGTAAAGTTGGCCGGCTGCTGACATTTGCTTGGTTTTAGCCACTATGACACATTGTCAGACACTGTGAACCCAATGCTCAGCGTCATGACCTTTTAGATGCTCAGCATTTTCCCACAAGAGCCCCTCTCTCTTTTTCATCCATCTCCCTCTCTAGCTATCTTTCTTCTCAGCAAATCTAACAGCCTGTCACCCCTGTCACTTTATAACTGGGCGAGCATACTGACTAAGGCCATGAGCACACTGAATGACGATTTCTTAACATTGCAGGACATTTAACATGACCAAGCACAATTTCTGGCTAGCTGTCAGAACGAGGAATATACTTGAAGACAAAGCAACAACGTAGGGTTACACGTTGCAAAATACAGACACCACAACAGACCGTTAGACACTCAAACCCTGCAGGTTGTAGAACGCACTATTCATTTTGACAACTGCTATCACAAAGACATAAAAAGGATCCACTTCCTGCCTGCTTGTTAAACAATTAATACATAGCAATTAACTGTGATTTGTGTTTGCACCTTTATATATTAAAGGATAAGTCTGGTGACATTCTAGATTTTGCATATGTACTGTAGTTTATTTTGATTCAGTCACACATACACTGTCCTTCAGCCGTAAATACTCACTATTGCACCAGATATGGATGTATCCAAGGCTGAGTATAGTTCCCCAAAAACACACTTTTTACTCCTGTTTGAGTAACGTTTTCTAAAAACTACAGTACCCAGCAGTTTTAGGAAATTATTTAGCCTTTTCTAAAAATCAGAGTATATATTTGTGAATATTGTGACCCATTTTTTTTTAATTAATTGGCTTGGACCTGAGTGCCACAGAAAGGCTGGGGAAGTCTGAATGTACAGAGAGACAAACTAACATTGTTGGTTCTGGTCTTTTAATGGGATTTGTTGACAATAAGAAAAACATATAGAATAATGCCAGCATAATCCTTTCACAGAAAAAGGCCAAAAGATGAAGAAACTGTATTTAGGGTTATATATGTTTGGGCTGATAGACATGCTATATTGCTTAAGTCCTTCTCTGACATGTTGACTTGTACTGTGGAAATGGCCAGTGTAGAAAACCACCTTGCTCTACCACTCACATGACACAAGCAACAGAACAACAAAAATATGTGACATGTCAGAACATTATTGGAGGCACTCCCAGTGACTGGTGATCTGCCATTTTCACCCCAACCTTGCAACTTTCTGTGAAAGGCCCAAAAAACAGAGAGCAAAGAAAGGTGACAGAATGTAGGTAGGGAAAAGAATGAAGAGGGAGAAAAGTCATAACCTGAGGCAAGCGTGTAAAAGTATTTAGCCGTACAAACAGAACAGGAATGGGAAGCTGTGCTAGCGGCCTGCTGACTTATTATATTGACTTATATTTTCAGTCATATATATAATGTTACAATGTCAGATGGCCAAAGTATCAAATAATAAGGTAAACGTATGTAGAAGTAATCCTGTGAGTAAAAAGCACCGGCTTCAGACTGCTCTGAACGCTCAGTTTCCAACGTTTTTTTCTACTTTCAGCCCGAGCCGACGTCGGCTCGTGACAGATTTCTTTATATGGTCATCTGCTGTAAATTCTTCACAATTAAAGTCTGCTGTTATTGACTCATTTAAAAGATTTTAATATGAAGCAGTAAAGCTTAATTTATACTCCCGAGCAGACACATACATGGACAGCTGCGGATACCACGGACGGGTAGTTTATACTACGATCTCGGGTCCGTTTGGAGAACACATTCCACACATGCGCAGTAGATTGGCATCTACAGGAAGACAGCGCTGTGACCACGCGGACTGGTGCAGACAGGTCTGCGCAGACACAACAAATTGCAGGTACGCGGATGTCTGCACAGAGCCTACACATACACCTTCTGATGATGAAATTTACATCACACAGACCCCAGCGGACCCTCGCTGATGCAGAAAGTATCATTTCAGCTTTAAGCAGGAAATGTTGGGTCTTCATCAGCAGTAACTTAACACAACTCTGAATCGGCTGCCCCTTGCCAGGCTTCTGGAAAACTGGCCAATAAGAACAGAGTGGGCTCCTCGGGACCTGGGCCTTAAAGAGATAGGAGCTAAGACTGCCTGTTAGAGACAGAGGCTGAACTGAGGAACTGCATAAATGGCCAGTATAAGATAAATAAGGAGTTTGAACTGTGAATCATGCAAAGCTACTCTAGTGGAGTCCCAGAATAAAAATATAAAGCAGGAAATGAGCATAATAGGTCCTCTTTAACACAGTGTAAAGGAAGGGAAGGGGAGAGACAGGAGGAGTTGGAGGGAATAACGTGGCATGGATGAAGATAACCCAACAGTATCCTTCAGGGACATCCACCACTCTCCATGTTTGCTCCATGTATGCTCACTCCACACTCATTTAAAATCTTGCCATGATTTTATGGAGCTGTACAATAAAGGTCAGGATGAAAAAAATACTATTTTGCTTTGCTGTAACAGTATAAAGTGAATCAAGAACCTCCATGAGCCACTCTTAATTTTCCATCCTGCAGGAATCATGCAGATCCACTAAATTCAAGGAGATAATGTATGTCACATTGCAAGGATAAAGGCAGTTGGAAAAAATGTAGTTAAAATGCACAAACCTATAAAAGTGTGTGTATTTGCGGTAATGGGAGGCAGCTACAGCAAAGGTCTTGTGAGAATAAGGAGCTGTGAATTTCTCTTGGTGCAACAGAGGATTTGAGGTTGGTGGTGTATAGACTGCAGCTGATATCTGGAGGTGTGAAGAAACCGTACTCATGCGTGTTTTGTATGTTCCTACTAAACTAGTCTTACACATACTGTACATGAGGTGAAAACATGTCTGTTGGAACTGTGGATTCCTTCCTGACAGGAGAGAAGAAACGTGTCACCCTCAAGTGATATAAGAAGTGTGCACAGCTCATGCATGTGTAATAGGGTATGTCTCACGTGCATTCTGTGAATGCAACACTAAATGTGTAGCATGTGAAATATTGAAATGTGTACAAGTCAACATTTCATCTAAATGCTTTGAGTAAATTTGACATTTTCTTTACTTCATTCATTCTATTTTAATTGCTGAAGAAAATGGAAATGTGTGATTCAGAGGTCTAGAAGCACGCTACACTTTGAGGGCTTTTAGGTGTATTAAAAACATACATACATAGATAATACAGAGCCACACTGACTACTTGCACTAAAGATTCAGCCACTAGATGTCGCACTATAGCGCCAACATCTCAGACCAAAACAAACGTTTGTGTCGTTTACTCAATAAAGTTGGAAAAAAAAAAAGAAAGCCGACAACTCACAAAATTCAGATCAAAACTGTCAAACTAGGCAGAGATGATCTAATATGAATCAATATTCTGTTAGTACATTGCCTATTTCTCGCCTCAAATGCTTTCAGAAACATATTTTAGACACGGAGGGACTCACATGCACTAACATGCACGCTCACATGCACTAACATGCACGTGCGGCCAGCGTGGCTACCAAAACAAAGAACAGAGAAGCTCGGAGAACAACACACACAGAGGGAGTGTGACTTCATTCACTGGTAAGGACGCCATTACTCCGTGATATCTCTACATAGCAAATAGTTGTTTTCTGAAAACTAATACGGCTAAATATCGTTTATTACAACTTTAAGAAAGCTCTTTGCTGGTGTAACATTTGTTTGACATTACATTCACTTACTGTTACTTTAGATTTTTAGCCCTCTTACTGAACACTGAATCATCCATTACTTTGTGAAATCTGTTATACACAAGATAATGCACATTTCACCTTGCAAACTTGCACCCATGTGTACGTTATATTGGACAAAGTTTTCTCTTCCCTAATTTGCATTTCATACAGAGATACTTAGAGGGATGGGTGTTTATAAAAACAATTACACATTGCATGTGAATCTCTGCACTGTTCAAGTGGTGTAAATTAACTACTGCATGCGTGTCCTGACCTTGTTGGGCTGTCCGAAGAATGGATTTCCACCACAGCGCTGGTTGATGACGTCTCTGATGAGGTGTTTTTGTCCGTTGTAGGTGGTAAGGATGCTGATGCGGTCAGCAGGGTAGCCCAACAGACGCATGTACATGTACAGAGCCACAGAATACTCTGCCTCCGCCAGGTTCTTCACAGAGAGAGAGAGAAAAGAGGGTAAGAATAACATTTTGATATTACGACTACACAGAACGTGTATTGCATATGAGTACAGAGACAAGGACAGAACTGATGTTTGGGAGACAGTGTGTTTACATAATACATAAGTGTGTATTCTGAAGCCTGACTTCTAAAAACAAATTATCTACAATATGGTTTTGTACTGAATAAAACAGAATCGTCGTGAATCAAACATTACTGACAGTACTGAGGAGAGGTTTAGCTGTATCACACTGGTCTTTCTAGCTATCAGCACACCACGGCTGGCAGGATCCCAATTCAAAGAAGCAAGGAGAATGAATGACATATTTTTACTGTGGCTTTAATATTTCTTAAGTGGCTCAGAGATTAACCGAGGAATAGCTAATTTTGCTTTTAGAAGTGTGACAAAAGGCTGCATCATCAAAAGTTTCATTACTTAGTCTGATGGCAGAGACTTATTGTAATATATTACCCATATTTACATTTTAACTAGGAAAGGCAAGTTTTCGATTGTTGAATGTACTCACTTCTCAACAAGATATTCTTATTCAGTTTTATTTAATGTAATTAAAAAACAAATAAATAACAACAACTCTCTTCCAAATCTCCAGGCCCTGGGACTACATCGCAAGAGTTTGTCCTCGAAATGTGACTAAACAGAATTGCAGGAATCATTCACCCACTTCACAATCAAATGCAATAAACAAATTCCTTCAGCTTGTGCATTCTGGCTCCAAGGCTACACTCTGCCCTTCAGATGTGACCATAAAAAGAAAAGAAAAAAAAAGCAGTATGCATTATTCATCCAGTTTCAATTAAGCCTGGACTGCAGTCTCACATCTTTGATAATAATTAATGCAGCCTCATCAACAGTTCCTGATCCAGCTGCACTGGAGTCAACACATCAAAAACTGTGACAGCCTTTGTTCCTCTATGCCTACTACCTATCTTCCAAATGGCACAAATCCATACAATAATCAGACTATGTGTCTACCGATACACATGCTATGTTAAGGTTTGTCATTGAGACAGATGGTGAATTAGTTGGTGTTTCTAAACTTCTACTTTGGAAGTAAATCTGTAAACTGCATTTGGACTGACGAGACTGTTGATCTGCCCACAAGCACTGGTGGAAGATGGAAGGATGGAAACGGGCTAGAGAAGTGTAGATACAGACACATCACTGTATAACAAGAGCTATAAATCTAGTCTACTTGTGAGTAACTCCCACCATGCCTTTTTGTCTTACGTAAATTAAAATATAGCTTGTGAAGCAGAACAGCCTACACTAACAGCCATCCTAGTAGTGGCTGCTGAAAAGCCTTTTTCTATCAACAAAGGATGTGGATTTAGATAAGTATCTTACTCTTTATGAGCCATTTGACAACTCTGGGAGTAGTATCAATGGGCTATGACTCCGTGTGGAAAGTGCTTTAGCAAATGAGCCGAAGAAGCAGGGACAGACCTTTGGACTTCTGTTTGTCTGCGCACACGCGTTTGTGTGTGTGATGGGTGTACGGTTCCTGTATGAGTGCAAAGCAGTTGTTGAGGCGTTGTTTGCTCAGCTGTGACAGGTATTCAGCATACACTGGATACATTTGCTTCTCTAGTGTCCAATTTATCCCATCTAGTTCCTAGGAAAGTGTGTGTGTGTGTGTGTGTGAGGTATAGTGAGTGAAACTGGCAATTCCCTTGAGGAGCCTGAAAATGCCAACAGCAAATGGAGTTGAGGTTCATGTGACCTGGTGTCTCGAGGAGTGCACATGGTCTGGATTTAGGAACAATAAGAAGCTTCAGGGACATGAGCATGCACAGGATTCAAGGCTGGACTTACGTTCATGAAGCTCTCTGATGCATGTCCATTGGCTACAGAGCTTACAGAGATACAAATCAGTGTCTCAATTGTTACTTTCTCTATTTTGTACGTAGCTTAACAACATAGTATTTTGAAATTTTGTTTACCTGAAATCAAGTGTTGCTGGCTTATTGACAACTGAAAGCGGTGTTTGTCCTGAGAAATGTGTTTATAGTAAAATCTATCCTACATCTCTGACAGCTGTTCTGGTTTGGCTTCCTTCCTTAATTAAAAAGAATACAGTTTGTAACAACATTTAATTTGAATAACTTTCAATATTTTATTAAAATCTACAACTATCATACTAGATTTAACAGTAAAATTTGAGCTACTGCAGTGCCAAACTAACTTTTCTTTCTTTTTTTTTTTTTTTTTTTTTAAAAACACTCACCCCTATCAACCCCACCTCCCACTCACAGCTCAGCAATGTCATGATGAAACACAACACAATCTGGCTCCTGGTGTGAAGGACAAACCCACTGGTCTGTGCTGGGCAGCCAGCGTTAGCCGCACTCTAAGCGGGGTTATGAATATATCATATGGAAGCTAAACCAATAAAATTTAAAAATGAATGAACTACTGTACAACAACCAATTCAGAGGAAATGGAGGATACGGCTCTCTGCTTTGGTGTAACCAAGTGTGCATAAGTGTGTATGTGTGTAAATTGTGCTCAGAAATTGCATGTAAATGCCATGCGTTGTGTAACATGAACTATTTCTGCTGTTCTTCTTACCTTGTGTATGTACCTGTGCTGTAGATATACTGAATACTGGGTGTTATCATAATGCGTGTAATTGAAGTAATACATGTAGAGTCTTTGTGGATTCATCCTGTTGGTACCAGGTTACTTACAGTTTAACAATTTTTTCCCTGAGTATTTAATTTCAGCTTGATTTTAGTATGTTTTCACAATACATTAACAGTTTATTTTCTGGAAACGACTAATTCTAGTTAGTTTCTAAGTTTTAGTTTCTTAAGGAGAATCAAAGAGATTCAAATGTGTGATATCACCGGTAGGTAGACACACAAAGAGTAACTTTTTGTGCACTATATCCTTAGTACAAATACCTGCTGTGCGTGTATTTGTGTACTTTGGGGTGTACTACTGACCTGATAGAAGTAAGGGTTGGGCTCAGACTCTCCCACGCCATTGAAGTCCTCCACATTAATAAGCTGGAAGTCAAAGGTCAGGCCAGGGTTGGGCACCTGGAACTCAGGCATTTGCTGGACATGAGGCAGGTTTCCCAGGTGTTTGTAGCGCCAGTTGTACAAGTTACACAGACTGTGGAAGAGGAAGATAAAAACATTGTCACACTGTCCTTTTTGTGAGGCAACATCACCAACCACTAAAACGCTGCATCCTTTGTAAAATTAAGTCTGTCGAAACCGACTCTAGTCTTATGTTATCTGCTGGGTGACCCACCTCGCGCGTGCACGGCCCTGCGCATCTAGATCTATGGTGGGCACTCCCAGGCGCACGAATCGAGTAAAGAGGGACTGTTCCATGTTCGAGTACTTCTGGAAGGCCATGTTCTTGATGACAGGTGGCAACTGGTGGTGGTCTCCAATCATGATCCAACGTTTCAGCCTGCTGTAGCCATCCTCTGGGTTCTGTAGAGAGGGGAAGAAATACAGACAATACTTAAATGAAGTAAAGAGGTCAGTACTAGCCTGAGTAAAATATTCTTTTAATATTCTCCGTTTGGCTCAGTATAAATATGGTGATGAAAATAAATGTCACAACTTACCTAAAGGTACGAGTATACATTAACATTCTAACCTGTAAAGTCCCACATATGCACAGATGTGTAATCCCAGTGCACTACATCTACCCCACGCTGTCCAGCTTTATTCAATTTTGTTTTTGTCTAATGACTTGAAAATATAATATTGTGTATGTGAAATCAGATCAACAGATAATCACATTAAAGTCCAGGTGGGCAGTTATGCGTGGAGGGCCAATGCAGTGTTTTACTCATGTCTACGTCATGCTTCCAGATTTTGCTAATTAGATGTGGTTTATTTGTAGCTTGACCTCAGACAAATTTGATATACCAACCATTGTAAGTCAAGAGCTGATTTAATCACTCAAATCGCTGATAAGGGTTGTATAGCTGGATAATGAAAGGGAAGGAGAGCAGGAAGAATACACAGTTTCACTGTGACGTACACCTGGCTCTCACTATGGCTCGCTGAGAAAAGGGAGATAAAGAGAGGAGCTCTAGTGAGGTTGTTGAATGGGCTGACGTGCTTAATGATCTCATCTGTAAACAGACATTAGTACTATCTCGGACAATTAGGCACAACTACCAAAGACAAGCACCATTACTCTGTTTGGAGCCCATCAGTCAGACCTTACTTAACAGGGAAAGTCAGGTAGTAGAAAACTGAGTCCTAAGTAAAGGATTAAACTAGGCTTGATGTCGTAACTTATGATTGTACTTAAGCCAGGCATAGAGTTGGGCAGGGCATGGCTGTAGTTTTCAGCTAAACACTCTTAGTCCTAAAGCACATTAAGTTTTAAAACTTAGAAGAGTTACCTGCAGCAGCAGGGGGATGAAGGTCTCGATCTCCAGAATCTGAGCAGCTTCTTCCATCAGGATGTTGTCATACTAATAAGGAGAATAAACAATTTAAAAAAAATACTTAAGATAACTAAGTCAAGTCATTGTTTGGTAGTTTCAAAATAAATAACCTAGAGGCGTCTACCTTAAATCCCAGCTCCACCAGGTCATGACGTTTGAGTGCAGCATGTGTGCAGGTCATAGCGATGATTTTGGCTTCCTTCACTAGCAGATACTTGGAGCGGTCCAGTCCACTCCTCAGCAGCTCGAAGGCCCTAAACTCCTTCAAGGGTAGACGAGAGAGAGGGTGAGGGTCAGGAGTCAATCACTGCGCACAGTAATATTTTATTAGCAGACGTGATTCGGGAGACAAATAGCAGAAAGTAAAGAAGAGAAACCATACCGTCCCATAAGCAATTAAAAACTACTTGAATAAAGACCTCTGTGGAGAATTTGGCAAGCTAGGACCTAAGTAGCTATTATGTATCAATTTATTGTGAATGCAGTTATGTTTAATTTTTTGAAGGCAATACTGACAAAATGATGAATGATTACTGTGTAAGATGATGGATAAGATGATTATCTAAGTAACAGCACCTCTAGCAGAAAAAAAGGTACTTCAGTACTCAGAAACATAACCAATACACTGTTGTCTCTACCCACATTTGAAAAACTTAGTAGATTAACTTAAGACCCAGCAGGTCATAATAGCTCCAATTGCCTCTTCTTTTGATTCCCTGCAGACGCTTCATAACTCCAAACTTAAAGACAGTCACAAAAAAGTGTGGCAACGTCTCTTGCCTCTCAACAAAACATATCATTAACATAATCCCTCTGCTTTCTACTCTCATTAAGAAACACTCTCCTCTTTCCTGTGATGCACTGATACAGAGGCCAGCGAGCCGCAGGGCTGCTCTGCAGAGAGTATACTGGGTGTAGTTTGCTGTTCAATAACTGCAGCTTGAGGAGCACTTTAGCACGGATTTTCTTACATGGCTTATACTGGAATGGAAAATTTAGGGCCAGTTTTTAAACAAAAAATGAGTTCAGAGTTCCAATATCACGGCACTCGGGGAAACCACAGTGTAGGGGGAGGCACCAAATGGGGAATTTGGGTAAACAGGCGTGCTATTTTCAGGTTGCCACACTAGCTGTGTAGGGGCAGGGAAGGGAGAGAAGCAGGGAGAGAGGACGGGAGAAGTAGACTCGGACAGCACTGGGGTATAAATATTTGATGTGTTACTATTTTAGCATTAATATTAAACCAATCAAAACATGCAATATTGATGAGATCTATTTTTAACCCCCATGGCTCCAGAGCGGTTGAAGGGTGAAATGAAGATGGTCAGGATTCACAGACACTGAAGAGACAGAGGAGAGAGAAAAAAAAACTAAAAAGAAGTAAACGGTGGTAAAGATATTGAGAGACTGCAGAGAGGAAAGAGGAGATGTCTGTAAAAGAACACAGGAGGCACTTTGTGTCCCTATCTGTCCGTACCGCAATAAATTCTTTGGATATTCCTATGACAGCTTATTCCAAACTGCTTTTACATTTGAAAAGGCAGACAGATAAGCAAATTCAGCAGAATGTTGCCTTCTCTTCCCTGCACCGCAGACAGCAATGCCTCTTAATGGGTGTACAGATTTCACTGCAGCATGGGTGAGGCTGAGGGAGGAGGGAGAGGTGCTGTGATGCAGTGATACAGAGGCCAGCCTGATAAATCAAGGTCACCACATGTGTTGGGATATTACCTCCAGCCAATAACTTCTTTATTGCTTTTCGGAGACCTTCTTGGTGTTCCCATAAATCTGAAACGTTATTGTTATCCCTACAGAAATACTTGATGGGCTGAGGAGGAATGATAACGTCTGTGTGTTTGTAAGAGCGTGAAAGAGTTTGAAAAAGAGCCACAGAGAAAAATAAAGTAAAAACTATCAGTAGGAATTGTCATGTTGCTTATCTTTACTGCAAACATATCTGAAGTGTTGGGCCAGAAACACCACTGAGTTAGCTTGTGTGTGTGTGTTTGGGCTAATTAGTTGGAGTGTGTGTAATATGTGCATTTGTACACGTTATTTGTTGCCGTGTGGATTTTAATGTAAAGCGCTTTGACTTGAACTGTTTATGAACTTTGTTCTATAAATAAAATTGTCTTGCCTTATTGCACTCAAATAACCTCTTTACATCCCACTGGGTGTTGCTCAGCAGAGAAGGAACTAGCACACTCGTGTGTGTGTGTGTGTGTGTGTGTGTGTGTGTGTGAGTGGCCTCCTTACCTCCAGCTGGGTAAATATTTTCTTGATGTGGCGGTAGCAGCCCTCTGCAATGTCCATGTCCTCCTCAAATGACCGGCCCTTGAACACAGGTTGGGGGGCGTTGGAGAAATACTTGTGGAAGGGAAAGTGAGCAGCCACGGCCTCCACCTCCACTTTCTTGGCCTGTTTAGGCTTGACTTTGCTCATGTACTCTTCCCAGCGAGATATCACCTGTAGTTGGGAGAGAGAGCAGACATACAGCACCCTCTGGATGTTAAAGAGTCTGAGTCCCAGTAGTGATACTCTGAGTTAAGTATATAATGTTGAATCACACACATCCACGTGCCGTGTATGTATTTGGGTAAGCGATCAAAAGATGAAGTGGGTTAGAATGCATTATATGTCATCTTGAAAATATAATGACTTAAATTAAATTCAGAGAATAACTTAACAAATGTTTAAATTCATGCCTTGATTAAGAAAATCCCTAAGCTTTCTGGTATGGAGATGCGTAGCACACTAGCCTCCAGTTGTTTGATGCCTGTCTGATGTCTACCAAAATGCTCCATAAGCACACACTGGGGGTTCTCCTTTCCTCTGCCCAGCCTAAATGATGCATGCTGTAATTTCCCTAGAATTTTTTTGCACAAAACTAAAAACACATTACACACAAATTAATAAATGAGAACAGATAGCCCCACTCTCCTGCTGAGCACCTAATAAACCAGCTTCAGCCACACAGCAGGGTAGCCTAGTTCTATAAATATGAAAAACAACTTTAAGGATAACATTAACCAATCTG
The DNA here is from genome assembly GCA_038419695.1 of Scomberomorus guttatus. Classification (NCBI taxonomy): domain Eukaryota; kingdom Metazoa; phylum Chordata; class Actinopteri; order Scombriformes; family Scombridae; genus Scomberomorus; species Scomberomorus guttatus. Next base: position 11,919,971 of record CM076455.1, read on the forward strand.
CTTGAGGACTGAGCTTAATTGTGTGTTAAATATCTGTCTGAAAGGACTATTAAGACCACCATTGATACCTTAGGTATATCTATAAGCATTTAAATCATTGATCACTGACAGAATAATGTGCTTGTGGTCACAGATTCACCACGCAAACAGCTTATGGACATTTGCATCCTCAAATATCAAAGAGCTACACTGTTCGCCAGTTTTCAGAGTGTCTGTGTGTCGAGAATTCAGTCTGTATGCCGCATCAAATTAATAATAAACCACAGTGGTGTGTTTGTGTGAGGGACAACTGTCAAGGTGCAAAAACTGTCAACTTGAGCATTCTCCAACAACTTCTGACAGTAGAGCTCGGGAACGGCCGTGGTATTCAAGTATTCGCTACAGCTTCCACTCACCATTAGGATGTAGTGTGAGCTATGACAACCACAGAGAACTATGTCACTGGCATCCTTGCACTGTTTCTATACGTCTCATATTACTGCCAATATGTGATGTGATACTTCACTGACAGCTATGTATTGTCAAGGGGGGGGAAAAAAAAGGAAGTTTTGTATTTTTAATGAAGGGAATGCAGGTAAATAATTGTCTGCAGCAGTGGAATTTTTCCAGCAGCCCAAGAGGACAGTGATAATTAGGTGACAGGAGTAAACAGCGAGGGTTGAGATTGTATCTGGGTATTTGCAGTCTAGGCAAAAAAAGAGCAATGAGTCTGGGGAATGGAAGCTTCAATAATGTCTGGATTTGATTGGCATGAATATGTCTGAGGAACAGGGCAGACAATACAGAAATCCATTCTAATCAATTTTGCAAAATATGTCCTGCATCCACTTAACTCTCTAAATCAATATTAATATCCAAACACAAATTTCAAGGATGTTTAGAGGCTTAATAGTAGGACAGAGAAAAGCAGCTGACTGCAAAAAACATCAGGAATTATGAAAGTTTAGTTTTCGATAAACATTTATTATATTAGGAATTTTTAATTAAACATTACTCTCACATTTAGCTTGATGTAACATTATGCACAACATGTAGCAAAATTGACCCTACACTAGTTGACCATAACTTTTTGCGACCTTCTCTGTGCACATCATAGAAACACATGCACACCTTGTGATAGCGCCTTACCTGGTAGAGGTAGAAGTGTCCAGCAGTCTCACAGGTGTAAGAAACATCACCGGGGACGTCCAAGCTCTCCTGTAACCTTCCCACCTCTCTGAGGAGCTCCAGTCTTCTGGCTAGGACATAGTTTACCCTGCCGTATCTGGAGACGGAGAGCGCAGCAGAGTTTGTCAAACAATCTTCACATTTAAACAATTACAATCATCTGCTGCAACTGTCACACATATCAAAGGTTTAGAAGGATGACGTAAGAAGATGCTATTTCTAGAAATAAATCGTATTATTAAGGACACACACAAAGCATCAATGGTAGAATCTGTTAAATTAGGAAAAAAGAATTTAAGAATTTCTTTGATGCAACTTAACACAGACATATCCGTTAATGCAGATTATGGACTCACTTATTTGCAGAGGCACTGACTATGTTCATGCTGTGATTTCTGATGTTATTACTAAATGTCCGATACACCAAACGATCAGAATTACTCCCGTGCTCAATCAACTTCAATGCACCACAAATGGTGGCGACCCACGTTCATCGACCTACATGCTGGTGTGGTAAGCCAGACAGAGACCTCAGACAAACCATTATATATAACAAACAGGTGAGATAAAGTCTCTTCTAATTGTGGATGCCGTCTCTGATCTGATCTGGATCACTTCCCAGTGTGGCATTAGGATGTTTATTGCCTGAATTGATTAATAGAGCAGAGTTAATCTTGATCTGATGGTTGTTATCTGATTGTTGAGTTGATTGCGTTGAATTTTGGTTGTAATTGCCATTATTGTGTTTCTGTCCTTGGCTGAGAATGAGCAGGTGACAAAATGCATGGTTATCTGAGGACACGCAGCATCTTACAGGGTAAAATATTTAAAATATATTATAAATATGACCAACTGGAGTAGAGAGGTTCCAAGAGGGCAATGGGTGTCCTTGACTGCACACAAGGTTTGTTTAGGGTTCTATCATGCATCCTATTGTGCGGCTAAACAATTTTGCTTAAAAGCAATTAGCAGGTGGCAACAAGACAAGCAACACGCACAGACAGGAAGTGGGAGGGGTCATAGGGTAATACTGGAGGTGAACTCTATTTTTAGACACTCTGCAAAGATCCTCAGTCAGCAGGTGACTCAAAGACAATCACACTGCTCTGCTCTGCCTGTTTGGCCTGAATAAAATTAAACAAAAATGGAGAGTGACCTTGCTTCCCAGGATGTCAGACCTGTAATACATTTAGCTACTCCCAGAAGACAAAAAACCCAGAATAGATGCAGAGTTGTGAACAGCAGACAGACTACAGTTATCGACATGGCTGCATAATTTTTTTCTTAAAATACAATAAATATCCAAAATAAAGGAGGCTATGCTACCAGAATGAGTATGCTGCATTTTATTTTCATGAGCAAAAGAGGCATCATGACACATTTTGACATACTGTTAATTATTTTTTTACCTAAAACCTAGAGCCAAATATAAACTGTCTAAATGTGGTCTATCCCGTACTGCCACCCACACCCACTCTTAAAATCTCATTAAAGCAGCACAAAATACATCATGAAATGCAGGGAGGCAGCGTTAATTGATAGTGCTGTAGCTTTCCCTTTGTTAGGCATTCGGAGGAGCACTGCTTTCCATTTTTCATCTCGTATACAGTGTTAATTAAAACTCTCCGGCTCTCTCCTCTCGCTGGTGTCAGTGGGGTGGAAGGAGTGTGGAGTCTGCATGTTGTTATGAGGCATCCAGGCAGGCGGGAACATATTAAATGCTGCTAGCTAAAGCTCCTTCTTTTATGTCTGTGATGCTGCATAATTTAAGAATGTAACAGACTGCTTCCATGTGCAGACCCCAGTTTGCATACACTGTTATTCATACTACAGTCATACACTCATACTGAGCAGTAGCTATACACAGGGTATAGCAAATGAGTAACATGGATAACCCCTCCCTTCCTCCTCTGGAAGTGCTGCTAAAAGCTATAGGGTGCAATTTGCTCAGAGCCACAGATGGAAAAGGTGGTAATTAACTATGTAGGCTATAAGGAATCTTCAAATAGTAACAGCATGAAAACTTAAGTACTCAATGAAACAGAGCTATTTATATTCAAATGCTAGCCCAAAAGCTTTGCTAGTAAAAAAAAAAAAAGTTCTGGCTGATTCATCTAATAATGGTGTTAAATATAGCAGCAGTCATGTAGAAGTGTAAATGTTTTGGGTATCTTGAGATAATCTCTCTTTCTCAAGTCTGTCATGAGTGCTTAAAGTGTGCTGCCCCCAACTTTCTCTTTTCCTATCTCAGTAGTAAGGGCTGAGTCATTATCCTTCAAGGCATCACACACACACACACACACACACACACACACACACACACACACACACACACACACACACACACACACACACACACACACACACACACACACACACACACACACACACACACACACACACACACACACACACACACACACACACACACACACACACACACACACACACACACACACACACACACACACACACACACACAAATACAGTGGAGCTTACACAAAGATGTGGGTGAGTGAGTTGGGAACTACTGGGGCTTCCCTAACAGGACTCTAGTGGTTCTTGTCTGAGGCTATTTGTTCTGTGCCCTGCCACCAGTGCTGGATGAATAGCAACACTGTGTGTTTTACATGTCTTTTAGTGTGTAGACAAAAGTTGTTAAGTTCTTAAGAGGTGCTCCTTTCTAACCTGCATGAGTTTGTTCCTATACATTTTTGTACATTTATTTATTTTACATGTATTTGCTAGAATTTGTCTGTGTCATACTTCTACTACTATCATTCTTCTTCTGTGTTATATCACTACTACTTTAAATTTGGTCAGCCACAAGTATAACAGATTATTATGATGATTGATGATTTTTATGATCAAGACATGTTGCCTCTTAACTTGCTTTCTTTACCAGAGGGCAAGTTGACAAAAGACACAATGACTGAAAGAATGATTGTCAACATGATTGTACATTGTTTAGGCAATGCATAACTATCCATGACTTTTAGGCAACCCTGGAAGAACTTCACAATGTTTTCAGGTTTTCCTCTTGGAAATTATTCTCAGAGTGGCCGGTACAAATGGCTACCAGGTCAATTCTTTTTTTTGTGGTGTAGTGAAGAGAGGAATTGCCTCTGAGAGCAGAGCTGTGGGGATAGATCCCTTACACTGGTGGAAAGGCCTGAGAGGTCAATGTTGCCTAATGAAGATAAACCAGGTCCATGGCCTGGCATATGGGTGTATCGAGTAGCCCTGTCACTGTGTTGGCTCACACTAAGCCGGGCTGCTTTTATGTACGTCTGCATGTGCTTGTGTGTGTTATCAGCTTTGATCAAACTGTGAGGGGTCGCCACTGCAGTGCATATGCACGATAAATCTGTAACCATGTGTTGAATGCGCTTTCACACATGCATGTGTGATATCAACTGGTCTCAATTTGCACATGTGCATTTCTGTTTGTTTAGGTGCATCTATCTGTGTGTGTGTGTCCTCTCTCCACCTGTCCCCCGCTGTCCTCACCTGCTGAAGTCCTTCTCAGTCTCCAGCTCCTCTTCTCCGTGGCCCAGACGCAAGAGGTGGCGTTCGTCGATGTCCAGCGCCATAATCTTTTCAAACAGCTGGTTCAGAGCCTGGTGTAGAATGAACCATGGTAACAAGTGAACATGATCAGACATGGAAATCCACTCTTTTTACCTGTGTGTTTATTTTGTCAACCATCAACAGTACTTGTGAATAAGAACCTGTTTTGACTTTCTTTCTCTTTTTTTTTAATCTCTATTGATTTGGTCCTGAATTGGTGCTATTGGTGTGTAATATGTAATAAGAAGAATAGGTATTTAGCATGCTAAAGGAATATAAATGGAAGGTGAGCGCTAGAACAACGGTTTTTATTACTGAATCCAGCTCTGCTTTTTGTGGCTAAGGTTCCTTCTGGCAAGCTTCCACTGGTGTAAAACAACCGCAGATTACTTTATGATTAAATACTGAGAGGAAAGACTGGGGCACAAGGGAGCTTAGATTTAAATTGTTCCTCCATGGTTTGAGTACAGCTATTGCCTGATTAATGGGCAGTTCTGAGCACAAGCTGTAAATTCTCTGGACAGCTTCACTGGTTTTTGAGCAGGGTGTTTGGGAAAATGTTCAGAGATCATAGATGTGTTGAGCTGGTTTGTGTGTAGATGTGCTGTGTTGTGTGGTGCGTTAACCTGATTCGAGTGTGTCACTATGAGGGTCCTCTGCTCAGGAAAGTTGTGATAGAGGTTTGAGATGATCTGAACAGCAACATCTGTCTTTCCGGTACCTGGTGGTCCTACAACCTGGAGACACAACAGGAAGTGAAGACAGGGTTGGGAAGAAGGAAATAAAAATTTTTTAATGGGCAAACATGAGAAAAGTAAGAAAACAGAAACAGAACAGAAGATAAGCACAATTAGAAGTTAGGTTATAGTGCAAAGGCATTTGCCTCGGAGACATCCCAGTGGTTTTGACAACTAGGTCATGGGCATGTCAGAATGGGCTAGGCTGGTGCCCCGTAGTTAACCGTACTGAGATGGACCCAATGGAACAGGGCTGTGGTGTTGCCTGGCATGCCAAGTCAGCCCCATTGACTGCACACATGGACAAGGACACAGAAAGCTTCTGAAAAAGGAGGCATAAGCATCCTTCAAGTCTCTTTTTTGTTCTTGTTATCTGAATGTTACTAGCACTTCAACACTCTGTACATGTTACCATGATAATAAGCCTTGTATTTACTTAACTTAAGGGAATAGCACATCTAATTTACCAAATAAATATTTATGAGACAGGTTGGTCCTAGTATGGGTATCTCAGGTGAGTAATTTCTGCTAAAAATAGTGAGCACAATTAGTTATTCCTGCATAAATCAGTACATAATCAGCTCCTTGGTTACCCTACATGAAAGCCAAGCCAGGCAGACTGGGAGGTAGTGTGTGTTTATTATGGTTGCTAACGACTGTGACATATGCCAAGAAGGAAGGTTAGAGAGGGTCAGGAGAGTGGAGCAGAGCAAGGCATGCATGCAGAGATGTTTTATGACTCTGCTGATCGCCTACTTGCCATATTTATGTCGGCTAGCTGCACAATAAATAACTCAGAACCCACTGCCAGCTTCCAATCGCCACATTGGAATAGCACTTATGACAAAACAGTATGGGGATAACAATGGCAGGCTGGAATGGCATGGCTGTGGATGTGCGTAAGAACTGGGTGTATCCATTGCTGTCGTCCTGTGTCATTTTATGTGTGGTTGACTATTTTATTGGAAATGCCAAAATTACAGAGGGGATTCAGAGAAATTTATCATCAGTCTACATGACTGATGGAGATGAGGACACCAAACAACAGTATATTTACTGGTGAGGAAATTCCCTTGGTGTACATCACTAAGATTAATGGTTGCAAATCTTTAGCTGCGTAACAGCAAGCTGGGAAAATACGCACCTGCAGTATCAGCAGTCACTGGACTGACAAGAGGCTTTGCCCAGACTGATCACACTCAAGGATATTATATGATGCCTTCATAGGGCTGGGTTTAAAAAAATGCTCAGTCTCCTTATTAAGCCACTATGCTTTATGACATTTGCCTTTTCTGTTACTTATAGAATACATTAAGAAGAGAAGGATATGGTTGTGTGAGGTATTGTGTTTGCTATGTCATTTTTTGTATCAACTCTGCAATCATCTTAATCTTCTAAGAACAAATAGACAGATTCACAGCAACTAATTTAATCAGTATTCCATAAAAGCCAGATATCCATGTCTACTATTCGATGAGCGTGCAATTTGTCAAATAGATCATCTTTATTTTGCAGATTTTCTTTGGGTGGCTTCAATTCAATCTTGTGCGAGCAACTTATACAATGAAACGATAAATAAGAAAGTCCTTACCATGGTGAGCCCTGGCTGCATCCCGGCTCGAATGGCTTCAATCTGAGTGGGAGTGAATTGAATTGTATTCCTGTAACAAATACAACATTGCTGATATTAATAAATCAAGTAATTAGTCAGATACTGAATAGCCTTGATAGCATAAACACATTTGTGTTCAAATGTTTTCATTAGTTTAAAAAACAAAAACAAAAAAGGTGCTTAATGCCGCAAGTTTTGTTGTGATGTTTTTTGAGACCATCTTTAAAAATTGTTAAGGGCTGTCAGGGGCTTCCCCATGGACATGTTATTACTATCAAGATTTAAATATCAAAGTGCAAACTGGAAATGCTAAAACATTAGATGAATCTTACATTTTTATGAAGGGCGATTATTTTTTGGTGTTATAATTAGCACAGGAATATTAAAGCCTTTTCTGCTCACTTTTAATTGCATTAAAAACTCAATTTGTAAATGTAGGCATAACAACAACCAGAATAGCACCACAACATTACATAGTGAACAAGTCAGCAGAGATACCATGGCGACAATCACAGACAAACAAGCCAAAACAGTCTGGCGTAGAGTATTTGACACAGGGCACAGAGCTGATAGCTGTAATGAGCATTTGGCTTAATTTCTGTGCTGTTTTATACTGAAAAGATGCTTTGGATGGAGGTTAAGGACGTAAGGCATGCTACGGAACAATACATGGGCCATGAACTAAAGGTGTAACTAAAGGTAAAAGTGTTAGTTAAGGTGTAACTATCTTTAAAGAGTTCAGCAAGGTTTAACCAAACACTACACAGCTTTTTGACCCTTGATCTTGTTAAGTTGTGAGCCAGGAGGCCTAATCTCTCACCGTTTGGGCTGGTTGTAGGGATATGGCCCACGGTTGGGGGTGACATATGGCTCAACGATCAAGGCCATGTCCTCCACTTTGTCCTTCTCTTCTTCATCAGCCTTCCTCTTCTTTCCTTTGTCCGCTTTGTTTGAGATGGGAAACGTGATTCTAGTAAAGGAAAAGACCAAAGGAGGGATTAGATAATATTATATAATATGTACTGTTGTGACACCATTGTATCCAGTATGCAAATAACACAACAGCAAAAAAACTGATGGAATAATGTCTAAACATTTATCTAAAATATTACTCATGGTAAATCAACCTCCTTTTTCTTCATAGCTTCTTAATTGGATCTATGGCATTCACCTGAAAGGAGGGACTTGCAGTTCACGATTCTCCTCAGTGACCTTTATGGTGGAACCGGGGAAACAGGAACGTAAATGGTCCAGGGACAGGAAGGTGTCATTGAAGTCCAACGTGGAGATCTGATTAGGCATTTTGGAATAGTGGGCACTGCCTTGGTCTCCATAGCCCAGGATGATGTCGTGAAGCCAGTCTGGGACAACGCACTCTGTGTTCATCAGGTTTCTGATGGTCTCCAGCACCGCCTGGAATAGAGACACAGAGAAAAATGTGACAGATATCAAACCAAAAGTTAGCAAAGCAAAAAAAAAATATTTCAGAACAAAAAATGTAGCAGATTGAGGCATGTCAGACAAACAGCACTGCAGAAGCTTTCATGACTCCACAAGAGGTGGTTTAGCCGGATAAGAATAGCTGTGTGGTGAGCTGATGGGACAGCAGGAAATTTGTATGTCTGTCAGTTATGTTTTAATGAGCTGCAGACTGTCTAATACCCTGTGCATCAAACATAGGGTAGGAAATGTGTTTACTTTTATCTGTGTCAAACATCAAAGATGCAGAAGAATGTTTCTTGAATACCCATTAGTTCTTGCACCTTTCAAATACAAGTAAAAAAAAAAAAAAAAGACACTTCAAAAACATCTGTCATTCCTATCGCTGTGAAAGACAGAAATGGGTGCGCAGAATTAGAAATAGAAGATTCAACAAAGCCGTGATAAGAAGCTTTCAAATAAAAGAGTGTGGCAAAAAGTAAAGGGATTTGTGAATGGTTAACATTCTAAAAAAAATGTTGCACAAAATGGAGGAAAAACAACATGAGACAGACGGGATTTTAACAAAAGTTTCACACCTGCATGGTTAACCTTACCGTGACCTGCAGAAAAACTCATCAATCTAATATCAACATAGAATTACCTTTCCTTAACCTTTTTGAAAAGCTTAGTTCTGCTGAGGACATTTGTTATACCGACAATATAATATGAAACGGTTATGCTTTCTTACTGAAAGCATCCCAACAGTATACCATACAATGTTGGCTTGCTTCCATGAGGGGATTCTTAAAGGTGAGAGAGGGGTATCACATAAAGATCCAGTGAGAAGTGTCTCTCATTGGGATCATTGTGAGGGGCCTTGAGTGGGTGGTAATCTCAGAGTTGCCCTGGCCCCAACCTTACAGCTACAAAACCCAAGAGAGCATAATACGTGCGATAGATCACTAATGGGTGGTCCTGGTAGGACCAGCGCTCAAGGTCCGATGATAAAGCACTTAAACACTATGTATAGTGAGGGCGGATCTCTGTGCTTCAGCACAATCCGAACCTTGAAATTATTCTCCTTTGGTTTGCGTCTCATGATGATGTTGAATGTTTCATATGGGTCTTCGGTGCCACTCTGAATACTGCTGGTCATGTCCTGCTGATACTGGTTCGGGTCCAGCCATACACGGAATGTTCTCGCGTCTCCTCGCAGCTTAGGCTTTGGTTCAGGTCCTAGACAAGAGTGGAGAGTACTTGTTACAGGAAGAAAGTTATAATAACCTTTATAGAAAAGTAACAGATCATGGGCAGGGCAAATCTTTAGAAGGACAGGGGTCACTATTAAGGGGATACTGAATCTAAATCAGTTCATTCTCAGAAGTAAAAATAAATTAGCATTTAATTAAAAAATAAAACCCTTTCAAAAGAGCTCACCCTGGCTTGTCTTGCTATAGTGCTATTCCACCTCAGGAAGAGGAATTACATGTAGATGCATGACTGACAGACAGAGGACTTTCAGCTTACTCCCATAGGGAGGCTGTGTGGTGCAGCAAGTGCAGCTTTCACAGATAGATATCTGAATAGATTCTGATATGGCGCTGCGGGGCACTGAGCAAGAGGAGAGAGAAACTCAATCCTATTGACCTCTGATGTGTGTGTGTCCCCATGCATGTGTGTGTGTATATTTGGCCTGCGTGCACATGTGTATAGCTATGTGGCTTACTAAAATGAGTGTGATGATAGCTTAGGAGTAGAAGCTACACCTTCGACACCATGGGATAACAATTTGGACAGCTGGGCCAAAGGTGTGTGAGGAGTTAAAACAAGTGTGTGCCATTGTATTAAACTGTCATCAAGTTAAAGTTAAAAGGTGGGATTAAATCAAGGCATGATTTAAAGGGAGATGCATTGCACTTGTTCATTTAATGCACATAGAATGTGTCCAGTAACCTCCGTATTTACATTCTGCATTTGAACAAAACATTTTTGAGAGCACCAGATGAGATTATCCTTGGCTATATAATATGTAAGTCAGACATTAGTGTCCCAAAATTCACCTATCAGCGTTTGTCTCCCGACACTGTCACCAAGTACCCAGTGATTTATGTGACATCACCCCAACACCCAGTCAGCTAGAGTACCACTTATCCCCGTTGGGGATCTGAAAGTTTAACCAAGCTCACACTGGCAGGGCATGTTCCCTGGCAGTATGTCTATTTAGAAAGCCCTGTCCTCTGCATATTTAAACCAAACAGATGAGAGAGGATAGGGTAATGGGTGCTTCCTTGCATGGACACATGTTCCTGGAAAATGCAAACACTTAGAATAGCAGGGCTGCAACTACTCGAACGAACCAACTACTCAGAGGGGCTGCTTTAGGCTGTGGGGAAGAACATGACACAGTAAATAGAGATCTTATTACTGCACATATATATATATATATTTTACTTTCCAGGAAAAACCAGAGATTTTGATTTTGTCTTAAGCCGAGTACACACTGTGTGATTTTGGGCTGTCCCAGATGAAAGATGACCAACGTGAAAGAAACGTGGCGATATCTTTGGTTGTGGTTCCAAAATGATGGTCCTATGTCGCACTGTGAGAGAGGTTTAAAGATGGCTGTTGTCACGGTCTTGTAACCAAAGATAGCCTGGAGTCAGAAATTTAGGATACTCACTATTGTTTACCACTATAGCGGCGCAGATGGATGACACATGCTGACGTTTTCTTGTATATTGACTTGCGCCACAGCCTACGAGGAGTAGGTGTGATCATCGTACAGTCTCACTTGATGTTGTACCCAAGTTTATTAGATCCATGTCGCACAGTGTGGCTTGCAATAAACTTATAAGATTGCTGAAATCTCAGTCTTTAGGCACAATTAGAGGATTCCTTCTGTGCGGATGCACACAAAAAAAGACCGAGTGTTATATTTGATGACAGTACATTTTGTGGCTTTAATTGGATAAATATGGTAACACACAGATAAAATTTCATGGTGTGCTCAAATCATTTCCCTAATGCCAGAAAGCATTGTTGCTGGCAATACATTGTTTCAGATATAGAGGTGAGTGTTGCTTATGACACAATGAGTGTATTCTGCAGTACAAGCACATTCAGGGTTCTCTTACAGAGGCACATACATCTAGATATAAATCCAATAAATAAAGCAGGGCCCATAGCTCTCAGGTGTTGTTGTCGACCTCAGGTTAATGGAATGTTAATGTGACCAGGTCAGGTCTCAATGTGACTGTCACCATGACAACACCAGAGTGACCCTCTCCGAAGGATCAGTTGGTGGGGTTGATTGGGTATAGGAGGTCTGATGGGAGGAAGGATCTAATGTGTCACTGGTGTATGTGTGTATGCATGCAGGAGCACATATGAGCATACCTTCCTCAATGACGCGTCCCTTGTCATCCAGCATACCCTGCACCTCGCAGCCTCTCACGTACACCAGGCCAGTCTGCTCCACAAAGGGTTGGCGCCGGTCGAAGCGTGTGCCATAGGGCAGGTTGGGCCTCACCGTGATCAGAAAGCAAACATCGTGCTTCCGCAGCCCTGGAGGGAAAGAAGATGGAGAGGGGTTAGAGAGAGAGAGAGAAAAAGAAAGGAAAGAAAGAGTTTTAACAGAAACAGAGAGAGGAAAAAAAGATATACAGGGAAAGAGTCAGAGAGAGAAAAGGACAAAGATATAAAGAAAGGCAAGGTGGGAGTTTCGATGAGACATAGTAGTAGTGTGGGGGAGTTTGGAGATGCAAGAGAAACCGCCCTGTCAGCATCGGCCTGATCTTTAAAACATGAAGCTCTAATTATACGATGGGGAATGGGCTAGTGGATGGAAGGAAGTAATACTTCATTCCTCCACTGAATTACAAGAAAGAAAGTAAAACCATAAAAAGTGAGGACATTGGATATTAAGTGAGGACATTAATTTGAGATACATCAGGCTTACTTTCTAAAATCCAGCGGGCACCCCATCATTACGCCTATAGCTTACTGTGCTGTGAAATGTAATGAAAGACCCCATTCATTTTCTATATTAATTAGTGCAATACACCATTGGCATACATTAGTATGTGAACATGTCCTATATCTTTCTCTGGAGGCTATTGCAGTTGGCCACTGGAGGCTTCATTGTGCTTTCTATGTTCCCAGTGAATCAATGTCTTTCAAGGCTGACAAGCTCCTGTTAACATTATCCACAATGCCCCTATCAACCACAGAGAGATAGAGTGAAAACGACCAGGAAATAAAACAAAGAGGCTCAGTGGTAGACACTGCGCAGAAATAGCATGTCTTCACACAGACGTAAGGTAGGCAGGGGTCATGAGTCAAGGCCCAGTGGGATGGAATCGAGTGGTAAGGGAACACTTTATGGAGGTTATAAACTACTTACTAGGTATTACATAGTGTCTACACAGGCGGTGTAATGAAAGCAGCAGCAGCTGACATGAGCAAGATGAAATAATAGACAAAAAATGAAATGATCTACTGATAACAGACTGATAACGGTTAGAGACACACATGCTAATACCTTCCCACTCATGCTTGATATGATCTTGTACGTTGAGGTTTATGGTGACATCAGCTCGGACACGAGCAGGCCAGCTCTCTCCAATGTTGGGCTTGGCAACCTCCACTATGGAAAAAGAGGTGATCGTCTGAGCCATCCTGGCCCAACCCCCAAACACCACTCCACCGTACTCTGATTGCCTGCGTGGAGGGACAGGCACAACAAGAAGTTAGACAAGTGCTGTGGGCTGCTGTCAAGATTAAAATCAGTTGGATTTAGGGCAGCACATAGCACCACTGCTTACTTATTTACTTTTGCAAGAACAACAAGCAAGTTGCTACATCACTTGACATAATGGGAGCACTTATTATGTTAAGCAATGGGTTTCCAAATGCGGTGTACCAAATGTCACAGTCTTTTAATAAAATGTTATCAACACGCCGTGCCACCGTGCGAGAGGTAGACAGAGGATAAGGATCTACATTCATGAAAGTAAGAAGACACACAAAATGTGCTGTAGCTAAGTTCATGGTGCCAATTACCTAAAAAACAACAGAAATTTCCAACAACACTATCAATTTTTGTATAAAGAAAACAGTAGATGATTCTGTTGCTCTGACAGAAATGAGGACATCTCACCATGGTTTCATACGCCACACCACATCTTCTATGTCCTGTCTAATCTCATAGGTAGACTCTAGACGAAAGAGGTTAAAGTTCCTCAACAGGTAGTCATGGAGGGTCAGGAACTGGAGATTCAGCTTAGGTAGCGCAAGGCAGCCTGAAAAGATAAGACAAATAAACAGACACAGACAGAAGTCCTTGTCAGACATGGAATACCTTGATGGGTTCATCAAGCTATTAAAGTGGTGGCTTTTTGTCATTCAGACAGGTTTTTATATATTAATGTTCTTTGCTTTATTCAGACATGACTAGGGATCACAGATGGATTTTAAAACTTATTGAAGCCTTAATAAATGACCATCGTCACTGCTACTGACACTAGCCTTTGCTTCTCACAGTGAATCCCATAATTCATTTTGCAATTAATTTCATCATTTATTTTAAGTTATTAGATAGCAAAATCCTGCTGCCTGTTGTACAATGTGCAACACGCACAAGCATTGAATGACAGGAAATTAAGTTGGGACTCATTTAATTGCTACTGCTGTATGTAAAGCATTTTACTGACTATCCATTTATTCATCAGTAGGCATGAATGAAAATTGAAAATACAGAGATGGAGTTCTTGTCTGATCATTACTGAGGTTCTACAAGCGCACTTTATCTTTTTCTATACACATTTCACCTTGTGCTGCTGCAGCCTTTACATTAATCTGATGGCATTCAGCTCAGACTTCCATGTTTGAAGTGTTACGGAAATGTTACTAGATCTGACCTTGCAAGATTGCCTTTGTGACTTAAGAAAAGTTACTCAGGCGCTTATTCAGACATGGCACTGACATGTTAAACTGCCATCAGATTAATGTAACAAGATGCGTACCTGAAAGAGATTTAAAAAAAAAACTAAATATGTGAGCAATTACACTTACATTAAGTTCATGATTCTACAAATTGAATGTCCAAGATTATGTGTAGCTCCCTCTGTTATACTAACTGTGTAGATTCTTGCTTGAACACAGACAACTGTGTGTACATGAGTAATATACTTAAGGGATGTTGCTTGAATGGTCAGTAGTATGTGAGCTGTTGAAGGTGTCCTTGCCAACTAAAGAGGATTCCCCAAGAGAGAGATGCCAATTTAGTGCCAGATGAGCACCCTTAAGGCGAGGGATAACACAAAATGTGGGTGTATAGTTATTGAGTACAAAGTACTGACTAGAAACTGAAATTGGCATGTGCGGTCTGGTGCACGACAACTCTCACATAGATGCTCACACATGCAAACACAATCACAATTTACACCATTTACACCAACACACACCTTCGCCTGAGTAGTACTCCGTCGGGACGATGTTCTCATCCCAGATTATCTTCTCTGTTGGATAAAGGGGCATCTGGTTAAGTTGCTCAATCTGAGAGATCCTGCGCTCATGACGGGACACCTGTGTGTGTGTGTGTGGGGCCAACAGTAAGAGAGAGAGAGAGAGAGAGAGAGAGAGAGAGAGAGAGAGTGACAGAGAGGACAAAGAGACATACAGAGAGAAATTGGGTTAATGAGCAAATGCCCCTCTGCTCTTTTGGCTCAGCCTCTAGGATCTTTATTCCCTAGTCTGTCTTCTAGTAAGGGACAAGATAAAGGAAAAAAAACATTTCCACAAAATCAGGTCACTCAACCAATCTGTTACACAAGACCCACCTTAAACGTCTGGTTTAACTAAATCCTTTTATCACTTGTCACACTCAATGTAGATATTCTGCTAGAACTCCAGTAGCCAATGTGTGCTAAAATGTGTCACAGTTTTTTTATATATATACATATATACACACACACACACCACTCATATCCTTTATGTGGGCGTTTGCTTGAGGAACAGTTTGTTCCAAATATCGTCAGTAAAATCTAGCAAAGGAACTTCAATTCCAGTTTGCAGGTACTATTCTACTTTATTGCATTAATTTTTTAACCCAGTGTCTGTTCTACTGAGGTTTGGATGTGCACACACAACCAACTTTACCCTTCCAAACAAAATACACAAATTACATAAATTATTTACTATGTAAAGGATTCCTGCAGAATACAAACCAGCTCATCTGTTCCACCAGAGGAAGTAAACAGCCTAAACTACCCTGAAATTAGCAGTGGTGTAACAGCAGTACTGCCTCTCAAAATGAGAGGTTCCTCCTCCCTGAGCGTATTTATGAGTGTGTTCTCTGCAACACGCATGATTGTTTTGCTACCATGTGGCAGAGTTCTAGTCCTGTGGCCCCTTCCTATTAAACCCACCCGGTCAGAGATGTTGGTTGTTGGGGGCAACCTCAGGCACACACAAATGAGTCCCCTGACATTTTCTCCTGCAACAATCTAATCAGATAATTATGAAACAGCTCTTCTCTATTGCTTCTCAGAGAGGACCAGGGGAGGGTCTGAGTGGGTAATTATGAATAACCGCAGGACAGCCTTGAAACACCCACTTTGATGAAGAGGTCTACAGCACATGTGCCAGTGTATGCTGGGGGGGGGGACTAGTGGGACAAGGGTCCAGCAGATTCCTGGAGGGGTTTTAAAAAAGAAAATTGGGAGTGCAAGGGAAGAGGGAAGCAAGAGAGCACAATCAAAGTAGCTCTAGCCTTTCAAGAGATACCATTAAAAAAAAAAAAAAAAAAATCTCATCAGCACTGTCGTCAATTCAACCTACGAAACCCACAAATGCCCACATAAAGCAGTAATTGGATTAGAAGGCAAATCCAAGAGGGACTGGCAGCAGAGAGGGGATACTATATGTATTCCAAGGTCAAGAGCTTAAATTAATTACCTCAAAATGAGAAACACAAAACCTATTATGCCATAGCACTGACTGGCCAGTTATTGTTCTAGAAAATAACTGTTCACCAACATTGTTTGTAGAGGTGCATCAATACCAATTGTACATCTTTTATATTGCCAGCTGACAAGCACACAGGACCTGAAGTATTGCTTCATTCCCTCATACAACTAAACCATCTCTCTCTAACCTTTTCAAATGTCTGAGGCGTTAAATATTGTCTAGGATAAAAAAAAATAATATTTGATGTACAGACAAGCAATATTTCTTAGCACACAATATGTGCCTGTCTGGGTTTATTATAGCACTTCAATCCAAGATCATACTGTAAGAGATGTAAAATATTATTCTTTATCATCTATTACATCCCATTGTGTAGCCTTTGACTATGCTATGGCTGAAGAAAATAATGGATGTCTGTGACCAAGTCTTAAAAACTCAAATGCCCGCATGGACAATTTAATCAAAGCAAAGACTGCACTTACCAGCAGCTCAAGAAGGACCTCCTTCTCATGGGTGGTGTCTTGCCCTTCAGGCAACTCTGGCAACAGACACAGATACGAGGCCACCTGGTGAAGCGTATTGGGACTACAGAGAAAGAGAAGATAAACAAGTAGTTAGTCAGCTAGAAAATTTGCATTTGCAAATTACACATTTAGCCAACACTCTTATCCAGAAGACGGATGACAATAAGCGGATAATAACTAATGCTTAGGTAGTCCCTGAAATGGTCACAATTAAGAGTAGGAAATGGATAATCTGATGTCTTCTCATATTACAATGATAATAAAAAAATCATCATCATATTTATAAAAAGAAATAAAGTGTAGGTCCAGTCTCTCCTAAAAAAGAGACACTGAGAAGGATTTTTCAAATGGTGACACCACAATATGTGTGAAAATACACAACCGTATCTTATTCTTTGTGCTTGTTAGCACTGCGGCACAAAGCAATTCTTCTGTTTGCTTTGACACTGCACTCCTGCTCTGTCAGCATGTGTGTGTTAAGGGGCCGGGGTGCATTGATGCGACAGGATTATGAAAATCAAAGCCCATCTCCGTCTCGGAAAGCTGAGGCGTGGCTCTCTGCATACAGACATGTTTTAATCAGGCTGACACACTGTGACACAGGCAGGGTCTGGTACACCATGAAGGACAGGGCCTGCCCTGGACACATTGTGACAGGCCTGGACAGCCACACGTGGCACTGACGGACTGTATCCGTGTATGTGCATGCATTTTCCTACTTGCGATGCCCCGCTTGGGCGGTGGGGTGGCAAATCTGCAAATGTTGCAGTTTGGTGGCCCAGTGGATGACCTGGCATAGGTCATCTGGACATTCCTTCCCTTAGCAACAAAATAACAGCAACATAACAACTCACTCTGAGTAATGGAGATGACTGGACCAGGTCATGACTGACAACTGAGCTGCTGGCAGGGTAAGGTAAGGATGGAGACATAATTGACACTGGTCTACAGTAAGTATATTCTATAGCCTGAAGGTTCAGATTTTGGTTAAGCCAGCAAACTGAAACTTTATAAAACTACATTTTGTATGCAATTAAATCTCTTAACAATAACAAATTAGTGAAAATGTTACTGTTTGGTCGAAGACACATCAGCTAGCTAGACAGACAAAATGATACATCACAAGCCTGACAAGCTTATAAGTTGCCATCTTTTATTTACACCTATTATATATATCTCTTTTTTAAAAAAAACAAAACAAAATAAAACATTTCATTATTATTTTTTTATCATATGACAAATGGATTTTATGGTAGCCTTAATATGCGTATGTGATATAAACTTTCTTGTCTTTGTCACATGATAATATCCCAGAAAAAGAAACCTGGTTTTGAAAATAAGTGGAATCAATAAAATCTTAACATCTTTTAAAGCGATAGGATCACACTGAAGAAGTAATCCACAGAAATAATAACACTCATTATGTTGATGGTTCCAATAGTAATAACTCAAAATTTTGCTTGCATTTCACAAACTGATGCATACTCTTTGATCATGTATTCAATTCATTTTTTGGCCTGAAATGACACTCAACATGTTTTCTGTCACTGTGTCTATGTGTGTATGGGAGAGAATGGGTGTGTATACGTGCAATAATGCTTCGTTTGTGTGTTTAGGGGACTTAGCAGATAAATTCAGAGCGGCGGGTGACTGGGAGCTTAGCCTGTGGGTAGTGCAGCTGGAATAAACTGGTATTAGTGCGAGTTGTTTGGATGAAAAGTGCCTCGTTAAATCTGATCGGCATATTTGGAGTTACCCAGGAGCTGCTTTGGTGACAGTTGTGGAGCAGGGAACAATGCAGTTCCTGCTATATTCAAAACCCTAATTCTGGAAGAAAAAAAAAAGGAGCAGAGCTTCTTGAAATACATGAAATGGTTCAGCTAAGTCTTTACCTGATTCAGCCCAGCTCGACTCATAACCCTCTGCCTGACTCAAAGACACTTAGTGTGGGGTTTAAGCATTTATAATCCACTACAGAAGTTAAAAAGAGGTGATGGATATAGAAACATGGACATCAAAGAGGAAAATTTGTGTTGTGCCAACATGGCACCTCAGAGCAATCATAATAAATAAAGATATCACTTACTGTACAAACAAATAAGGACACTCACATAGAGTGTGTTGTTTAGCAGAGACATGATGGCTTTGAGGCCCTATAAAAGCTTTGGTCAATAATTTTAAAAATTATGATATCAAATGCCACAAAAGGTTAGTAAGTAATTACAAATTAGCAGTAAATCAATGTATTTTCACTCCCCTTCAAGCACGTGTACAAGTTAAAAAACCACAGACAGGCCAGTTCATCAAAGCGAGGGTGTTTTTTGGCTCTTTGGCAAGTTAATATGATCTGACAAACACAGCTGTTCAAAGAGTTTATTCTCAAGCCACTGCAAATCGATTAAATTAATGAGGCATGCCTCTCTCTCTGGCTGGTACCAGCTGCCTGTTCAAGGGCTCACTGGCTGCCATTTAGCAGGGAACTCAGGCAGCAACGCTGGTGCTGATGCTATAATGAAATACAGGACGTGGATGTGTGCTTGTACTTCGACTGGGGCTTGTATGTTTTGGTGTTCAGAAGAACTTTAATAAGAGGTCAGATCTACGTATCTCGTGATGTACTGTTTGCTGGAAGGTTTGTGTCCTTGCAACTCTAGAAATAGTGTTTTTGATATTATGGTAAGTTCTCTAAAGTAAATACAGTGAGTACTTGTACTGTACATGTGGGATAAAGCACAAAGGGTAAGCAAGCTCAAGGTAGATACGCAGTACTTTTACAAATCAGGAAGTAGTCATGTTAGCTAAAACAACACTGTGTTGCTACAACATTTTAGTATTTACAGGTCACTGTAATTTTCCTCAGTCCAATCATGCATACGCTCCATCTGTGCATGGACAAGCTGCAAGTGCACTTGTTCATTTCAAGACTCATTCCGGATGTTTTGATTTACCTGAGATGCCCGAAATGCTTGGTCAAGGACTCTCGAGTGTCTACTGCTGCTACGTTGGACAGAGCAAAGTCGTGCAACTCTGGGAAATGAGCAAAGGCTGCTCTCTGCAAAACAGAAAACACATAGCAAAACATTCAGATTGATCAAATACACAACATTACTGTAAAAATATTACATAAGCGACACTGCAGACGCATCCTGTGAACACTCAATGAAAAACAACAGAAGGAGCAAAGCAAGCAGGTAGCTGAGATATGAAGCCGCCTGTCTACCTTAAAGCATTTACCTGCAGGGATGTGATTCTGTCATAGTGCAGGGTGGTCATCTCTTTCTGTGTCAGGGCGTTTCCCGTCTGGTCGTTGATCTCAAAACCTGTGTAGAACTTCAGCATGTCGAGCAACTACAGAGATGAGAGAAAAATGTAAGTCACTTGTAAACATGAAAATGACAGCTGAGGTAATGTTGGTAATCTCTTGTGGGCACGGATATAATCTATGTGCACACGTTTCCTTGTGTATTTTACCTGGCAGAAGAGGTGCCCCTCCTTCTCTCTGTGGGAGAGGCTGGACAGGTGGCAGCTGACCACCAAGTGAGAGTCATCCAGCACCGTATTGAACCAACGTCTGGTGGGCAGAAGGGCCTAAACACACATGACACCCTGGTTACAGCACTGGAATACATGCTTGTGACATCTACTATATTTAACTGGAATGTCACTGGTAAAAACATGGAGGGGGGGGAAAGGCTATTTCAGTGGACAGCACCAAAATAAAATCCACATTTGTTAGATTTGCAGGAAAAAATGGTTATATACACACAGTGAGTCTGCTCCATAACAGAAAAAGGTATTGTATGAACTGACACCTCTCAGGGGTCAAAAGAGCCAATTGATCCAAGAACAACAATTCCCAGCATCTGGACTATGATTATCCATACATCTTATTGATCCATGGTCTTGAGGTTGTTTTCGAATATGAGGCAAAGAAAAAAGGGAAAACTGACAGTGAGATGTGAAAAAGACCAGAAAAAACTGGCTCAGACACTTCTATAACCATGATTTATTTGCTTGTCGTAGCACGGGAACATGCCATGAAGGCAAGAACAGAAGAAACCTGTCAAAGTGAGATAACAGCGCTGCTTTGGTAGGAATATATCAACTGAACACGTTGATGAACTGACAGACTGAGTGAAAGGGTGACTGGTGCACACAGAACAAAAAGCAGTTCAATCTAATACGCTATAATGGCTGAAAGAGAAGAATTGCCCAGGAAAAAAAAACAGCATTACGAAACAAAATATGAAATTGGAATATTTAAATGCAAAACACCAACAAAACAAAATATCTATTTTATTCAATAAAAACTGCTCTTCTAAGGCTGCAGGTGCGGCAAGTGATACCTAAACACTGAGATAACGGATACCTTTATATCCAACAGCCATCTTTGATCTCAACACGGTCCTGACAGCCAGCATAAAACAGGCATGAAAACAGGGATCTCTTTCCCCTGCATTAATTTTCAGGTTGTCATCAGAGAGGGGAAGTATGGATTTCAGTCTACTGAGACTTTGTAAAAGGATAGCGCTGAAGGGCAGGAGTTGTCTCTAGAGGCAGTCAGCTGGCTGGCCACTAGCCGCTGCCAGGAACAGCAAGGCCGGCCTGTCAGCAGACAGCCAGATGAAATCTATTGAGCCCCCCTTGCTAATAACTGGAGATCTGCACAGGCAGCAGGAGCAACAATCTTATATGACACTGTGTCTTCACTCCAGATCGCCTACGTCACTGGTAAGGTAGGCTCTCTGAAACGCAGTGTCAAATTCTATTTTCCTTTCTTTTAAATGAACCAATATGATGATAGTTCACAAAAGCTCCTCATCTTTATGAGCTACATCATCACCCTGAAAATGCAATGTCTGACTCAGTAACTGAGGTGAATGAAAATGCGCCATGAGTCCCAACTTTGAATATACTCATCTGCCTGCCTCCAGCAACTAAAGATTTGTATTCAGTCCAACACCCTGTGGTATAGGAGCAGATATCGTTTAACTAAAGCCCCTTTCAGACCGACACAGTGACGCAGGATAAAACGTTTGTGGCTGATCTCAATGGGAGAGACTACACTGTTCCCACATCACAATAGATCTGCTCAATATGCTGAACATCTGCCACAGTCTCTCAAAGTTACAACTGCAGACAAGACAATAAGAGGTGAAATTGCTAAATGGTGCAATACAATTTTCACTCAAATTATTAGATTATTGACTGTTATGTGCAGTTTTAAAGCAAAATAACTGATGCCGAAACACTTTAAGAATTGCATTGATTGCACAGACAGGGGACATCCTCATTAGACGGGCTACTTTGGAAAACACCGGTGGCAGCAACTTGACGATTGCACAGTACGCATTAAAAAGTCAACTGAAAGCGCTGCATCTTCCATATACAACACATAGACGTTTATGGGCTTAATAAATGAACAAATTGTCTTTATTTACGTTGTGCTTTTTACAGCAGAGCCATCTCTAAGACGCATTACAAACACACTAAAACAGGCAATGTTGTCAAAGTGACAGGCCTATGTCATATGAGGAAAATGTTGGCTATGCCTCCACCTCACAATGTCATTTTAACACTTTTGTATTTTTTGCCATTGACAAATTATGCAAAATAATGTCAGATGCCCCAAATATGATCAAGTATAGTTTTTCCACATACATACATTTTATCCATGGTTTACATTTTTGGTTATCCTGTCAAATCATACCTGCCTTTTGCCCATAGGTTTATCAACAGAGAAGAAAAGGGAGAGGAAAGATGCCAGCCAGAAGGAAGCTAGAGTGTTAATTTAACACCAAAACATAGGCTAGATAAGACATGGGATTAAAAACATGTTCCCCCATTAAATAACCTGTTTCTGTTGAGTAAGAGCGCATTTATGTTTCTAGTAAAACAATACATCATTGTGGCATGTCTTGATAGACCTTACAGTGAAGGTGTCAATAAGTAAATAAAAAATAATAAATAAGTTATGATCAGTCAGGAATAGGCATTGTTTTAAATATGAATAGCTATTTACAGACTGTGTGAGCTAAAACGCACAAGACGCCTAATTCTCCTTTACAATAACTCACTACATGTTTACAATCGGGCAGGCAAACTCATTAAAATATGCTATAATTAAGATCAGTGTATATTATGAAATAGTGGCATTAGAATGTGCCAGAGGCCACCAAATTTGGGCTTTTATGGACAAATGTTTTATCCAGGGTGCACGCCCCTTGACCCACCTAGCTGGCTACTCCACATCCTTGTGGAAAGCCCTGTACACCTTATAGCAGATGTCAAAAGCCATCAGGCTGAAAATAACCTTTCTCATACTCCGATCAAAGACTACTGTTTCAAATACTGCATAGCTTTGCAAACAGCAGCGACAGAGACACATTGGGTGGAGCTGAGACTGGACAAATATAAAGGACGAAACTCAAATGAGCTCTGCAGAAAAGGATGTCTACACCACTTCCTTTATCAAAATACCATGATTAAGCAAATAATATAGACCTACACTCTCCTAGTGTACATCCGTGGTGGAAATGAGTGTCCAACTTTTCTATGTTAATATTAAACAAATCATCTTTCACTGTAAATTTCAAATAATACATAATAATTTCTATCAAGAGAAAGTTCAAATGGCAAAATATATATAAGGCTGTGAAATAGGAGGTTGTGTCTTACCTCCAAATCAATCATGAGTTCAATGAATCTCTCGCAGTAATGTACCTTCTCCATGGATACAGTACCTATGGAAAAGGAAATCATGGCGGTTATTGCTTCACTTTGGATGCAATTTGTCAATGAAAAATTCAATCTGACAGACAAGAACACATGACTATATGAATATAAAAGACTAAGAAAGATAAGGAATAGAAGAAGTTGCAGTGTGGACAGCAAACGCATGTGGACAACACCAAGGTGCCATGCTGAGTGTGTGAGCCTCACTATGAGATACTGCATGTGCAGCACAGCATCATGCTGGGACCTCAGCCCTCATTAAGCATGTGTGTTGCGTGTGTGTGTGTGTGTGTGTGTTTGTTTCAAGCTAAGGCATGCAGCAGGCATTAGAGTGATGTGGATCCTGCTGGGTTTTAGATCGTAATCTACTCTGTCAGGTTTGAATTCTACCTAAACACACAAACAGGCGTGTTCTGTTTTTAGCATTCAGGTGGGGGGCCTCTGTGTCGGCCTGCATTATAACATCATGGTAGTCAGTGCCAGTGGCACTATGGCAGCTGGGGCACATGCTCCTTCGGCGGCTGCACAATTCAGAAAGAAAGGAGGGAATAGTGCAACTGAAATAGTGATAAAAAGGGGTAATATTGTGTGTCATACTGGCAATATGGTTCTGGACTGAGGAGATGTGGTCACTGTGCAAGCTCTAGAAATGCTACAAACAGAAACCTGGGTACTCATGCTGGGAGAGGTAGAGAGAGCACATGCAAAGACTTGCTTTGGGACCAAAGTTACAGTGACAGTGTGCTGGTATAATTCATTTTACTCAATATTTGGAGGTAGAAATCAACACCAGGGATGCAAGTTTTTATAAAAATATGACCATGATCTAATGGATATTCCTCCGGCTGACGGTATGTCATGTTAGACACCAGAATGATATATCTTGATGCATTCCAAGGGAAATAAAAGTATGTTTTACTTGTTTACCTGATGGCGGAATTGACACGAGAACTCCAAGAAACTTTTTAATGAGAGCTGAGAGAAAGACTCTCTCTTTTTTAGCCCTGAGGAAGACACAAAGTAAACAAATCAGAAAGAGCTAAAAACTCTCAGGGTATAAAACATCATTTTCTAGTCTGTATAGATCTGAACACGCAAGCAAAGAAAATAATATTACTGCTCGGCTGCGTCAGCATCCATCTTATCAAATTTCTTCTTGATTAGATTCCAGAACTTCTGAAGCTTTGGAACTTTCTTCAGCTCATGTTGGAGTCTGGACTGCAAACATGAAAGAAACAAATCAGTTAAAGAGTCAATTATATCTGAGGAGCAGTGTCACAGCAAGGTAGCGATTAATCTCTATAAACAGTAATCTGCACATGAATGCAGAGTCTGTAGGGGAACGGAAGCGTTCTGGCTTTCATTTGTAGTCCGAGTAGTATTGACCAATCACATTTGAGCGGGCTTTTAAGGCGGAACACATTGGCCGAAATGCAATCTCGAAACCCATCAGCTATATTTAGCTTTTTATTAGCTTTTTTTAAAAAAATATCTGCATTCATATGCATATATCTGTTCATAAATATTAACCGAAATGTTGTCTGGACCATCTCCAGTTGCTAATCGAACTGTAAACAACGGTGCACAGAAGAGGAAGTCTTGGCCTGGATATCCCTTATCTGGATATCCGTTACACTGGAAGCCCCGAAATGTTGGCTGTTGCCCCCAGAGGCTAACTCGTCATCAGACAGATAGCCGATGGGTTCTGAGATTGGGTAGCAATTCTCCCTTATGAAATGATCAAACAACGTCACTACTTGGTGTGTGCATCTATAACCAACAGAAAAACTTAATTAGGGTAATAAGTTGACATCTTACTGGTATGAGGCACATCCACATAGGCAGAGAGATGAGCTGCTGCACCTGCTCTCTGATCAAATCTACCTCCTGGGAGGGAGGCACGCAGGGACAGACAGAGAGAGAGAGAGAGAGAGGGAGAGAGAGAGAGAGAGAGAGAGAGTGTTATCAAAATTTACCGTGTATGACAGATTTTTATTAGACTTCAGCCCATAATAAAAGTCTGCAACTAAAATATTTAGAGGGCTTTATAGGATACAATCAAAGGGCAGCAGGCTATCACAGCAGATTTTAAAGTGAGACATCTGCAGTGCTTCCCTGTGGTTTAATGCGGCTACAGAGAATACAGATGGGTGGGAGCTGCCCCGAGTCGTCCTGCCTAATCTACTACTGCCACCTTGTGGATATTACAAATAACTGCTTTAATTTCCACATTTACCTTGGCATTTTAGCGCTGCTTCCATTAATGAGTAAAATGCTCTTGACCTTGTTAAATGCAAAACCCTGATTGAAATTGTCATGCAAATGGCTTGAGGCCATATTTAGAGTAACCACAGACTGGGTAACACACCTAGATTTTGCTTCCATCTTTTTGTTTATTTCAAAAATGCTCTCTGTCACTGGGCACAAGTGTTCTCCACAGCTAAGTATGTATCACAGAGCTGTTCAGAGTCCTGATATTTGACTGTATCGGTTATCTCAGGAGAGCGTCTTACTTTAAATTACTCTTGTTATCCAGAGATACACTAATTGATATTTTTGCCATGTCTAGCAACCCAGATTTCAATGATACGATGAATGTAGGATTTAAAAATTGACAGAAAATGCAATTGTGTGGTTCATATTATCACGGCTGCTCTTAGCTTGCGTGATGCAGTGATTAGCAATACAGAATTTATGAAATGAATTTGTGTAACCTTTGGATATTAGTGAAATCATTTAATTATAAACCATGTCAATATTGCAATCAAAATATTGCTTGAAGTGATTACTCCTAGTAATCTAGGTATTGGCATGAAAGCTTAATGATCCTACTAGCAGCAGCATATAACACCTAAACATTCGAGGTACTAATTTCTCCAGTGGGTAAATCAATACATTAAATGTCAGCGTGGCGGTACACACCAGACTGTTGAAGCAGTGGTCCAGGAAAACCAGCAGCACGGTTTGTTCCTTCAGAGTGAGGCCAGTGTTCTCGTCGGCCAACACGGCTTCCATCACACATTTAAAGAAGAACGGGAAATGGCTGGGCTCCTTTTTGAACACCTGATATACACCATACAAAAGAGAAGATGATGTTATAGACAGCCAGCAATGTGCATCTTCAGCAGCTGAGGTCTCCATGCAATGAGAATTAGTCTCAACTCTGATAAGATACTGCATTTCTTACCTCCCAAGCTGGGACATTCTCTCTGAACTTCTCATTCACAATGCAACAAATAGACATGAGGTAGGCATTGCTGGACACCTCAGGAGTGTAGTTCACCCAAAGGTAGTTCTCAAGATATTGGCTGAAAGATAAAATAAAATAATTAATATATATCCACCAAGGGGTTTAATTCAGTGGCTGCTTAATAAAAAGAGAATAAAAAGAAGTGAAATATCCAACCTGAACTCAAGCAGCATAATTTTTCTGATGGCAAATCTGACAAAGAAATAACACAATAAAATAAGATAAATATATGTGAAATGTCTTTACTGGATTAAACAAGGCAGTTCAAGTCAAAGACATTCACTTACTTAGACTTGAGAATCTCTTTTTCGTAAACATCTTCCATCACCTAAACAAACAGCAAAGAATATTCAAATCAATTCAGCAGCAATGGCAGGTAAAAGCAAATGTTTATTTTACTGGCTGCCTCTTTATCATTTTATTGTATCAAACTACTTGATGAAGAAATGTACAAGTTTAAATATAACTTTGATGTACTGACACCTGTAGAAACAGAGGCAGCAATGTATGAAACTCACCTTAGGGTCAAACGGTAGTTTATTCTTTGCATGAGGAGCCCAATATTTATTAGCCAACTGAAACAGAAAATAAAACCATCAATAGCAGTAAACATGTCAGAATAAACAGACAGGAGTTCATTAAGCATCAAAAATAACACTGTCACACTGTTAAATCAGAGTTTTGGTTCCAAGTAGGCTTCAGTGCACCTGTGACTAAGCACTGAATGTGAAAGTAAGCAACTGATTGCACCACAGCTACTTATTCATAATGTCTGATGTAATATATGTTTGTTGTATGTGATTTGCTCTTTGGGTAAATGTTGTGTTTTGTTAAGTATGTAAAACAGTTTATGCCTTAAGGGCGCAAGGCAAACTTCAGTAGTCTACTGAAAAATAGTGTATGATGGACCACATGTGTGATGTAACGTTACATGTACAATGTTTTACCTGCGTGACATATTCTGCATTAATCTGAGACACAGACGGTGCTGCAGCCTTTTTAGCGGGGGTTTCCTTCTCCATAGTGGCCGTCTCAAGCAGCTGCAATGTCCACTGTTAGAAAAACAGAACAAAATATTGCTTGAAATAACTATTCTTCAACACGAACTGACTTTCTCTTAACTACTTGTAATGTGTTCCTGGATTTAAAAACACGGGGCAACTTTAATAAACTGTTACCTATCATGTAAGTTAGCAAGGTGTGAACCAGGATAGGATAAAAAGGCAATATTATGATAATGGACTTGCTAAACGTTTTACCCGAGTTATATGTCCTTACAACATATTTCTAACGTCATTAAGTCAAATGATGCTACTTTAATTATCATTAGCTGCTTTACAATTTCAGACAGCAGCGCTTATAGGCTAAGCTAATTTGTAGCATCAATGAAATTACAAGCGACTCAGAAATGATTTTAACTGTAACGTTACTGTTAGTCTTGTGGCGTACGTAAACATATGATAAAGTAAAAATCACCAACCTTTAGTTTTATTTCAGCATGAGTGTTAAGTGCCGTTGGACGGTTAGTTACGCATGTACACAACAAAACGCGCTGTATGCGACTGACTTCCTGAATGGGTACGTACAAAAAAATCGTCCCCGGGTACAAGAAGCATGTCTCCCGTTCCTACTGTGAGAAATGTTTTCACATTTCTCAAAACAGGTAATTTCAGGTAATTTCAACCGTTGTGTGAGGAAACTGTTGTTTGGGAAAATTTTGAATGAATAAAACATGCAAAACGCACAAGGAAATGCCTTAAAATACGATAAAAGTGATATCATCTATGTAATAAATAATGGAAAATACAACACAATTCTTGTCTTTCCTCAAGCACCACAAGGTGATTTATTATTTTAGAGAATTTTATTTACATCTTTTAATTTCAATAAAAACAGCCCAATAAAATTAAACAAAACAGGAAACAAATTTTATGTTCAAATTTATAAAATATGGAAACTATATTATATTGAATATATGACATGACGTTGACAATATGTGTACTACGTATTGTACAATACCATCATACTAATTACACATCATGTTCATAACACCAGGAATTTTATACCAAAATATACAAACATTACACAATATCATTTCAACAATCAGTGAGTTAATCGGTGTGTTCTGACATGTGCTGACTGTGTGAAAGTTTTGCCACAAATGTCACATCTGAATGGCCTCTGACCTGTGTGGATGAGATAATGCCTTTTAAGTTTAGAGGGAGACACAAAATACTTGGAGCAAATGTCACAACAATACTTTTGAGTGGAAACGGTCGTTTTAGGTTGAACACTAGTATTACAGTTATGTTCCTGAACATCTTTCTTGCTCTTAAAACTTGCAGCGCACTTGTCATGTTCAAACACCCCTACTGGTTCACACCAGTAATAATCTGGCAAATCTGCCTGGATTTGATTCGCGGCCACAGAATTTACACATCCATCACTGAGCTGTTTGTTGCTATCTGACATAGCCAAAGCTCCTCTAAGCTGACCTGGTATTTCTACATTATTGCCTTCATACTGATGTGACGAAGGTGAACCTCCCATGTTTTGATTTTGGACCAGTTTATTAATTTCAAAGGCAAGTTCAGAAGGAAATGAATAACTGTAATCATCTGTAACCTGATTACAATTTTCTCTCAGCTTCTCATCTGATTCATTATTTGCCTCTTGTAAGCCAACCTCTGGCACTGCCAGCCATTCAGAATCTATTGCCTCAATGCAATCAGAAAACTCTCTATCAGTAAGTGAGTAATGACCAACGCTGGTATAATCTGACTCCAGCTGCTCTCTTGCTGCATCTACATTAAAGTCTGTATAATCAGTGAGTTCAATGCATTTATCTTGGAGGTGACTAGTATTTATCATTTCTCCTTGATAATAATCTGAAGTCCTGTTACCATGTCTACATCTGCGTTCATGAACTTTCAAATGGTTACACTGTGTGAAGGTCTTGCAGCACAAGCTGCATTTGTATGGCCTTAACCCAGAGTGAATGACCAAGTGCCTTGAGAGCTTGTACGGAGAAGCAAAGTTTTTTAAGCATATTCGGCATATGTGAAGTTTCCTTTTTTTACAAATGACATTACTTTTAGTTCTTTTCTTAATGATTCTGTTCACTTTTGTGATGGATATTTCATGGCTGGTGGAGACCAGCTCACTTTCTCCATTACTTACAGCACCATCAACAATTGAATGTGCAGTATTTATGTTCACGGATTTTTTCTGTGGTGGAATACGAACACTGATCCTTGGGTAAAGCTCCTGTTGACTATTTGCTTTTAATTTTCTGATGTTCCCCTGTTGATTGGCTGGCTTGGACGGTTTGCTGTTACAGTGAGATCTTTCATGGGTTTTCAGATGTGAAGCTTGCCTGAATGCTTTCCCACACGTATGACACTGAAATGGTTTCAAGCCTGTGTGTACCATCTCATGCCTTTGTAATTTAGAGGCACTCGGAAAACACTTGAAACACTGGGAGCACTTGTGTTGTACATTGCCTGTATTTTGCTTTGATTTAACACTTTGTGTCTTTTTCACAATCACCTTAGGAACCTTACTCGGGTGCACAACCTCATCTTTCTTTGAGGTATGCGGCAACACTTTGTCTTCCCATTCTCTGTTGTCATGAGTCTGAACAATTGCCATAGAAGGGGTCTGACCCAGCTGTTTTGCAGAGATTAAATCACTGCCTTTGTGTGTCTCAAAGTCCCTTTTATGTGTGAACATTTCCTGGATTGGAATATCTCCTGCAGTCCTTGTATTAAACCCACTTATGCGAGAAGGCGGCCTGTTGATATACAGCGATCGCTGTTTGTGATATCTGGACCACAGGTGAGTGCGACAATGTACCCTCAAGTGTGTTTTCTGACGAAATCTCTTTCCACACATCTCGCAGCCAAAGGGCCTTTGTCCAGTATGAGTCATCATGTGCCTTTGAAGTTTTGATGAAGATGGAAAACATTTTGAACATGCATGACACTGATGTGAAGTGTTTGTTCTCTGCTTTTTGCTGGTAGCTTGACATGTTTCACTCTGCTGTTCTGCTGATGTAATTAACTCAGCATCCTGAGGAGGAGATTCATTGAGATCACTTACATTTTCACTCCACGCTTCCGGTTTAACAATGATGTTTAAGTCAATGGGGTCTGCATTATTGGCTTCAGATGAATGTTTTATTGCATCAGAAGGAGACCCTTTCACATTATCCCCCATGTCCTGTGCAGGGGCTGCCAGTTCTTTTTGGTTCCTGTGAATTTTGTGATGACGTATTAAATTAACTTCCAACCTAAAAGATCTGTTGCAGATCATACACCGGAATGGTTTCAAGTCTTTATGGGTCATGTATTGCTGCTCTTGTTCCCCTGACTTGTGGTAAATACTCTGACTACTTGTATTTAACAGTTGTTCTGGTTCTCCAACTGCATCCGACTTGATTTCAGTCTTGCTCAGGGCCTGCACAGCATTTACACTTATTTTACATTGTAGCTCTAGTTCCACTGCTGAATTCACAGGAGCGTGGTGGCTGGTGGGTCGCAGAAGTGATGACTGAAGCTGCAGATCTGAAGTTTGACTGCCATTACAAAGCCTCTGTTTTTTCCCTGCACTGCTTGCAGAAAGTGAACATTTATTTGATGTGCTTAGATGGGATTTCAAGTGTACCTTCTGTCTAAAGGCTTTGCAGCAGATCATACATGAGTAGGGTTTCTGCCCAGTATGAATGAGTAAGTGTCGTTGTAATTTGGATGGTGAACAGAAGGTTTTGAGACATTTAGGACACTGGTGTTTGAAATTAACTTTGCTTCTGCTGGAGCTCAGTTCTTGTGACGTCTTCGAATGCGTCTTTTCAGAAAAAGTCTGCCCAGATATGCCTCTCTCAGATTGTTTTGGTTTGTTATGAGTTGGTGAGTGAATCCAAAGCTGAAGAGATGAAGGGAATGACTTCAAGCAGACTTTGCACGTGTATCCG
Organism: Scomberomorus guttatus; assembly: GCA_038419695.1. Classification (NCBI taxonomy): domain Eukaryota; kingdom Metazoa; phylum Chordata; class Actinopteri; order Scombriformes; family Scombridae; genus Scomberomorus; species Scomberomorus guttatus. The sequence goes on from CM076455.1 coordinate 11,951,928, forward strand.
TTTTGGGCGTTGCATACAGATGTGTCAGCATTTGCAGAATCAACTTGCTCCTGATGTTTTGGATCCATAACATCTGAGTCACTGTTCATCACAGAGCCATCATTTACATGTGGCATATTTTTTGGTGGATTACCATTGTCAGCAGAGGGAAGAACCTTGGTTATCTTACTCGGGTGCACAACCTCATCTTTCTTTGAGGTATGCAGCAACACTTTGTCTTCCCATTCTCTGTTGTCATGAGTCTGAACAATTGCCATAGAAGGGGTCTGACCCAGCTGTTTTGCAGAGATTAAATCACTGCCATTGTGTGTCTCAAAGTCCCTTTTATGTGTGAACATTTCCTGGATTGGAATATCTCCTGCAGTCCTTGTATTAAACCCACTTATGCGAGAAGGCGGCCTGTTGATATACAGCGATCGCTGTTTGTGATATCTGGACCACAGGTGAGTGCGACAATGTACCCTCAAGTGTGTTTTCTGACGAAATCTCTTTCCACACATCTCGCAGCCAAAGGGCCTTTGTCCAGTATGAGTCATCATGTGCCTTTGAAGTTTTGATGAAGATGGAAAACATTTTGAACATGCATGACACTGATGTGAAGTGTTTGTTCTCTGCTTTTTGCTGGTAGCTTGACATGTTTCACTCTGCTGTTCTGCTGATGTAATTAACTCAGCATCCTGAGGAGGAGATTCATTGAGATCACTTACATTTTCACTCCACGCTTCCGGTTTAACAATGATGTTTAAGTCAATGGGGTCTGCATTATTGGCTTCAAATGAATGTTTTATTGCATCAGAAGGAGACCCTTTCACATTATCCCCCATGTCCTGTGCAGGGGCTGCCAATTCTTTTTGGTTCCTGTGAATTTTGTGATGACGTATTAAATTAACTTCCAACCTAAAAGATCTGTTGCAGATCATACACCGGAATGGTTTCAAGTCTTTATGGGTCATGTATTGCTGCTCTTGTTCCCCTGACTTGTGGTAAATACTCTGACTACTTGTATTTAACAGTTGTTCTGGTTCTCCAACTGCATCCGACTTGATTTCAGTCTTGCTCAGGGCCTGCACAGCATTTACACTTATTTTACATTGTAGCTCTAGTTCCACTGCTGAATTCACAGGAGCGTGGTGGCTGGTGGGTCGCTGAAGTGATGACTGAAGCTGCAGATCTGAAGTTTGACTGCCATTACAAAGCCTCTGTTTTTTCTCTGCACTGCTTGCAGAAAGAGAGCATTTATTTGATGTGCTTAGATGGGATTTCAAGTGTACCTTCTGTCTAAAGGCTTTCCAGCAGATCATACATGAGTAGGGTTTCTGCCCTGTATGAATGAGTAAGTGTCGTTGTAATTTGGATGGTGAACAGAAGGTTTTGAGACATTTAGGACACTGGTGTTTGAAATTAACTTTGCTTCTGCTGGAGCTCAGTTCTTGTGACGTCTTCAAATGCGCCTTTTCAGAAAAAGTCTGCCCAGATATGCCTCTCTCAGATTGTTTTGGTTTGTTATGAGTTGGTGAGTGAATCCAAAGCTGAAGAGATGAAGGGAATGACTTCAAGCAGACTTTGCAGGTATATCCACTGTGGGCGTTGCATACAGATGTGTCAGCATTTGCAGAATCAACTTGCTCCTGATGTTTTGGATCCATAACATCTGAGTCACTGTTCATCACAGAGCCATCATTTACATGTGGCATATTTTTTGGTGGATTTCCATTGTCAGCTGAGGGAAGAAAACATTTGTGAGTCATAATTTCCCCTTCCCATTCTGGCTGGGAGGCCACAAAAGACACTGTTGATGGCATTATGGTGCAATTACCACTGCTATGTGTGTTCATCACTGTAGTTGGTTTATGATGGTTTAATTGTACAACCATCTGTTTATTAGTTGAAACGCCATCCTGAAAACTGTCCCTTAGGAGCCTTGAATGGTGAATTTTCTCCAAGTGCGTTTTTAAATGCTCTGACTGTGTGAAGGCTTTTCCACAAATTTTACAGCTGAAAGGTTTCTGGCCAGTATGGATGACGTGATGCCTCTGGAGTTTATACAGCGACGGGAACGATTTTTGACAAATGGGGCACTGATGCATTTTCAGATCACTTCTTTTGTGATGATTCCAGTTGGAGATCCTCTGACTAAACCTAGGGCAAAATATATGGCATTAAAATTCCAAAAAAGGTTTAAATTTCAATTAATGCAACTGACAACGATACGACACAAAATAATGCATCTATCCTCGTCATATAACATTTAAATAGTTTATCATCCCTATAATAATGTTACAGTCTATTACAGGAATAGAACAGCACAATCTATTCCATACAAAACATGGTAGCTAGCATTAACATTATACAATAATAACACAGGAATTAAACAAAGATAATGACAACCAACATTGGCAGCAAACGTCGGTATTTGGTCTGGCACAGAAGTCGCTTATATGTCAAAAAATACTTACTATAGTAGCCTTATTACAACTTATGTATTCAGTATGAGTTGACAATTTGTGCGCCTTCTGTTTGCCAATTAATCAACGCTAGACGAGCTAGCTTGTGTGCTAACGACGCAACAATGTGTGACGTCACACTTGGTAACAAGCGTGTACGTCCGTCAGAATGTCCGGCCGGAAACAAAGAAGTAGGAATTTTCTTTTTTGTGTTTGTGTCTAATGTGGTGCAAAACATTGTGCAACACACAGTCATAGTATGGCTACAGTCACACTATATAGTGTAAAAAAAAAATCATGCTTTTATATACAACATATACTTGTACCCGTTCAGAAGTGAGGTAGCTTCTGAATGTACAATCACTCAGGCTGAGACGTTGGGTGTGTTGAAGAAAGGCAGTGATATTATAACAACATTGGCAGACAGGTGGGTTTGCAGTCACCCTCCCCTGTTCTTTGAAGGTTTCTTTAGTTTGAAATGTATGGTCTTGTTTACTCGTCATTTCAACCATCTTGTCTCTGATATTCATTTTGGTTCTCAAAGCGGGATTTCTTATTCTGTAAATATATAAACACTTCTGAGTCATAAGCTGATACGTTTGCTCTTATATGTGCGTGTTGTTTTGTTTTTCAAGTGTACATATCTTTACATCTGAAGCTTTGCCTCAGTGTGTTGACAGGTTTGCAAAATACCAAAATGTTATGTTTTGCATATTGTTACAGGGGCAACAGTAAGATGACAATATGATACTAGTTTGTGTTGCGTCTTGATTTATGTTTGGTCTGGTGGTTGGTCTGTGAACCTAGTTTAGGCTATCGAGACAGAGTAACCACATGTTTTCAAACCCTGTTAGATGTACTTCTTTTTCTATGGTTTTAGCCTCAGTGTTTGTTGATCTTTTCTGGATATTTGATATTACTATAGCTAGTGGAGGGTGAGAATCAAACAGGAAGTACTGATCTGTGTGGGTGGATGTTCTTCTTTGGCTCCATCGTTCTTTCAAGGATAGTCTTCCGTGCAGTCCAACAGAGTCGACAAGCCGGTCATGCTGTGAACAATTTCAATATATTCAAGTAGAAGTGAAATCGATTAGTCAACGAACAAAAACTGATCACCAACATTTTGAGTTTTGTCAAGGAAAAATGACAAACATTTGCCGGTTCCAGCTTCTCAAAAGTGAAGATTTGTTGCTTTTCTGTTCTATATCACTGTAAATGGAATATCTTTAGGTTTTGGACTGTTGGTCGGATAAAACAAATTATAAAAGCAATTTGAAGATATCACCTTGGGATCTAGGAAAAATACTGGGCATTTTTCTTAATTTTGTTATTTTATAAACGGTTAGTCAATACATTGTCAAAAATTGAAAGATTATTATGACCAATAATCATAACCAACCAATAACCATTGGTTGTAGACATATTTTCTAACTTTGTTAACAGCTGCATTCCATTAAGGTGTGTCAGTACCAGGGCCCTGGTATAATGGCACACCTAAATGGAGTGGAGCCATTTTTACTGTTAGTAGTTACACCTGTGGTTTTCCTGTTAGGAAAAGTGAAAATGTTTTAGCCTCATCTGAAAATGTGACTGAGCTGAAGCACTAAGAATTGATCTAAATTCTGCTTGCTTTTTCATGACAGCAATGTTCAACAACAAAAATATTTAAAAATAAATTCAATATTTTATTGACTGAAAATTATGCACCTATAAAAGTAAAGTAAGTGTAAATTGTGTGACTGAGGATATGGGTGGAAATAGTTGTTTTTAAAATTGCACTGCTTATGTTGACCACAAGAGGGCAGCACACACCACTCAATTGCTGTGATTGTGATTATGTGATCTGTGATTGCCTCCCAGTTCAGCAGATAGAACGTTTCATTAAGTCAGTGCTGAGACCATAAAGACAGGCTTTCACAATGCGTCAGGGGAACAAAACTATATATTATGAAACAAAAAGGATTCAAACATGAAAACAAACAAAACCACAGTCACTGAGGCAAACAGACCACAATGTCAGGAGGCGTCTCGTGCAGTGAGGCTGCTCCTGAACTGGGCTCCCCTACTGTAGCCCACTGCTATGGGGAAAGAGAGTCATACACATTGGCCTGGTTAGCCTGGAGGAAGAAACACACAGTTAAAGTCCATGTGCAAGGCCACAATGACAAGGGCCGCAGGCTGGTACACTGCACACTAAGGACAATGTTGACTACAACAGCCAGTTTGTTTGCAGAGTGGTTGCAGGTCAGCTTGGTAGAAAACGTACATTTGACAAAACACATGAAAAAAAAACTAAATGTCACCCTGTCTTTATTCATTTTGTGAGGAAACACAGCGGTAAGGACACAAAGAAACGTGTCTGCCATAGGACATCACACTGGCTATGATGAGGATGTGATGATATAATTGTGGCTTTGCCTGTGTCTGTATGAAAACACGCCTGCTGAAAGACAGAATGTAATGTTTACAGCCGTGATCGACAAGTGGTCGCCATGCAGTAAATTTTAGTGGCTGAGCTCCTTTGTGTTTACTGAAATGCGGAGTTCTGTATTTTTAGGTTTTGTTACACATGAATTCCTTGTAATTTAACTGTTACTAAGGACAAAAGCACATGGTTTCAAGTGGAGTCGCTACCAAAGAAGGACAGCCAAACTGAAAGCTTGTTACTGCAACAATGCCTCTTATATGTTTTAAATGTCACTGGATCTGCTGCTTTTTAGTGCTTATATATAATTGAATCACATTTTTTATAGGCTGCTGTGAGTTGTTTCTTAATCTCATTGCTCAATTTGAACAAAAAAAAACACCGTTATCAAGTAAGATGTCTTCTACTGAAAGTGGGCTATTGTTTCAAAACAGCTACCTTTATTGAAAACACTGAAATATAATCATGTATTTAGGTGAAATTGAAGGATGTTCACTTGACTGAGGTGTACTGTACATAATAAAAAGCACCTTAGTAAAAAATAATCACGCCTGCATCATTCAGAAATTCTAAATCTCCTCCTGGTGGGGCCCTTTAAAACCAAACAGGTGAACATTAACACACACTGTATATTTATGGGGCTTGCTCGCGCTCATAAATAATGGCTTGTTTGTGTTTTTTGACTCTCAATAAAAAAAATAAAAAAAAATCTTCAGGCTCTATTGGCTGCCGCTATTGTTCAATTTTTGATAACAACAATCAAAACAACATTGCGGTGGGTGAAGATCAATAGCCTGCTCCACTCTCCCGCCGTCACAGGCGCGATGAAGAGAATAGCTGGAGTGAAGATGCATTCCAACTCAGATCATCAATACGGTTCATGATCTTTGAGAAAAGAAATGTTCCAGGAGCAATGGTTAATAGTGTTATTTTCTTCCCACATCATCACACTGTGTCCATTGACACTCCTAGCGCGCGCACACACACACACACACACACATTCCTACCCTGCAGCTGTGTGTGGTAGCGTCTCTCTACTATTAACCAGGCTGCCTTAGAATCAATAGAAAACATAAAGAGGCTTAATCTTTTCAGGTGCTCAGTCCTGATTGCCTATTACACAATAATAACACACCTTGAATCCCATGGAGCATAAGAGGGAGACACAGTCACCTCATCCGCACACATTAAGAAAAGCCACAAACCAGTCACACAGTAAATCTATGGGTTTACAACTCAACAGATGGTGTCAGTGCTGGAGCTAGGCCTTTATGAGGGGTGTTAGCTAGCGTGCTAAGAGAAATTCCACCAGAAACAGTGGGATATCAGGGGTTACAGTTTATCGCTTCATGGAATGGGACACTGCTGGTGTCTCCTTTTGTAGACTATGGTCTCCAGTCTTCTGGTATGCAGCTTTAAGTTATAGAAGTTCCATATGACTTGACTCTGAGGCAGAATAACAGCTGCAGCAGTATACAACTGTAGGGGAGGACAAAGTGGATTATCAGCCTAAATTCTGAGGTATGAAGAGGAATAAACACATCCTCAAAATCGCACGTCATCACCATCAACTTGGACACACACGGCGTTTTGCGTTTCAACAATCAGCAATGACAAACGGTCAACATTGACGAGCAGCTATTCAGTTTTTTCCTGTTCCACATTCACTGATGTCCTGTTGTAAGTCATTAGGTGTTGGGCTGTCACTAGTCGATGCCTCCAATAAAGCCCCACTGAATTCCAGTGCTGTGGATGACTGGAGTCTGGTTGTTGATTCTGGCTGTTGTTTCTATAAACTGAGCCAGCAGGACAGGTGGAGGATCTGGGAGTCGGGCAAGTTGCGGACTGGAACCAGGGCCACGGACGGACTGGACTCTTCTAGACAGCTTTTCAAACTTTCTTCAAGTCCTGGCAGGTAGAGGTGGGGAGGGAGAAGAGGGGTGAGGGGGGGAAAAAAAAGAAGATGGTGGCGTTAGTTTCATGAGAACTTAGCCTGGAGTTGGACATTAGGTTCTCATATAGCTCTCCCACAGGGGCAGTCCCAGGACAGAGGCTGCACTTAACTCTTTGACGAGGGAACATGGGCCTATTTACAAATTATTGACATTCTTAAATCCTTGCCAGATTGTAGCCCCCCCATTCAACTCCCTGCAGTGCAGACATATGGTTAGCAAGGACTGAACTCTAAGCTACCCCTCCCAAACTTGCACACAGAGCCATATACACAAACATGCACACACAGAAGCGAGGGAGGGGGTGTGATCCTGCCATGCCCTTTTGGACAATTGAGCAGCTTGTTGGGGGGGGTCTAGTGGAATGGATCCTCTGCTCCTGTTGTGTTGGGATGTCAGGAAGCTGTGTTGGGACTGCTGCTCAGCTTTACCAGAGCTGAGAGATGTCGTTAGTGTGTGTGTTTGTGTGTGCGGTGTGTGTGTATGTGTGTGTGGTCGGACTACAGACGGACAGTGGACATGTGAGAATTCATTGAATGTCTCAGAGCCCGGTCTTGATGACAGCCTGTCTATTTAGCGGCAGCCCGCTGGGATGTTGCCCCCTTCACTCTTCTGCTCCGTGCACTAATTGGTCACAAGTGTTCCTGTCTCATGGCTGGCTGTCCTGGCTTATTTCTTCTGATTTACCAGCATGCTGAATGGGATTGGGTGTGGCCCCTGTGTGGTCGAAAACGTGGTCATAGTAGAGTTAAGCAGCTGGAAAAGTGTGCTGTGCCACAATTGTACTATCACTTTTAGAAATGTCAATCTCTTTACATTCACAATGGCATCTGTCTAGTATATTGTATGTCAAAATGTAATTACTCACCAGTTATCTTGGTCTCAGTGGACAAACACAAACTAATGGCTACTTTAATAAAATCTACAAGTACTGCTTTACAACTCTCTGACATCTATGTGAACTTGTCGAGATATCGAACACAGAGGTTACAAAGAGCAGTTCTGCACTATTTAATAAGCCTCATTCTCTTTCATTTGAAGCACACACAGCATGCCAAACATCCTTACAAAGAGCCCACACACGCTAATTAACTAATATGCGCTACGGCTTAAAATGCCCCCACAGAACACAGGCCTTTTTTTTGGAGGGCATTAAAAGCCTAAATACGTATGTGTTATCAGAGCATGTGGTGCACCCTGGGAAGCAGGATCCTCTGGAGATGGCTTGCTGACAACTGAATGAGCTAGGCAGATCACAGGCAGGGGATGGTTTTATTAAGAGAAGAAACACACCCTTCATCACACCTTGCACACGAAGCCTGTTTTATGTCAGGGTGTTTTAATCTTTGTACTAACAGACAGGAAATAATTGCGCTCTCTCTTTGAGAGTCTCTTTCAGTGTCCGTGCACACACACACACACACACACAGCTTGTGCTTAAAAACAAAACAAGAGGGGGGTAAAGGTGACTTGAGTGACCATGCAAATTGTGTGATTTTTGCCTTTGCGAGTGAAAAGTGGTAAAGGCACCGGCTGCTTTGCAACACTCTGTATAAATGCTTCTGTTAAAAACACACACAAAATCCTATGAACACTTCTCATCACACACCCAATCTCTTCCCCCCGGTCTCTCAGCCCCCCTTTGGGCTACACGGGGAGCCTCATTGAGAGGCCCAGTGGACAGAGGCTGTAAGATTCAAAAAGCCATCACATTAGCAATGGGATGGAACTAAACCATCTACCCGAGAGGACCTGCCATTATTCTGCTTCACGGCGAACACACAGGGAGCTGAAAAGGCTGCTGTTAAATCTCTGTGTTTTCAAAACCAAACCATTACTAATGCCCACACCACCCTTTTATGCTAAACATCAACCATTTTTGTTTGAACTGATTAATATCTAAATATTGTAAGCCTAAGTGAATAGAAGGTGGGGTGTCGGTGAAGGCTGCGGTGAAAAGGAGAGAAAGGGGGGTTCCTGTGAGGAATGGCTGATGCCTGCTGGGCTTTTGGGGCTTTTAAGCAGTGGCCAAGGCCCAGAGCCAGTGGTTTTTAGTTGTGCTACACTGACTTCCAAACTGGTCAAATTAACCGGTAAACGAGGTGGTAATTAGCAAGTGTTGGCTCATGAAAATTGTTCATTTAGTCCAAGGAGAATGCACAAAGAGGCTGAGGGGCTGGGTGTGTTCAGTGGAGCCACAGAGAAAGGGAAGACGCCCTGATCTTTCTCTAAGTAATGGAAGCAACCTCATGTTTATGTTGGTTTAGGTTTTGAGTATTTGGAAGCAAAGAAATCGAAACCTGCTTTATTTTGATGCGTAAAGTGTAAAATAATGGACTTCACTTGCTATCATTTCTTCTATACTAATGTCACATGACCCCTATTTATGTCCTTCGCTAAAAGTTGAGGGAGTTGCGGGGGCCTATCTTCGAGAGAACCTCTCTATCGTAAGTAACGAGTTGAGACAAGATGTTTAAAGGTTTCATTTGGAGCATATGTCACGTCTATCAGCTGTGAATCCTAACGCAAGTAACCGAAGGAGGGGGTGTGCGGTCACATTTTGCTCCAGTGTTGTTGTCTGTCTGCTCGCTGACAGCAGCAGTTGTGAGGCTGCGACTGCTAGCGCCAGAGGTGTTACTTTTCCTCCTTTGACTTTTTGGATGCATCACCCAATGAGCATAGGCTGTGACCCATAAAAACGCCCACGGGTAAGCTTCCAGGGCTTGGTTCGTGCGTGCAGGGTAAGGTAACAGATTCCAACTCAATGATGAGTCAGTAAATGGTTTTAGGGGAGCAGTCTGTACAGTCCGTAATCAAAGAAACGCACATTTCAAGGGTGAAGATCTAGGTTGATTTTTCTCCAGTTAACCAATGACCCATTAACACACTTAATGGTTTCTATAAAATAAATAAATAAAATGCAATTTGATTTCTGTTGCACCAAAATATATATATGTAGCAATTATTTGACATATCTACAGAACTAAATATCTATTCTATCCATTAATAATTCTCTTCTATTATTACGTTAAATATAAAATTTATATTTGAGCCTTTTGTAAGAAAATTCCTCCTGATTGCTGAATCCTCTCGCTCTGCTATAGTGAATAATGATGTGAAGAAATAAATGACATGCATCATATATCATGAAACAATGCTGAATAACAATTATATCATTAGGTAACAAAACAAACAGCACCATTTGTCTGTCATGTATATCAACATATTCTAAACAGATCAACCGTCTTCCCATTCATCACTGGTAACCATAATTTCACGTCCTCAAAAAGATGAGTTATATCAAAGCTAAAAATGACAGTAAGATGGCTGGTTTGGCACCGATTCAAAAATGTTAATTGACTGCTGCAGCGATGACTTGACAACTGAGCCCGTGTGATCGATGTGCTCCTCGCCCTTTTCCCTGTGAGAGAACATCTCTCAGGATAAAACAAATACCGTTCCACATTTGCCTTGATGAGAACCTACAATCCTTGGAGCAGGAGATGGTGGCGCATAAAAGTGTAATGATGACAAAAGACTGTGCCAGCTGCTTGGGTTACTGTACACAGTGCAGACACAACAAATGACTTACAATAATTAAACACAGGAAGAAGTGGGGATCCTCTGGAGAGACTGCTTCCTAGAATACTTTATGGAGTTTATTTAACTAATGTCAGCTCAAACTCTCTTTGAAAAGAGAGCGCAGAGAGAGACGGGCTGTCACTTTGTTTCCATTAATGTAGAGATGTGGAGCTTAACTTGCAAGAGCAGTGTATCTCAGAAGTGTTCAACAGAATAACTTATTTAGGATAAATCCTCTTAATGAGGATAAATATTACATAAATTCAGTGCAGTGTCTTAACTGAGATGCTGCGACATACCTTTAACGATGTGCTGTGTCAGTGAGTGGTCGCACTTGTAGAACACCCTGGCACACAGTGGCACCAGCTCAGCGTCCATCTTCTTCGTGGCTTTTTTTAACGTAACGCCAATTGCTTCTAGAACATCCTTTGCGTCATCAGTGACCTCGCAGGCAGGGCCGGGCACAGTCAGGCAAAGGGAGAGCGAAGCGCTACAGCTGTCAGCAGACATTACGGCGTGGCACTCTATGGATCCACACGCCACCTTTGTAGTCGTGTGACAGGAGGTCCTTTGGCTGGGGTCATCCTGGATAGCTGTTACATGGAGTTCAACGGCAGCACCCCTGGGTAAGGCAGGTACCACGACGACCAGTAATGGAGCAGGTTTGATCTCAGGCTCCAAAAACATGTCCTGAAATGTAAACAGATGGTATTCAAATGAACTGGCTGGCAAATAATATACTGCGTTGCGCCACACACTACAATCAAACGTATGGCCCCCCTGCTGAGATACATGCTGTGCTTTCTGACCACAAATGCTACTCCATCAACATTAAACATTATTGTATAGCACATCATAAAAATTCTACCACACAGCACTAAGAAAGGCTTTTTACTTGACAGACTGACAGGCTATCAATTAACATGAGATTGTGAGGTGACCCTTAGTAATGATAGTGTACAAACAATTGAGACAGAATCCATAGTGCTTGCGGCCACCCTAAACAAAATGCACAAATGCATTCACTTTGAGCTGCATTGCTAACATGACAGGTCCTATCCGAGATGACTTCTCACCTTTCTAGGAAGATCATTCACAACATGTTATGGCGGTTTCAACACACACATTTAGCGGGAAAACTGCCTCAATTTTATCCACAGAGCCAAAATTTCTTTATTTTTTTTGTTCTCCGCTATACCGAGGAGCCATTAGCTGTAACAAAATGTCTTGGAGCAGTGCTACAATGTGGCCCTCTAATAATACTTGGCTGTGGCTTCATCTGCTAATGGGAGAGAAATGAGTGTTTTATATAACCGTCGTTTCAGTCGGAGTCGATAGGGCAAAAACACTTAACCCCCTTTTCAATTTGCTGGATCAATTTTCATCCACTTACACCCCACTTCGTAAGTGCAGAATAATAACAGGTTACTTACATTTTATTTTGATATTCACTCACAGAAAAAAAAAGACAGAAATCATTGACAAGAGCAGACGACGGCCTCTTTGTCCCTTCAACAGACGAAGACGTCATGACCCAATCCGCTGAGATTCACTGGAGCAGCACTTACCTTCAGATTAAACTTTCGCAAACACTTAATTGTGTATCAACAGCTAACCTCTTGACTTGGAGAATGAAAAAAAAAAAGAAAAAAGCCAGTGTCCTGAATGAGTATGTGTGCAGGGGTTAGGTTAATATTTCTTTACTTTGCTGTTCTGAAGAGAGCCTAGCTCGCAGTGATCAACAAACAATCACCAGAGCAGAGAACAATAGCCGTGTCAGCACGGACCTCTTAGCATGTCAGACAAAGTGACAGCACACATACTTGTCCTATGCTTTGATAAATGTTATATTAGCACTTCTGGCACGGGCTAGGTATTCTCCTAGAGGGAACTGCTCCCGCACTTGTCAATAGCGATTGAACATGGAACAGAGAGTGGGGACTGGGGAGAGAAGTGACAGGACAGGGGGTCTTGCTCAGCCAGGCTTAAAGGCCACCCTGCAGGCCTTGAATGCTGAGGTACTATACCCGACCGACCATCCACAAGGAGATCAGGGGACTTCAGCAGTGTGCTCCAGCCGCTGGCAGGACTTTATTGTCACGGCACAGTTGCTGACTTTTTGTCAGAGCTGTCGGGCGAGGTTACATCAGTCTCTGTTTGTTTCTTTATTAATGTATCCACCAAAATGTTACATTCGGTGGGAAGTTTGTTCAGCAGTTTTGTGGAACTAAATGTGCATTACTCTGTGTGTGTGTGTGTGTGTGTGTGTGTGTGTGTGTGTGTGTGTGTGTGTGTGTGTGTGTGTTCACATGTCCTACATGTGTATATGTCTCAGACTTGACTCTAGTCAGACTTCCATTACAGTGTGCTTCCCCACTAGAGGAGTGAGAGAGGGGGAACACTGGCTGACATCCCAACCTGACCAGAGATCATTTATTAAATTAATCCAATAAAATACAAACTTTGATATATGGTGGAGCTGAGTGCTGGAGTGGCAAGTTGGGAGGGCAGGCGGGAGGCAGTGTGAGGGCTCTTTTCCGCTCTACCCCAGCCACTTAACACAATCCATCTCATTACTTCATCCCACTTCAGTTCCAGGGCAGGCAGCCATGATTCCCCCACTGCTCTCTCACTCCATAGGCAGCAGGTAAACCCATGAAGTCTGGATCTGCTGCGCTCAGCTCTCCACACTGATGGGGTGTGACCTGCCTCTTCTTATGTTTGTTTTCTTTCTCCCCACTTTCCTCCCTCTAACTCACGTCCGTGCGCCTGGAGCGTGCGGTGGGTTGGAGGGCCGAGAGGCGTGAAAGCCGAACGGTAAACACGGTAATAAGGAAGTGGTGTAAAGGCGGGGAACAGCGGGGAGCTGATGGGACTGCACTGCTTAGCCAGTTCCCCTACATTTCCTGCCCAGCGGGACGCCTTCAGCATGTGGCTCTATGTCTCAGCACTTACTGTAGTGCTGTCAGTCTGCTATAATATCCCTTCCCATTCACCCCTTCATTCGCTCACTTTTCTTAAAAATCCACTCTCCAGCTCGTCAGACTGTTTGTGTGAATGAAGGCCGTGTCAGTGGGGTGAGGAAAAGTTTAAAGGCATGAGGCCATTACAAAACTATGGCAGAAGCATCCAGGTTAAAAAGTCCCAAGTAGGAGAGAAGTTGTGTAAAAAGGGCTTACTGTGGTAAACACATTGCACATTCATTATTACTAAATCCTGTTTATTGCCATTTAAAACTAATTCTTTTAAAAATATTTTCTACATTTCTAAAATAATCTGGTGTGTATGAAAAGTGCATGTGAAAATATAAAAGTATTTTCAACCTTAAACCTGCTTAATTATTTTTTACATTATGACATGTTTTCAAGACCTGTTATTGCTACAGAAAGGGACGTCTGTTTAACATGTATTAACTTATCACATCAGCATTTCACTATTCATCAAACCGTCTGCACACACACTTGCACGCACACAGACAAACAGGCTCTTTGTGGTTTAATGCACCGTAAATACAATTTCACACTTGTAGCGACTCCAGTATGCTCCCAATTAACCCTGCAAGCTTCTTCATCCACCTGATTAGAGAAATTATCAACGCACAACAACAACACGGCACTGTGGCTTCACAGACGTGCCAGGCACTGGTGTTTCCATCGTTAAAAAAAAAAAAAAAAAAATGCACTTCACAGGTCTTTGAAATACTCTGAAAAGTATACCATCTATATTTTTGTAAATAAAAGCAAGTAAATCACATATTACATCATGTGCTGATGATTTCTTCAAAAGTCTAAATCTCACTAAGATGCATTATAAGGAACAGATGACAGCATTCTTAGAAAAAGCAGAACAAATCTGAATATGTGTAAATGACAAATATTGCTTGAATCTCCAGTAATTGTGTAACCTATACTGAGCCTAATTAAATGCATTTTATGTATTTAATTAGGTAATGTGGCCTATTTAGTAACATTTTACCCCTTTCTGTGAAACAACTTCTAACTTCTACTTTAAAAAGGGGCTATATAAATTTAATATTACTTCGCTGCTTACTTATAAGGTCACTACTATTTGAATTGTCTATATGTTGGAAGACATCACCTGAGAAAGCCGCCTGTAACTGAAGCAAGACTCTTTTTGCAAATGCCAACTGCTAGAAAATAAGTTATTTCAGCTCTCTGTGGGAGTTGTGTTATCTGTGTTTGACCCGAGTTAAAGATTCTAATTACAGTCAGTTCAAATGAGCACCGGTGCTTTGTATAATCCCCACCCAAGGGAGAGAGCATTTCACCGAGTTTAGGATGAAACAGTAGCCCCCACCACAGCCCTCTCCTTATCTTCCTTCTGCTGCACTTTATACACTTGAAGTGGAAGAGAGGGGAAAGTGTGAGGGCCGAGCTGGGAAGTCACACTAAAAAGAGCTGCCTCACATGGCAAAGAGGTCAGGTTAGTAACCCACCACCTAAGCCAGCTCATCTGTTTACAGCCAACACACCCTGAGCTGTCAATTAGAGGTACTTAACTTGGGAATCACTTGAAAATAAAACATGGTCTCCTGGTGGCAATCCCGGGTCAGCCAAATGAATATTTTTGAGTGTTCTGACACACCACATTGAAGCACAACAGATGGAGATGTTGTCCATCCTCTGCGACCTCTGACATGAACCTCGTCTTGTCACCTCCCAAAGCTTTGCCCTGAGTTAGCCCTGTGATCTGAACGACCCAATCTGCATGCTAAATTGATAGTGCACCGTCAACGCTTTTCAGATTTCTATTCCACTGTAAGTTACAATAGCGCAAAATCTGTCAAATAAATTAACAAATATGCACCGGCTACACACTGAGATACGATGAACCGTGGTATTCGCATTTGAGTTAACTTAATATCTAACATTTCAATGCTGCAATGAGGATATACGATTACTGGCAAGAAACACATCTTGGATTTTATATATTGCTAGACATCTGAGGAATTGACACAAAGCTGACATCCTCTCTCCAGTCTTTAACATTGTTCACCACTGCACAGAGCCACATGTTGGAGGTGGGCTGCTCTGCTGCCTCTGTCCCTTAGGCCCTATTCCCATGGCTAGACAGATTACTGTGGGAGGAGAAGGGCTGCCAGGGGAGACTGGTGCCCCTATTAGACGTATAGAGCAAGGGTTATAAGCCGGGGCGGTGGAATGGAGGGAAGGATGGAGGGAGGTGGCAGGAAAGAAGGGTGGAGAGGGGTGGAGAGGGGGATAAGCTGCTCTGAGAGTTGAACGGAGCTCCAAAATGGTGTGTGGGGGCAAAGGATTAGGGCGGCTCTGAGGAAGACATCTGCTTCTGTGCCAAGCTCCACATTATCAAAGACACCAGCGTTTCCCACATCATCAACTTTTCATGAGCGCACTCACTGGTAAATATCAGTCGCAGCGGCTTGGGTCTCAGGGGTGCAGAGAGGGGCGAGGAACTTTCCCTTATTTCACAACTATAAAACACAATACTGAAAGGCCTCGGAAAAACTTGGATATCATATCAAGTTTCTCTTCTTTTATTTATTCGTTGACGTGTGGATTCCACTGTCTTTTAATCCATTAAACATGTGTTCATCCTATGTGGGTGTAATAATGTATTATGAGTATGATCAATATTTCCTCTGCATCTATAATAAAACAGCCAGACATAGCTCTGCTCCTTAACCAGTAGCATATGTTTCATAAACAAAAATCTCACCCCACAGTGGCTGACCTTCTCTTCCTCTGCAGCCTTCAGCATGCTCTCCCAGACGGCCCTGATGATGGGGATGTCTTGGTGTCTTGTGGCGTAGCAGTGGGCCTGGACAACGTGAGCCAGAGTCAAGCGGCTGATCACGGCCTCCAGAACCTTCTTCACATGGCTGAAAGACAAGTGAGCCTGCGTCCTGGTGCCAGCCTTCACTAACTGCATGGCACAGGGGACTAAAGCGATCTGGCCTGCGCAGAACACTGCATCATCAACCTGGGGAAAAGAAGAAACAAGAAAAACACAGCATAAATATCAATGTTGGTCTTGGTACGGCTAAAAAAACAGGTATGGGCTAGGGTTACAATGGGGTGTCGCCACCCTACAGTCTATTGCTTAAACTTATTTATGCTTCTGTGATGCTGAAAAAGTTTAATAAAACCTCTTACTTAAGGGAAAATTTGTTCCTCAAAGCCAAAGAGCAATCTGAGCCATGAATGACAGAACAAAGCATTTATTTAGTAATATGTGTATGCATATTTCATGATATGAAGTCCAAGCCCAGTGGTGATTGTAGACATTTATGTCTTTGTGGTGGTTGCCACAGTTGCCACTCTTGAGGTTGAGACATTTTGCGCAGTGTATTATCAAAACTGGATAATATATTGATTACATTTCAACAAAATATAAAACTCCTGTCTGCCCTCAGATGTGTATTAACTCATAAAGTAAAAATATAACAATGTTTAATTAGACAATTAGGAATTTTAACATAAAGTTGTTAATTAACCATAAATTATGATATGACCATAAATAGATGAAAGAAAAAAAGTCTCCCAACTCCAAAATGAGTTTTGGAGGTGCTATAATCAAATTAACATTAATTATAAGTGTATGTTTGAGTAACAGTGCATTAATTAACAAGGTCCACCTCTCCTATTTTTCAGCATCTTATCACAACAACTCTCATTTCACAGTTCTAAAACTACCAGGTATTCTGTGAAAAGCCTGTCAATGCATCTCAGTGACACCAATGTTATTTATAAGCATAATTAACCGTGTGATAATAAGCTCAATTCTTTGTTAAATACCTCTGTTACAATGAAGCTTCCTGCATAATGAAATCTGAAGAAAATCTATCTGTTTAATGCAGAGAGACGAGTAGGGACGAGGAGTGGCATTAAGGAGGTCAGGTCTTTAGAGACCCTGTAACTCAGCAGTGTTTGAGGCTGGATGGCATTAGTACTGGACACTAGCTCCTGGTCAATGCAAATAGCTGCTTGTGACATGCTGATAATTGCTGGCCAATGCAGGGACCCTGGAGCTCATGCAGATCTCTGGGGAGGATCAAGAAGTCCTGAATCAATTGATACACGGCCTGAGACAAGGTCCTTTACTTATTAGCAAAGACACAGCCAGGGGTATCGTGTTTCACAGAGATTACCGGGGTGAAAGTGGACCAGATATATTACCTAAGATTTAGCACCTCCTAAACCAAACTCCCCTCACCCATTTCAAACAAGCCCTTCCTTTCCGTACTTGGTTCAGTTTGATTGTCTCACCAAAGCCTACACATGGTGGTAGGCCGTGACACACAACATGTTCAAAGGAGGGAAAAAAAGAATACTGAATATTTTCCTCCTTTCTTAAGCGTATTAGATGTGTCTTATATGGGATACTAGCAGAAAAGGATGCTAGCCACACATCTGTTTAGCTAGAGGGCGGACATGGTCATGGCTATTTTCATAATCAGATGGGTTTGCCATGATCCCCAGCTCTTGTGTTCACTTGTCAACTTTGATGAATCTTCTGCTTCCATCTCCGCTGCTCCAAATTACTGGGACAGCGGAGGAGACAAGAGATGGAGGGAAGACGAGGAAGATGGGCGCAAGTGAGTGAGGGGGGGGGGAGGGAGGAGATAAGGCCCTCGCTGCTTTCAACCAGTTGGATCAATCACCAGATCATTTACCTGCGAGCACAATCTGCCGGAGCGCCTGCATTACTATGTCTGCCTAACATAAAAGCCAGATTCCCACACATCAACAACAAATTGTCATTGGCATTCCATTTATGAGCCATCAAATGCCATCATATCCACTCCAACAAAGAAGGGCTCCATCAGGTTGGACGGGTGGCCAGAATCTTTTAACAAGCTCGTCCCCATGAAAAGATTTCACTCCATTTTGAATTCATAAAGGCCGGCTACCATTTGTCAATTTCAATATCAAAAGGGGCTAGCATGGGGCCCCTTGACTGTTAAAGGCAGACTCCCATAGCTTCTACCAAGCAGGTGTGTGATGATCAATTATTAAGGATCCTGCTCTGGTTACTCTTAGTGGGAGGTGGAATTGGGGATTTGGGGGTTTGTGGTGGTGGGGGCACATCTTTCTGTGGTGAACCTGGTTGGGGGAGAGACAGAGGAGAAGGGAGAGCGAATACTATTTACATAAAATTAACAGTTCAAAAGAATGAGTTCACACACCAATCAAACTTGTTAATTGACTGTCAGTGGTGTGTCCCTGAATATACAACACAACTACATTATTCATCTTAGGCCTTGACAGGGAAGACAGTCCAATTTGCATGGGCGTTCTAAACGTGATCAACAACCACAATGCCACATGCATTTTTAATAGCCCAGAGATGGGATCCTTTAATATTCATAAGGGTCAAACAATTGCATATGACATTAAACTTTCTATAACAAGATAAGTATTTTTTCAAATGCTAGCCTTAGCAGTCTAAATGGCCCACAGAGGAAAGAGAGGATGTGCTGTATTACAGTGTGCACAGTGAATCAATACTACATGCTCATGTTGGTTTATTTCTGTTCTACTGCTTCTTAATAATATATGATATTTGCTGCTATAATTTAAAATATTTTCAGATATTGTAGTTTTTAGTACTTGCCTTTTGGGGTGAAAATTAATAATCATCATTATATACTATATCAGTGTGTCATTGGAGAAGACATACAATTCCTATTTATAGGCAATTTGGACAAAATTCATATAATGATGATTACCAAAGCAGTAGCTCATTATCAATATTTGATGATCTTTGCAAAAGTAAGTAAAGTATTAAACTCATTACCCCACTTAGTCAATTGGTTTTTCTCTTGTTTCAGAACAAAATATATCACTAATTTAAACATGAGAGCTGCAATGTTGAGATATTCCTCTGCTCTAATCGTAAAAATCTACTTTTTTTGACACAAACTTCATCTGAAACATTTTTTCCAACAGTTCCTAAACCAGACAAGCGTATCTCAACAACAGTAATGTTCATAACACACATGCTTAGCATTAACTAAGCTGTATTTTTGCTTCATGCTTTATTGACCTTTATTTCATGTCTAAAACACCATCCCCTTTTCTAATAAAGCCAATGACATGTCAAAAGGTCACCAACCCCAAAGACATTCTCCCTCTCCATCTCTGTGAGCTGCAGACAGTAACATATATGTAAATGTACTCAGGGAGCGCCAGGCTGTATCCGCTGTCAAGCATTAACGGTGTCTCGTTTCGGGCTGGTGTGTCTGAGGTGTTTCTAATTGCAGTTTTTGTCAAAGAGCTTCCAGAGATGACCAGACAGTGCTAGACTATATTCACATTGGTGTTGGAGCCCTCTGGGCCCCCATCTTATTGAAGAGGTCTCCGAGTGTCATTAGCAGAGATTTGCAATGGGTATAGTTGAACTAGGCTGGCCTGGATAAAATGACCTGGTATTGACGAACAGTCAGGTTTTTCTGCCTGGTTCCAAGGACAGAGAGAGGTGGAAAACTGCTCCACCGCTCCTATCAGATATGCTAATGGTCACATTTCTCCCCATTGAGACCTCATGCATAATTTAACCAGGAAAATGATAATACAAAATGTGTAAAATAGGTTAAATTAATATGGTGTAACTTTTCCCTTATACAAGGACATATGTAAGCAAGCTACAGGGGCAGTGGTAGTATAGTATCAGCTACAGGCTGGCCAATTGAATGCAAAATGAAATTCATATTTGTACTATGTTTTTTCATTGAAATGTTCCTACATCTTTTGAGTGTTGTTTACAGGCTCACCATGGAGTAAAGGTAGAGTGCCTCTTCAGAGCTCCAGGCAAGGCTTTCCATCCCATTGCTAAAACTTTTTAAAATATTATTTTTGAAAGTTATATCTGATGGTTTATAGTCAATATAGACAAAATGTTAAAGGAGCATGACATGTGCCAGCACTAGATCAGATTCAAACGCAGGATGTTGCATTTACAAAGTATGTGCCATCTAAATTTTAATATGATATGTAAACTCTAATTTACTTTAAATAGAGCACTCTTTGGTTTACTTTTTAATCCCTTATGGAACATTCTTAATGTGACAAAATTCCAAATTTCTGTGTTGACTTTTCTCTTTAGTAATTTTCTTTCTTTCTTGAATATTTTAGGGTTGGCAAATAGCCCAAAATAGTTCAAAATGTGGGGATCAAAAAACTGAGGTTGAAGTTTTGTTGAATGTATTTAAGTGCATATATTATTTCTGCTTTTTGGCGGGGATTTGATATGCAACGACTGTTTAATCCTTGTGTGCTGGATGGCAGTTTGTCAGGGATGTGTGCCGTGATTTCATCTTGAACTGGCTTCAAGTCTGTGGGGCTCTTTCAGCATTAGTGCATTCAAAGCAGATCACGTCTGGGAGTGGGAAATGATAAGAGATGGGCTCATGTTGTGCTGCGCCCTGAGGAAATCCTGCTTCTTCTGACACCTCATTTCTACAAATACAAACCTTTCAGGAGAACCACAACCTTTCTCCCCTCTACAGAATCTCTCCCCATGTTAGGCTTCTCATTTAAAGCTTCATGGGAAGGGGGAGGGTGATATTTGCCTTTTTTATTCCCTCCTCTTTTTTTCTACTATCTATTTTTTTTTTCTTCCTGTTTGTGCTCCAGTTTGAGCCTAACCCCTGTATGCTCAACTGTCACACAAAATCAGTGTTACTTAAACGGCGACATAAATAGCTGTATGAAGTGCACAAAGAAAGGCAAGTATAGGGCATTTCTGAATGCACTCTCTCAGGTCTAAAACTGCACATTTACTCAAAAAACAAACCATAAGCATATGCCCAAAACACATGGTTATTACACTGACAAATTTAGAAGAATACTCAAAATTATACAACTGTAATGAGCCATTGTTGAGGCAACGTGTGGTCAGTCTGAGCTGGGGACACTGGCCTTTCCCCAACCCCCCACCTTTTCTAGGCGTATGTGTATTTTTCAATTCTTCCTGTATGTCTGCCCTCGACATGCCCACTCCATAGACACTGAACCGTGTGGAATAGTAACACTGTCATGTCAGCTCTGGTCAACTTTATGCTGGTCAGGAGCTGCTGCTCAGTACTATAACCAAGGTCAGGGGAGCCTGACTGCTGGATGCTCAGGGAGACACATCTGAACGCCAACAGGCACGAATAAACAAATAAATAAATAAATATTTTTACCATCATGAAAAAAAGTTATTTTTTTTACAATAAAATACAACCAGTTTTGATCAAATTTGTTTTTTTTGTGTTTTGTTCTTGTGTACATGTACTGTAACGTACTTTAAAATGAATAAAAATGATAAAATAAAACATTACAAATACTGCTGCTGTGGAGTTCTGTGCCACACCAGAGCTGGGCTGTGGATGAAGAGTGATGGAGGGGCATGGTTTTTCATCGCGTTAGGCAAAATGCCCTGCTGTCTTCAACTGTCCCGACCTCACATTTTTTGACAAATTGGTTGTGAGGCTTTTACGACTGATGCACATATCGCAAAAATCATTTCTGCCAAGCTTCCTCTATGACCTGCCCGTGGGACATGACAAACCCCTCCATGCATCGCTCTATCAAACCGAATCTTTCCAGGACAATGCAAATTATGACAAATTCCATCATCCTGCATTATGCGCTTTCCTGCTAATCTCCCTAATTCGAGAGAATCGGGGAGGGTCTTGCTGTTTCAGCTGAGGGGCATGTTGTCTGATTGAATGATGCTGAAACTGCAACCCTCAACCCCCGTTCTCTCTTCCTTCCCAGCTGTGACCACCTCGTCTCTTCTGTCTTTTCATATTTTTCCTTTTTTTTTTTTTTGAAACTAGTTAGTCTGGCTGGTAATAGAAACACTAACCTAACCTGCACATAAAGGAATTGTGTCAAAAAACCAAAACCATTAAAGTGTAACTGTCAGTAGTGGTGAAGAAAAGTAAGTCTGTGTGTTTGCAATATGAAAGATGGGACCACAGTGTGAAATGTCTAATCTGTATGAGTCAATGTGAATGCCAAAGACAAAATCAGCCTGTGATCAGGCGACATGAAGCTGCTCATTCAGATACAAAAGTCATCTGCGTTCACATCCAAAACTTCCAGTTTAACACACACAAATCCTCTCTTCACTGCACTGTTGCTACACTATTGCTTGTAAGGGATAAATAATGTAGTTCAGTATTCACATTTAAAAGGTGAATAACAGACAAACAAAGAATGATAGACTGAATGAACAAGACAGTGCAACAAAATGCAGAGGGGAGCAAAAAAAGAGATGTAGTCCCATCTCGTCTCAACAGATGGCAGTATGGCTGCATTAAAAAGGCAGCTGGAGTATCAGCAATGCTGTACATGTGAAGTCTGCTCAAACCATGGACAGGCTGGCTAGACAGCATTGAAGTCTCCTTGGATTTTCTTCTTTTCCTTTTTTTGGGGTGGGGGGGGGTTGGTGGGAGTTAAAATGTTCACATAAATAAGCCAGAAATTCCACCACTGAAATGCAGGAATATAGATGAGGGAAAATTAGGGAACAATTATAAACATGGTGTGACAAATTGTTTGTGGGTTTCATTGCAATATCTACAAGTGTTCTATTTTTTTTTAAAAATCAATAAATACTGAAAAATCAACTGTAGCTGGAATGTGTAAATGCAAAGATTAATGGTATAGACTTTTAGACAGAAAAGACAGAATTTTTTTTTATATTGACTTGTATATTATTAAAAATGTTTTTATTTTACTGTAAATGTGCACCAGAGATAATATTCTATTCAGCAAACTGATAAAATACAATATGCTGAAAGATGTACTGAATTCCAACTGAAAAATATAGCAAATATTAACATTTTTGTCAGTACATCAAATTCAACTCAATAAATTGTGCCATGTGGAAAATATTGTGTACTCTATATTATATTGAATGAACTCTTACCCAGAACATCTCAACTTCATTACATTACTTAGACTCATGGGGCCTGACATCCCCTTACATAATAAATCTATAATATCAATAATAAATATATATTAAAAGTGAACATGCTGATATGTCTGCATAAAAAAAAAAAACGGACGCTGTATATTATTCATCTGCAGCGGTTTTTACCTCAGTAAAGCGTGCTTTGATGACAATGGCATTTGAAAAATGAATGACCCAGGTTAAAAGTTACTACTCAGAAGAATTGCTCCATGTGAAATTTATGACGAAGCGGGTGGCCAAAAGTAAATGGAATGTAAACGCTAATCTTTTCTGAGTCATCTGTTGTACTGCTAATAAAATCCCCTCACTAAATGAAGACAAAATGGCAATGCTGGCATACTGTTGCATGTGAATGTAATAATCATTTCTAACCAGAGGCAGCAACTGCCACTTTTAATGTGTGCAACTTGGAACTGCAGAAGTAGGAGCATAATAATCATAGAAATCATGTATAATAGCAGTTTCCTAAAATACACAAACTAAAGTGCAGTGCTGTATAACACAGTCAGACGGTGCATCTGCTGCAGTAACAAGCCATCTCTAACAGCCTCTCAGTCTGAGTTGGTGACAATTAGTGTTACAAACCCTGTATTTGTTGGTAACATGTCAATCATGTTCTTTCTCTTTGTCGCTACATTTATCCTGTGCGAACAATACATTCTATAAATAAAACGCTAGACAATTTTATAAATTTTTGTTAGGCCATTATCTATACATCAAAAATATACAAGCAAAATGCAGTTCTTGTTTTTTTTTTTTTTGGTGCCTCAGCTTAATTTAATTCTCTTACTGCTTGATTCCTGTGTCTATTGTTTCAAAATAAAAGATTTGGGAAAAGAGTGGATGCTGTTGCCAATTAGTTTCTGTATGTCACCACAATAGCATGTGTGGGCGCTGGCCCCCTGTATTGTTCTGTCTGTATTTGCCACACGTGTATATTTCACAAGGAGCATCTTCCAGACTCTCCCTAAACGTGTGTATTGTGTGTGTGAGTGTGTGTGTGTAGGCCCAGTCAGCTATGCCCTCTCGTCACTGCAGGGGGAAAAAAACACACCCGGGCAGCTCTGAATATAGTGGCTAGTTACCATAGTAATGGGATGGTCATACGTCTCTCCTCTCTCAGACAGTGATGGGAGTGGACAGGACACGCCGCTATGCTTTTTATCTATGCATTTGGTATTCAGTTATTTCATTCCACAAATAAAAAGCCAAGCCACTCCACCTCTCGTTTTTCCGCATTCAAATAGAGGGGTGAAATGGGAAGTAAATAGTTGGATATGGGGTAATAATTCACACATGGGACTACAAATAATTGATGTGTTTTGACTGAGTGTTTGTGATTGCAATTGTAATAGCGCAAGTGTCTTGGCAGATATCTGCGGTGGTGGGATCTTTACATGACGCTTTTCAGATGCCTTCTTGATGTCTCTGAACCATTCACCCCTCCGCTGCTCATCAGCAGTGACAAAGTGAGAAGCAAACAAGCATGCACGCACACACACACACACGCACGCACGCACGCACGCACGCACACGCACACATACACGCACAGACACTCGTAGCATGTGGTTCTCTCAAATTAAAAAGCGGAGCCTGCCATTTATCAAATAAAACCATATTCACACATCATAACTAATTACATTAATCTACATTTCATTAGATGTTCGAGTACATTCTATCTATATAGCCATAAGTACAACTACATACAGTAATGCTTTCTACACAGAGTACAGTTAAATAATTTGCAAATCTGCAAAGGTGACAGACTTGCACAAGAAGGATGCTGTCCATTCATTGAGACACCAGTGGTACATGTTTATCTGCAGTTACATGTCTGAGTGTACAAATACACACAAGAGATGTATATATTCATATGTATATCTATAATATACAGTATGTCTGTCTGTACAGTATGTGCAGTGAAAGAGGGATGATGGCAGTGGCTATCCTGTCCTTGCTTCCTATGGCTTGTTGATATGAACCAAGGCAGTCAGGCACCAATAATACATGAAGAGCTGTTCAAAGGCAATTAGGATCAGTTGTCAGGGCAGGGCCCATTAATGAGTGGGAGTGTGGCAGGGGCCGGGGCAGAGGCACAGCGCCGGCGTACGCGATTGCCTGAGAGCCGATGCACTCCGACAGATCCAGTCCTTCCCCTGTCCTCGCCTGGTACAAGCTGATACCAGCCTGTGCCCACGTGGTGCTGCAGCAGCAGCAGCAGCAGCAGCAGCAGCAGCAGCAGCAGCAGCAGTAGTGCAGGATAATGTAGCGAAGCAATGCTCTGACTCCTGAAAACGACTACTGCCGTGACAGGTCAGCTTCCACGTGGTCACAGCAGGAGAGAAAGGAGGGATGTGGAGTGGGTGGAGATAGGGTTGGGAGTAACATAATTACCCCTGCTGCCGTCTACCACTTCCCATAAAACTGCCCCCCTCATCAGATTAAAAAGGTGGTCCGAACTGACCTCTCACATATAGCTGTACACATTTAGAGCACTGTTCCAGGCTGGAGCTAGGACCGTGTGTCAACGCATATATATATCTTGGGATTTGGAGCTGTATTAGAAGCGGGGGAAGGAATTCCTGTCCACATTATAGCATGCAAGACTGAAAGTATGCATGCATGTCATGGTTGCACTCATGCACACATCTCAGTGCTAGAAAACACTTGTCAACAACAGATATGGATGTATTGTGATGGTATGAGATAATGTGTGGATGCTCAATTGCCCATTTTGCTTGTCTTTCCATACATCTTTATCTATCTGCGTGTCAGTGAGTGTGGTTTTGAGTGCTGCATACCTGTCCTGTCAGTCACGTCTATGTTACAGTGTGTCAGCCGTGACTCATTTTAATGACCAAACCAGTTTACCTTGTCATACAGCCAGGGCCTATCATAAAGAGCACACAGGTGTATGTGTGTGTCTTTGTAATACCTGGCCTCAGGGCATACAGCCGACATGCCATCGTGGCGAGGTCTTACTGGGTTTGATCAGTGTGTTTCGTGTGTGTCCAGTTCAAGTGAAGACAGTTGACCCCAGTGTTTGGGTAGGATGAGTAAAACCTACAGAGACAGACTTAGGTGATGCACAGAGACAGGAACTGAATCAATGCTCGCTGGGGAAAGGCTCTGAGGTGAAGCCCGACTGTCAGTCAAAAACCTCTCTGACTCTCTCCAGACAAAAGGTTCAACTCACTGCACACAATTCAGGCATTCAGGAGAGGAAACAGCCAGCCTATTCTGCTTTCAGTGAAATGCAAAGAAAAAACAAATCTGTGTTAACATCCTCCGCTGCAACTAGGAGCAAGTAACTACACGTGCTGAGGAACAACATAGTTTTTTTAAGTAGCCTTCAATCTCCCCACTGCTCAAACCACTGAGCCTTCAAGACCTAATTTTTCATCGACTCAATTACTCGACAACTGTTCCCCTCCTGGCCCCACCCCTTCCTCCCTGCCTCATCTCCCCCTCCTCCTTGGTTGGAGGTGATCATTTGTTCTTTTATTGAAGTTGATAACATCCCTTGCATTGTCTGAGTGTGCACGCTAGAGAGCCGCCCCTACTGTTCTAGCCTCCAGCGTTTCGTATTATTGGTGCATTATTTCACGCATGCCCTCCTCTTTTATCAAGCGCTTTTGAAGTAATATTAATAGACTAGAAAATTGAGACATTTATGAAGTATGGGCCGTGTTTATGAAAAAATCCATAAAGTATGACAGGGGAGAGGTAAGATAAAAGCAAGGTTTTAATAGATTATGGCAAACAGGGGAAAGGCGTCAGATGCTGACAGGCACCTCCTCCGAGATCCCTCATATTTTATGGGATTAATTTTGTTGTATTAGAAATGAAGTTAAACGTCCTAATTAATCTGTTCGTGCTGCATGAATACCTCCCCAAACGCAGATGCATGCACACACTGTTTTTGGCTAATTACTCTTCTGTGGTAATTGAGGTAGATGTAGTCTCTAGATGTAGGCTGAGGAAGTTTGGGGAGGTGGGGGGGTGATGTTTGATGAGGTGAGGGGGGGGGTTGCTGAATTGTGCATGTTGGCTCTTTTACAGTAGTGAAACATTGTGGGTGAGAACAACAAACCATAAAACTAAAGCACTTAGCCTAATTTCTGCTATTCATCACTAAAATGTTTTGCTTTCTCACTCACCACATTAGCACCTATTTAGCCGTCAACCCCTTATTCACCATAAAGAGCTGTACTGGCGGATCTGCTATATTTACAAACTCATCATATACTATTTGTTCCCCCCACAACATTTTCTAATGAAAAACACTGTAATATATGTGTATGTTCCTTTTTAAAACACAGATGGGAAATATGTTAAAACATGCATATAATGTGGGGTGCTCTTGTGAGCCAGTGGTCTAAGATGCATACCGTGCAACCACAACATCTATGTTTCAATTTAGTTTGGGGATCTTTATCCCACGTCATCCCCGTCTCTCTCGTCTTGTGTTTCCCGTCATTCTCAACTGTTCATTATCTTAAAAAAAATTGTTTGATAATTTACAGTCTGTACTTTGTTGGTTGAAATAAACCAAATGAAAATGAGGCTTCAAACAAGCACAGAAAACTTTTTCCCGTGTTCTTCTTTTAGTCATTCTTGCGCCCTCTCTCTGGCTCTACATAGGTGGCCCAACTTCACTATGACTCAGGGTGACCTCTGAACTCTTCATCAAGAGGGTCAGAAAAAGTTCAGATCATTGTTTTTAGACATTTAGACTCCTGTAGGAAAATTATTCAAATGCTACCATGCGCCCCAGTACACTTCTCCCTTTGACATTAATTGGCAACGTCTGATCCACTTTCCTGCTGATGCCTCACAGTCCACTTTGACAATTTTCAAAATCCAATGCAAATTCTATCGCGGCCATGTGCAAGACAGTCTTCCACAATATTGACTGTCACTCACAATTAGGGGAATGGGAAAGGGGTTAGTGTTCACCAGCAACCTGAGGCTAGCGCAGTCAGCTCCCCAAACACGCCCCGCAGAATGTGATCAGTGAGTATAATTTCCCAGCAAATATCCCAGGGGTGAGCCACTTACCTTAACAGGAAAGAGGAGATGTTTAACAACCATTCAACTGATAGTCTCTCTATTCAGACCTGGTTTGGCTATTGTGTTTGCCTCTGTAAATGCGACTCCAAAGGGAATGTGACAGAACAGGCAGCATTAATTTAAATATATGTGGAAAAATCTAGCAGTTTTAGACTCCTGTTGTTAACTCTGACTTCAGTAAATGATAGGTCAATTTTTTCCATCTGGCAACTCATAAGCTTAATCGTCTGTTATTAGTACAAATGGATTTCTGTAGAAAAATGTGGACCATTGCTGGCTAAAGAACACATGATCTTTTTTTTTAAACTGCTATTATGTTAATGCAACTGAATTGTTTAAAAGCTCCTTCTAAGAAACAACTGACAGAAAACACAGTAATAACTTTTATTTCTTTTAAAAGCATGCCATTACTCGGCTTTTGTTGTAATGAGAGAATTTGTTTTGATATTTTGCAACAAAAATACTGATGTCTGAGAGCATCTTTTATTTGTTTCAATGATGTAATAAAACTGCAAAACTTCTTATATCTTAATTAGATTATGCAAATTGTGCAGCTTGTACAGCTAAATTTGCATTTGATCTCTGATAAATAAGACGGAAAAACAAAACAATTAAGTGGCAAGAAGTTTGATACTACCGTACTCACCAATGATAATATGGTAAATGCAATCTCCAAATACATGTCAATCAGGTGCAGGACTAATATGCAATAATGTAAAAACAAAGCATAAATTAAATCACTGTTTTTGTCTTTGTAGCTTGCGGCTTTTACTTAAACTGCTGCAATAACATACATTAACATACAATACACCAAGAGGCCCCCAGCTTTGACATGATAAAGGTTAACTAATTCTTTAAATTAAGTCAGATCTGAATCTGTCAGCTTGCCAAGCCAAGTCGACATTCAGACAGGCTTGCCATTCCCAAGAGCTGAAGCTGAGACATGACAAGCCGGGCAGATAGATGAATAGATGGATGGAGTTTGAAGGTCCAGCATCCATCACCTGCCAGTCCCTGATGCCGTCCCTCTCTACCTCCACCGGCACCAGACCTACTGTAGTCAAATCCTGCAGGGCCAGAGTGCCGTGCCCTGTCAGAAGACATGTGCTGTCTCTCAAAACACTGGTCACTTGTCAAAAGAATGCACTGTATTCCAATAGAGCTGGACATTGGTCCGTTTATAGCCCTACTTAACTACACATTGAAATGGTTAGCGTCACTAGGTTTTGTCAGAGTAACAAATGATAAAGTAAATAATTTACCAGAATAATTCATCAAAGGCTACTCTCATTTGCCATCTCCTCCAATAAGGCATAATGCGCTGCCTCTTCAAAGAGCTCACCACAAAAACACCTCAGCTGAACAAAACTGACTACATACTCTGGACACAATTAAGATCACAAATTCATCCTTTAATCATTTCAAATACACCCCCTCTTCCAACCCCTTTGTATAACCTGATCCTTCTTTTAATTACTAATTCTTTTCCACAGACAGTGAATGTGGAGGCCTCCAGGTTATTTGGTCTCAGACAGCAGCTTTTCTGTCTCTGTTGTTGCCAGAGCCCTGTCGCCATGGTGTCACACAGCAACAGTCACCAAGGAAAATTGTCACTAAGATGGAGTCAACGTGGTACTGGTGAGAGGAGGGGTGGCACTGCACGCTTGCTCACAGCGAGGGGGTAATTGTATCAATATGTAAAAATCTGTGGCTGTACTGAAGAGTTGTTAATACATTTTTGATCAAATTAAGTCATTGTAGCGTGGAGGAGGAGCAGACACACTGAGAGACGACGCAGGGGTCGTATGAAGCGCTGTGCACAGCTCTGAGCAGGCAAGCTCCTCTCATTGTTTTCTCAAATTGCTTTGGATATGAATGATCATTAGAGGAGTGAGAGATTAGACTGTTTTCCAGAGGCAATAGCACATGCCCACAGCTGACTTCAATTTCATGTCTCAATGAGACTCCATTGAGGAAATCAAACACTGCTGGCATGTTAAAAGCAAACCTGACTCTGTAGGTTACATCTCAGGAATCCAAACTGCTCAAGATCCTGTGAGCTTCAGTGACACACTGGTGAGATATGCCGTCAAGCTCTAAACGAATGGCTAATCCACACATGTTCTCACTCATAGGCGGATTTGGCTGGAGGATCAAGGACAGTGTGGAGGAGATGGACACTATCCTTGTTGACAGTACCTTGACAAGTGTAATCCCATATAATACACACTGGGTAAACAAAACACCAAGCCAACCGTGCAACCACGGCCCACACTTCCTCTGCTCTGCCTTTGAATTCAACATTCTTTCTGGGTTTTAAACAATATGAAAGAAGTTCGATTTGTAGCTTTACAAACAAGTGCAAAAATGAATACATACTAGGGTTGGGCCAATGGACGATGCCATCGTCCATCGCCAATGGCTAACAGTCATCCACCACTGAGCCCTCTACCATCGTAACATTGTGATTTTAAAGCCGCCTCCCCACACCAACACCAGGACGCACCCTGCCACACACACACTACCACACACACAGACACACCAATTTGGTATGGCCAGCCCAGATCAAATCTGCATGCCACACAGTAAACTACACCAAGAGACTGACAATAGCCACAGATACTGGAATTACAAAAAGACAAAAAGCCAGATAGGCAAATAGGCAAACAAGTTTGTTCGCCAAAAAAAAAAAAATTATAGTACCTTTATAGGAGTAGCCCATAAGACCCCCCCCCCCCCCCCCCCAACAACGATATCATCGTTTCACTGTGGACATCATCATAGGCCAATTTGGTAGACATCACCCAACCTTAATACATATTGCCCACTATAATGGGGATGCATATTTACATGGATACACAAAAGTAGTAATGAGAACAAACTATCACACAAAATAATAATCTCATGCATCTGCACGCATGCATCTATACATAAACAGAGACAACAGAGACACAAAGATAAAGTACTGCATGTAATCTGAGACACTTCGATTGCTTTTATAAGAGTCAAGTACAACAAAGGATCACAAGAATCACGAGCGAGATTCGTCATTCATTAGATAAATCCTTGGTATTCCTCCATTAATCCAATACTTACCTTCTTGAAGTGATTATTTCAATTGCCAAACCAGTAATGTGAAGAACAGAAACTGATAAAAGACAACAGGATGCCCTGCTAAGGATATCCTTTGACAGGACAGTAGAGCTTAAATGAGTATTTCAATAATTAGTCAATCAACACAAAATTTTTAGACTATTTTGATTAAATTGATCCATCGTAAAAATACTCATAATTTCCTTTTATTTTTATTCCAAAATTTTTCCTAAAATTTCAAGATTTGCTACTGTCAAACTGTAAATTTAATATCTTTAGCTTCTGACAAAAGCTAAGACATTGCTTTTGTCTGTGGCAACTTGTAGTGGCCATTTGTCATTATTTTTAGACATTTTATAGAGTAAAAGATGAATTCACAAAAAAAACCCCAAAAGATTAATTGATGATGAAAGTTTTGGTTAGCTGCCTACGCATGAAATATAGGCTTTCTTAAACAAGTACATCCTTTGTGGCCACCACCAACTACTACCTCACCCACCACCAGCTCCACCTCTCCCTGTTGTGGGCCTTGGAGCCTTACCCTTAGGGCCTGGCTGTAGGGCCCAATGTTGGCTGGGGCCCAGTGGGACAGGCTCTGGACATGCAGGGCCTCTCTCTGGTGGAAACAGCCATCCTCCAGGGGCTCGGTCCAGTCATGGAGCAGACAGTCCATCTGCAGCAGCTGACCAGCAGGTAGAGGAGCCTGAACACACACCCTATAAAAGGAAAAGAGGGGAAATGTTGAATGGAAAATAGAACTAATGCAGAAAAGCAAATGCTTTAGAGTTTAAACAATATGAAGATGTTCCCTTAGAAGAAAGAGGGAGAGGTCTGTATGTGTGTTTGCACTTTTACCTGGCTGGAGGATTTATGCCAAAATGTTTCTTGTAGACTGTGTTGAGTGGACCAAAGTCTTCCATACTCCTCACATACAGGTGGACCAAGATAATGTCCTTCATCTTCCAGCCTCTGCTGTCCAACTCACCTGGACACAAACAGCACATTATAAATCACTGCAGTATAACATGCTGTCCTGTATATTACCTATTAAATCACCTACCACCTCACCTTATGGATATTTGGCAAATGTTGTTATGCAAAATACCACACACAATTAAACTTGCAGCATGTTCACACAGTCAAAATGGTAGGTTTGTGACCAAAAAGAAGTGTTTCATTGGGCAATCTATACATTTATTATAGTTTAGGCATTTTGTAATTCTTATTTTGAAGATACAAGTTTTATCCAATGCAACTGGCAGGGTTACCATTGAACAAATACTCAAGAGTAGAAGTACAAGAGTACTCTGTTTAGTTGAAACTGTTAGGGTTAGAGCTGTGCTATATCTACCATTATAGTCAATCTGTTCAAACAGTCATTTGAACACTATCCCCCTTGTAGTTAAGAGGTGGATAGTTTGGAAGTTTTTCCTGACATTGATATCAACTGAAACTGCTTTAAAGTGGTAATGGTGTTTGTCCCCTTCTGTAAAATGCAGTCTGATGACAAAGTATGTGTGCACATCGCAGGCTTTGGATGCAAACGCAGCCACAAGGGCTCAAAGCACAGCCTTTCTCCCTACAATCATTTGAAAGAGCTTCAAGTTTGTTTTTCCTTTGCCAACACTAGCGTCTCAGACTACTTCGCCCTCATACAAAGAGGTTGTTCATTAAATATTAACTTGTTTAATATTGTCTCTGCACTGTGAAGGCTGTTCAGCCGAGCACCACGATAAACATTAAATATGCTTTTCATCTTTCGCTCCTCTTTCTCCATCAAAAAAGAGAAAGAGAGGAGAAAAAAAAGACTGAGATACACTGTAAAAGCGTACACTTCTAAACTTCTGCAGGGCAAAAACGATAACCCACCCAACATGACTGGATTCTGTGTGGGTGTGTTTAAAAAGTGGCTTGGTTTGGGTTAATTTGAAGTGCCTGTCCTTGTTTGGTGGCCAGCTCGCTGTTCCATTCCTGTGATGGACGGAGTCTCTGACACACAGGGCTTTTCCTGCTGGGTTGTCAAGCACTTTTGAATAAGGAACGGCTTCTTAAGCTTTGCCACACCACCTCATGTGTGTTTAGCTAACACAGCAAGGAGAAAGAAAGACACCCAGGGGACGAAGAAGTTTTCCCCATATGCTTCTTTCTTTTTTACGGCTTAAGTAAGGAGTGTAGCACAGAAAGCCCTCCAGAAATGCTTTTACTGAGCTGTTTAAATCACCCCTGGACAAAGGAATTATGTATCATCCACCCTTGATCATATCAAAGATCCCATTTTTATTTGATCGAAGAAAACATGACTTATTAAAGGTTAGTTTACTTGTGTGTGTCGTTCTGTGGGCCTTTTGCTTCTGTGATTTCAGAGGCATAAAAGAATTTTCTAGTAGACCCTTGTGTTTTTCCTGAGCGTAGAGATATTTAAAAGCATGTCCACAGCTCTGATACACCATGTTCTTCAAAAATGTTCACTCTCTTGCTCAATACTTTCTCTGTCTTTCTCACACTTTCCCTTACTTTGCAACTGTATGAAAGCCGCAGATGTCTGGCCCTGGATCCCGGGGTCTTGGTTCTGAAGCCCATTGATGCCAGAAATCCACTGATAGCCTCTAGTGCTTCTTGGTGAGCAGGATGGAGGGAGATCTGCAGGAAGAGATACAATATCATGAAGAGGATTAACAGGTTTGGAACTGAACAACTACTTTGGACTGCTTGATCTAGAATTTTAGAAGTATGTCATTTGTTTGTTTTTTTTTCCTTAATTAATAACCAGAGCATATACTGTGTAAGTATAAGAGGTCATTTTGAAAACATCATGTATACATGGTTTATGTCAAAGAAGAAATGAATTCAGAGACTGTCACAAATACACTGCTGAAATGACAACTCTTGTCAAACAATCACTCAAAAATACTAGCATCATGATGCTGGCCGCATGACACAGATTCTGAGAGCACACATCATACACAGATATCATCTGACACATCCACACACGCGCACGCACACACACACACACACACACACACACACACACACACACACACACACAGACACAAATCCGTACTCGTGCATGCATGTCAGCACATGCATGTCTCACAATAAATGAATCTCACCGTGGCCCCGCTGACAACTAAGGTCACAATCTGATGTAAATTCTTGGTGGTTGTCTTCAGCTTGATCAGCATATTCCACCTCCTCAGTCATCTTGTCAATGGCGCTCTGGCAAGGACAACTACCATGGGGCAAAGCTCTCGCCACCACATCCTGCAATAAAGCACCACAGGGAATACATCAGGCCAAACACCCACCAAAGAGCGCAGAGCCTTTTGCAAAGACAGACAAAACGCTGTATAATTAGCCAACCTTTTCAATGCCCCACCGAGTGGGCCGTGTGTGTCAGTCTTTCATGACAAGGGCCCAGACACACATAACTTCAAGGTGAATGAATATGAAACAACATGCTAACATATTCGTGGTTCAGGCGAATAGGGAGTGGTGTGTTCTGATACTGTAGATTCAATCATGCTGGCTGTCAGTCAAAACTCATGACTGGATGTGTGAGACATGTTTTGGATTTCACCAGGTTTTTTCTTCTGTTTACTTATACTTTGCCTCTACACACACTACTTCTTTAAATAACAAATCATTACCATTCTCTAAGGCATATATATTACCTGCCAGATCCTGCTGGGGTGTCACGCATTTAAATACATATTTCATATTTCCTCAACGCTCCCCCCTCACCCTGCCCAACACTCATTCACCCCCCTCATCTGCTGTCAACTGCATTAGGCCATATGATAATCAAATTAATTATACTTCAGCCCCTCTCTCCTAGCCAGCATGAAAAATAGCTTGACTAGCATTAACGGAGGGCAAATGATGGTGGTCCATCCCCACCCCCTGAGCCCGGTGCAGTTTCCTCTAGTGCTGGTGTCACCGCAGATCTGTCACCCTGACGAGAAGAGCTTCAGAAGGCTGAACGAGGGCAGGTTCTCCCCTGGTTGCCCCCCCCCTCCCCTCCCCTCCCATCCCTTCCCATTGCAGGCTCTGGATCTCCCTGCTCTTCCCCCAGCAACCTAGGGGGGGCTACAGGGGCTGAGGGAGCATGTGAGCATGTGTGTGTGTGTGTTTGTGTGATGGGGGTGGGAGCAGCAGTGTGGGTAGTGAAAAAATATATAGCTTTAGGGAGTGAGGCTGCAGGGTCACTGAGGTTGTGGGATGGGGGTATGTTTTCTGTCCATAACAACCCCAGCCCCCACCCAACATGAAGATACACATACACAAGGCTACAAATAGGAACACACGCTCTCTTGCACACAAACAAACACAAACTCAAATGTACACATTATTGTGTGATGTGTAAAGAAACACACGTGCAAATCCCATGATTTACCCGGGAGACCTGCACAGCTTCAGGCTAATACCATCCCTCAGTGTAACACTTATACTCTTAACTCGCCGCTGCAAATACGACGACATACAAGCAGCACCTCCTATCGCCAGGAACGTTCGTCAGCTAGTAGGTGTCTTATTAAACCTGACAATTTGAACCAGATTAATTAAAAACACACATGAATGAGGTCATTGTCTTCATCACAGCTTTCTGACGATTATTTAAGGATCCTTAAGTTGTCAGTTTTTGCAGGGAAAATAAAATGTTCCAAAGTGTCACCCCTACAGTCTGTGAAGCCCCGTTGTGCTTCTTCTGATATACCAAAAGCCAATCCCTACTGCTTCCCCGCAACCCCCGCCTGTGTCCGCTTAGCCAGCTACCTGAATGCAAAGCGCCTTAATGTGAGCAGACATGTTTATTAAGCTGGGCCTAGTTTCAGGCTGCAGTGAATATTGCAGACGTCAAAGTAGGCCATGTGGGGCTAGAGGAGAGAGAGCGAGGGATGAAGGGAGAGTCCGAGAGCAAGAGTGTGTGCGAGAGAGAGAGAGAGGCCCTCTGGAGGTTGATCTGAACCCTGCCCTACAGTGCTGTGTTTCTCTTCTCGACAAAGTTATCAGACACCAAAGGGTTTTGTTCTTGTATTTGTTTTGCCCTTGGAATGGTTTTAAAGTAATCAACCACAAAGCGACTCAAACTTTTGTTGTAAAATTACTGATTCAGCATTGAACAGCATGGATCTTATTTGTGAAAAAAAAAGTTATAATCACGGATTCTTTCAGAAGTTTGACTCACGCCGTCTTTGTTCTCAGTGTGCATCTCGGTGAAGCGCAGGTAGCCAACTGGAGCAAAGGCATCTGCTGAGTGGATCACTGTCTCTGCCGCATCACTGCAACACATGAGAAAAACTTTCATCCATTATAGGCAAAATAACATCACCTTCCAAACTTATTGCAGCCACATGCTGAAAAAGTATAACTGTGATCTAAGACAAATATTTGTGAGTTTGTCATGCTTTACTCACATAACAATCTTCTTTTTGAAGAGGGGGCAATCAAGGGTAAAGGTTTCATATTCACCTCCTTCTCCACAAATATGGACGCCATACTTCTGGGAGAGCTAAACATCAAAAACAAAACAATTACTTTTTAAAAAAAATTCTGTATTCCATGTAAACACAATTTCTTGTGTAAATTTCACTAAATTTTACCTAAACTTTCAATTTATAGTCTACAAACAC
The DNA here is from genome assembly GCA_038419695.1 of Scomberomorus guttatus. Taxonomy (NCBI): domain Eukaryota; kingdom Metazoa; phylum Chordata; class Actinopteri; order Scombriformes; family Scombridae; genus Scomberomorus; species Scomberomorus guttatus. The sequence goes on from CM076455.1 coordinate 11,989,093, forward strand.
AAAACAAGTCAAAAGTTAAACATTAGACAAACTTTATATTATGTAAGTGTCCCATGTTCAAGAGAAAAATATCAAAACCAATGGCAACGCTGTCATAAAAGCACTAATACAAGAATATGTTTGGGATGTGTTCTCACAATAAAGCACTGAAAGCACGATGTATGCAATCATTCTGTAACTACAATTAAACATAAAGGAAAATATATTTCACTGTAATATTAAGTAATGTATTTGGATTAAGCACTTGACATGAACGTCAGGTAACCTGACTGTGAGCAGATGATGTACACAAAGAATACATGCAAGAGTTTAATTGGGGTAGCATATTATCTACCATTCTATGACCTGTTTCAGATAGGGCTCCATGTCAGCCAGAGGTTTTCCTAAGTGCTTCTCTGGATCCAGGCCTGGCACCCACGTGGGAAACGCACACAAAGGCATACAAACACACGCACACACACACCGATACACAAAGACAGAAATACACACATAACCACCATTGCACACAGACACACGTACGGAGAGAGAGAGAGAGAGACGTCTGATCAGGAACAGAGAACAGTGATTGAAGATGACAGGCAGGGAGGTTTACAGGCAGTCACACAAACACACATGTAAACCTGCACCCTGGATCTATTTGTTTGACTTTGCAAGTAGTGTACACAGATCTCTCCGGGTAAGGGCAACAGTTTTCAATTGCTGGCCGCAGACCCCCCGCGCCCCCTCGCCCGCCGCCCCCTCATCTAGTTCCCTTTGAGAACATAAACTCTGGAAAGAGATCTTGTTTATTTGCCTTTTCCCTCCCCTTCCCCTGAAATGGTGCATGGAAGTGACTCACAGGCATGGGAGAGAAAAGAAGGAGGGGAAGAGGAGGGTGGAGGAGAGTTTGCATGCATACCCAGTGGTGCCACACTCCTAAAATACAAGCTCACTCCCCAAACAGAAAAAAAAAAAACAATTAAAACCAACCAACCAAGTAGACTTCCAGAAAGAAATAAAAACAGCCCTTTGCCATACCCTCCTGCCGTTTTAATAAGATATCCCAATTTAGACCATAGCTTAGCACTTTGATCAGACTTATTTAGGGATTATGTACATATTAGCAGGAAGAAAAGGGTGTACTTAAACAGTGAACACCTTACTCAGCTTGTTGAGCGTTGAAGGCTTTTACTCCTTGTGACACTAAATCCTGATTTTGTCTTCCGGGCGCCTGTTCCTGATGGCACCATGCTGAACTCCGTCTCACCCTGTAAACAACTCCCTTCACAAAGAAAGTGCAGGCATGAAGCCTATGTTTTCCTACTGTACATTGCCAAAACAAATGCTCTGAGTACCAGGTGCTTTCTACAAAGAATAGAACAATAAAAACATAACAGGACATGAATCTAAAATGCTAAATTTTAGGAAATTCCAAACCATGTAGTTATATACTCAAGCTGCCGTGTTTACTGTAAAACACCTGAGTGTTATCTAAAAATATGAGAGCAAATTTCCTGGAACTGAACAAGCATATCTACTGGTAGTGGCTTGCTTTCTTTCTGTGGCTGCCTATTAACCGATTGTTCTTTGTGGAACGACATATTGTCCCAGAAATAATTGCGATAAATGATATTATTGTCATTTTAAGACCATTTTATGCCACTGATATAAAGACAATATAATAGCATAATAATGCAAGTACATCCTTTCAAAGAGCAACTTTTAATTCTTAAGAATATTCAGATATTGGAATTGGAGCTGCAAGGTTAGTTGGGATTGCCTGGACACAGCTCCCACCGCCAACGTCACATGTAAATACGGAAGTGGCCGGGCAGTAATGGTGGCGGCTTTCAGTGGGTTCAGGAGGGGTTAGCAGTTCAACCTTGAGCCGCTTACTCACTGGGGCGACATGGGGGGGGGATCAGAGGGTCCATCACTAAAAATTGCTTAATCGTCCCTGATAATTTCTCAGAAAATCTCATACTGCTCCTCTATCTGCGGCATCACGTGGTACCGTTCATCGGCACGTTCATGTGTTTAATTAAAGGAACAAAGTTAATCGTAATGTGCGAATCTCTCTTCTCTCATGTCCTGACAACCCCAAAGGTTAATGTGTCATCCGTGGCCCCCGTGGGGAGCAACGGATGGGAGACAAGAGGGAAGGGAGAGGAGACGTGAAGGAAGGACGTCGCATCCCATCCTGGGTGTAGAATGTATTGTCATGGTTGCTTAGCGACAGCAGGGTTCACGGGGGTTACACTTCCGCCCACACAGAACAGGAAGTCGGAAGTTCAACAGAGTGCCAGGTGGATTTATTACACTTCTACACTGGGTTCATCTTAATCCCAGCTGTCTCTCTCCTCCGGGCCCCAGCGGTCCAGCGCTACGGGGGAGAGAAGGAGGGCCACAGCGGTGGGAGGGAGAGAACGAGGGTAGAGAGAGTGTGGAGGGAGAGAATGAGCAGACCCTTATTCTCTTCCCAGGGGATCTGTGGTCTTAATTAGTGTGAGAATATCTAATCTCAACATCCTCTCATCTTAACCCTGCCACAAAGGTAATAAGGAGAGCGGAGAAAAAAAAAGCATTAAAATTCAATCCCATTTAAATATCCTCTTTAATTAGTCATGCCTTTTAACAAATTTTAATAATTGGCTCCAAATTGCTGAGGGGATGCCGCCTTTTTTAATATGTTCATTAACTTCCCTTCTCTTAAATAATATATGACACATGATTTGATATTTACAAGGAGGGAAGAGGAGGACAGAAATTGAGGAAGACAGGGGTGAGTGATAAGATGATACAAAGATAGCATTAATGTGAAGGTATTTCTCCCAAGACCACTTAGCACTTGTATGAGTGTTTTCTTAATTGATGTTCCTGACTGACTTAAGGTTACTGAAACCGTTTAGATATGAAGATGGGTGGAATGGGCTTGCACTTGTACAATACGCGCTTTAAGTAGAAGTCTTTGAGTAGCCACCAGTGTGAGCCTTCAGCGATCTAACACCACTCATTTACATGATCTTCACATCTCTGTCTCCTCTGAACCTGTTTTACAACTTGACCTAAACCCAATTACCTAACCTCATTATGCCACATTAAACCCAAATAAGCCCACTAGAAGCTGCCATTAGTCTGCCGCCAGAGACAGCAAGACCGCACTTTGGAGAGAGAGGAGCTTCCCTAAGAGAGACTGAGAGGAATTGCTCTCCTTTAAAAGGGCTTTTTACCTCGTATTATCCTATAAAACTCCAATTAAATTCAGTGAACTTTAAAACCAGGGAGTCCAGTAATGAGGGAGAGCATTTTTAAAAACCTTGTCGACATTTAGAAGGTTTGAAATTAGCAAGGAATAAAAAGTTTACCGGGAGACCGAGAGCCATTTAAAATATCAAGTGAGTTTTTATTTTCTGAAAAAGCTGTAAAAAAAACAACAAAAAAAGTACTGTATGCAGGACATTATAAGACAAAATACAAGTTAACCATATAATAGAAAGCTTACCATAACAAGAAATCTGGAAAACTCTTTCTGCATAAATATCCACTTAAAAGTCAATTCTTGGACCAAAAGGCACTGCTCTCAGATAAAAAAATATGTTCTCCTTTTGAACTCTACAGAAAATGCTGGTCTCACTTCTACCCTTAGAGTAGTCAATGGCAATTATTTCCAGAGCACACTTTTCTACTAATTCTTTTTAACGATCATGATTGGCCTTTGCCCACCTTGAAGAGGTTGATTCATGTAAACCCACAGCAGTGAGTTACGTATTTAATTGAAACTGCTTGTGATTTTGCTTACCGAGCCTAATGCTAAATTAAAAGCCTGAAGATTCTAGATACTGTCTGAGCTGAGCTGAGCGCAGTATCGCAGACATCCGCGGGTTGTCTTAAGATCTGGCATGCCAGCTGACAGCTCGGCTTTAATCCCTGCCTTCAGAGAGAAAAGGCAGAGAAAATTGGATTCATGATGTGTAACATTTTAGCCTTTAAATGGATGAAATAAGCATCTCCTCCCTAGTAAGTGAGCTGCATCAGCCGTTAAACAACACTCTCAAAGACCCCTGCCAAAACAATAGCTGTTCACTATCACCTAATCTTCGCAAGAGAGAGCGAGAGAAATACAGAACGGAAGGGAAGAAAGAAGAGGAGGGAGGCGGCACCGCACAAAGGATGATAAGATTAAGGTTATATGTGAAATTTGTCAGGCTCTTATCTGAAATTCAATGTCTGTGAACAGAATAATAGGCAGCATGAACTGTGTAGCAATCGCATCAAGATTAAATCTTTTCAGTTCAACAAATCAAAACGGAGAAACTGAAGGTACTTACAACCACATTAAACTGGACAAAATTAACCTGGGGAAATTAATAAATCCATTTTTCAAATGAGTGTCCAATGTGTACCTTATTGTGAGATTTGTCAGGTAGTTTCTTGCCAACACTCTCTACTGTTAGCGATCTAATAAAGGCAAACCAAACTGACCTAACTGCTAATTTTGATTGTCTTCTATAAGGTTCTGAAGTCATATCTTATGAACTATATCATTACCCTCACTGTTTTACAGCCTCCTGAAACGTGCATGTGGAGCCTCAGTGCTTCACTGTGGTACAGAAAATGTCAACAACCGATAACATGAATTGATTGACTGCAATTACTTAAAGTTAATTTGGCCTGGTGGGAAGACAGCCCACTTAATTCCAGGAGAAAATTGCCTGTCTTTTTGCAGACTGCTTATACAGTGTTTGAATCCTGTATCTGTACCTGTAATAATGTTACACTTGTGTAAGAATATCTTCTGCCTGGTATTGTTTCATTAAGAACATTTATCACATTTATTGCTTGGGCACTATAGCTCTAACACCTGCAATCCCAAAAACAGGACTGTAGTTGAAAATACTTATAATATTGAAAGAAAAAAATGTCATTGCCCAACCACCGCCTTCCACTTTGAAACAATGTTCAGTAAATTTTCTTTAATGTCTTTGAACATTAATTGTACTTTAAGTATACATTAAATTATATTCAACGTCTTTAAGTGGGTGAGGCGATCAGTGAAAGCAAATTTGTGACATAAATTCTCGTCTTCAAAGCACAAAGGCTACGTTCGTGTGAAGGGTAAAAGATCATGCAGTGATAAAAGGTTTTCCGGTGGATAGACCTTGATTTCGCACATGCCAATTATCTCTGGAGCTGAGGGCCAATTAACTGCTGAACCTGTGCCCTCACACACACCTGCACTAATCAATCAATTAACTAATTACATGAATATTTAATACTGGCTTTTGAAATTGCCAATTACCAACGGTTAGCTCAAGAGATATTGCATTATAAAGAGACAGTTTCCCAACAAAAATGTGCATCTCCTTTTGAGAGAAATGCTTTTTTTTTTTCTAATTAGAAGCATCTTCTGACATTCACAGGCTTAGATGCAGATAGTTAAATTTATTTCACTACATGCAATCTGGCATCTTCAAAGACTAAAATCTTCTTTCTCTCTTTTGTGGTTTTAGGCTGCCGTCGGCACGCAAATGAACACTTCTAGAAAATTCACTTAGAGGATCATCCTACATTTGGACAGCTGTCTTTTCACTACAGGGATTTGTCATCAAGGAATATCCTCTCTTAAGAGAGAATTTTTTTTTTACTTTATCCATTCACTGCTAATTTCCACCTGTCTTTCTGAGTAGCTAACGAAGGAATATTAATCTTGAATGACTTCCCACTATTAAGATTTCCCCATTTTATACCACCATAGAACATCATAAGCTGTTTTGGCTGTCATTTCAGAGGAAGACTTAACCTTTGCCCCGTAAGACTTTTTTCTCCTCATGAGGTCTGCACAAGTAAATCCCTGCAAATCTCTTTCTCTTGCTCACATACACACACACACACATGCAAACACCAAAGGCCACCAGGTACGCCCTTCTGTCACCCAATCTCCCCTAAACATCACACCTCACTGCTCAGACCTGCTCCCACCAAAGCTGCAATTATACAAGTACTGCCTAAAATGCCTTGGGCGCTTGCACCCCTATTCAATTCTCTCCTTTCTAATTACCACTGCCTCGGGACAGGTGAGGAGTCAGGGGTGATAAGATCTTTCCTTTTTACCTGTAGCCAAAACACACATGCGCAACATGCTCACACAAACACCGACATATAGTGGGAGGCCAAGATACACACTCAAAGACACCCGAGGTGATTTTCCTTTCTAATTACAATCTTCCAAGAAATGTTGAGAATTTGCTTTTAGACGAAGTTGTGTTTAGGGTAGAAAGCTTGGCGGGGTTGCAGGGTGACTGAGGTCTTTAAGGTGTGGCCTTTTCTCGACATGTGTATTATTCCAGAAGGGTAATTTGGCATTATAATTGATCAATTAATATTGAATGAAGGCTTAGGTCTTATCTTGTTACAAGTGTAACAGGAAGAAAAAAATGAAGTTTGACTTGTAAACAATAATTATAATCCCAGACAATCCCACAGAAAAAAGAATCATGAAAACATGGATTCTGACATCATGTCTTCTCTGACGGGCATCTGACAGGTTATATTATTTATTACAAAAAAGTCCTTTATCATGAAACCATTAAAAATGAGAAATGGGTCCGGCACATAAAGTACTAAAGATAAATGGCTTGACAAATGCATTCCATGAGAGGTTATTTGAGCAGTGTTGAAAGATATGCAAAATATCTTGAACACCTCGCTCAGCTCTGCGGGTCATCAGTCAGCTGTGGACCCCTTTTTCGACTGATTGCTACCAAAGGTGACAACAAGCACTTAACAGCACGTAAACAGTGTCTACCTGATGATCTATCGCCGTGAGTAGTCTGAGAGTAAAAAGAACCATTTGTAGCCGTAATTATCATTTATCACCGGGACCGTCAAAAGGGATCCGGCTGCACTGTCAAGTAGATACAGGTAGGGATTGTAACATCATGTACCCAAGAAAAGAAAAAGAAGAGTTTTTTTTTAACGCTCTCCTGTTATTCAGTAATCTGATCTTCCTGTCCTCGGGCTCCAAAACAGGCAGGTAGAGAGCAGGTGACACCACATTAACCTCCTCCCTCAGTGCTGTTGCAGTCGAAAAACGTAAATGAGAGATACCTGATTTTCATCTTCACTTCACGGACCATGTGTTCTGAGGTATGCATAAGCAGAGAATGCAGTGTTTCTCAGACACAATGGGGACATGCGTCACTTATTGACAGGTTGCATTAATGTGCGGGGCAATCACCTGTGATTATTTCTCAACTGCCAACCCTTCCCCTCCTCATCCTCCACCCTCCCTCCCAATACCACTGCACACTTCTCACACCTCCTCCCTTCTGTGCGTCTTATCTTTTCATATTGTTCTCTGCTTCAATACCTTTGCCGCTGGCACAAGTCTCAACACTGCTGCTAAGCCACAGATTAATGATTAGGGCATTACTCTGCTTGTCTCTCTTTTTCTCTCTGGTTACACCTCCCTTTCTCCTCCTCCTTTCCCTCACTTATCCAAATTCTGCCCCTTCGATTCCCATGCCAAACACTACTTAACCAACCTCCAAAGAGAGTAAAAAGTAAAAATAAAGTAAAAAGGGTGGCTAAATTAATGACCAGAAGGAAAGAGAAGAAGGGGATATCAGACTGCTCACCAGCTGCCAGAAACACAAAAGAGTGAGACATAAACTCACCGAAGGCGGCGACTTTGATGAGAATAGCATGGAGGTCAGATGATATCATCTCAGAGAGCAGGGACTCCTGGTCTCGGCGCCACAGGTAGGCCAGGGGCTGCAAACCTAGCCGCAAACATCTGGGGAACAGGTGAAAGAGAAGAGGGAGAACAGTAGGTTGTAGAAAAAAGGAAGGAGATGCAAAGAGGTTAATATTGAATATTTGCCAACTTCAGAACAACTTCAAAGCCAACTGGGCTGGGCACCTCTCCATTTGCGGGAAGGCTGCCACCCTGATAGGCCCACAGCACATGCTTCCACCTGCCACTGCTGCCAGAGGCTTTATTTAAGAGGAAAACAAACTCAAAAATACCATCTAAGCTGTGGCTTGTCTGTAGCATAAACTCACATAAAACACACATCCACAGCAGGTAACTGAGGTCAAAACGTCTGCACATGAATGTCTGTTGCTCAAGAAACGCCTAAAATGTTTATGTGTAGCTATCTAGTGTGTATAAGAGGAAACAATAGTTGACTGACAGCAGGATTTGTTAATAAGAATAGACTTTTGTGTTGCAATGTGTCCAGTCTGTGTAAGTTTAGAACAAAAGAGAACAAAGAAAAAGTGCGGAAGACAAAGAAAAAACAAAGAGAGAAGGAATAAAACAAGAACAAGACATATGGGTATCTGTGTCATAAGTAAACCATCTCATGTTCCTGTGAATAAGACAGAGAAAGTGCATTTTATAATATTAACAAAATCAGTTTCATTCCTTTTCTTCAAATAAAAAAATATTTAAAAAAAACTGAGCTACACCAAAAAATCAAAGCTAGTCTAAATAAAGTGGCATAAACAAAACTTTGTGTGTATATATGTATGTGTATGTGTTTAAACAAAACTCGGTCCAAGTTTGGAACACACAGTGAGGTAAAGACTACAGAGGATGTACTCTTTTCCTTCAGCGGACCACAGAGTGTGCGTCATTCAAGCTCAGAGGCCTAAATGCAGCGGGTGTGTGCGCACTTCAGTTAGAAAGCGTGTTGTGGAGCACGAGTGCGCGTTTGACTTACACATTTTCCACCCGGACCCTCTGGTAATCGGAGAGAATGGCCCCCACAGACACTGCCTCAACACCCTCTTTTTCCTGTGCGGAGGAAAAGATGGAGGAAACTTAACCACAAAGCTTTCTTGCCTTTTCTGTTATACAGTATATAACGGCAATATGATGTCACTGTCCCGCGGGGCCAAATACTCCTTGCTCAACCTACAATGCTATTCCAAAGTGTTATCTGAACAAAACCACACAAACACATGTAAGAATATACACACACACAGACCAAAACAGACAATGAAAACAGATTCCTGACGGCTCTTTCCTTTCATTGGACCGCAATCCTGTGGGGATGTTTACACTCTGGTCGTATCAAGGCCTTTGTGGTCCAGCCCATATCCCCTGGAGGTTTGCGTACACGGCTCTGTGAGCGAACATGTGTGTTTATGCGTACATGCGAGTGTGTTACTGGAGGCACCGGCACCACTGAATGCAGTTCCTGGACCTTATCAGCAGTTTTGTGTGAACGTGGAGATGAGTGTGTCTGGCCACAGCTTCCATCCTCTACCCCGCGATGGAAGATGGAACTGCAGTGACAACTTGAAGCGTCAGCGGAGCATTTTGTCTGTGAGTGGCATGTATCTTTAATATCGCTGAGGGCTAATCTAATTGCTTTTCATATCATATTCATATTTCAGAAACAGTGAGACAACTATGCACTCCAGAGATACTGACACAGCCTTGAGATGCGCTCAATCTTCTCTCTCAAACGCAGGCTTGATCCGGAGTGACACACACAAACAAACAAACACACGCGCGTGCGTGCAAAGGAAACGGTGCATGTGTACACACATACATACATACAAAGTCATACAAGCTTCAATCCCCACCTCAATGCCCCTCCCCTACAGACACACACCTGCAGATTCATTAGAACATTACATGGGCTGTAATTAGAATGAGAGGCAAGGGTAGAATCAGTGGAGGGATGCACAAGTCCCCAGTAAATTACCTTGTAGCCATTATCAATTTCCCTGGCTACTGGTCCTTAAGATAACCCCCCACCCCTCCTTCTCCCTGTGGTCCCTTCCTGCAATTTTTCTCTGCCTGATAAACATGCTGATTAAAGCGAACAGCGTGTAAACCTTTGATACTTTCCTAAATGAAATCCATGCCCTGCCTGGGGCCTGACGCTGTGTTGCGACGCTCTGTGCCTCTCTCTCTCACACACACACACACACACACACACACACACACACACACAGCTCCACATAGGCGTGCCAGCTAATCAGATAAAGGATGTGCTCTCTGTGTGTGTGGCTGCGTGCATGTGTGTATGTGTGTATGTGTGTGTGTGTGTGTGTGTGTGTGGTGGTTTGGGTGCAGCATAGGACGTGAGGTATAAAAGGGGAAGCTCAGCACATACAGACAAACAGCTAGAATTTACCTCTTTGACCTAAAGTTAAACATCTTAAGAACTTGGGATTCAGTAAGTTAAAATATCTCTCCAATGCGCCCAATGCTGGAATATACATTACAGTCAATTCCACTGCCCAGTGACAGTAATTAAGTCAGACTGATAACATTTCAGCCCAGCACAGAGCGAAGGGAGCTGCAGGCAGTGTCGTGTAATTCTAGGTAAGCCCCAGGGCCAGCACTCTATTCTAATACAATGATAACCTTTTCCCTAAATACAACTGTCACTTCCTAAAGAGGCAAATTAGGAGGTAAAGAGTGGGATAAGGAGAGACAGAGAGAGAAAGAGGAATGAGAGTGCTGAAGGGGTGCGCTGCATCAACACCAATTTGGTCCTTTGGCTCTAAACTTGGCAGGACCAGACTTGGCCTGACAGAATAACACAGAATCAGAGAAACAGCAAACAACAGCCTCGCCTCTCTGTCTCTTTTTGCCTCTCTTTCTCTCTCTCAGAGGGAGCGTGTTGTAGGTACTTGGGCCTTTGAGGTTCGACTCAGCCTCGGCCAATTAAAAGGCTTCTCTTTTCACTGGCTCTCATTACATTACATCATGCTGCCTTATAATACCCAGGCCCACTCACCACTAATGATAACACAAGACAAATTTCTCACACATCTCCCTTGTTTTCGATGGCGACTCTAGCTACTAGACCTTTTGGCAAACAGTTTTGGAAAATGATTATTTTTGGATGCAGTCATGTTTTTGTCGCTATTATAGCTATCACCAGGAGACAGGCAGGAATGAAGGGGCAGCTAATGCTGCTCTGGACGTGATTTTGCAAATTCTACACATATTTTCTCATCCTCTGTGGGAAAGGTAGGATAAATTATTGCAAAGAAGGGGTATACGTATGTATAAATCTGATTCGATGGATATTAAGGGAATTGTTCCATGTGTATTCATGATGCCATAAAAAATACAAACTTTGATTTTATGGTAGCTGAAAAATTTATCAAAATGGTTTATAGTGGAAATACCTGACAAAGCGACAAGGTAGCTCATGAAGCACAGTATAATAATAAATAATAATAAAATCTTTATGAGTGCCATCTAGCTAAACGATGTTTTGACTGCATTAGAGGTGGCATCCGCGTAAGAAGCTAACATAACGATAAATCAAGGCAGAGGTCATCAGGACTCCTGTGACCCACAAACCACTTTTCTTTCTTCATGACTGTTGGCACAAGATCTGAAGAAAGAGCTCCCTCCCTGCCCTGAATCCATGTCACGTTTCTTTTTTCAACATTTAATGACCCCAGTTCGTTAAAAGAAGCTTCACCTGATCCAGAACCCAAGGCTCTGCATTAACTCCCGCCCAGAGCGGGACTAATTCTGGCGTGGCGTTGTGCAACAGTGCAACCCCATAGCAGCCCCGTCAGAGGCAGACTAAACAAAGGCCTGGCATGGCTTCCCCTGTCCTCTCCAGCAGGCAGAAAAGCTATTAATGAGGATCTATGGCCCAGAGCAATGGAAGCCCTCAGTCCCCCAGCCATGTCCATCAGGGTACTTAGCCCCATGCAGTCATTAACTTCTGTTACTAATTGTCAAATTCATTAAACTAATCCTTCCCCCACATCCGGATGTCTCCCGTGGAAATGGATGGAGAGGGCTGAGTTATTAAGATGTCAGCTGTGGGGAAGATTAAGGCCAGCAGACATGCTCCACAAAGAAACGATACGGCCATTAAACTCTATATCAAGGTAGCGTGTGTGATATACTTTGTAATTATATATACATTCATCTTAGTAAGAGAGTAAAAGAGTGGTTCATATGTATTCACAGTCACAGACATGCCTTCAGTCAAGATATGTATCTGCCCCAAAGATACATACAAGACAATCGTAAAGCACTAAGCTCGACTTGAGAATGCAGCTATTTTATCATTTCTCAGCTTAAAGGTACTTCCGCATGCCACACATTCAGTCTGGCTAATATTCAACAGCCAAAGCCATTAACAGCAACCAAGGCAATTAGAAAGACATAAAATATTAAAAATTCAATATTCATTTTCATATGGAATACATCAGAACCCTCATTAGCTCTCTCTCAATGGCTGTCACAATGAGGTCTTAATTATACACCCTAACAATACAAAGTTCCATTTTGCAAAATGGTGGGTTTCTAAAATGCCTGCTTCAGCCTGTTCTGACAACTAGGAAGCCAGAGCTGGCAGATCTTGACTATTATCTACTATCTTGACAGACATGAGGCCAGATATGCCCATACAAAATCCTCTTTTTATTGAGTCCAAAGTTGATGTGCACTTTCTATTATATTATTGCCTCCTGTATGTAGTATGCCTGTGTGTGATGGCAGGGAGGCGGGGAAGAAGACAGAGAGGAGAAATTAATTAAAGTGTTTTAAATGACAGCTTGCTCAAGGGCACCGGGGCAACACCACACACTCTCCTTTTCTGTATCATCATATCGACACCACTTCTAACTCCACGGCCTCCTGTCCCTTCCCCCTTCTATCCAGCACTCCGTCTCCTCTCCATCTCTCCTCCTCCTCCTCATCCCTCTCTCCCTTGATCCATCAAGTAAGTGACTGGACGCGACGTGGTTTTAATGTTCTCTCCATTAGATCAGCTCTGGGCCTGTTGTAATGTAATGGGATTGTTCTCCCCTGTTCCCCCACATGGTGGGAACATGGAAAAGGGGGTTGGACCTTGTTTGTAGCAGCTCAAGTAGATGCGGTACACGGGATGGGGCCAGCTAGGGTCAAGCGATTGTGTTTAATGCAATGCGGACATAGTCCTGGGGCGTGTTGGGCTGTCCTGACAACTCAGACATGCCAAACTGACAGGAAGCTTAGTGTGAGCTTAGTAGGAGGAGACACTACTTATTTGTTTTAAATCAGTTTCCTCATTACTATTCAGTGCAGCCAGTTATACTCCAAGGTTAGTCCAAGAGTTGGTAAGGATGTGGATGTGTAGGCGAGGTATGGGACATAGTTTAAATCTATTATAATGTTTCATGCAATGCTTACAAGATTATATATTGCGCATATACGCTGAGGCTAAAGCACTATGTACGTGTCTATGTCTGATCCATCAATATAAAGCAACAATGAGGCTGTTTATACTTGATTTTAAAATGTGTTTCGGTGATCCGAACACAAGTAGACAGCCGAGACACATCGCCGTTCACACCTGTGTCTATCATCTCCAAGGTCTCCAGCTGACCACTTGTGTTCAAATTTCGTTACTGCCTACGTCACAGCACAGTTATTACGTCAGACTGTCGCCAGACAAGCGCCAGACATGTTGTGCACGTGCTAGCTAAGAAAACAAGAACGAATATACATGTACGGGCTATTCTAACTGTTGAGACTGGCAGGACAAAGTCATTTGGCGTTGGCGCGCTGTCACCAAAACAACCAACACATCCTGCACTGATGAATATTTTTCTGTTACGTTCTTGTGGGGGATGCATCAGGATGCATTAGCATTCACACTACAAAAGATATGTGGTCAAATGCGTCCCAGACCACCTCAGCAAGTGGTTTGAGTAATCGGATCACAATGCGTCTCTGTGGTCATTTACACTTGTATGTGCTGTCCGCTTGTGATGCGATCGCCCAAGACGCATTTTAAAACAAGTGTAAACAGGGTCAGATGGACATACAGGCTTAGCAAATGTCTTTGTAAAGCAAACATTGGCCAAAACATTGTTCTGAAAAGCTTTCAGAGACATTCCCTTTGGTAAATTGGTAGGGCTGTCTGTTTGAAGCAGCTGTTGAAAGACGGGCTCTTCCTTTGTGCTCATGGATGGGCTGGAGAGATGACTCACCACGTGTCAGTCATTGTATCATACAGAGTGGTGGAATAAGAAAAACAAACTGCTCACAAAGCCAGCTGCTTATAAAACTAAATGCCCCGACTGGTTCCCGGGATGATGCAGGCCAGAGTTGCAAGAAGGCGAGAGAGGAAGCAGAATAGGGGAAAGTATTATCCTCCACTGAGGCCGCTACGCAGGTGGACCAGGCAACAGAGGATGTGACATGAGACATTGTCTCATCAGCGCGATGAGTGAGCGACGCTTATCAACCCACAGAAATGTGACGAGTGACAGGCCAGCATACGCTGATTTGTGGCAGGAGAGGAACAAGGAAGAAGCTGCGGACTTAATCCACGAAGGTACAGGGGAAGGAGCTTTTCATGCCTGAGTTCGTATTTGTACAGTTTCCTAGTCTGAAGTTTACACACACACACACACACACACACACACGCACACGCACGCACGCACGCACACACGCACACACGCACACACGCACACACGCACGCACTCTTTAGTCTTGGATAGTGATTCATTTACAATGACAGAGCTGTTTTCAGCGATAGAGCCTGAGCATAAATATGCCATGCCGCACAGCTGGAAAATGTAGAAATTCATCAGGGTTAAAAAGTAGAGAGATTAACGTTTCACGAGTTTCCTCTCAGATATATATGGTTACGTAAACACAGACCCAGCCAGTCGTCAGGCAGGGAGGGAGAGGGCCTTGGCCAAAGCAAGCACAAAGCCCTAGTTTCAGCAGGCCAAGGACACGGAGGCTTTCCATATCAACGCGCCTGGAAAACTAAATGTTGGGAAGCAGCAGAGACATAAGGTTGTTTATCGATGTACTGTATGTCCATGAATACTTGCACTTCAAGCAAACAAGTTTAGTTATTACTGGCGCTTAAAAAAATCTATGTTTTAATAGTTGTTTCTACATTAAACAAATTATCACAATTAACCTCTACTCTCACATGATCAACTGTTTTGGGAGTTTTTAGATGACAGGAAATCCTGTAACCTCCTCCAAACATTCAAGGTCTCGCCTCTCACCATTAAAAGGATATGGGTTTCCAATAAATAAGCATCAGCAAAACACTTTTCTGTAGGGCATAAAACAAAGTCATAATCCCAGCTCTGTCACAGCAACATTCCCACTTGGCTGAGGTAAGAGTGTTTGAGTGTCTGAGACAGGAAGCTGCTTCCAGAAAGCGAGTATAGGACAGAATCAAAGAGAGAGTCTCATGCCACAGAGAGGTAAACCATGTCAGTTGCTTTTCATGGTTCGTAACAACCACCTAGTCCACAGGGTGTATGCACGCACATGTACCGACATCCATGTATATACACACACACACAGTCACGCACCGTCCTACAAACACACACACACACACACACTCCAAAATGTAAATGTTTTTCTGGTGAGGTCAGGTTCCAGGCTCTTGGCATCTTGGCTCTCCTGTCCTCTATCCTCCATAGCTCCAACAGACATCACGGATTGCCCCCCTTCCTTCCCCAGAGAGAGACTGGAGGAAAATATAGCCGTGATGCTGGTTTAACCCACTCTCCAGACTCCAGACAGTGTTTTTCTACGGCTGGTTATGACTTTAGCTGCGGGAGGTGATGGGGCCTGCCACAAATATTTCTTGAGGGGAATGGCTCACAAAACATAACATAAAAGCCCTCTTAATTTTGGAGTAGGTGAATGGCAGGGAGTTGAAAGACTTAGCCCTATTCCTCAGCTGTGTGTTCTGAGACAGACAGGATTGAGCCCGACTAGCTGTCGATACTGGTAAGTTTAAAAGTTTTTATTACAAGTCCATCTCTTTATCTGACTTCTATTTTTCTTCAACTGCTTATCCTTCACACTTTTAGATGGCTGCAGAATAAAATTAACTGGCAAAGTAATGGAACTTCATATTTTAAGAGGAACCTAAAATGTGACTTTCAGAAAAGAGAAGAAAGCAGACTGGAAAAAATATATATTCTCATTGAGGGGCGACAATGAAGATATAATAATAGATTTCTGATGATCAAAAGTAGCAGATGTTTTGAAAGGAATGACATCCAAAGGCATTTTGAAGAAAAAGTGACAAAACACACAAAGACAAAAATGAGAAAAGAAATCAAATTTGGTCAGCCAAGACTAGAAAATGATCACAGATTTCCCTTAATTTTTAATATGAACTGTCAAACAAAAGAGAGAAATTATAGCAATACACTCCCCATGAAAGTTAATGGTGTATTTACATCAGTGCATTATAGACCATTAGCCAACAGCTCAAATGCAAATAACCTCTAGATACATCCACAATTCATTCAGCATCAATATGAAATCTGAAAAAATACTATAAAACATACACACACACGTTCTTCATTGGAACAATGTTCAACCAAGCAGTGGTAGTGGCTCATGCCCTTGGCAAGGCGAGATAAGGCTATCAGCTTCCATCATCGCTAAACAAGATTGAGCAAAGTACATTAAGCAGAAAAATACAAACAAATTACAAAGCCTTGAGGCTAGGCTCTTTATCTAATGTTTGTGGGGACTGTTAGCGTCAGTTGGAGGGAAATGGGCCTGCATCTAATAGATCCTGTCCCACCACTTCCACACGGCCAGCGAACAATACACAGCGCCATTATCTCAGCGCTAATGCTATCCTTCCTCATGTGCAAAACAAGACTGCAATCTCAACCCCACTGCCGCAGCGCCGACCAACATAAATACAAGCGGTCTCAGACCAAAGGAAAAGATAACAATGGCTATCACATAGAAAAGGCGACACAGAAAGACAGCTGTTTGAAGGAATCTATACTGAAATATATCCTCAAGTACGGTACTCAAAACTTGCACTGAAAATGTAACCGAAAAAACTTTCTACAAAGTGATTATCCATCACTTTTAGACTGCTTGTAAGCTATTTCCAGTAACACCATTTGGAGGTCTCTCTGCACCACAAACAAGCTTGCATTAGCTTTGTTATTGATCTGATCTCCTAAACCCTCGCTGTGACCCCAGAGGTCATGATTTATGTATTAAGCTGCTTTTTAAAGAAATCCATTTTCCTGTTGAGCCCCCAATGTACGTCTAATGCGGCACCATGCCGGTAATCAGAGAAGGGCTGTGTGTTTGATTTTGCCCCCCACCCCACCCCACTTCATAGTTCACACCCCTCCTCAACGACTTGTCTTCCAACACCTCAGCTCCCTAATCAATACCACAGAGCTCCTGGTTCAACTGGAGATTCCTCCGCCTGCCTACCAGCCAGCTAGCCTGCCCTACTCCTTCTCTCTTCTCTGCTCCTTCCTTTCTCCTCTCCCTTGGTCCCTTCTCCCTCCTCTCCTCGCAGCAGGATACACCTCCGTAAGGGCACTCCCAACAATGCAGTGCCAGGCTTCTGAAAGGTCCAGATGAAAGTGCGACGACAATACAATAGAGACAAAGATGCCAGCAGAAGCAAGAAAGAAGGAACGGGGGAGCGGGAAGAATGAAAAAGAATGTTTGGACTTGTGGACAGACTGTCTGCGATCTCAGAGGGCCCCACTCTTGTCTGTTGATGTCGATAATGGAGCGGCGTTAGAGGCTGAGGATGGGGGGGTGTGTGTGTGTGTGTGTGTGTGTATGTAATAAAGGTCAAGAGAATCAGGGAATGGGGGAAGAGTGTGTGTGAGTTTAAGAAAAGGATTATCTCACTAAAAACAAGGTGTTTTAACACACACCAACAGAAGGGATTGTTTCATCTACAAAGGCCAAAGGTCTCAGTGCGCCTCTCCAAGACATTTTCCCAGACATCTAGAGGGAAAAAAAAATATTGGCTTGATAAAAAAAAAGGGAGGGAGGAAGTTGAGTGTTAACTGACCCGCGATATCAGTTTATCCAAAAATGAAGAGAACTTTAAAAACACGATGTTTCTGAAAAGTCGAATGCATTACAGAATAGGGAATTAGATTTGAAAGTAACATTTCCATCGTTCTCAAAGCTGGGTCTAAGTACGACAGAGATGTCACAGTGCTGCTAATTAGAGCTGGCAGAAAGGAACATGTGCATAGATATCATCTATTGTTCCTCATCACTCTAATGAGCTTAAATGTCTTTGTCTTTATTCATCAACTCAATGGTTGCAGAGTTACTGCAATAGAGTCACTATCTTGTTATATATTATCTATTACTACATCAAGTGAATTAAGCTCCACTTGGCTCTGCATCTTACCAAAACTCACTACCATGTGTGCAGTGCTACTTTAAAGACACAATATCAGAGTTTTTAAATGTTCTCTCTGCGGACAATAATCTTAAAAATTGTGTCACAAATGAAATAACAATTAATAATATCACAAGAACATCTTGTAAAACTGAAAACAGCTAACAATATATTCAATTCATTTGCAGTTGGGTTGGTCAGAGAGAAAAAGAGTGGACACGGATGAGAGCAGTGAAAGCACTTTTTCCCTCCTGGAGAGTGCTGAAAAAAGGCAAACAGGGGCCAAAAGAGAAGCAGGTAAGGAGAAGAGAGATAGACCTGTTATCATGTAACAGAAGCCTGTTTTGACCTAACCTTGAACACACGAGCGTGCGTGCGCGCGCGTACACACACACACAAGCAGGGTCACGGGGCATAAAGAGCCACTGTGTCAGGTCACAGAGCACAGAGAGAAGGATAAAGGACTTGAGGGATGTGATATGACTAATATGAGGGGTTTTGCAGCCCTTCGGGGGGACTGGCGTTACAGCCAGGGGTGACTGACACTGCTGATCTGTATCACACATCACAGCAGATCACAGCAGAGGAGAGTAGACCAACCACACACATGAAGTATGGACACACATCCTACGGTATGTACAGAGCAGGAAGATTTTTTTTTTAAATCCACACAAAGAAGCTAAAAATCAAATATCAAATGTAATATACTTACACAGAGTTATTCCTTATAATATTTATATTCTAATTTGTGTTTGAAGCCTGGCAGAGGACAAAAGGATGTCATCGACTCTATCAAAAATATACCCTTGCAGCCATAGATGTCCAAAAGTGAAAGGTCCCCCCTGCTGCTGACAAAACTGTTATTTCTTCCCCTCAAAGACTGGGTTCAAAGATCAGCACCTAGCAGGATGGGATGGGGTAGGCTGTGGCTTGCATGTCTATCAGGTTACATACTTCAAAGACACACTGCCATACACAGCCAGCGATGAGAGCAAAGGGGCCGAGGATAGGACCACATTGTCCTTCTGCCATTATCACTACTGCCAGGGGATGGACGGCTCATTTTTTTTCTATTATAATTGGGATTTTTTTTCCTCTGTCAACAATGGCTTCTGAAGAATATGATCTCTTCCTTTTAATCTTTTGAATGACTCCAAACATTCTCCGTGAAGCCAAAGTGTAGAGAGTGTCTCTGGATTGTCAGCTTCCGGGAATGATCCATAGATGGCACTGTTGGCTCATGCTAAAAGTCTGTTGCCGACACTGCAAAGAGGAGAGAGTATCTACTTAAACTCATCAACTCTGGATCTGAGAAAAAAAAAAAAAAAAAAATCTTTCATCTATGCTCACGTGTCATTTGCCAAATATAATCTTGTAACTTCTAATTAATTCAAACTGCTAGAAAGAATCTTTCAAAATATCACACTTTCCAAACAGAACACTTTTTCTCGTGCTAAAACTGTTCTTTTCCAGTAAGGGTGATTTAACAGCTCATTATCAAAAGTGTTTTTTTTTCCTTCTCTTCCTAGCCCCTCTATCACTTCCTTCACCAGTCAACAACAGCACAAACTTTATGTTGAAAGAAAAAACATTTTTTTTAGAAATATGAAATAGAAAACAAGGCATATGTGTTGAAGATAACCAAACGTGACCATGATCCGTGACTTTTTAAAAGGAGATGTGAGCTGCTATTACAGAACTGTGTGAGTTTCTAAATAAAGGGAACGGAAGGATTTGCATGAGTTTCCTACTTTTTACAATGCGTAAAAAATGGTGCAGCTTAGTAAACTTACCGATTAGTGAGGATGCCAAAAAAGCAACTTCTTCTTCTAACTTGAAATGAGATAAGAAAGTTGTATTCTTATGGTTGAAATCACTCAGTGAGAGAGAGAGAGAGGAAGCCTGTTGTTTATGGTGCAGGTCTGTTGATGACGGTGAGAGGGGTAAACGGGGAGACGACTGGAGGTCTGCTCGACCCGTGAGGGCCCCATGGGAGTCCAACTGCCATGATCTATGGCCCGTCTGACTGGTGAGGTCAGACCAGAGAAGCCTTGGAAATGGGAAATTAGCAGCCCTTTGCAATTAGAGCCCTGACCACAGGGAGAGATGGTGTATTGCATCACGTACCAGAGAGATGTCCACTATTTGACTGCGAATACTCATGAAAGCGTACCCACAAGAAAACACACAAACAAAAGCTTTCAAAATCACATGTAGCCGCATGTGTAAAGCCACCGATTTATACAGAAGACGACAAAGAAAGTCAGGCAGAGGGTGCAAAATGCCCCGAGGCAAGCTGACTGGCCCTTGCCACTCAGGCGGTGTGCGGACATGCAGGGGCCCTGGAGCAGCCCTCAGCTCCAGATGAACATATCTCCACACAGACCTGCATAAGAACCCAGCACCCATTCTCTCTCATTTACACCACGTCAAAGCCAACTCTCATCTCAACAACAAACTCTTATCCAGCCATCCTATAAGAAGCTCTTAAATTTTGATGCTGCCAGCTAAAATGAGAGGTTGTGTGGAGTTGCAGAGGGGAAAAGGTCCTTCACTGGATCAATCCCACACCCTGTTCGCACTGACAGCAGGGAGAACTGTTGCTACGGTTTAAGTGTGCGTCCAGGTAGCTTCCTCGTGGCTGCGGGCAGCCGGTGGACAGGCATTACCAGCAGTGTGTCAAGCACACATGCAGCTGTCTCAAACCTGTCAGTCAGCCACCCTGTACCACATCAGACCAACAAGGTCTCATACATCATTTTTTCATCAAATTAATATTTTCTCAACGTCCTGGCAAAAGTGGTATTTGATGAAATATTAATTCAGTGATTAATTTTTGCATCTGATCTTCTGTCAAGTGAGATAAAAAAAAGAATGAAATTTTTCCTGTGAAGCCAGTTGTTGAAGGGCACCTCGCTTCAACTTCACACATAAAAAAAAACTTTGATTAACTGATACAACAGGCACACAATTTTCCCAGAGTGAGATGAAAAGAAAACTTACTCCACTTTGAAAGTGAAATCAAGACATACTAAACAGAACAGACTAAAAGCACAAACATGGCTTTTTAATCTCTCACACCGCTTGGGTGCACTTTACAATAGGTGCTAAGGACTGTTACTGTACAGCAGGCCAGATGAAACCAGACAAGCAAGGTCTCTTTGAGACAGTGCTGATGGGCTACTAAGTGACTCTGAATCCATAGAGAGTGACTTGTAAAACATCTCAAAAGTGTGACGTATGCCGTAAACCTTAGCCGAGATGAGAAATTTAGTAGTGCTCTGAGAGCTTGTTCCTAAAAGGCAGTCAAGCGTATGTCAGTGGTGGCGTCAAAAACGATGACTAGTTTTGTAAATACTCAATGAAGCATTATAATAGTGAGTTCCCATAATTATGGTGTATTGTAAAACTATTCAGAATGTGACTCACTCTCAATTTAATTAATGTTTAAAGCCTCTTACATCGCGTGCGAAATTAAAATTATTTATATGATTACTTCCACATTTATGGTCAGATCCTTTATCAATTAATGTAATTAGTTCATTTTGCTGGTTTCAATCAACTGTTTTCCTGTAACTATATGTATACATGTATACATATGTATATGTATATCTGTGTATGTGTATATTTAATTACTCTGTGCATATATTTTATGTTTTACATTGCTATATTTTTTAACATGTACATAAGTAAAATCAGAAATGATACATATTTATACAAAATATATAAATCTATACCTATCCATATTAACTCTTTAGATGTAATCAACAACATAGTGCTGCCAGAGTTCCTTCTTTTAGTTTGATCTGTTATTTGTTGGAACTGAATTTAGTTGTAACACATTTTTAAAGAGGAATCATTTTAGCTGATTGTACTGCACCTGTACAGCACAAAATGGCAAACAAAAAATGTCTGAAGGAACATTAAGCTAGCCAGAGACACCCCAAAATTTCCTAAGGGGATGTCGGACTAAAGGCTAAAGCATGTGTGAATACTGGATATATTCATATCTATCAAATAAGTTTAGAAGGTGACAAGAATGAGGACAGTAGAGGGATGCCAAGGCTGTTTTTTCCTCTGGGTGTTAGTCAACTCTGTGTCAGTGTTAGCCATAAGAACTTGAAAAGTCAAGATAAGCTTATCAATGTTGAATGAACAAGAGTTTAACACAAAGAATATTGACGTGACCTTGTTAGATTGTTTTACAAGAGAAACGTATCACTCTGTTGGTATTGTGGGAACTATAAAAACAGTCAATCCACCTGCAATTGTACAGTGGTGTTTCTTTCATTACAAGTGATCTTTGGCGGAGCACAGTTACAGGCTGTGAATAGCACACAAACCCGACAACAAACAAGTTTAATTTTGGCCTGTCATCAAGTTACTCATGGAATTATCATTTAATTAGTGACAGCTGATATGACCTGGTGACGTCTGTCACTTTAAGTGGCGAAAGCGGTCAACGCCTGCTAAAAATGACAAGCTGCTTATCTGAATGCTGCTCTTTGCTCATAAGAAAGACTGATTTGGTAGCGTCGGACCAAACCCGTGTCAGAGTCACTCACACCGGTGCGCCCGACTAATTCTAATTTTCAATCACATATGTAGCAAAATGCTTGCACTGTAGAGACACATGAGGTGGGAAAAACACAGCAGAGTACAGTAAAGAAAGGATATAGTTTTGGATTTGATTGTCTGCAGTTCCCATTCTCTTGAGCAACCACTGATTTTGTACTTAAAAATCCTTGTTTTCGCTAATGGCGGGGACGGAGAGACCTACTTTGACGAGGTGCAGCAGCTGATACAGGTCCTCCACCTCATCCCCCTCTGTCTCACTGTAGTCTCTGCTGGTGTCCAGGCTGGAGCCCTGGATGGTGCGTCTGTACAGGGGCAGATCCATGGCTTCAGAGTACAGCTCTATGGCCTGGTGGCCCACTGTTTGGTACATGTAACTGTCCAACTCATCTGTGGCATGGAGAAGAAGATGTTTAAGCCAGTGTCTGATGACAAGCCATTAATGATGAGCTTACTGATATACACAGGGTCTGATGTTCAATTAACTGTACCATAGTCCAGACAGAACAAACATCCAAAAGCAATTCAGATGTAAACAAAATAATGTACAAAGGGCAATTCAAACCATTCAATATTCATTTATTTTTAATACTACAGTCGAGGTTTGAGTGTGTGAGAGCAGGTACGTCCCTACTATCAGAGGGTTTCAGCTCATTGCAGCGGTTTTGGTCAATTAGTCCTGTTACTTCAAAGGAACAACTTAAACTAAACTACTGCCTTAGAAGGTGCTCCTGAGCTGTTCAAGAACTAGCCATGTTAAAAACGGACGCTGGCGTTTTCAATATACAGTACAGCTGTTTCAAACGCTTGTTGTTTCACTGCTGCATCTCATTGGCTTGTTTTTGGCAGTTTGTCATAAGCTTCAAGGAGACTATGTTTTTTCATTGAGAGAAAATGACTTTCTTTTTCCCCCTGATTTCAATGTAGTTTAAAAAATGTTGTCCATATGTTGTCATGTATGAAAAGACCCAAAATGAACACTGTAAGCAGACTACTTGATTACTATAAGAAAATTATGCAGCATTTGTATAGGAATGATTCTGTCCCGAGCTTTTTGATCCATATAAGTGGTTGATCACTGCAACTGTGATCACTATAAGCAGTTTCCACTGTATTCACTTTTCATCAAAGTGTTAAGTAAGAGGTAAGGTAAGTTTATTTCCCTTTATACAACAAGGCAGTTCAAGGTGCTTTACATGACCTAAAAAGGCACTGAGACAAGATATAAAAGAAAGAGAATACACAAAGACACATTAGCAGGATAAAAACGGAAAAAAATAAATAAAATGGAATAAAACTGGACCAACAGAGTATGAGGGTATGTGGTTGGTGACAACAAACAGTCATGAAAAGTGACATCAGGACATGAAAGTGTCACTGGGGGGGAAAAAAGGTGAAAAAAAAAATGGTTTCATTGTTTGTTATTTCATTTAGCCATTTTTTTTTTGTATTTATTCATACACTTATTTCATTTTTTTCACTTTGTTTTTTATAATTTATTTACTTTTGGCACATAAGGAGTTCCATATACCTGGCACCAAGAGCAGTGTTTATTAGAACATGAGAAAAAATATAACTCACAACAGTTACAATATTAATTTTTACATACGTCATGTTTCGAGCCAAAGTAACCATCTGCTATCATGCTACAAACACTAAGGACCTTCACTCCTGTGGGATTTACAGTACATCAAGTTTTGCAGCACTTTATTTATGTACAGTTCTTAGTTTCTTGGTCTGCAGAAGTGCAGCTGGCTGGCCCATATAGCCCTACTGGCCCCTGTAGAGCATATCTAAACACCAGCAGCACATCTTCCTCACCTGTGTGAGCAGGACGGAGGTTGGCCAGAGCTACGATCCGGTGCCCAGCAGCAACACACTGCATCATGTTGTAGCAGCTGTCTTTGCCCCCACTGGAACACAGCATGAGAAATAGGCAGACACGTAAAGCTGTGTTTTTGAATCATTAAGATGCAGACCTATACATTATCAGGGGTGTACCGGGCTGATCTGAATTAATATTCAGTGATGAAGAGGTTGTTTGTGGCTGCTCGTCGTTACCTGTGACTGATGATGCTCTTTTCTAATCAGTCTTTACGACTCTAGCTGCTGTATGTTACTTTTGCATTGGTTTCCAATACCACACAGCCGATTACTTACACTTCTAAATCAAACTTTATTTATGTAGCACCTTTGTGACATGGTATATTATTGTTTCAAACTAAGTTTCCAGCGAATTATACCACCTTAAATTTCATATAAACAGGTTATCTGGCTTTAAGTGACAGTTTGAG
The DNA here is from genome assembly GCA_038419695.1 of Scomberomorus guttatus. Lineage (NCBI taxonomy): Eukaryota > Metazoa > Chordata > Actinopteri > Scombriformes > Scombridae > Scomberomorus > Scomberomorus guttatus. The sequence goes on from CM076455.1 coordinate 12,014,102, forward strand.
TCTGTCATTTAGTTTCTGCCATGCTAGCATAAAACATCAGTGACAAAGCTGTGAGACCGCTGAAGCAAGAAGATGGTGTTACCTTATCAACGCCACCACTTTCATCTTCTATTTTTTGCTCAAAACTCTACTGACTCCAAAAGTATTTGCTATAGTTTTGTACAATGTGATATCAGCACGTAGAGGTAAGCAACAACTGTGCATAGCAACCGGTGCATGTACACAATAGCACGTGAGAACAACGCTTCCGGGTTGCTAAAGGACCCCATTTATACACCAAGATGACCGTTAATATGCCTGACAGAAAATCTGTCCATCTGCTCTCTTAAATTCAAAATCAACCCAAATGTATGTTTATTGGCATTACCACAATGAAGTATAGTATTTATAAAGCACATTGTACAAGGTTCACAATGTAAGTGTAATAATTAAGATTTTTTTTCAAGAAAAAAAGACAAATTGTGTGAACATTACCATATAGTATAATTGAATTAAAGAAAAATAAATCACTGAAGAAGAAAGTAAAGCAAGCAAGTAAAATAAGTAAATAAATAAATAATAATATAAATAATAATAATTTAATCAGAAAATGAAATAAAAACATACAATAAAAAATAAAAACAGAAAAGAAATACAAATCTTGTCACTCTCTTTTACACATGTACAACAGCAGCTACATATAGCTACATTACATTACAGTACTGAAAGTGCATACACTAATGTAGTTAATGTGGCTATGAACTGTAACTCAAATACTGACACTGACACACATCCTTTTGCCTCTTGTCTCTCAAGAGAGAGGACCAAAAGTCCATGCACTGGTATTCACACACAGGTTGCAGTTTTCCTCTGAGGGAGCCCTATTTTGCTCAGAGGAAAGCCTTTGATGCTCTTTTTGCTCTCTGTTGTTGCGCCAGAGCAGAATAATTGCACTGCTTTTGTGTGCTTCTCTCACCTTCTACCCCTAAGCAGGCCAAAGGCAACTGATTTTGTTTTGAGTGTACAAAATTGAGAGAGACATCTCTTCATCCCTTTCGCTTTTAACTAGGTTCCCTTTTTTGTTTTTGTTTTTGCTTTATCATTCTGAATATACAGTAGAGTAAAATCTACATCCTGCAGATGAGCATCATTCGTGTTGTGGTGCAGACAGTACAAATGGAGAACAGGGATCACTTTTTTCTAATAAGTGAATATGTATTCACAAAATTGCTGCATAAAATAAATCCAAGCAATACAAGGAAAAGCATACTTCTGTTTATATTTGTGCACATGGTGATGCAATATGATAAATATGTTATTTTTCTTTCTTTCCTCGTTCCTTTCTTACTTTATTTATAGTATTTAAGTATTTATTTTATTTAACATGAACCATATGGCTACAATAAAAATATAAACTTCCCAGAAGTCTGACGTATTAGAGATACAGTATTACTAGAGAGATAATAGTCATTCTCAGTCCTCGGGCAGGTGAATAGAAATACAATATGGAGACCAACAACAAACAAGAAATACAGATACATTTGCAAAATGGATATTTCAAAAATTGTGGAAAATTTCATTTCACAGGATGAGAGATATAGTCGTCATGATTTGTTTCTTTGACATGCTTGTTTGAAAAACGGCCTTGTCTTGGAGAGAGCAGGACACATCCCCTTGGGTCTGGTTGCCCTTCAGTTTTGTAAACTCATTAATATATCACCTGTGTTGTCCAATTTTGTGGGTTATACTTTATAATACAGCCTCACTGCCTCTGGTCATTTCCATTAAAGCCCAGACCCATAGGATATGACTAATGCAGATTTTGTCACTTATCAGTTTTTAATTTATGTAGTTTATTACCCAGACAAATAAAGAGGCATGTGGTTCTGGTTTTATTTGTGGTAGCGTTTTGCTGACGTAAAAGAGCATTTTATATCCGTATTGTTGGTGCGATGGGGATAAAAAGTGTTGATGGATAGCCCAACTGAGACAGAGCCAATGGACGTGAATATGAGACGCATAAATATGAAAGCAAGGCAGCAGGAATCAAATGACACCCTTGGCCTTTTCTTAAAGGAGCATGTGCATATGACAGGTGATTTACACAGACACACAAACTAATTTTTGTCACACAAGGACACAAAAACTTTGGGTGTAATGAGAAACTAAGGCCTCAAATCACAAGACGATAAATTGAGTGTCAGAACAGGCCGGCCAAGGTTGCACTCTGAGTGGCCAGAATACAAACACACATACACAGTTCTAGTCCCTTCAACGGCATGACAAAGCAGCTACATGTGCTACGTGCATACTTCTTTCTGAATAAGAGTACAACAATGCAACAGTGCAACAGTGAGCAGACACCATCTGCAGAAAACTAAATTGTTTTAAAATGACATTTATTTCCACAAAGGAATAGGAAAAAAGAAACTCAAAAAGACACAAGGTTGTACATTCTGTCAACAGGGTTTTTTGTTGTAATTGGGAGTTTTTTGTAATGTCTTTAGCTATTGATGTGGTATAACATTCTTTTCTTATACACTAAGATAAATATACTTTTTAAGTTTTTTAAAATCATAGATAAGACACTCACATACTTTCTTAAACTCAAATAATCCCGTATGAGTATATGATTGGACAGATTTTCCGTCAAAGAGATACTGAATATTAGTTGTTAAAGCTAACGTGCTACTGAGCTATAATATTCAAAAGAGGAATGTGAGCCGCAAACTGTGTCATAGTAATCCCAATTTCCTCTCATTTAAGTAAACATTAGTAACTGCTGTCAAAGAGAGCTTTCTGCTATTACTCAAACCAATGTGCAATTCCTATTCTGACTTTATACAGAACACAAATTGGATTTGAATTTTAATGTAATTTGGATTTAAGTTTCAACCAAGCCGCAAACATGAAGCAGAGGACACGGAAGATGCAGTGCCAAATTAAGCCTTTTTGCCTGGAACATCTGGAAGCCCAGTCCAGTCCTGCTCTTTTTGCCTGGACCTTACAGTATGAATCAAAGTCTATCCAAAATATTAGAGGCTTATCTAAAAAATGGTTAACTTCCCTCTGTGGCGTTATAAGCAAAACAGAAAAGTCAGTCACTAATTATAGATTAAGTATAATGAGGGGTGATGACAGCCAAATGTTATCTTAAAGTTGTGATAAATTTGCACTCAAGTGAGCAATGGTTGAAAGCTGTCCTGTGTATTCTTAACTCTACTCCACTCTGGTGATGCCTCCATCAGGGGCTCATTTTCCAAAGAACTATCAACATAATGATACCTCTTTAGGGCCTAACCACATCCAAATCAGTTAGTAAACAACCCAAACGGGGATCTGTACACATTTTTACAGACAATTAACTGTTATCATGAGGGGCCCAAATGGATTAGTAGGCTCATTAATGTCTGAGGCTAATCGGTCCTTGATTGGAAATGTGAGAGAATGTGAAATAAAGTTGTGGTGTGATCCAAATTGTGTTTGATCATGGCACCATCTTTAACAACAGCCCCAATCTGCAAATAGTAATTGAGTTGTTTTTTTTTTTCTAAATCCCCCGTTGAAAATCTGGCTTTTCCCCTCATTCCATTTGGCTTCTAAACGACGTAAGCATAAAAATGAATGAAAAATGTTTTGCCTCATGAGCTGCAACTCTTTTGTGAAAGCTCTGAGATCATTTTGCTGATAACTATTATTTGGTCCGGAAAATAATAAATATCTTTGCTTATAAAGAGCCATTTCAAAGCAGTGCTGAGTCAGCGCCACTTGTATTTATATTCATATTTTAATCCAACCTGAATTGATTTGCCACCCATTTAATTAAGAGTGTTACCATATTTCATATCTCAAATATGTGATACTTTGCACAAATTAAAATTAATGAGACTAAAAAATGGATCTTAATATCAACTAAATCAACCAATCAATCAAGCTTCTGAAGGCTCTGAGTTGTTTTTGTTGACAATAATTTAATAACATTGAACTTGATTTTGCGGCTTTTCAAGCAAGTTCAGACATTTTGTCTTTATACATGAACATTCTCATTTAGGCATTTTATTATTGTTAAAAAAACAGAGATCTGATGAAACTTGAAAACGCAGTTTTTGTGCATTTTATGCAATAAGAGTAATAAAGAAGGAATCTTCTACAGTCATAGTTTGTTTGTATTCAAACTAAATATGTAAGTGTGTCAAACCTTAGATTGTGTCATAGTGCAGCAAACTGTGAACTGCCTGTATTGTTAAATCCACTATATTCAATCAGTGTTAACCTGGAGGTACAAATATATCAATAAGTCCTCAAAAATAAATAACAAAATACATTGTTGGTCCATGTTCAGTGGAAACTTTTTCTGATTTGGCGCTCTTATTGGCAGGACGACATAATTTGTCTGTGCCTTCCAAAACAGTTGCAAATCAGTATAGAAAAATAAATACATTTATGATGTGACAATATGGTTACGGTTTGGTTAGGTTTAGGCACAAACCCACTTGGTTAAGATTTTATTGGATTTCTTTCTTTGCTCCAGTCATAATGACCATGGCCATAAGAAGGCTTTGTCACTTGAGCGTAAACATGTCATTTTGGAGCACTTGATGAAATGACTGATTATGTCCTTTTTTCTTGGGAGGACAGTCTCAGTGATATACAGTATGCTTAAAGCAATGGTAAGACATTTTTGAAAATACACTTAGTACAATAAACAGCAAGCCTGGCTGCGTCTGAGGTGACAAAATCCACCCTCTAGCGCCTCTTAAGGTCACTAATTAACACTGTTTTAATCCGTACAAAACCTGAAGTGTGAAAATGACAAGTTTCTGTTTTAAAAGGGGTTATGTGCTGTACTATTTCTTGATCATCACAACCCCCATAAAACTGCAACTTGTAATTTTTACGCTTGCACGGATTAAACAAAAAAGATATATAATTAGTGTGCCTTAGAAGTGCTGACGGGCAGATTTTGTTAACTTCAACAGAACCAGGTAGCCTAAGCTGTTTCCAGTCCTTTCGGTAAGCTAAGCTAACCGGCTGCTGGCTGTTGCCTTATATTTACCAGACACATGAGAGTGGTACCTCTCCGCAAGAAAGTCAATAAGCATATTACCTAAAATGTTGAACTATTCCTTTAAGTGAGAGTTTCAAAGATTTTTCATGAATCGGGATTTTTTTAAAATTAATTTAAAAAAATCACTTCCCTCACCGTCCAGCACTGCAGAAAAAAGAATTTCCCAGCGTACAAACCAGCCAACCATCCCTAAGTAGAAATGTAATTTCCTGAATATTTGTCCTTGATTTGAAATTGTCTTGCCCTGCTTCTAGCATCCTAGAATCAAATTATGGCTTCAGTGGTTAAGGCCTGTGAAGCCCCAGCCAAAAGGATGTGGTCCATTAAAGTACGCCACCATTCCACTAATTATGAAGCTGCCAAAGCAAACTGCACGCACTGCTATCACCTGACCCTGCTGCCAAACACTGTTCTACATACAAGATCTTTAGTCTAATGGTTTACAGAGACACTCTCCCCTCAGTAATCCAAACCACTGGACATTTAGCCTAGCTGTGCAATCCAAATCTTAAAAAATAACTAGAAATACTGCCTTGCAGTTGTATGCCTCCTCCAACCGGTCAAGTTGCAGTTTACATTCATGTCTGTCCAGACTAATATAATATTTATAGTGAAGACTCTAAAGGAATTTAATAAAAGGTATTTAAGTGTATTTTCCTTGTATCTGTTCACATGCTTGGCCAATAAAGCTGATTATGCTAGAACACAAAGTTGTAGCCGTGACAATAGACGATGCTTCATATATGGATGTTGCTGCAAAGAAGCTACAAATTCTACTTCATACACATCTTCAACCCGGCAGCACAGAAGATCTATACAGTCACCACAGTTTCAAGGTTGGCACCCAAGATTAGTGTCACCAATTTAGTATTGGACCAATTGTAAAATATGTTCACAATCTCCCCTTCTATTCCTGAGTTATGGCGTTGAATAATGGCCAGAAAAGTGTTTTTGCAGAACATTATGATGTCACAGTGAAGTTGACCTTTGACCTGTTGGATATAAAATGTCATCACTTCATCATTTTATTCTATTAGACATTTGTCTGGAACTTTGTCAGAATTAGCGCGTGAATTTTTGAGTTATGTCCAAAAATGTGGTTTGTGAGGTCACAGTGACATTGACTTTTGACCTTCGACCACCAAATTCTAATCAGTTCATCCTTGAGTCCAAGTGGATGTTTGTGCCAAATTTGAAGAAATTCCCTCAAGGTATTCCTGAGATAACATGTTCACGAGAATGGGGCGGACAAACAGATGGACGTACATACGTACATACGGACAGACAACCCGAAAACATAATGCCTCTGGCAACGGCTGTCGCTGGCACGGAGGCATAAAAACTGTACTCAAAAGAAAACCATACATACCTGTTTTTATGGTCAAACACTCATTACAAGCCTAAAGCATATGCAAATATATTAGGACCAGTGTGTAAGATTTAGAGGCATCTAGTGGTGAGGTTTCAGATTGAAACCAAATGAATACCCCTCCCCTCACCTTCCCCTTCCAAGCCTGTAGGAGAACCTATGGTAGCCACGAAACTCGCAAAAAATGCAAAAGGCCCTTTCTAGAGCCAGTGTTTGGTTTGTCCGTTCTGGGCTACTGTAGAAACATGGCAGTGCAACATGGCGGGCTTCCATGGAAGGGGACCCCCTCCCTATGTAGATATAAACAGCTCATTCTAAGGTAACGGAAACACAATGATTCTTACTTCCAGGTGATTATCCACTAATTAAAACATACTTATGACTATTATATTCAATTTCTGCCAAGTCTGTTCCACTAGATGCCACTAAATTCTACACACTGCACCTTTAAAAGGATAAATTCTTGCTTTGCGGATAGTAAATGGTAAGTATTTCTTAATACAATGGCCTGTGTTGGTGAAATACTTTTTAATCTGTAAATTGTCTGGTAGTATGCTGTAATTATCTTGTCTGCTCTCTGATATACAATCCTCGGACAGTTTCCCTCTCGGCCGACAAACACAATCCTAATCCAGGAAATAGCCTGCAATCAGAATATTGGAGTTGACATCAGAGGTAGCCACAGAGGCGATTCCCACACACCCCTCCCATAGCTTCAAAGGTCTTCCTGGGCCTGTTATGGGTTTCCCTCGTGATGAAGTGTGACACTCCACAAACACAAAAGCCCCAGCCCTCTCGTGGGTCCGCTTTGCTTTTCTTGGATCACTCCAGTCCGACCGATGCCAAGTCAACTTGGCGGTTGTCAAAACGGGCCCCATATCTCTGAAGAGTGTGTGTGGTGTGGTGCTGTCTGTGTGCTGTGTTTATGTGTGTGGTTATGTGTTGAGTGTGCATAGATAGCTTGTCACAGGTCACTGTCTGCATGGGAGTGCTGTCTGCGTGTGGGTATGTGTGTTTGTTTCCACCTTGAAATGATGTAATGTGCACCCATAAGCCACCACAAGGTTGTCTTTGAAAACTGTTTGGTTTTCTAAAACCCACCATGTATAGTCTTTGAAGAGAAATTATTTAGATTTATTTTCTTGCATTTGAAGATTGAACATCATCATCACCACAAAATTTGTGCTGTACATATAACTTTTTCAGTTATTACTTAATGATGCCACACTAAAACACATGTCTAAGCACATGTCTTTCTTATTTCCTTCCATTTTCTATCCATCTATCCCTCCCCCTTTTTACTCTACCCCCACATTTTCTTTCATCTCTCCACCTTCCCTCCTTAGCGGTCTGTTTTTTTCTTGCAGTAAGACGTCACCTGTGCTGAATAGCTGGCCACAGCTAAGCCAGACCTCTAAACTGACTGCCAGAGCACAGCAAGCTCTGGTCTGCCATTTGTCTTGTGGTTTTGAGTTGGGGATATTTGTCTAACGTGCTGTCCAATGTCAACACTGGCTCTAAATACGCTCACTGCTGCACGAAGTGGGCTTCCTTAGGGAGGATAAGGATTAATACCGGGTTGAGATGGAATGGAGGGAGAGGAGGAGGACGAGAGGGAGCACACAGGAGGGATGAGCACTGAGAAAAGGGACTGATCAAGGCAGGCATTGATGAGAAGCAGAGGAGGAGAAGGAGGAGAAGAAAGAAGCATTCAGCATTGGATTTGTGGAGATCCTATTCAATAAGCAATCAACTTATAGATTCATACATATATAAGTAATATTATATACAAAAGTTTGTTAACACACATTATATCCCCACTGTCCACAGCCACAGTGTGCACACAGGGGGTTAACCATTTTAAAGGTGTGACAGGCACTGTGTGAAAGATAGCCTCCGATCATTCAGAACCATTTCTAAACCTGTGACTAACCATAAATAACAAACAAAATCCAAGGCCTCCCACCAGCATTAACACCGGCATTGCCAGATGAGAAACTGCCGGCTAGATAGGAGATGACCTCAAGTTTATGGCCTAAAACCTGTTGATCCTGAGCGATTGATTGTCACCCGTAAGAAAGAGCCCCCGCCTCCATCAATTCCCCACCACCGTCTCAGCAAGAACAAGATGAATTCTAGCAGCGATTCTGCCATGAGAAGCACATCAGTGGCCTCTGCCTTTTCTTTTATGGGGAGAATTCCATACACTGGGCCCAATATTCCTGGTTACTGGAGTCTGGTGATTAAAGTGTATAAAAAAGGGGGCAGCACCACTAAAAGGCAGTGATTTAGTGAGCTGTCACCCGAGTTCAGGCGGGGCAACAAGTTCAAGTCCCCGCAGGAGGGTTGTAATGAAAATGAAACAAGGAACGAGACAGTGTTAAGGGAGGAGAGGTTGGAGGGCTGGAGGGTCGAAAGTTTGTGAAGAGGCAGGAGGTGGGGGGTCATCTGGAGGGTGATAATGATGATGATGTTGGATTAAGATTTTTGGCTGTATGAGAATGCATGTCTATGGATGTAGGTTCACTTAAAGAACCACAAATTATTAAAATTAACATTAGTACCAACCATTTTCCAATGCATGCCATCTGCTTTTAAATCAATCTCCAATATTTTGGTACATAACATGGCATGGCAAACACAATATTTCCTTGACAATTGTGAGCGGCCTGTTTTGAAGACTTTCCCAGATGGTGTGTTCAATGACAGCTTCAACTTTCAACATCAGGTTCCCAACAGTAATGTTTTTTAAAAAATGACCCAAATTACATGTTTCTTTTCACAACACCCTTGTATGTTTATTGATTGTCTTCCAGGTTCCCTTTTCCTGACAGCAAAGTTCAATAATACAATGCTTTTAAACAGCCAACTCTCAAATATGGAATGCACCACCAAAGAAGCTCTCAAAATGGTCCCTTGTTGCATCTGTTTTACCATTTTAAAAAAATGTAACAAAAAAGAAAAAAAGTTCCACTTTTGACAGATTACAAATCTGGAACTATTTCATAGCATGTGAGTGAATGGAAGCCAATAACTGCAAAGGAATCAAAACTTTTATGTTAAAGGGCTAATGGGCTAAAATTTCCAAAACTACCAGTATGGACCTTTAAGTCATCTAGTTCTTAACACATGTTAACTGCTACTGTGCGAGGGTATTGGTAGGACAGTTAACTGACTTCAAGCGCCTTAGACTGAAAAGGAGGGATTACTGAGTTGCTGACCCTCCACTAACCTCGTCCTGACCTTGTAAAAACCCTGACCCCATCATTTCCACCCTTACAGGATTCATCTGCTAGCTGGACTGCCTGCCTCTCATCTGTGGGAGTGGGGTTTGATGCCTTCAAGTACCAGCCAGCTATAAAAGACACATCCTGATGGGTCTTCCTCTGTTGTGTTTAATAGCTGTCTCTCCCCTCCTCCTCTCCCATCCTGACCTCCGTCACCACACCCACCCTCAGCCTCTGAACTGGCCCTTGGCTAACCCCTCATACTTAGGGTTCAGGGTCAGGGCAGCAGACTTCCAGCCAATTGGGCGATTGCCAAGAAGAGCTGATGCAGCCGTTAGCAGCAGCCGGTGAGACGTAAGAGACCCAAAGACCCCTCTGATGTTCCCAAGAGTTTCCAAAGAGGGAGAGGCCGCGGTGTGTTTACAACATCTTAAATTTAGGGAGGGAAGGAGCGACGCACAGGCTTACACAGAGCATGACGAAAGAGCGGTACAGTGTATAAATAAGTGTCACGTAAAAAGAAGTGTGTGATTCTTTCATTGTGTGTCACCGAGTTTAAATGAAGACAGATAGAAGAATGACATTCACCATAGTACTTTTTTTGATGTAGTGCAGGGACTCAAGCTGCAAATTTAAAAAAAAAAAAAAAAGTGTTCACATACTTTCATTGCATTGTCGTCATTCCAGTCATAAGATCTTACTTTGGATGTAAACACCCTGAGATGAAGAAGTGACTTTTCTTTGTGATTACTGGCCAGTGGGGAAGAGATAAAAACGGAGAATGGAGAGGAAAAATTGAAAAAGTTGACATTACATGGTGTATTTGTACAGAAAAACACCAAAATGAGGGTGCATAATTTTAGAATTTTTATACTGAGCTAATTGCACAGAGCACTTTGAATGCTCCGCTCACTTCTACTTAATGAATGTCTCTTCTGGCCCTGAGAACACTGATTCAAGAGCCTGGTATTTGCTGCTTCCTGCGGCAGGACAAAGAGAACACCAACAACCACGCACACACACTCGTCTAACATTTTTAGATTACTTGCGTGTGAATCTCTTGACATTATCAGTTTATGTCTGTACTTCTTTTGTTTCCTGCTGAAATGAAATACTATTCAGCTGCTGTTTCTACTTGTAGCCCACTTATTTCCTAAGCAACTGTGATTGCGTGGTGGACCAACACAATAGATGTAAATCTGTTAAGGAATGTATTTCACAGCAAAAACAGCGATACAAACAATAACATCCCCAAAAAGCCGACTTCCTGAAATGGATTCTTTGGAATAACAAATGTTGGCTGCTTATGGCTCTCTGATGGCTTCATTTTTCACTCTGTATAACTTGCTAATTTTTACTGCTCAATGTCCTCCACTCAGCATGTGTCACTAAGTCATAAGCATGCTGCTCCTGGCTGATATATGGGTCCGCACGATGATGTCAGCGAAAAACACTTTCAATAATTGCTATGATTAATATTCTCAACCTTCCAACACCTTCCCTTCTCCATCCAGCCACATATCTCCACCGAGGTTCATCTATCAGTCTGCTCTCAAACTGTTTAAGTCCTCCGAGTGATGCATGGCACACTGCCAACACTGTGTTCCAATGCACACCATTTACATCCATTCAAATTATGAGTCGATGAGCCTCTAGTGCATAAAATAACCATGAGTTAAATAGGTAGAAAGAGGGAGAGGACCAGTATTTACTATTTAATTGTTTCAACTTCATTGTGCAACACAGGAGAATAAACATTGTTAGTCACTTGAAATCATGACATCAAAACTCTCTGTGTTTGTCTTCTTTTCCAAACAGTTTTCATTATTAATTATTAAGTGACTACATGTAAATTGTGTTAATAGAAAAGTGTTTACCCACATTTATCCTGTCCATGTTGGGTAATGTCTCACAGCTGGCTGCATTGGCTGGAATGTGAGTCGCAGTCTCACAGTACAGGTTTCCTCTTGGCCTGCTTACTAATTGTTTAGGAGGAAAAAGGTGAAACAGATATGTATAAACAGCGGAGGTCTCCCAGAGAGTCGGGAGAGGCCTAGAGGGCCTGGGACAGTAGCTGACCTGTCATATTCACCATTCACACTGAGGAGTCAGGTCTGCCATATTCTGTCTAGTGGCGTCAGAAAAAATAAACTCTCACTTCCTCAATGTTGATGGACAAATTCATACTCAAGTGGGAAACACTTTTCAGGATGTCCAGAGTACATAAACAGTAACAAAACAGTAAAGTATAGAGTAAATTACTGTGATTAACCAAATCAATTGTAGCTTATTCATATTATTGCTTGTATATGAATACAGCTTCTGGTACTTTTGTATTTATGCTATATAAAACATTTAAATACAGGGAAGAGGACTGCTTGTTTTGTATTTTAAAAAATCATCCACACACACCATTTCTCAGATCACGGCTGTATATAAGACACTGTTTTTGCTGTTTTTTACTGTTTTTTAACACTGCAGTGTTATCAGTAAACATACAATGCATTTTTTGCATTTTGTCTCACATGATCATGTAGACTTTTCATGCAGATTTCCTGCAATTCATACATATACTTTATGCTTTGCACGTTTGTATGCAGGTTTGGTACCATATACTCATACTGTACATTATGTTTCACATAATACATGAAACAGTAAGTATAATATGAAAATGTTGTATAATGTTTCATGAAACTGGCAATAATCATATTAGAAAAAAAAACTTGTATACACGGAAACTTTATATATCCAAATACTTAATACATGTGGCAAAATATATGATTTTCATTGATCTTTATATAAAATTATACATTTTAATGAGGTAGGAAGATTATACATTCACAGCTAAATCCATCTTCACTCACATGTGGCCACAGCAATGTGATCGTTACAAAGTAAAACTATACCCAGGATATAATCAGCTTTGTGTGTTCAGTATTCATTTATGTTTTTATTTTGTCAGTTTTTGTTGTTGTTTTGTCTTCTTATGGTCTTGTTCTGTACTTGTTCATACACTTTGCGTGTATCCCAAAAGTGCTGATCACAAAAAGGAAATATGGTCATTGCTGGGAATGCCTTCTCTCTGTATGAATGAGATCTTTAGACAGTGATGTTCTGTGTGACAAATTGATAGGAGTCAATTAAGCATCTATTATTAACCTCCTATGGTTCACTGTCAATTATCTGTCCCATTAACTCTGTAATACTGTACGCAGTATGTGTTTAACACTGAGGATATCCAGCATGGCTCGTATCTAATTTGCACTTATGAAAAAAGCAAGAAATTATGACTTTTAATGTCAATTCAATTTAATTAGATTTAATGAAATGGTTAAGGTCATTTATACCTCTGTTCCTGGGCTCTTAGATGATTTATGGAAATAATAAGGTACACTTATATAGATTAGTCATAAATTTCCCACACTTGTTCTAAAGTCTTAAAGTCAAGGCACAAAGATGTTTTTTCTGCAATGATTAGCATATTAAAGATAATATTACTGTCCACTTCAGAGATAGTTGGGAATTACTTACATCTATTTAAAGTCATGGGAAAATTTGGAAAGAGACATCTCCTAAAAAGAGACAACATTTTCCTCTCTGCAAAATGACACATGCTGAAAAGGCACCACAGAAAAAATAATAACCACCACATGGGAATACTGCACATTTATCGCATGTGGCGTGTGCAAAAATGCCCTGCAATTTCCTCCATGTTGCTTCCATGTCTGTGTTACATGATGTCAATTCCTGCCGTGTCCCACTTGATGTTCATCAGCAAACCACTGCGCTTGTAACAGGAAATCATTTTACTGCTGCAATGACTGAGTCCTATTTACACAAAATCCCCCAAAACACTTAAGACAGGATATGTGATTGTGAGAAGTCTTTTCCATGTTGTTTTCCCAGAGCTGGCCGTCACCCTGGGTTAAGCCCTAAACACATGAAACACACAATTCACAGCACTGCTTACATGGTAGAAAATAAAGACCTGCTAATCATTAGAGACTTGGGTTGCTGTGTTCCACATCACCAATTTAGTCAGGCTTTGTTTGATGCCATTGTTTTTGTCTACAATGTATTGAGTCACTGGTACGTTTTACCTACTGTGTTGAGACACATTGCATCAAGCAAATGAGCTCAGGAAACAGATCACATTGTAATTGTAAACTATTTGGAGGAGTTAGCATACAGCGCACAAACGCAATGACATTCAGGGAGCACATTACGCGACAATTCAATTCCTCTGAGATCTGGGAAGGAAACCATTCTAATCACAGAAATCCCAAATACCAGCTAGCTGGTTGCTGACATGAAAAGTGGGGCTGCCAAGCCAGACATGCTGTCATCTGACCCTGGTGAATGGATTGCAACCACATACACCAGTGTCTTGATTCAGTATCTGGACATCCTCTCACTGTGAATAGACCAGCAATGTCCCTGTGGTGGAGTCCCTGCCAGCCATTTTTGCTAATGGCTCTTCCCTGAGAGATTTATGGTCCAGAGACACAGGACAATTAGAGAAAGGGAAACACAAAAGCCTGGACTTCTCCAGAGGAAGATTTACAGTTTACAAAGGTGCTATTTTTGAAATTGAAAGTCTGATTAGAAAGTGCTGATGGTCTGATCCAGCAGAGGACTCTGTGGCACATACAATGTCATGTCACTTAACCGGTGGCCTCATTATATCCTCTCCTGGTCCATGTGAGCGCGCTCTTACTGATCTTGTGTTGTGACTGACATGTCCTTTTTGTTTGTTCACTGTCGTGTTTCTGCCATTAACATAGGCAGATGTAATAAATAAGTCACAATGAGATCTATGACACGTCGGCAGAGCTGGCTCAGTACAAAGTATCTCAGATTACTACCCCCAACGGCGGACCCACCAACATCTCTGCATGTCTCTGCACTCAGGAAAGGAAACAGGAAACACTTGTCTTGTAACACAAAGAAAGGAGGTAAGACTGCATGATCGAGAGAGGGACTGAGTTTAAGGAGACATAGAGAGACAAAGAACAAGAAAACAGATCAAAAAAGAGAAAGAATGTGGATGAGCTGTTCCATCAAACAAATCTCTCAGATTATTATAGATGCTAATTGTCACTAAATGCTGTCGACTGGCCAACCCATCTGCCTTCCATTGTTGTGCAGACAATACTGCCCTTTATCTGTCAGTGAGACTCTGGTATTTGCATGATATATAGTCAGTATTACAATGGTATGAGCTGGTGTTAAAATAAATTTGTGCAATGTTTTGCAACAAAATTAATTTCAGCTGTTGTTGTTGGTCCCAGAGTAGATTTTGACAACAGCCTAAAAAGCAAGTCCAGTAAAGAAAAAGGCAAAATTTTTATCTCCTCTTTGTCATGCCTGAGAAAAAAAAGTCATGTTTCACAGTGTATGTTTTCATCTTGTTTTATGTACGTTTATAATGTCCTTTTTACCTGCCTAACAGTCTGAGACCCCACAATGTATCAACCAGAGAAAGCACACGTTATATCCATATATCCAAGTCATTATAGGGCAGTGTTATAGGTGTTGGATCTTATATACACCATTAACCACAATCAAGGATCAAACAGATTGCTATAATGACACTAAATCTACACAAAGCCTGTACATTTCCTACTGTCTTCCTCTCTGTGTACAATGTATTGCTCGGTGATTGTGTTCTCTGATTGTCCGTATTTAATGGCAGCCTCCATCTGCCAGCCCTGTGTGTCTGCAGGCTAGCGGCCCGCGGCGCCCCACATTACAGCCTGTTGGCGTGGGCCCCAGGCGCATTCCGCTTCTGGAAGTGTGATTATTGAGGCCTGATTACAATGTCTGCAACCACGATAACAAACCAACCCTCACTGAGTGCTTGGCAATCTCACTGCAAAACAAAACGGCTGGAGAATTAATGACGCTTCAAACTCAGACAGGTTTTTTAGTGCTGATAATCTGGATCCAGGGTAATTTGCAGCAATTGGTGGCATATGGTTTGGTTTTACACTCAGTGTCCAGCAACAGATATGAAATCTGTTGGCCAGGGGATCATATGGCATTACATAAACAGATCCATTCAAGTTAATTTAGAGCAACTGGATAAACAAACAGAAAACAAGCAAAAATGAACAAACGGTCAACAAGAAAAGTGATTTGGAAAAGAAAAGAAAAAATAGGAAAAGTAAGAAAAAGAGGAGCTTAAAGAATCAAACAATCATCAAAACAGCAGCTCAGGTGTCTGGTTTGAGTTTTCCAGAGGATGTCCATGGGGTGGCTAAAGCATGTCGCTGTGGAGAGGAACCAGAGAACAGAGAGCATGCTGCTTAGTGTTTGACACACACCTGAAAGCCCCCATGTTCTCCCTCTGTAGAAGTGCCTGTGGTGGTCTCCAACTGCCTGCTTGTTTTTGAGGGGTACTCATTGCCTCATCCCTGCCTCCAGGCAAAACTCCAGCCCTATCCCTATCTCCTCTCTTTCTCTTTTACCACCCTCCTCCTCCCCACACTCATCAACTCCCTATTTTGCTCAATCTACTCTCACTCTCTCTTTTCTTCTCTCTGTTTCTCTCTCTCCGTCCCCTCAGGGCAGCAGGTTCGGGTAGAAGTCTATTGCAGCGATCAGAGCTGATAACCTGCATTCTGGACAGGCGTGCCACATGGGGGCACACCTTGCCCGAGGATAGGTCCATCCATGCTGGGGGCAACAGAGGCAAAGGGGCCGGGGGGCTAAGGCCGGGGGCTAGGTCTAGAGTCGAGGCTGGGAGGTTGAACTGCAGTAGGAGCAGGGGGAAACGGGCCGGGACAGCAGCTGCATGAGCCTGGAGGCCAGGGTAGGCGAAAGGGCGGGTGAGGGGCAGAGATGTGGAGCCAGGAAGAGAAGGAAGGGTCAGGGGAAGTGACAGGGGTCTGCACGGTCCAGCTGAGGCTCTACTGATCCATGGTCGAGTGGAGCTGACAGGTGAGAGAACAGCACCACCCCTAATGATCGCAGCCAAGGTAGGGGTTGGGGAAGATGTTGGTGCTGGTTGGTGTGCACTCCTGCACTGTGAGGTGAGTTTGATGGGGTGGTAAAGAGGTGAGGTGTAAGGAAAGGAAGCAAGTGATGGACACAGAGCTGTGGAGAGTGATAGAATCAACCATTACAGCCTGCTGTGTGTAAAACCTTTTGTTTATACTGATGTTTCAAATCAGAGCTCAATCGGAGGCCTCAGTCTTGCTGTGTCTGCAGTGCAGCTAGTGTATTGTAGCGGAACCAACATATAATTATCCATCTCAAATTCAACTCCAGCGAAATGCATTTGAACGGCAAAAACTTGTATATTAAAAGTCAAGTAGTTCACATTCTGCCAGTTTTCACCATCTGCACAGTAATAATGCTGTTTTTATTCACTTATCTGGCTCTACACTGTGTGACAACAGGCCTTGTGTTCTGCCTCCACTGCAGTCTGGAAAATAGGACTTTCTGTCACTTTAGTTAGAGACCACAAGTTAGAGTAGTTGGTCAGAGGAGCTGGGAAGATGCTGTCTGCAATCATATTTGTGCATTTGTGCATGTCTTCCTGTGTGTATATGTGAGTGTTTGTTGGATAGGTATGTTTGTTGCAGAGGCAGGACTGCGTGGTAATGCTCCATCTGCCGGGCTGGATTGCCCTGCCTGTGCCGCCCCAATTCCATCACCTTCCATGGTTGGGGGGGGGGTGGTGGGAGTGGGGGTAGATTGGGGGAAGGACTGGTGGTGGTGGGGAGTGTACACAAAAAGTCACCCTGAATCTGCTGGCTGATTAATCAAGGGTGATTCGGCGGCAAGCGCAGCCTACCCGCTCCTTCCTGGCTAGTCCGTGTGTATTTATTTAGAGTAACCCGTGGCCAGTCACGCCTGACCTCAAACCATCAGGAGCAGCCACAGTTGCGCCCAAGCATAAACAAAAAATGCGTAATGAAGGTAAGAGGACAGAAGACGGGGTGGTGTGGGGTGGGGATGGAGGAGAGGGGAAGAGGCGAGGAGAGTGGGAGGAGGGCCGGCGTTCTTTCTTTTCTCAGAGATAGGGATCTTGAGCTTCACAGCAGAGCGCATGGGTCCAGACATTGAGCTGAAATAGCTGCCTGTGTCCTGGTGTTTACTTCTCAGCTGACATGGGAAGGGAAATCATTGACCTCTGTCAGACCAACCAGAATCCATCCATCTTCCAGGCTAAAGGTAGTTTTTGTTGGGTATCAAATAGCTGGCAGTGGGGGGGGGGAACCTTCCTACTTGCATAAAGAGTTAATTGGAACTCCAGGCTACAAAACAGAACAGACATTATTTATGATTTTATGAGATGTAAATATGGCATTGGCTGCAGTTGTGAGTCGATGGTTGTGACAATAATGCTTGAATGGCAGTCAACAGTGAACCCCATTTTCAAGTTTTAAAAATTTTACTCTGTTTTATTCAAACCAACAGCCTCTTCTGCTGCTGCTGCCGTTTCTAAAATGCTCTAGTTCATATAGGGTTTAAAAGCATCAAGACTGATCAATTTCATCATCTTAGCTGTGATGTAAGCAGCACGGCAAACAGGAGAACAGAAACAAACAAACTCCAAAGACGAAGCCTCTATAGAGAGTTATTGATCGAACATGAAGGTTAGCCAGAAGTCTGAGAAGGTTGGCTCTCAGCGGTCCCACGTGGCGCCGAGAGGCCCAACTCTCTCTGTCTTTAAGAGCACAAAACACAGGAAAGAAAAAAACACAGCGGAAGGGAACAACAAGTATGAAACAGTACTCACAGTAAGGATGTGTGTTTTCAATGAACCATGTGGTCAAGAGGAATTTAATAAATAAACTAAATCAAAGGTTTATATGGTTTTCTATCATATGCAGTGTCAGTGATTGCATTTTTAAGTCCACAAAGTTATTCTAAAGGCACAGAAGGAGCAGAAGTCTGGTGTGATAGGGGAGGGTGTCAGTGAAGATGCATGTTTACCAACCTCCTTGTCCTCCACATATGTCTCCCCCTTTGCCTTGTGTTGGTAAGTAATCTGCATGGCACGTGGTGACTGTCCAGGAGAGGCAGAGTGGCATTTTAGGTGAGCAGGTGGAAACAGGCAACACACCACCTGGTGCTGGGAGAAAGAGGGGTAGAGAGAGGGAGAGAGAGAGCAAAGCCTCCCAGCACAGCTTGTTGGGTTTTGACCCACCACAGCCCTCAGTCTCTACAAACCCACTTGCCCTCTTTTTCCTCTGCCGTCACATTCAGATCAGCCACACCGCGCTGCCTGACTTGAAGCAGGAGGGGGCCTGTCTCCTGTAGAGGCAAACAGAGGATGGGAGGATGAAGGGAGGGCAGGAGAGAAGGAACATAGAGGTAAACAACAGCACCTTTTGTCCTGCATCTGTCTGAGCCTGGCATCCTACGGCGTGTGACAGTTAAAGATGCATGTGGTACATTCAGCTTTCCCCGACATAGATGTTGAGTCATCCCAGATGGCCCTCACTTTTTTCCTCCCCTCTCCTTGTCCCTTGTCTCTCTTTCACTCTGTCTGTCTCCATCTCTGCATTGCTTTCGCCACCTCATATCAGCTGAAGGACAGAGCCCACTGTGGTGTGACTTTGAAGAATGGAAATGAAAAATTTGGGTTGACTACACAGTGGCCAGCGCGCATATCCAGTCAGCTAATTATACACTTATGCCTCTTAATATGAAATGGGCCTGTGTAATAATGATGATGAGCACAGCAGTGTAATGATAATGTAATTGAGAGTTCAGATTAAAATCTGTATCAGTTTAGGCACATTGATAATCAGTATACAAGAGTTGGGAAGGTATAATAAGTAACAGCTCTGGAATGTGATGAAATTGGGTTGACAGTTTACTTAATAAAGAATTCAGTAAATCTTTAGATGGAATGTAATATGCAAGATTTTCTTTTTTTAATTTAATTTTTCTTTATCTTTGTGTTATAGACATAGTAATTAAAGGTGCAGTGTGTAGAAGTTAGTGGCATCTAGCGGAACACTTGGCAGAAATGGAATATTATATTCATAAGTACATTTTAATTAGTGTATAATCACCTGAAAATAAGAATTGTTGTGTTTTTGTTACCTTAGAATGAGCCCTTTATATCTACATAGGGAGCTGGTCCTCTTCCAAGGAGCCTGCCATGTTGCACCGCCATGTTTCTACAGTAGCCCAGAACTGTTAACGGACTTTCGCATTTTTCATGAGTTTTGTGGCCATCATAGGTTCTCCTACATGTTTGGGGGTAGAGGTGGGGGTATTCACTAAATCCTCCACACTGTACCTTTAAAAACATGATTTTCACAATTAGTACTGTGCATGAATGTGAGCTGGGGGCTTTTTTTTGTGCATTTTATCTGAGTGGGAGAAATCATATTTAACAACCTGTACATTTCATCTCAGAGAGGACAAAGAATGATGATTAACCTTCTCTAATAAAACTTCTAATGTAATTATGCACATGCCAACTCTAAAGAAGCACCTCCTGTCAAAGTTAATACCCCTGACAGCTTCTCACTTTTCGTTAACAAAACAGAAAAAAAAGATGCATAACCCTTTGACTTTCGACAGTTTTGGATTTAGAAGCCGGCTTGACAGCTATGCTATTCCCCACATCTAAAAAATGCATTATTAATTTCACAATGTGGATAGCCAATATTCATAGAGTGCAAAGGAAGAACAGGCAGGCGGGCAGGCTGGCGGATGTGCCAGCCAACAAGTGAACGAGCAACTCTAACCTTGAGCTTTCACCATCGCTGGTTGACATCTCTGAAAACATGTTCTTTTTTTTTTCCAAGTGTGGGTTGTCAGCGGTACTGTCACTGGCAGGGAGAGGCGACGTTAAGTAAAGAAGGACACATGTGGCTCTGGGAGGAGGAGGGAGGGGGGGGGTCTCAGTAAAGTCACTCACAGAGTTCCTGTCACGGTTAAGTAGACAGGTGCTTACTGTTAACACCCCACTAATATCTTTATGCATATTTATGAATCCCCCTCCCTTATAATACGTTGCTCGTTAATGTCACAGCTGCCAAATATTGACTATGACTTTCTTTTAAAAAGCGCATAAATAAAACAGCTTTTAAAGATTCTGACCTGCTTAAATACATCGCTTTTCCTGTCCCTTTGATCAGAAAGCTTTTCATTATTTAAGCCTCAATGCTTCTTTATATTCTGCCACCTCATCTGCTGCAAATATGCAATATATCTTTATTTAGAGTAGCTACCTATCCCTTCATCTTCCGTACCCACACTTAATCCCCCCCTCATTTTCTTGTGTCTAAGTGTGGTCAGGGACGTCTAAGTGCTCTCATTATGGGAAAAGTTTGCGATCGGGGCAAAACTTGCTGCTGGGTCTCATCAGTGAGAAAGAGGGAAATGGCTTTATAGTCTCTGAGGATTTGTATGCTGATTACTCCCTAATTCTGACTCCCGCTCTATAACTACGCCTTTCTATTCCCATGAAAACTTGGCCAAGAATTGCAGAGTGCAGCACATAAGAGGAAAAGTTTTGAGGAGATGTGTATGGAACTGGACAAGTTCCTACTCTGCTGTGAAGTCACAGTCCTAGTTTGGGCAAAGATTCCCATTAGACTGATTCGCTTTAAGTCAGGCTTTTATACAGTAACTATGGGGCTTAAACAAAGGCCTACATGAGACAATCATTAGAGTTTAAGTACAATTTCCTATTGGATATAGTGGCTTGGATTAAATATACTGTAGTTTACATTTGATCTTAAACTGTGTTTTTTTTTACTGGCTGAAAATACTGCACTGTCCACTGTTGGGTGGTTTGTATTTATCTTATTGACAGTAGACTGACTACAGACTGCTGCAAACAGGAGAAAAGGTCATAAGAGTTCAGTTCAGTACAGTACTCATTTTAAGACTGACAGCTCTTAATATACAATTCTACAACAGATGGTTATGATATTATGAAAAAACATGGCAAATATTTTATATCCAAAGAAGATCTGAACTAAAAATCGAATATTGTTCTATTTGTCAAATGTCTGATTTTACCGAGTATACAGTGTATTTTGGAAGGTTTAAAATAGTTTCCTGCCAGACTCAGCTGCAAAAGAAACCTCAACGATCTGATATAAAACAAGTAATGCCCTTAGCTATAATTTTGTCTAAATACATTTTCCTAAGGTTTGTGAAGGGATGTAAACCAACGCGCTGTGCCTGATCCTACAAACGGTGATCATAAAACTTCTACTCACAGACAAACTTCTGAGTCAAAAAAAGAAGACAAACTTCTACTACAGCATTTGTAAATAACATAAGGTGTAGGTGGCAAAAACAGTGAGCATAATTACATTGCAAAATTCCTGCAGTGATCTTCGGACAAAAAGCCTGTATGCCTCAGTAGGAACAGGCCCAAACAGATGAGAACAATGACCAGACATACATACAGTATAGGTACAGAATGGCCATATTGAAACCTTGAAGCGTTTGCATTCTGGTGGGATTTCAGTCTGTCCCTTCCTGTCTCTGAGAGTAAACAAATTAGCCCAGTGGAGCCATGGGTGGGGTCAGAGGTCAAGCCTGACACAGGAAGGCATGGTGTGACAGGCTTAGGCCACTTGGACTTCTCAACCAAAGGAACAGATGTTAGCGGCGGCAGTGTGATTATCGCCACGGCGACCGAGGAACAGGAGCACCGGCCCTTGGATGGATGCTGGTAATTACCCAGGCTCCCCTGGGAAGGAGATGACACGTGCCCGCCACTCTTGGAGATCACAGGGGCGTAATTAAAGCTGCAGTAACAGTTGTTAATAGGGCAGCAAATAAAGGTAGCAGGGGATGAACGGAGGGAAGTAAGTAAGGGGGGCATAATGGAGGATTGTCTCTCCTTTGTCCTCCCTTGTTTGTTTTGCACACTGTGACCTTCCTGTAAGGCGATGGATTTAAATGAAGGACGGCAAGAAGAAAGTGAACACCACAAAAAATTTGGTAATGTGGCCAAATAAACATGAGTAAAAGAAGAGAAATATAAGAGTGAAATGCAAGTGAAAAACATTAAATCTAGTCTTCGGTGCTAATTTTCCAGGGGCAGTAATATGCAATACAATGTTACTATCTTTGTTTTTCTTTTGATAAATCAACAGCTATGGCTTTTAATGTCCAGCGCTATAAAAAAAAAAAAAGCTTCATTGTACAACATAAATGTCACAAAGTCACCTCAAGACCTCTGTTGGCATGAAATCAGCTAGGAATCTCTTTAAGTGCAGCAGTAGTATTTGCTGGTGACAGGTATGTTTTTGTCTTGCTCGGCAGTGTGTGATGCAGAGAGTGCCCATGCAGAGCTCTTAAAAGCACCATACAAGACCCCAAGTGTCAGACCACATCACCACAGCCTTTTAGAGCCACACAACCCTCTGACAGCACCAAAATGGCTTCTCTTGCTTTTTTTTGTGCTCCAGTCGGCTCCTTATAAATGACCACATTCAACCCTGTATGGCACTTGACAGGCCTATGAATTCTTCCTCCTGAAAGGCCTGATGTGAAGAAATACACATTGCGTTAGGGGGTGTGGGAGAGCATTCTGTAAGTGTGTTTAGACTTTTGTATGAGCAACTTAAATGGTTTTCGGCTTGATGGTAAGTTCTTCTGGATGTCAAAAAGACATGAAAAAAAGGTTAAATTGTAGCTGGTGGTGGGCAAGTGAGAGGCTGCCTAAACATTACGGCATACTGTATGATCAATCCAACTGATGAAGACTGGAATGGCTTCGGTGCTGATACCGTATAAAGGTTGTTGATCATCAAATGTCTGGCCTTAGGCAACAATAACTTTGTGTTATAGTATTAAAGAGATTTGTAGAATAAAACTTGCAGTCCTGCATCCCGTGAAGTCGTCATTGTCATTTATGCCTAACCCATTGTTTTTGGCACTTTCCACAGAGAAATCTCTCCAGCAGAAGAATGATGGGAGTAGGAGAGAAGAGGCGGATCAGATGACTGTGGCGATAATGTGTGAGTTTGCCAGTCAGGTCTGTCTTCTGTAGCAGAGGGGAGTCCCAAAGAGAATTAGCCATGCTGAGCTTGACACACACAGATAAATGGCAAGGTTCTGGCAGGACATATTTTTGGGATTAACTCACTGACCCAAAAAAGTGATGTCCGTAGAATGAGACCACCAGGGACAGCGGAAGAGAGGTAGCCATTTCTTCAGCTGTTAGAGCCAATGTCAGCCAATGAACCTCGATCTTTCAATTACTGCCGTTTAGTTCTCAAAGAGAAAAGAGCCCACCAGGGATTATGTGTCCAACCTGAAGCTGCCAATTCATACATAAGGCTAGCCAAGGCAAAGTTATGGATAAACCATCTCTACTCCAGTAAAATAGCCATACCATTAGCATTTGGTACTCATGAACCTCTTCAAAGGAACAAAGTGGGGTCTATTCAGTGTCAAGAGTTTTGAAAATCCAGAATGAAATGGCCACATCTTCTGGTTTTCCACTTCCAACATACATTTTTGATTTGTAAAGACCACCTCTGATGGCACTATGCGAACCCTCACTTGTTTTCATCGTATCTCTCTCTTCTTTGCACTCTTACTCTCTGTGGTAACATTCACACATCACACATTGCAAATGTCCGCGTGCTCTCTATTTCTTTGAGTGTTGTGTTGTCAGTGTTTCATGACTTATTCACTCATTTTATCTCACTCAGGACATCAATATTTAATAGGGATGGAAGCATGTTTTCCCATGGCTTAATAAAGGATATGGTGTGCATGCACAACACACACAGACACACACACACAGAATGAATATGTGAGTTTGTTGTCTACAGTGGTGTAACAGCTTGTATTCTCTGCTGTCTTGTCCTGTGGTGAGGAACCAAACAGACCTGCTGTCAGCAGACAGGACATCTACTGTAACTAATTCAAATTTTAATCATGTTGGTAATTTTAACTGCTATTCGATGAAGCTTTTTACACATTTTTGAATGAATTCAAAGTCAGGGCAAATTGCAACCTCAGTCTCACACCAGTATTATTGTTAGTGCTAATGTCTCTTGAGATTAATAGCACATTCTCCAAAAAGCCAGTTGATTTCTGGCACAAAGTCGAATTCATGGTTTTCTCTTTTTGTTTGCTGAAGCAATTAAACAGATCGGAAGTAATATTTTGGTCAGAATCTCACTCTAATATTTGACATTTTAAGACATTTTAAAGGAAACCTTTTTGATGGGAATTATACTGAAGGCAAATTGCTAATTTATTGATTTTAAAACTGAAATTACTGAGCTATTGGTGAAGCCATGTATAGATCTGCGTATTTCAAAGACAGTAAAAAAAAATCTTTCATACACTGGTTATCTCCTTTTCATGCATCATCAAACCCCAGCCATAACTTTTAAATGACTCTATCTGCATTTGATCTAAAGCTGGGTTTAGTCAGGTAAATCGATTGCTGTAACCTCATGCATTTAAAGGGCAAGCATGACTGAATTAACATTCTGTGTTACTTGATTAGCTACCGATCGGTACAGTCCTACAGCTATATCAATTCCACAGTTAACACTCATCAAATCTAATCCTGGCTGGAAATCCCCATGCAGCTCGCTGTCATATCCCATTGGCAGGTTGCATCTAAACTTATTTGGCAACCTTTTGTCTTCTCTAATCTGGTCAAATCAATAGAAACATTCGCCCTTGATCCAGCATAGGGGGGCTTGAATCAATATGAATATTGATCAATAAGTGGTATTGGATGCTTTGGGAGGTCAGCCAGCCATAGTAGGGTCGAGGCTAATCAGTTTAAGTTGCCCACAGGCAGTAAAATGGGGGCTAAGCGAAGTTTAAGTAGTGACCTGGCCTGCAGAGAGAGGGAGTCTTTGGCTCCTTCTGTGTCATGAAAGCTCCCAGAGAGAGAGAGAGAGAGAGAGGGAGGGGGCGAGGAATGAAAACAGGGGCTTTTATTTAATATGTCAGATCATTTAATGGATTTATGCAACAGTCGGCAAGACTGTCACTGCAGTTTCATTTTTAGTCTCGCCAGCACCAAAAGCGATTGCGTACTTGGATTTGGAAAACACACATTATTTAGCATACACCTTTGTATATGGAA
Organism: Scomberomorus guttatus; assembly: GCA_038419695.1. NCBI lineage: Eukaryota > Metazoa > Chordata > Actinopteri > Scombriformes > Scombridae > Scomberomorus > Scomberomorus guttatus. The sequence continues at coordinate 12,039,805 of CM076455.1, forward strand.
AGATGTGACTCTAATAGTACGACTAATGTGGGTAACAGAGAACACAGTGGCTACTGTTAAATCTGACAGATTACACACAGCACTGACCAAGGAGACATGGCTGTCATGTGGACACAGACACAAACACAAACACAAACACATGCACGCACGCACCCACACACACACCCACACACAAGCCTTTAGGCGGGTAATTAACACAGGGCCAGTGTTCTTAACCCCCAAACCGGTTCCTCTTACAACATGTTTTGGCAGATTTGCTGAGTTTATTCATTACTTTGCTATTTCACTTTTTTCTTTTACATGCTGAATCTGTCTTTCTCTCTCTCCCTCACCCTTTTTCTCTTTTTTTATCTCACTTCAGGATGGATGTTCTGACTCCTGACCAAGGTCAAGGATACATAGAATCATTAGAAGAGAGGATACACATTAGAGGGATGAAGGAGCCCTCCAAGGGTCACATGACATGAATGATAACACACCATATTCTCAGCAGTTAAAACACAAAGACCTTATAAAATAAGAGGAAGAAAGATAAAAGAGGCAGAGGACCAGGAAACAGACAGAGAGGTATGGGAGAGGAGGAAAACAAGAACATGGTGAGTCGTGGCGGAGTCGGGGCAATAGATGACCTTTTCAGAGAAAGCCCCTCATGCAGTCTTGGGCCAAGGTACACTTTTATTTATAGAAGGTATTTATAGAAGCGATTTTCCCGAGGTTATCCTGAGCAAAATGCCAGTTCTCATTACCAGCCGGGTCCTGCCTGTGCCTCATTTTACGGCTGGATGAGCCCAGGCAGTGGGGGACCCAGCATGCAGCCCAGGGTCACCTATTAAATCCTCATGTCCAAGAGAGCACCGTCATGCACTTCTTGTTCTACACTGGGTGGGGCTATGGAGCAGCAAGAGTAGAGTGAGTAAAGGGTTGGCCAGGTGTGTGTACGCACGTGTGTGTATGCTTTCCATTGTGTACAGAGTGATTTATTAAGGGAGTATGCCATTAGCACCTGAGCTTGCCACTTTACGTCCTTCCCATTGTTTCGGGTGGTGATGATTACATTACATTTCTGACAAAGTAGTTCGTAGTACAGAATACACACTAATTTAACATTTTTTCAAAGTAGCCTTACTCACTCTGTTAAAACCTTTGATAGAGTGAAAGAATTTATGATTGTGACCACATACATGTTAATTAGCGATCGTGTGTGTATCTACATGTGTGTGTGTGCGTGTGGGTGTATGAATGTGTCTCTCATCAGAGCAGCTATAAGTCACCCTGGTGAAGCACCTCAGGCCCTTCTGGCGGGGCCCTGGGGCCCCAGCATGAGGTCATCACAGCCCTGGGACGCACAGACAGACTGGAATGTCAACTCAAAGACATAACCAGACATGTACAGGCTCCAGGAAAAGAAAAGAAAAAAAAAACAAAAAGCTCTGTCCTCCACTAATGATGGCTAAGAAGAAAATCTATGTTTCTGCTGTAACTTGCACCTTGTTAGAACTAAAAGGTGTGATATAATGAATACGTGAGTTATTATCTGCCAACAACACAAAATTCTTACTTCTCAACATGCTCCTTTTTCTAGACTCAAAGTGGAAAAACGGATGATGAGGCAAAAAAAAAATCACCTGCACATTCTTCTACTCATCCGTCTCTGAACAAGAGCAGAGGAGTGGGGAAGGTACAGACTGGACAGATACAGTACAGTGTGGTACAGGGACAGTGGAAAACCCCCAGGGAATTGCAACCTATTCACTCAGTGCAGCAGTATTCCTATTTGTCCCCCATCAAAAGAATCTTGCACTCCTACTTTTTAGTCTTGAGGGAGTTCAACGCTACCAGCAGAACTAGATGTATAAAGCAAATTGCTACAAAAGTCAGACAGGAAAATGACCTCCTTACCATAATTGCCATTCCTCAAGACACACTTGCTGCATATGCAAGGATGGTCTGTATAACATGGCGATTGCACAAGGCTACAAGCTACAGAAGACATTTCTCTCTTTAAGCAGCATCTCACCAATAAATTTGATACTTTGTCACTTTACTGAAAAACAATACAGGTTTGCTATTGATTGCATTTTCCTCTCTGTCTCTGTCATATTTTCCAACAAGGTATCCTGATATCCTTCTCTATTCTTCTCCTCCGCCTCCTATTCCTATGCTGCTTGTTCGGTGCAAGGTTGTGAGGCTGTCAGGTGAGACACCAGTAGACTGGGTCCTGACAGGCTGCAGTAATGACGGCCAATATAAAGGAGCAGGCGAACATTTTTTTTTGCACGGGAGCCACACACACACACATACACACATGCACACACACTTTTGGAGCTGCTACAGATGCTTGACAGACAAGAGTCCAGTTATTCCTATCTAGGCCTCTCTCTATCCACAGCAATGCTAACTCCTCTTGTCATCTTGCTTGTGTGTGTGTGTGTGTGTGTGTGTGTGTGTGTGTGTGTGTGTGTGTGGTTATGATGGGATGACAGAGAGCTAAAGAAAAAAAAATTGGCCCACAGCCAACATATATTTCAAAGCTTTACACAGATTACAGAAGATGATGTTTAATCTGTCGGTTGCCATTTCCTCCCACTGAGGAAGATCGTTTCTTTTTTTGTGGGGTGAGATTCTACCACAGGTTTGACATAATCTTTATCTTACTTTTTGGCCTCATCATTTCACCAGCGGGACTAGATTGGTGCCAGTACTTCTTTAACAACCCCCAATGTCTGATTGGCTTACAGGATCGACTATAGGGCTGTAATTCTTTCCATCCCACAAGGCTCTGTAACACTTAGCATGAACTGAGCAATTCGAGAGGAAAGATAGCTGATGTGAAGTTGGAATTGCTGGGTTTCGTTCCATAAAATTAAATTTGTCTATCCAACATCCATGTCAATATAAAAACAAGGACAGAAGAAAGGCTCATCTGGCGCAAACTTTGACCAGTTCTGCAGCTGGATGCACCAGCTGTTCCCAAGTTCAAACTTAGCCTAGCTATAATAAAAGTGTTTACAAAGGGAATTTGCCCCACACAAATTACTTTCTACCTGACACTTGATGAAAATGCTGATTAATAATGATGTAAATGGGGGAGATTTTGAATTACTTTCCACAAGAATAACACGGTTATGGTAAAAACATCAGGCTACAGTAAATGCTTAATCACATATTTCCCCCTCAGTCTAAACTGCATAAGAACTAAACTCTGAAAGACATCTCCATGCATGCATACATAAATAAAAGAAAATAATACCTAAAACTGTTCTTGACAGCTTGTGATGATACGAATTAGAACTTTTCCTAAGTTTTATTGGTGCAGCCCAATTTAGTAAATCACAACTCTGACACAAGTACTAAAAACCTACAAAGGACTTTAACTTAGTGATGAATTTATGGATATCTGGAGGAATGTAATGCTGAATTATTGGCCATGTCTGAAGAGAGAAAGAGACTTGCTTAAACCTAAATTACTCCACACATGCTATTCATTACTAAATTTAACTACCCAGTTAATCTGTTCATCAAGAATGCCAATAGATGGAGCTTATTTTCCTCTCTGTCTTGGAGTAGTAAAAAGGACACAGGGAAAAACAGCTATACAGTGCAAATTTAATCACAGACACATGGTCTGGGAATCTGGCTGCCATGCTCCCACAATGCACTGCATTGGCAAAGCATGACATCTTCATTCCAGTGTTCCTCCCCTGTGCGTCTCCCTAAATTAGCTAAATTCTTTGCCTGATATCAGACAGAATTGTCAACTCGTTAACTCGGAGGAGTGGGCGGATACAAAGGTCTGGACCCAGGCAACTAAAAATCTCATCAGCCATCAACATCACACAGAGTTTTGACCATCGAGCGCAGGCCCTAAAGGTGAGACCCCCCGCCTTCCTGCCTGTGTGCCCAGCTACCTTACCTAAGCCACATAATTCCTGGTGTTCCGGTGTTTGGAAGTGAGGGAGCAAGGTCTGTCCCCCAGGGCTGTTTGCCTGCCTGTCTGACATCATAGACTGCGGCATCTTCTGATCCGCCGGCACAGAGAGACGATCTGACAGGCTTAATTTACAATGTCAGGCCTTTCAAAACCACTTCCCCCTCATGCTGACAGCAATCCTGCATTTATAAATTAGCAGAAACATTAACCTTTAGACTGATTATAACGTGTTCTGAGGGAGGCAAATTAACTTCCATTTGTTAATGTCAGATTTTGGGTTCAAATGGTACCAAAGAAAATGAAGTAAGGAGATTGAGAAGATAATGTGATGCATCGTGTGTCATAAAATGAAATGTTTTGTCAGGTTTTGATGATGAATATGATATTGTTTTTGAGGTAATGTGAAACGCATTGCACAGCAGGTGAAGCTTGGTAATTGCAGTCGTGCTCTCATCACATGCAGCACAAAGGTCTTATTGTCTTTAGAAAACATGATAATATGTACTGTCTTTTCCATTTCACAAGATGTGACCTTGTAAAACTGCACACAGAAAATACAGACAATTAAAAATACACAATAATGTTTAAAAATACATGTAAAAAACATTGCAGATGTGAATTATTACGTTGAAAGAATGCCAAATCAGATAAATACATCCTCTTCTGATTGTTGTTAAAATGCAGCATTGCTGTTCAGTTACATCAGTGCAACTGCTAACTTGTGCCTATCAAACGCAGAAAAGTCTTCACACATTGGCATGTAACAGCTTGTCATGAGGAAGTGTTGCAGTAATATTTGTGGCTATTACCCTAATTAGAGGAAAGCACACAGATGGTGTTGTTTCACAAACTCACAGGCTGAGAATCAAAATGTCATCACTGCCAAAATTAGTGATGGTTTGAGAAAATAACCTGAAAAAAAAAAAAAAAACTGCATCACCCTTTCTCACAGCCTAGTTTTCATTTTCAAAACTTCTCTTTTCTCCAAGTGAAACTGACATTAAATGGCCTTTCTTCGTTGATGAAAAAACAGGGTCTTTAGTGGTGAAACAATGGTACTTGGGTACCATATGCTGCGTTTAAACGCTGTAAGACAGCTGTGAGGCCTGAGTGTTCCTGGATGTGGGCCAGCTCCCAGAAGAAGCCTTCCACTGGTTGGAAAATGTTTCCAGCAAGAGCAGGAAGAAGCCACTTTTCATGGAGCAACTTCCAGATGCAGGACACAGAGGATGAGATGAGTGCATCTGTGTGTGAGTGCATCTGTGTGTGTGTGTGTGTGTGTGTGTATGTGTGTCTGTGTGTGTTTGGCATGTGTATGTGATTACTGTACCACATTTGTAGTCAAGCACAATCTATGTCGATATCTCTAATGAAGGCAGTAAGAAAGGGGAGGTTTTCTACAGATGGACATTATGATTGGTCCACTCTACTCTTTGCCTTGACCACTTCATATTTTATTTCTTTTGGCTGCATGAGACAAATTTGTAAAGTGTTCTGTCTATTTAAATACCGTCCTACCATACCTACCTTTTTTTTTTTTTTACTTTTTATCAAGCAAGATGTATTTTTATCTTACAAGTAAACTGAAAGAGAATATCTTGAATTGTATTCAGCCACACAGCAGGTGAAAGGTGGATATGCAGCAGCACTGGTTCTGACTTTATTACTTACCCCCATAGAAACTGTCTGTCAATCAAATCATGCTCCTTCACAGACTAGCCCAAGGGTAGAGTGCTAGTGCACCTTCTCAACAATGTTACATTGTTCACTACATATAACATGTCTTGCACAGAGAAGCAGAGGATTCAATAAGGAGACCATAAGGTAAGACGATCCCCTTTGTTGAAAAAGAATGCTGAAGATTTTATATTGCTGAGGTGAGCTTTTATGCGATGCTTGAACATGGTTACGATGAGGTGAGAAGTTTCCAATAACGGTATTTTGCCTTCAGCGGGGATTAAACTGAATCTATGCCAATGCTGGAATCTCGGATTACAAATCTGGATCCTGCCAAAGGGGGGGTTTAACTCATCTTTGTCATTCCAGAATAATCTCCTCACATAATACCTGTTTTGCTGTGATTTTATGTCTTAAACATAAACATGAGATTTTTTTACCACGTTTAACACGTTTGCAGAGACTCGCTCGATGTTTTTGGGATTTGTGAGAGAACTGTTCGGCTCGTGCGAGATTCTCCCTAGTGCCGATAATTCCCCTTATCCTGTTTGGAAGGGATTTGTTTACGTTTGTTAGACAACAAAAGCAAGGGATGAGGTGCTGCTACCACCTATGAACAGAAAGGCCTGAAAGATGTTGCAGGTAGGCTGAGAACAAGAAACCGAAGGAGGAACAGAAAGAGAAGAAAATGTGTGAAAGAAAGAGAATAAGATATTTTCAAGGGGAAGCAGGTTGGCATCAGATTCACTCCTCCGAGCTTTAATAAAATGAACTCAGTTAGCCCCTACTCATTACTATACTATGAGTATTGACTTTGGCCTAGAGTCATGACCAGATAAAATGGTGTAAGGGCTTGTCCTAAGTGATTACTCCGAATTACAAATCTGTCTGCATGTAACCCAATACAGCCTGTCTGCTGAGCACTTCAATTCACAAAGAACACTTACACACACTGTCCACATTTTTAAACACGCACACATAAACACTGACAATTTCAACACCCTAACCACGGGTGGATATTTTAAAGCATGTATGGGCACGAGTGCCTCACGTACACCTTATGACACAGGAATGAATACATACGGTACACAAACAAACGCAGAGGAGACCGAGGAGAGAGGGGGTCTATTCATCAGCTAATGATGGCAAGAGCACATGAACAACCCCAGAACACACACACACACACACGCACACACACACGTACACACGCTCTCTCTGCTATCTCACAGTCACACTCAGTCACCCAGTGTTGGTATAGTGTCTGGTCCTGACAGCTGAGTTTTAATTGGCCAGGGTGGTGCAGCATGGGCCGCTGTCATGCGGCTGGCAGTTTGAGGGGTTGTGGGACAGGCCCCACCGTGGGGGCTGTCAAACGGCCCACGGTCTCCACGGGAACCCCCACTGTGGGTGTCCCGCCTCATTTAGGAGTGCACAGACAAAGCGCCAATTAAGAAGGGCTTTAAACAATCAAACAGAGTTCCTCAGGGCCCACAGACACTCCACAGGGCACTAAGAAAGACAGACAGACACATATCCATGCATGATAGTACACGTGCAGGCACACACACACACACACATGCACACAGACAAAGACAGAACGGTAAAAATAGACTGATCATGACTTGATCTGAAGACATAATTAATGCTTGTTCGCAGGACTGCATGAGTGAACTTGTGTGCAGGCATCCCTCTGAATTAAAGTGGAAATTAAATGTGACTGACAACAACACAACACTGAATCAATACTAAAATGCTCAGAATATAAAACAGTATTAGTTATCCTGTGCCGAAGCCCTATAAGATTTTTTTTCTTTTTGTTGAATAAATCCCTAAATTTCCCAGTTTTCCTCATAGCTTTCTGCTCACAACTGCAAACAACAACTGTAGCCAAACTTAAAAAGGAATCTAAAGGAGATGTGCTGCAATCACACCCTCCTGCATCTGCCTGTGTTTGTCTGCCTCCAGTCCCACGGAAGGAAGCGCCACTGACTGATATTCCCCACTAAACTGATGAACCTTGCATTTTTAAGAGCAAAGCAGTGTCTTTAATGTATATCTCTGTCACTCCCCTCCTTTTGCCCCATCTTCTACTATGAGCTTCCATATGCCACTTCCATATGGCCCGGCACCCTCTCCTGACAAGCCCATGGCTAAAGCCCATCCATCATTCTAGGGAGTGCACTCACTTGTTATCAGCTCAGGCTGGCGCTGGGGAGTAGGGAACAGAGACGAGAATGGGGCTGGGAATAACAGTATTCAGGCAAATTGCCCGGGTCCCTCCTAGAACTATTTTGTCACAGAACAGAGCATCATTTGGCTGTTGGATATTTTATTTGGGGGATTTTTTTTTTCTTCCTCTGGTGATTTGAATGACAGATTTCTGAATCCAAGGATGGAGATGGAAATGTGGTTGGTGCTGCTTGAGTGAGGCTCCCCAACAACTGCTTTCTCGATGTTGAGGGAGAATAGAACCATAATGCAAGTTGTCCTGGAGGGGGAGATACAGGCATGCAATCGAGCTAGAGCACTAAGACACACTACACAACACTATGGTGGAGAAAAGAGCAAAGACATGATGTGCACCTCAGTAGAATAAAGACTGCACATGAAGACTCTAGCAAAAAGTAAATAATGATAATATCAATACTAATAATAATAATAATACAATTAGGAACGTAACCATTCAAACCTGTTCAAGTAAGTTTATACAGCACGTCTAAAATGATTTATTATAAAAGGAAATGAACAAGCAGAAATTTAGCAACAGAACCAAAGGAATCTGGCAAAATATATCATCTCTCTTATACAGTAGAAAAATAAACACCGTCCTTAAGACCAGATGCTGCTCGAATTCATGATGTTTATCAATGCTAGTATAAACATGGACCACAGACGGTTTACATTTCTATTAGAGAGCATGTTCTGGGCTCTCTCAGTATTGGAAGAAAAATATATTTTCAAGTACATGTGGGTGGAAATGGAGGACTGTGCTTGTATTATATTTCAATTATAAAAAAAACATTTCTATAAAAGTCATAACAGCATGTACAAGAGTACCGGGTATTTTTAAAAAGCACAGAGTCGACGCAGAGCATAATTCTATATCTTTACATGCCTGAGCGGTATTTCCTTACATGAGTCAAGTAGGGCTATCAGTCTGCTTGAATAGAGTGAAATCAATTCAGAGAGAAGATAAACAAAATACACCTCAAGAACGATGCCATTGATGGCCGCAGGTGTAATGGCATTCAAACACTGATAGAAATCAGTAAACACTCGGGAGCATAAAAATGAAAAGCAGCTCTACAGACAAACACAGGAGGTAAAAAAAAAAAAACCTCCAATGGCTATCCACTGGTGAAAAACAGCCACCTTGAAACAAGAAGAAAAGGTGGAAAAAAAAAAAAAACCTCCACCTTGAATGAAGAGAAGAGGTGAGGAAGACGATGCTCCTGAAGATAAGACAGACGACAAGGGCGAGGAGGCATTGTGGCCATTTTGTGGTATCACTGGTGCCAGAAATTCTATCCGGAGGGACATGTAGCCTCCATGCGCTTGTATGCCACGGTGGTCACACTAGTAGTCGGCTGGGGAGCAGAGGATGAGTAATTTTAAACCCCATTACCAATCACCATATTTATTTATGAGGCTGGGGCCTAGTATGTATTGTTGCCCACACTTCCTTACTTAAAATGAGTCCAGAGGACAGATGATCCATGTCTGAGGCTTCCTGGGAGGAAGAGAAGCCTCACTTCCTTGTAGACACTCTGATAGCATGAATTATTGAGAGGGTGTAAGGAAAAGAAGCAACTTAAATGTAACATGTGGCCTTGTTATTGACTCCCACCTTTTGTAACCTTTCAGCTTTAATTAACACTGCGGGATAAAGCGGGGGATTGGGTTGAGGGTGAGTGCTGGCGCCTGTATGCAGATCTGCGGTGGTGTCGGTGATGGGAAAGGTGCGTGTCTGTGTGATTTTTTGTGTTATTGTGGATTTTTGTGCTCTTGTGTTCATTATAAAAAAATTGTTGTCAGTAAGCAAACAGCTGGGGACATTTGCTCCATATTTTTTGCTTTTTACGATCAACAAGATTTTGGATTAACTCACATCTTCATGACAGGCAAGGATGGTACTGATCCGAAACACTTTGAATTCAAATATCTCAACACTGCACTTTGCAGTCAGACCAATCAAAAAAAACCACATGCTCATCCTCTTCTGCCATTAAGGTCCAAAATTCTCCCTGATCAAACACTCTGTGTCTGATTCTGCCCATGTGTCTCGAACAAGTGCTGCCAATATGGCCGCCTCTCCTCACGCTCCCCAGGCGGGACGCTGCATCACTGCTGCGCCCCGATGACTTCAAAGACCCCACTGCGCTGCGTGCAACTGACGGACAGGCGAGGAGGCTGCCCGATGTAAATAAACACTCAGGCATTTTACCATCAAAGGGATTGAGCCATTGTTGTGGTCAGTGTTGTCTCGCATGTGTCATGTTGGATGACGTGGCAGGGAGTGTGTTGGTTGTTTTGATGTACAGTGGTGCTTTTTATGACCTCTTAAAGGGTTGTGGGGAAGGGGGGGGGGGGGGGGGGGGGGGGGGGCGTGTGTTCAACCACAATGCTGAACCTCTATCGATCAAAGTCAAGTGTCAAAACAGACAATTGGGTGATATGGTATCAGAGGAGTTTTGTCTTCCAAACACTGGAGAAGGGGCACACGGACGGATATTTTTTGCACATCAAGGTGTTTCAGCTACGACACAATGAGTCTTTAATTATAAAGTATTAAAAAAGACCTGATGAAAGAAACACCAAAAATATATTCACTTGGATGTCGACTCTAGTAGAGAAACTATTACACAAATTCTAATGCATTCAGGCTCTAAAAACAAGGTTTATGTTTCATGCTCTAAGCCTCCAGGCTGTCATTCAAAGGGTTTGTATTGTAAGCATTTTTTCTTTTGCCCCCTTCCATTTTTCTTTGTGTGCTACTGGCGACCATCATATTAAAACACCTTTGTTTATGTTTTCTCTCCCCGAAACTGCCTCTTCTCCCCTTTTCCCCACTTTCTTCAAAAGATGTGTCATCTTTTTACATGATAGGTCTGGACCTGCAGGAAAGCCCTCCCAGTCCAGCTGTTTTGTTCTGAGGGGTAAAGTCTGAGGAGAGAGGTGGGGGGTCAATATGGGGGAAAAGAGGAGGGACGGGGAGGGAGTCGAGAGCAACGCTCAAAGGGGTAAAATGAGCAGAGGGCTTCTTCTCATCCTTGCTCGGACCATGTTAACCACAAAGATGAGTGTGTATGTATGGGAGAGAGACACGCAGAGTGAGAAGGAGAGAAACGGGGCCTGAATATTTCCACCCAGCCTTCACAGCAAAGGCATTTCCATAGCAGGTGGTCTGGCTCAGCCGCCATCTGGAGGCCTCGATGGCCAGATAACCTTAGCTATTTACAAACCCCAAACTTTGTTTAGACAAACCCTGTAAAAGCCATGTGATGGCCAAAAAAAACTTCAGGCTCACTTTTGTTTTTAACCATCAAGACCTGGGAAAAAGGAAAGTCACGCTGAATTTCCCCAAAACCACAAAGAGAATACTTCTGTTGGGAATACATAAATAAATAGTGAATTAGAATACGATTCTGCAATTACGTCTCAGACGTTTTGCATACCAGAAATCAATGTCCATAAAGTGGAAATTCATGGGGCTGCATATGAAGTAGTTTCCTATTATATCCTCCCCAAAATAAAAATAATCATTTAATTTACATGCTGGGAATATATAAGCGATGCAGTTTTGTGATATGGGAAATTATTCGCCAGAAAGTATAATGCCTACATTATGTCATTATGTCAAGAATTTCACAAAATTGTTTAATTTGCATGTCTTTGTTTTCTTTTTAAAATATTATCTTGCATTAATACAACCAATCTCTCTAAATTTCCAATTTTAACCCTCCAAAACTCCCACCCTTTTGCATAGCATACAGGAGGAGATGAGCTGGTTCAGGAGTTTTGTTGAAAACTAGGTCATTTACATTGGAGATACACCTGAGTTCAACACTCTTTGAATTTTGTTTGAACATCCTTTTCCCCATGCAGCTTCCCAGCTTCTCAGTGATTGGGAGTGTAATACAGGCCGACTGCATTAAAGCCATTTCCGCTAAGTGAAATATGTGTCCCGTCAGTGCGGCTCATTCATTATTTATCCGTTTGCTCACATCTGAAACAAACCTGAAAAAAAAACAAAGCTGTTTATGGCCCTATGGGTTGGAGGAACACTCGCTGATGTCATCCAGGGGATGTGCTGCGGCTGATTTATTCTGAATGTTATTAACCTTTCCCTCCCCGGAAGGCTCCACTCACCTCCGAGTGAGAGAGAAAGGTAGGGGGGGGGGTTGAAAGGGTAAAAGTGTATCAAGGATTGGGTTGCTTCACGTTTGTTCGGGTCAATCTGGGCAAACCTTGTTCCCCTAAGTTCAAAGCAGATAGCATGTGGTTTTTCACTGTCCTGTGAGTAATTATGAATGGTAAAATAAAGTCACTATGATATTGCCATAACTGAGCAAGCGCGCTGTGGATGATTTCCAGATGTCCCTACGCACTAATGCATTTGCTACAGCAATAAAAATACTTTCGATTATATTTTCATTTCAAGAATAGCTGGAGCTATCATTGCAACTGGAACAAAAGCACATGAAAAGGCAAAGTAAGATCAGAGGGAGATGATGAGAAGATGGGATTCCAAGAAAATGGCATTATTGATAGAATTTTATATGGGGTGAAAGAAAGGGAAAGATCAGGGGAAGAGATGGACTACGGCTCTCGGTATGCAAGCAGCACAGAATTTATCATCTTGTTGCAGGAGCAAGCAAGGAAATTAAATGATAAGAAAATCAATTGCATACTCCTGGATCCATATAAGTGTTGCTAATGTTTAAAATTCTCAGTAAATGTGCAGAGAATGCAGCATGGAGGGGAACGTGGGAGGGTGAAGTAAGGGGTTGCAAGAGAGGACGTGGGTGGGGGGGGGGGGGTCGAGGGGCGTGGAAGAGAGGGTCATCAATCACGTCTGGGTGACACACAATGAAATCTGACCGCAGCCCAAGATGTTTTAATACGGCATCCATTAGAGCCCTCAAATAAATTGCAATTTGGAAAACAGAACATAATACCAGCCAAGTTTTCCTCATCCATCTTGCAGTGTGTCATGTAATGTAATTGCGTTGTTAATTTATCCAAGAATTTCCTTGGTACACCATTTCATCCGCATTGGTTAATTTCCCTGTAGAGTATATTTTCTCCCTTTCCCTCAGCCGGCCCTCCCCTCCTCTAGCTGTATAGCTAGCGGGGGCAGAGTAATGTTTCTGCTTAGCATGGCATTAGTCGAAGGGCTAATCAAAGCACTGAAGTCTGTGACACTTTATCAATGCCTGGCTGTGTTGGCTGTGCGCCGGCCGACCTCGCTGTAGTGCAGATCCAATCAGGCCTCCACTGCCTGTCATTATGTCCCAGTGACAGCAGGATCACTCAAAAATGCCTGTGGATTACATCAATATTATTGACAGAGTTCGGGGGCATTTAAAGCTGGACAGCAGCACCAGATGCATAGCAGAGGACTGACACTTCCTGTGTTTGGACCAAGGCTTTACAGCAAGCCTGGGAAAAGACAAGAGTGGGCAAGATGTATGGGCATGACCAGGGTAAATACAAAAATCAATGCACCTTCTAAAATAAAAAAAAGAAGACTAAAACAAAAAGATGGAATGAGGACGTGTGATTTACTTTGATGAAAAAAGCAACTTTGCAGATAATAATGCAAAGGTTAAAAATTCGCCCTCACCTTAACGTTTTCGTCACAGTTTAAGTGAATAATTCCAACAATAAAGACAAGACAAGCACCTGGGTGGTTTAGCTGTCAGCAGTAATGAGCTAAGGAACTCTAATGCAACAATAACACCCTAGAAATGTTCTTCATTCCTAAAATCGCTATGTCCGGATGGGGGATTGGCACGTTTTGACATCCCTCTACAGCCACATGGCGTGATATCCACAGGTGCTGACCCCAGTCTTCTCTAGAGGAACAGCACTGACAGTTCATGGAGTAATAGACTAATACGGGCTCCTGTTGGAGAAGTCATTCTTGGTATCTGGGAAGAACCACGGGTGTTTTCTTACCTCCTGTCACCTGACTGAGGATCTTGAGGAGGGGGCTGGGAGGTGAGGTATAGGAATGGCCCTGCGGGGGGAAAAGCGGACAGGGTGAATGGGATACTTTTGTCTCATCCAGTGCAGTCCTGAGCGCGTCTTCTCTGCCGTCAGACCCATGAGGGTAGAGAAGAGAGTGAGGAAGAGAGCGAGAAGCCTGACATGATCAAAGGATGACAGGAGAGCTAGAGGAGGAGAGTCGGCCAACAAAAAAGGCTCATTCTAAAGTTCCCTTGTGCAGGGTTCTATACCAGCTGATAGAGAGGGAGAGACATGGACTCCACCCCTCAGCCAGCGCTCATTTCTGCCAGTGGACACATCACAGGCAACAAATGAGCCTGTTATTTAATTCATATGTATATTTTTCATGCATGGAATATTCAACATCTGGTTCAAAGTATGCATGCGTGTGCCTAGTGGATGATTTCATAGTTCTGTGGGGTCAGGTAATTGTCAAATATGGAATGTAGATTAATTAAGTCTTTTTGGGTGCCTTCTCTCCATAAAAAATATAAACTTTCAGAAGTTTAGAAGACACCAGTAGTGAAGGGAGTAATACACAGTGTAAAAATACTGTCACTCGTGAAAGTACTGCATTCAAAATTGCATTTAAGAAAAAGTATTATCAGTAAAATGTGCTTAGGTTACAAAAGTGAAAGTGGAACATATCGTTAGCATTAATTAAATTAATATTGGTAGCATTAACATATAGCCTATGCATCAATTTAATGTTGTAGCTGGTTGATATGGGGCTACTTTTAATTACTTTATATAGTGATGGTTATAGTGATGGGTTGTATCTATGTAAATTCATTATATTTGAGATTATATATACATATATATATAATCTACATTATTATACTATATATTATTATATATTCATATATTATTATATTTATTTGTTGGTCATATGTTTGTAAAAATGTGAACCTGCAGAGTAACTTATAACTAAGCCTAGAATAAATCTTAGAATAACTAGAATAAAAAGCACAATATCTGTCTAAAATGTTGTGTAGTAGAAGTATGAAGTAGCATAAAATAAAAATACTCAAGTAAAGTACAACTACCTCCAAACTGCACTTCAGTACTGTGTAGTACTTGAGTACTTTTGTATTCCGCAAGTTTTCTTATAGGATTAGATTTCACACATTTCAGGAGATCATATGCTACTTTCTGAAGGATATGGGTGATCTGGAGTTTTGACAAGAAGCTCTCATCATTCTCCCCAACACACTCACATTTACTGATTCAGAAAATAATGTTGAATGCAGTTTCTGGGTTTGGTTTTCTGTATTGGCTCGCTAGGGTTGAACATCTCATCTTTCTGGTGACGGACGGGTGTTTTCATGGTCTGACATTAAAACTCACATCGCCTACCCCTGACCCCCAAACCCACCTCCACGCCTTCCACACTTTCTCGCTTCTTATTCTTTATAGAAGTAAATGATGTCTCAGGAGGAAGAAGACAAGGAAGAGGCGCTTCCTTTCTTAAATCCCACCACCTCACATGAAGTGCAGCTATACTATGAAGACATGGGGGGGGTCCTTGAAACGTGAACTCCGCCTATTTCCTCCACGCAGCCTGTCACGGCCAATGCGGCTGAAGACGACAGGAAGGGCAAACAAGCACTTGTACGCCCGTCACCGTTCTGACAGGTGAAATAAAACGTTGACAGGACTGAAATCTAGCTTGGCCCCCCAGACATGGCTTCCTCAGCTCTTAGTCCAGACCAGGGAAAGGTGAGAAATAAATTAGTAATAGTGCTTTACCTGTCAACAACACAGGCACTCCTGGCTATCGACCCACTAGTGTGTTCACAGAATGCAACTCAAACACGTTCACCTATTCTAAAAGTTAAGAAAAGGATTCAAAATCATAGAAGTTTGATCCCCAGAAGGGAAGAATTAAGTTGGATTTGAAGTCAATCAATAGCATTTGTTGTTCAGTCATTGGCCATTTGACAAGAATGAAAAAAAAACAATAACATAATCATAGCCTACCTCAATCACATTTCTGACTGCAGGTTTATTTTCATAGTGAATGGAAATCAATCACTGCCTGGAAAGTGGGAAAAACACATTCTACAATTTACAAAACTACTGTACGCTTTGGAAAATGTCTAAGCAGGAGTGTAAGATTGTGTGTGTATGTGTGTGTGTGTGTGTGTGTGTGTGTGTGTGTGTGTTCGTAATAGGACACTTCCCAAAGCTGAAAATTAGTTACTGGTATTGCAGTAATATCTGAGAGAGAGCAGTGGTCCTGCTAACTATGGAAAGCATTAGTTAGCTGCACAGTGCACTATTCAAAAGACCTACTACCATTTAAACCCAAAACAATTTAGTGCCCTTATCCATAGGAAAATCTTCCAGCTTCAGATGTATCAGATATCAACAAACCTCTGAAATGAGCTCAGGAATTTACCTAATTGAATTTGCAATCAACTAAGGTTTCAGCCCGGTAAGTCTACTTTCATTTATGTTCCTCGTAGCACTATGAAACAAAATAAATGTGTCTTCATCTAAAAAATAATACTTCATGACCAAAATCTTTATTTGGATAAACTTAAAGCCTTTCTACCAAAAAGAAAAAACAATATTGTTCTAAACATCTGGTTTTAAAGCCATCATCTGTCAACACTTACTAATTTAAAGATATAGAGCTTTCTGTAATGCAGCATTCTTGGTACATTTCGTCGGCCTATTGCAGGATGCTCTACACGCCTCATTTTTAACCATCAGAGTTTCATGACCCCCTAAATCTTTCTGTGGGATTCTACAGGCTGGTAAAATGGTTATGACCTCTTTATCTGTTTTATGGACTCCCTGGCCATTTCAGATGGGCAAAAATCAATGTCATTTTTTGACTGAAATCAATCGAATTTACTGGTGGTAATTTGAACATGCAGCACAATAAGGGTACAAAGGAACTGTGGACTAGAAAACCACTGACGGGGAGATTTCTAGTCAATAAATACAGTGTTTAAACTTTTCAAACAAAGATTGAATATGAAGAAAACTGCAAGAATAGTTGTTATTGTAGTTTTAATTCAACAACATAGTTTGTGCGTCTTGTTCTAAAAAATAAAATGTATTTTAATACATGACTTGAAAAGGGGAAAGGGACAGGGCATCTTTTACACGACA
The DNA here is from genome assembly GCA_038419695.1 of Scomberomorus guttatus. Classification (NCBI taxonomy): domain Eukaryota; kingdom Metazoa; phylum Chordata; class Actinopteri; order Scombriformes; family Scombridae; genus Scomberomorus; species Scomberomorus guttatus. The sequence continues at coordinate 12,056,768 of CM076455.1, forward strand.
ACACAAAGACATCATTGATCATTTTGTTCTGAAAGCCACATCTTGGTAATCCCTCTCTTCCTCTTGCCATCGCTGCACTGTCTAATGATGCACAGATTGACACTGTGGCCCATCCTCCCTTCCTTCCCTCTTCTCTGCCCATCTGTGTGAAAGATCCTAGCGTACAATACTGCTTCTGCATGTTCCCTTAGATGTGCCTCCCAGCCTGGGAGAATAAGGGATTAATGAGATAGATTTATCTTTTCTGGTAATACACCCGCCATTGTTTTCTCCATGCATGTCCTAAATGCATCCCAGAGTGCCTTGGGAGAGGGCTGCATCATTGAGTCCCATAGATCAGTGGCGCAGTATTCTATTCTACATTCCCATTTCCCTTTGGAAAAAAAAAAAAAAAGCAAGACATGTATGCATACAGTCACATATTATTCACTCACCATTTCAGCACTTTAACAAGTATGTTATTCTGAATTTAGAAATTAATATTACAAGTGCATGCTGAACCTGTAAATGTCTCAGATTTGGCTCCAGTGTACTTACAATATTATATCTATAGCATAAATAAATAAAAGATCTTATATTATAGCCAATTATACAATGAAACTAATAAAAGCATGACACTTTTTAAGTGCACACTTAGAGTAGTGCTTGGATAGATAACCATAATAAACTATGATATGGTTTTATGCATCAAGTTGATATTTTTATACTCCTATTAATGATCAACATATCTTCTCAAACAGACTTTCACTTTGTTCAATCGCTTAAAACATTTAAATGGTTTTATAAAAACCCTTAAACAAGGAAATACAAAAGAGAAACCAGTTATTAAATGCTCTCCTGATTACCCCTTGGTTCATATCAATACAAACTATGATTGTACAGGCTATATACATGAGCACATCAAAGAGCAATCTGAAACAACCTGGAGCTACTCATATACATGGATAGACAATTATAGTGTCCTTAGGAGAGTAGTTAAAAAAGGCTAAGAGTCAATAATGACTTACATGTTCTTATTTGGTTTTGTCAGTGCTTTTGCCCTCTCTGGGAAATTGTTTTGCTGCACAGCCTCAAGGATGATGTAAATTAGCCAAGATTTTACATTACTGCCATGCAGATGAATATGTGGGAGCTCCATCTTAGAGGACAATTACTCCATTGTCGGTGCCATTTACACTTAGATTAATTGGTTATAGTAAATTTAAAATTAATTGTTGATGGAAATAAAGATTATCTTTACAAGTATTGTTTCATAAAATGCAATTAAAATATCATACTCATCTTCCAGAAAATGCATGCTTTAGCTAAATTGCATAGTACATCTAAAGAAACACACAAATCCCTGTCAGGGCACATCTCCATAGCATCTGTTTGAATAGTCTGCTAAAAATGAGAGGACACACACTGTAATTATCAGGGCATGAATCACGCACACTATCCTCCCATTGCCATGCATTCCTGCCTGGGTGGCAAACCAGAGAAAAATACAAAGTGACCCCGGAGACTGGTGGGTGTTCTGCTAACAGGTGAAGACCCAGCTTTCAGCGCGCCAGAGATCAAGTTTCCACAGAAACCTGGGGAGGGTGCAAGAGCATTGATGGCTGGTAATGTTCCAATGTTCCAAAGTGTACGTGTGCGTGCATGTGTGTTTTTCTGCAATCGCACTGACCTAGAACCAATCAGGCACACATCTACCCCCAAACTCCCTGACCTCCCAGCGTGAATGGCAAGTGTTTGGGAAATTTACAGCAGGAATGATTAGCTCATATTTAAATGCAGCTTAACTGCGTTTCTTAACTGCAACTTCCTGAAAATTTCATAGGAGTGAATTAGTCGCTGGTAGCCATCCAAGTGGCAGCAAGTCCTCCTGAGTGAGTGGCTAAGAGTGCCCATATGTAAAACCCGTGAGACTTCACAGTGAGACCATATCTTAAAATCTGCATTGTATGCTCATGAAGCATAGCATTTGATATATCTTCAAACTTTAGCATTCCAGCAGATGTTCAGCGGTCTGAAAATTCTAAAGTTGAGAACCACGTTCTTTTCTCATGTTTGAAGGTGAGGAGAGACGACGAGACTAAACCCGCAGAACCAGCAGCTTCCACAGAAACAAATGAGTGATCGTTCCGCTGGAAGACTTTAGCCCTGGTGTCACAGTAATGCGCGTGGCTGTCTTAACTTGAAATGGCGAAGCAACTGAAGAGGGTTTCCTCCCTTGAATCCCTCGCTCCTCTCCACACATGCACAGCCATCAGCAGGTTAATTAACTGTGAAAGCTGCTCACTTGAAACCTTAAATCACTCATTCAGCGTTCTGTCACGAGCCGCCAGCTTAACCATGCTGACGAGGGTTCCGCCTTGTTTACCCAACACAGGAGACAGCGGCGTGGAGGTGGGGAGGGCGAGGATTTAGGTGGTGTGGAGAGGTGCGTCAAATTTGGACTACGTGTATGGAAGGAAAAATGTCAGTGAGCGATCTGAAATCACATGAAGAAATATACCCCTGGGTGTCACTATAAATGCGTTGCTGCTCTTTTTCATATCTCTGTGATTGCAGACTGCCATTCTTTGTGCTCTGTGAAACGTAATCTGTCGATTCAGACTGAACAATAACAGGTGGATTGGATATGAGAGTCCTGGGTATTTTGGAGGTGAACCAATCCCGCCCACTCCACTGACATCCTCCCCAAGCACATGTACACCCAGACATCTCTTTCTTTGTCTAACATAAATTCTATACCTATACGTGTATAAGCTGTATTTACGCCTTCTTTTATCGTCCAAGCCATCCGCTCTGCTGCAGGGCTCAAGGGTGAGGAATTCCCAGCATTCCATAGTGAAGGTGGCATGGTCTTCTAGGGTGACATCTGTCTGCCAGGCAGCCAGTCCCAAGCGAAGCTCCTTCACACCCTTCAGGGCTCGTATTATTCCTGCCTCCATAGGTCATCCATAATATCCAAATGTGTTTGCTTAGGGAGAACTGTGACGTTTGCCTGTTTTCCCTCATTAGTCAAAAGGCTGCGGTGGGATAGGTCTTTCTTTCAGAGCAAGACCCAACAGAGAGGTTGTGTTCATGTATGCTCATTTCTCCTTTTAACAGGTTGGACATCTCAGAGGCACTGGTTCATGTTGTTCTGACTGCAGGGGTATTGACCAATAATGGCACCCTGGGGAGGACTGGACTAATATGTAAGAGCTTTCAACAACAGCAAATATCTGGGACACAGATTTGGATTCACTTATGTCGTGGAAAAAAAATCCATTTATTAAAAAGGGATAAGATGAAAAACAGCATTTTGAAAACGATGCTTTCCCTTTGACTGCTAAAGTGCTGACAGTATTGACCATAAACAAAATGACCGGCCCCTGTGTGAGAATGCTTTCCTTCTCTCCCACTGTCTGCCTTTACAATCCTCTGTCCTTCCTTTGAAACATTACCGGTGAATATCACCTCCATAAATCACCTCTCATCCAAATAATCTCATAAACTTTTTTACAGTGTAATTCATGCTCATCAGCATTCTTTGTTTAACATTTATGTTTATTGATAAATGAAGATAGGTTTAAATAATTCAGACCAAACATTAGCTGTGAGTAGGGAGATTAATAATTGATGGGGTGTGTGAAGGGCTGGGGCACTTTGGGAATAGATAATATTAGCTTAATGCAGGGCTGTGTGAACAGGGGAAGTGTAATGGACCCGCCGCCTTTAACTGATGATGGTTATTGTGGCCTGAAAGTTGTTACAAAAGGGGAAAAAAAGGGTATGAGTTGTGCAGAGGGGGGATGGTTTGTAGTATGGTCATAGATTTGGCTCATAGGAGCTGACAGTGCAAATTGTGGTTTTAATAGCAGGAGGTTTACACATTCTACAGAGAGGCCCTAATGGCCAGGCCTGTGCTTAGCGTAAAGGGAGAAAAATGGCCCTGCGCTATTAAAATGAAACTTGAGAAGGTCCTTGCTCTTAGTTTGGTGTTTTCCTTTTTTCCCAGTCGAACTATGTCTCTCCATCACTCATTTTGATCCCCTCCTGTCCATTTCCTCCTCGGGGTCTCACTTAAGTTTGCCCACACACCCTCAACATAGTGGCTCACAAAGTGATCCAGCGCAATGACCCTGTGTGGGGCAGGGAGGCTCACTTTACACAGAGGCTGAGGACACTGAGGGACATGACCAGGTCGCTTATGAGTTCTCACAATAATCTTGGCATTACATTAAATATGAATATATGAAGAGATTAAAACATGAATTGGAAATGTTCTCTGACCATCTATAAGGCCATACTTGTATCCCCCGGAGAAGTGCACACTACTGTATGTACAACAAAGCCATATTATTGTGCCATCATTATTTCTTGTACACAAAAGCAGAAGGCAGCAATGTTAGATATTACCCATATGCTTATGTTAATGGCTGCTCAGTGCCTGCAGGTCAGCCTGCAACAAAAGGGCCTCATTTACTCTCCAAGGGATACTATTCTTGTTGTGCCAGGCTAGTAAAAAAGATGCAGAGGGATAATGTGTATCAAAGGCAGAGGAGGACCCCTTCATTCTATATTGCTATCACAGCAGCATATTAGCATCTAAACAAAGGAAGCAGAATCCCCTGCAGCGCAGCAGTGTTTCAAGTGGTCACTCAGAGCCTTTATTTATTTCTCAATCCGACACATTTTATGCTGAGTAGCAGAATTCAGAACACTATTCCCCCCAAAAAAAATCCTCTTGTGTCTTCAGCACAAAAGTGTTGAAGTTGCTGCTTCTTCTCTTTTTCCTCTCTCCCCCCCCCCCCTCCCGCCCACCCCCCCAACCCCTCTCTGCTCTCTCTCCCTCTCTTTTGTTTGACTTTATCACGTAGCTATGACAGCTGTCATCACTCCTCAGCAGGCCTCAGATCTGCATTTCAAGGTTTGCAGGTTCACCAGTTCACCAGGTTCTGCTTGGGCAGACAACACAGGCAAGCGCGTCTGAAACCCATCTTCTGGTGAATCCTTCTCATAAACAATAGGTTACCCATACATGCACAGCAGCAGCCAAAACATGTAACATTTCAGGAACATTAGTGTCACCTTATTTAAGGCAAAGTACTGTGCTATGAGGTTATTATTTACAATACACTGTCTACATTATTTCCTTTGCAGATAATAGCATGCTGTTGTTGTAGTAATGTTATCTGAAGTTTTTATGTCATTGATAATAATGTATAATTAAATCCATTAATCATGAACATGCATTACCATTTATTGATGACCGTATTGTTGCAAGGCCTCGTGCAAACAGTAAATTGGAACTAATGGACGTTATATTCAAAACAGTAATAAAACATTACAAAAGTGTATGTATTAAGAGTCACATTTTGAAAGATATATTGCTTATATGTACTCTGTCTTAGAAGCTTTGAGCTTTGCAGAGGGATGCAATAAAAGCACAAAAAGAGCGGTAAGCCAGAGGAAAAGGGGTGTGGGGGGGGGGGTCTTTAAGGACAGTAAGAGCCTCAACTAACAGGATGAAGAGACATGAGATGAAAGAGATTGTTGGTTGGAGTTTTGGTTAAAATTTTTACCTTCATCAGTCTCCCCCCTTGGAGATTTGATGGCCATTAATGTGTCATTTACAACCCAGTCTCACATCAGAATGTGTAATAGCTACGTTTGTCCACAGTGCAAAACGTATTAGTTTCACTATAACGGCTCTAAAATTTTTGAGATGCTTACGTTTTTTTCAACTATTCTTTTCTATTTCTGCATCCACATCATGTGACTAACAAAAATGGCTGCCATTCCTTTTATTCTCAGTGGAAAATGCAATATTGTAAGATAGTTTCGGCATTAAAATGTGTTTTGATAACATTTCTAGCAAGAAATTTTATTTTTGTCATCTTTGTTCATTGAATGTATATGAAGCTAAAATATCTGACATAAACCAACATCTTTATTTTTTCTTAACATCGATCATCTAGATGCAGTATAATTACTAGATTTACTGTACTAGATATTTGATATATTCAGTAGATATATCTTTTTACGACCCTATTTACAACCCTACAGTTGCAAAGAACTACAACTGTGGTGCTAATTCTATCAGGCTGCATGACACTGCTCTTGGGAATTGTAGTTTAAAAAAAAAATGTTAGTGTTTTTCCTAGAATTGGTTGTAAATATTGAATGCTCTCAATTCAATATTCAATACACTGAGGAGTTTACAGGGATGACAAACACATTTGTGTAATCAGATTTTAAATATTATTAAATATAATTATTGGTAATGGTAATTGTTAAAAGGGTAAAACATTATTTTTAACTATATTTTACTCATATTTGACAGAGCCCCCAGTTGTTGACTATACTCACATGATAGCGGAGGTCAACAGCTCTCTATAACAGTTGGTCCCATGTCTGTAGCCCTTTCCGTTGCTGAATCATAAGCCTTCAAACATGCACCAAGGTCAAGGTTCAAAGGTCAGTATTTCAAAGCAGGAGCCGTGTACTCTCATATGTTACTCTCCAGGTCAAGACCTTTCCAAAGATGGATTTGGTTTAGCTCTATGACAAAGTTTTAATTTTCTCATTTCATGGCTACAAGCCATCCCAGGTCTAGTTTCAGAGAGAACTTTGAAGGCACAATATATAAAACGAAGCTTTTTGTTTGTTTTTTCTTTTTAGTGGAAATAGTGAGCAAAATGAGTCACCTTCACAGATTATAATACTGCTGACAATCTAGTGCATTAATACAGGCTTAGAGGAAGGTTAGGGGTTAGGGTGATTGGGTTAGGGTTAGGACTGAAAAGACCAACCCTTTCTCATTCCCAGGTCGTCAAATACCGACACATGCTTAGGCTACTATTTACACAACCCTGGAGATTTTTTGTATCTTTATGATTTTTGGTTTTGGGATTTTATGTCAGCATGTCAAAGCCCATTCAATCAGAATCAGAATCTGATTTATTAGCCAATGTAAGCATACAAAGAATGTGTCTTGGCGTTTGCTCCCAAAAAATGAACACATAAGAATAAAAACAGACAAAAGTAAGGTAATAAAATTAAATATTAATATTAAAAATTAAATTTAAGTTTTAAAATCTATTTACAGAATGGAATAGTAATAGTTTTGAAATGGGATATAAAACTTGAAATGAAATATTGACCGTACAAAGGAAATATAGACTGTGCTATGGACAAAGAAATGAAGTGTATGAAATATATGAAGGTGACAACAGCAAAAATTTAATGTGACATGCATAAATAATTAAATTATGTAACAGTGGAGGCTGAATGCAATGCACAGTCTAAAGTCTGGTTTGATGAAATATATGAAAGTGACAAATGCCGGGATTAAATGAGGGATGTGAACTGTAAAGTCCAGATTGACAACCCCATCTTCATCCCGTTTATATGGCCATGGTACAAGATGTGATGCACACACACACACACACACGCACACACACACACACACACACACAGCCACAACGTTGGAGTGTTTTATTGGATGATGTGGCTCAATATTAATTGAAGACGACTCTGAGTTTAAGAAAGAGGATTTCATATTAAATATCCTCAGCCACATATTCTTGGAAATATAAAAATTAAATGAGCAACTTCACATTTTACAATCACAGGCTATAAAAGGCCTTTTTCTTAACAGAGATGGCATTTGGATTTGGCTTGCGGCAGACCAGCAGCAATTTGAAGTACTCCAACGCGCCAAGTCTGCCCACAACACAATGCTCTTCTGTAACCAACCGCTATCCAAAACTGACAAAAGAAACTTTATTTCTCAGAATCGAAGGAGAAATAATTAAAACTGATGGCCTTAACATTAACCTATTGTACTGTTGAGTTATCAAGGACACTTTTGTGCGTTTGTGTTGAGAAATGTTAAAGATATAATTAAAAGAAAACCTTAACATGGTGACAGTGAGGAAAATACTTCTGGGCGGGTCCTCCGGTCAGCCAATTGCAAAGCTTCACATTGTGGATTTCAAATTCAATTCATCCCTGGGGCGCTCTGAAATCTACTTTTTTTATTGAAAGAACATCATCAAACAGTTACATAAAATAACATAACACAAAGACAATGATTCAAACAACATGCAACTACATGGCTTCAGCGATAGCAGCGTCCATAGCAACCACCATAGCAACAATAGAAAGCCTGAAAGAATTTCAGTAATAACTGATCATATACATTCACTGAATAAAGATAATGAAAATAAAATGCACATTTCTCGCTAGAAATGTTATCAAAATGCATTTTAATGCCGAAACTGTCTTAAAATATAGCATTTTCCACTGAGAATAAAAGGTAAGTCAGCTTTTTTTTGTTGTTGTTGTTTTGTTTTCAGACAGAAACGTGACACTCATATGATATTGATGCAGGCCAAAAAAATGTAGGCATTTCACAATTTTAGAGCCTTTTTTGTGAAACTAATATGTTTTGCGCTGTGGACCAACAGAGCTATATAACACAGACTGGGTTGGTCATTAGCACCAATCAAAGGAGTAGTTGGAAAATATGCTCATTTGTTTTCTTGAGAGTTAGATGAGAAGAAAAAAGAGAAGATGTTAGCTAGCTTAGCACAAAGACCATGGATGTATTATAGAACTGGATACCGGACTCAAAGATGGCACCTATTCAATTGACTTAAAATTGGTGCATAAGCCAAGAAAGTTTTCTAGCTTGCGGGTTTACCCCTGCATTGTGCGGCCCACTAAATATGCGCAGTACAGCACAGTGTTTCTCCCGCTGGCTCCACCCACAGACTTTACATGGAAGTCACAAATTTTTAAATTGCCTTTCTAGGCTCTAGGAAGGTTTTACAAACATAATACAAAGAGTAACAATTGACCTTATTTGCAGTTTGAGGTGTCCTGTAAACACTTTCATAGACGTCTCTTTTATAATGGCAGAAATGGGGAAAAAGCTTTTTGGGCCACAGGGGATATTTTTGCTGTAATACCACAAGTGGCCTCTAGGAAAAATTGCCAGCAAGGCTGACTGGTGGCGCCGTATCCAGTGCTCTTAACACATTCATGATAAAGACGGGAAGCAAGGGGAAACTGCTAGCCTGGCTCTGTCCTTTTCATAGACCACACTAATGATACCTCTATTCAAACTTTCAGTACTCGCTGCTGACATTTTAAGATTGACACCTATTACAAACAAGCGCAGTCAATCATTTTCTCAGAAATGTTCAGAGATTTTTTTTGTTCTTTTCTGGGATAAAATTTCAGTTGTTCAGTTGTTGAGCGAGCAATCAGGGGCAGGCAAGATTCCACACTCCTGTTACAGTTCTGACAGACAGACTTGTTTGCTTTTGACCGTGACTGCTCTCCCCTGATGCTGTCAATGTCAAAACTGAAATGCCCTTTAAGACAACTGTTTGACTGGTCAGCTGGTGACCTGCCTCACAGCTCCAGGATGGACAACATGCTAAGACCAACCCCACAATTTGGCGGATCTAACTTTGACAGCGCATTGAAAAGGATCAATAATAAGCTGTCAGGAGAAGGCAGCCGTTCCCTCTCATTTAGTGATAAAGGTGAGTTTGTGTCTGAGTGACGAGTTGCAAGCAGATAGATGGGAGTGGAGAGGAACAAAAACTTGCTGGACAGAGATATTGTTGGAGAATTTCCACTACATTGGTATAAAAATAAAAGATAAGGAATACATGAATAAATCAAAACACGTCTTCTTTGGTTATGTTTCTGTGCTAATTCTGTTGTCCGAGCAAGAGCACAGAACGTCTGATTTATGTCACCATTGTCTTTAGGTTGGTGTATGACCTCTGGGCATGAGGCCTGTGCATATGTAACCAGGCTAATTTACACAATGCTCTGAGCAAGCTTTACTCCATAATTCACAGGCTTGGTTTGTTTGAACCCTCTTTCTCCCCATCAGACAGCGCTAGGTCTGCGGCCACGCACAACTTCAACTCCCTGGCTCATCTGGATAGCTGGAGGCCTAGTCGGAGACAGATAATAGACCAAAGGTACAAAGGCACACATATCTCAATACATGCATGAGAGGAAAGTGCAAGGTCGTTATGGTAGTCTGAGATGGCCCCAGTCCCATCACTGTCTCTGATGTGTGTGTACAAGGGTGACATGTCATTGTCCTCGTGCTCGGCCTAAAGCGAAGCTCCTTTGTTATCGTCTCTGAATGCATAAACCCTTCTTGTCTGGACCTCAAAACAGAGGACGGGGCAATTACAGACAAAACACCAGGGTGTCTTGAAGTCATTTTGAAAGAATTTTCTGTTCATTTTTTAAGTTTCTTTTTAAAAAAAATGTCTCAAAAATGAGTTAGATAGCTTCATGGAACAAACATGGATGTTTCACTATATCAGTTATTACTGCAACATATTTATTACCAATCTACAGCATTAAAACAAAAACTGTGACTTTTAGGTAGGATTTAGGTAAACTGAATCTTGGTACAAAACAGCCAACATGAAACGTGTTTATTTGCGCCCTCCACTACAAATGGGAGAATAATATTGAGAAGATCTTGACATGATATTCCAGACTAAAAGCGAAACTCAAATTTCAGATCATATGTAACACTTTGGCGAGCCTTCAAAACAAACTTCACTGCCGCCAAATCTCAGAAATGTTACCACGGTTCCTCTGTTCCTCTGTGAGAGTGTGATGACGAGCCGTTCTCCCAGTTCAGAGCACTAATGGTGTCTGTGGAAGGCATGCAGCACCGAGTTCCAGGCTGGCAGGGACGTGCTTAGAGCGGTACACTTGTCACAGCCCATCATATGAGCGCTCCTCTGAACTACAGCCGTGAATAATTTCTTCACGATCCAAAAGTCTTTCTTTCTTTTTCTTTTTTTTTTTACCCTATCTTTACAGAACCAACCACCAAGTCCTTGTAACTATTTCAACAGTTGCAGTGGAGAAAGCAAAGAGATGGAATGCAGTAGTAGTCTCTCTTTGTTTAACTGAAGAAAGTTTGCAAAACTGGGCTCAGAACTTGACATTAAAAGAAGAGCTTATGTGAGCAGTCAGGCAGAAAGAAAGTCAGGGTGGCAGGCTCTGAAAAGGATTGTGGGTAGGAGTTAGCTTATCTAATTGTAAATGAGCACACAAGTGTGTGGACACTCATCATGCATTTGTCAAAACATGGCTGCCTGTGATTTTGCTCTGCTCTGGTTCTGCTGTTTGCTAAAGATTTTGTTTATACTTAGACAGGCCTTTTATAATTCCAGTTTGAGAGTACAATTGTAGCAATTACTTTCAGAAAGGTGCTGTGCAGCTGGAGAAACAACAGAATGAAAAGATTTATCACAAGCATCCTTTATTATTGCCTCATTCTTGTGCTTTATTTGCAGTCTTTGTGCATCATCTTTGGATAAAGATCTGCAGATATGCGCTACTTCCATTGTAGTTTCAGATGTAAACTGTAAAAAGCTGAAATGTTTTTTATTCGTGTGTTTTGCCAAATATGTCGATCTTGGTGAAGATGAAGGAGGCTGTTAAATGTTAACTGTGTCATTCATGCAATATGATGAAGAAAAAGATCATATTTTTTCATGCTCCTGGCTCTTTTTTTTTTTTTTTTTTTGGATTGTCGAAATAAATAGTCACTTATTGGTGATGTAATCATAGACCCAACCCACAAAACAACAACTTTGAGACAGTCTCAGCAGTCTTAACAGTATGCAGCTCATACTGACTCAAATTCTACTTATGGGAACTATGTCAGTTAACACATTATAAGTATGATTAGGTCTTGAGGGCAGGGAATTTAATGGAGTTTCACACCAAACTGGATCTCAGGGCATAGGAAGCTGATGCCACTTTGTACCTTGAGTGAATTTTAGAGAAAAGATGGCAATGCACTTAAAAATTTGGTGACAGGGGTATTTTACGAACTCTACTGATGATGAGAGGAGGGAGGAATGTTTCCATGAAGGGAAGTCAGAGAGCAGGCAGATGGGTAGAGGCACCGAGTTTGATGTTGATCTTGATTTCACAGTGGTGGGAGGAAAGTGAGAAAAAGCTTCCTCTCACAGATGTTCACAAGCTGCTGTCAGAAGAACATCAGCATCTCTTCTTAACGAAGACACTCTGTCCAAGCCTGAGAACATAATACGATAGCACACATCTTGCGGTTTTTTCCAAATATACAGTACATTAGAAGGAGACACATCCCTCTGCGTTCACTGGAACATCCTCGCTTATCAGGTGTCACTGGTTGCACAAGGGTCAGAGTTGAAGGAAGGAAGAGGCAATTTTGTTTTTCAGCACGGGACTGAAACTGCTGATGGATGCACTTCCTAAGTCTTTGCATCCACACACAAGCTGGAACAAATGGTATGATTGTATGCTAATGTTCTTGCTTGTGGCCATGCATTATCTGCTCAACAGAGCAAAAGATTAAAAACAACCTCCGATCACTTGTGTTTTGAAGAAAAAAATATTTGTTCGACAGCATTTTGCACTTCTCTTTTAATGCCACGAGGCATTAATGTCAAGTAATGAGTCATACTAATCTCTCATTGGTTTCTGTGGCTTTGAGCATTAAAACTTGATGCGTCTCCTCACTTTGCTGTAAATGCCTGCGGACCTCTTAATGTGCAAGCCAAATGCCCTGCTGGGTTGGATTGACCGTAATGGATTTGGTCCAACGACAGATATCCAGCACTCAAAAATTGATTTGATCTCTGAGGACACAGAGCGAGAGATGATTTTTACAATTGAGACATCAATGGAACATAGACCACAACAGAGGAGATGGAGAAAGTCAATTCCTGCTAAACTGGCACTGGAAAAATCAAACATGTTACTCAAGTGACTGGTTATTAGTATCTCTATGCTGCTTTTATCTTATTTTTATGACGTTGCAGATGCATTTAACAAATTAAATAAATCCTGGACTAGTTTAAACCCCAAAACACTTTATCAGAGCTAATACTGTAACTAAAGTTTATTCTTACTCAAATGTAAATTGTTGTTACTGTAATACTTAATGTTTTACTTGAGAGAATATGTGTAAATAAGAAGAATAATGCGCATTATTGCTAATAATATTATCAACATAATTTTGGGTTAAAGATCTGTAATCTATCACAGGGTCTATTTTTAAAATCAGTCACTCAGCCAGACAGAGTCCGATTGCTCATAAATTCAGCATCAAATAAAGTGATCAGATTACATTTAATGCATTTTTTTGTATCCGCAGGCCTCTGCCATAAATTAAAACCATCTGAAAGCGTCTGGAGTGCATTTCATTTTGCCTTGATTCATGTGCTGTAATATAACCCCTCTCCGATTCCCTGTGTGGCACAGGACAGCGAGGCGAGTGAGCTGAGTGCGTCAGGAGATTAAAACCTAACCGCGAGATTGGACTCAGGATGTAGGCATCAGATAATATAGTAGAGATATAATGAAAGTGTAAACAAAAACCTGGCACAAGAGAGCAGCGCCTGCTCATAAAATCTCCTCTCTCACCATTGTCTTCCTAACAAAAGAGATTCCACAGGACTGGCGCCCTGCGAGTTATTAACAGTTGACTGAATTACATACTTCAAAACTTTAAGTGATTTGAGTTTTGCCTTAGCTTTTCTATTGTTGGATAGCATGTGTAGACGTCAGACGTCCATACAAGGGCTGAGTAAACAAGGAGCACTTTGTATGGAAAGAATACAATATGTGTGCTGTTGGGAATCCTTCCAAAAATCACAATGTAATTGCAAAACTGACCCATGAATATAATGACGATGTCAAAATATTCTGTCAGTTTCCTATCTAGATAGACAAGCCAATTAAATCACTTTAGCACATGCGGGTTTACGAGGACAGATTATGATGTGTAAAGCTCTTGCACTCTGTCAGCATACTGCTGAGCCCTTCTCTTCTGCAGGCTGGGTTTACACCTTTGTGTCCTTGTGTGCCCGGCTGCTGTAGTGATAGATTGGTCGTCGCTTTCTCGTTGGGAGCAGCACTGAATGAGACGCCTGCCGGACAGCTGTGCTGGCACAGACTGCGATCCTTGCTGCCAAGTCACAGAGCCTTTTTACCCCCGCTGCTCCCTGAGCACTGCTCAGTGCTTACCGTCAGCCTCTTCCCTGTCGTGCTTCAATGACAAAACACACGTCAGGCTTTAACAGCTCACTTTGCACAGGCTTGGCGGACTAGTCCGGCTTTTGTGTTATTGGCAGGCTCACTGTCTGAGGTGTACCAGTGTAGCCAGTGTGGCATACAAGATCCTATTTGCTCTCTATTGTTCATAATATACAGAGTTAATCAAGATCTCTGATCAGTGCAGAAATCTGATGAATATAAAGACTGAATAAAATGGCTAACTCTCATTTTACTAGCGGGTGAGAGCTGTTACCATTTAATCTTAAGTCTAAACCAGCTCATATTAAACACCCAGCTGGGGAAAGCATCACAGACTTCTGAAATACAGCCGTTGGGTTTCGAAGACCTTGAATTGAGACGTACTTTTAGTTACAGTAATTGAAGAAGTTAACATGAAAAATGTAGAGGCGTATATGATTAGCATTTTGCTGTGGCACCAGACTGCATTAATAAGAGATGATGAAAAATCAATAGTAGTCATTACACCACTACACAGGATAAAATATTAACTAGTTTGGAAACTGACCTGCGGGAGATTTCTTTTCCTCCAGCAGTGAAGGCTTGATATAGTTATTGGTAATAAACACCTACAGTGGTGCAGCTAGCTGGGGAAATATCATATTTACCAAAGCGGGAGGGAAGATGAGCAGTTAACCTTCAGTATAATTTGACCAACATGCTTCCTTGTATGTTCTGTCAGTACAGTACAGGCAGACGAAGGTGTCTGAGCGGAGAACATGTGAGGTAATACAAACCCTGGGAAATTCAGGTCCTGTATTTGTAAGCTTGTATTGACCCCGAGCCCCAGACCTAGAAACACGTATCAAAAGTATCACAGCTTTGTCCAAACATCTGTCAGTGTCATACCGTATGGTATCACATGAATGAAGTTACTTTGATCACTGCGAGCTACTTCAAGTGTGAATGCAAAATCTGTTTCTATGGCATGTTATGATTGTCTGTATGAAAAGCATACGTCTGAAACAGGAAGCAGATGATGTCATTAACCAGATTCTCCATACATTGTTCCCATTCTCACTGTAGTTATCCGCCCAGCCAAGTCATCCCCTCTCTATCTTTTGTGAATGGATTCCCAGTGGAAGGATCGACATGGATTTCACAAACAATTTATCCCAAATTGCAGGAAAATTGGCTGCAGATCTTAGAGAGAGGACAGGAAAAAAAGGAGAATGAGGTTAAGATGATCCACAGGGTATTTATTCACTAAGGCTCTCATGGTCGTTCCACAGGGTTCTCCCCTTTCAAAATAACCCACAGCCCCCCTTTCAAAACCCCCCGACAGCCCTCCCTTTCATTCGCCGTTTCAAATGTATTAATGGGCCGGAACCTTCCTGGATGATCTTGGCCCTCTCCCTAATGAAAACGCTCTGCGGCTGGATCCCAGCGCAGTAATCAGGCTCTGGCCTCCAGAGCACCAGGGCATGCAACATGTAGAGCAGGAAGAGCCCCAGCGTGACCCCACACTGTGTCCTTCAGTCACCCCATGTTGCCCTGCGCCCTCTCTGGCCTGGGCCTCTTCTCCTCTAAAGCCCTCAGCGCCAGAGGCCACAAGCCCGGACCTCTATAGAGTGAGGAGGAAAATCCAGCAGTTTGATGGACTAGAAACATCAGCCTTTAACAAACTTGCTGTTTATGTAATCCCAATGGTGTGTAACGCCCTGCAGTATCACAGTTTTATTGTATGTTTTTGCAGGCAATTAGAGCTCAAGGAAATTCAAAAGATTTTGAGAATGTTTTGATATTATTATCCTGTTGTAGGCTGTTTGTTTCCGTTCCGTTTCAAGACGATATGTCAGACAATGTTTACTCTGACATATATTTAAATAAATCTTATCTCAATGAAAGAAAGTTACTGTTACATATTTCAAATGATTACATCATCTCTAAGCTGTGTACTGTGTGCTCCCCTTTGGGTATCTAAGATGCATCATCACATCAGTGCCCTCAGCTCTCGTAAACAGAAGCTAGCCACATATTGTAAACACTGAAATAAAAGCCATCCACTTCCATGTGAGGTGTCATTTTGAAGGGCTGATAGGGACAAAACAGGAGCAGAAACCATGTCTCGGGTCCTGTCTGCGTTTAGCCTGTCGGTAGCCAGCAAGCCTTTGTTTGGTCTGTTCTGACAGGTCTCCTTTAGTCTCCACTCTCTGTCCCCCCAGGCCCCAGCCTTCAGCCCCGAGGTAAGCCCGGCCAGATGTGGCGACCCAGGGTTCTTTGCAGCTGCATGTGTATCAGGGCACTAAAATGATGGGGTAGTCACAGGGATGTGCATCATCTGTTTTAACTTGTCTGTCTTCCCTGACAGACCCGCTGAGTGCTGTTTTCATTCCCAATGGATAATATCTTTTACAGTTTCGCAAAACTGTCAGCGAACCTAAAGCACTGAGCCCCACCTGCCTGCACTGTTGCCCATCAGCCCTAATGACAACCAGACACCCTCAAAGACAGGACACTAAGGTGCTAACTACCCCACAGAGCTATATCAAGTGCAGATTTGCAAGATCACATTTTCCTATTGGAGAGTAATAGACAGATTTTCTTAGATCATTTTAGGCAGTTAAAGCTCATACTATAGGATTTTGCTATCAGATTCTTGCTTTGGAAAAAAAAACCCTACTTTAGAATACATGTAACACTTTGGATTCCCGTTTTTCTGCAAGTAAACATGAACCACTTTGTATGTTGGGTTTTGAAAAAAAAAAAAAAATCTTTCAGACCATTTCCAGAAAACAATGCACATCTTAGGTGTGTAATAATCTAATGGAGGGGTGATGTCACTCAAGCTCAACGACATAAGATAAACTCTGAGGACCATTTTCTCAAATCATGAAAAACGCCCCTCTTACCTCCGTTTATGCGGGACACATTTATGTGTGAGCACTTCTTCAGGGCAATTTATTTGAGAATAAAAGAGGAGCCAGCCTTCACATGTGTTAGTGGAGCGTGTGACAACTACACTATGGTCTGCATTTGTTTTTCTTCGGCACTTCCATTCTTTCTCTCTGACCTTGGGGGAACAAGGACCGGCGGGCAATTGTCTGGTGTCTCAAACAGTTAAGTCAGAAATTTCGCTGGTCTACAAAGAACTGCAGCCCCTCTAACTACTGAAGAAATTATGGAGAAAAGATAATGAAAGAAAATCTGTCAGATATGAAGAAGTCTCAGCTTTTTAGTGTCAGTACTCAGCCAGGCATAAAATGCTCCATTTAGACCCTTTTCCAGAAACAAAGCTTTCTGGCAAAGCCTCACAGGTAGTGATTGTCTGAGAATGTAGGGAAAGATTTCCATTTTTTTCCCGGCCCCCTCCTTTCCCCTACGCATCCAACCTTTTTTCTCACCAGCCCTCCCTCTTCCCTCATATGAGACTGTAACGTTCAGCAGCTCAGCCTGGAGTTGTGAAGCAAACTTGGTGAAAAGCAGCAGGAGATGAATCTCTTTAAGTCCCCTTCAACAACATAAAACAGTCTGGGCTTCCATTATTCAGGGGTCTGTGCTGCTTGTTTACAGTGGAGTGGGCCCCCTGCAACTGCACTCCGGATGGCCTGACAGCTTGATGGGCCCTTTAATGGTGATTCACTGGCCAGATCTATGTGGATAAAAATGGAATTCTGGGAGAGCAATCTAATAAGAAAATAAAGCGCTGAATGGTTGCCATGGCTGTTGGATGTGCTTGTTGGGCCCTGTTCACCGGGCCATGCTGGCTGGAAATCAAATCCAAACTTTGATCTTGGGGCTTTATTACACACTATCATCTCAACTATGGGTCTCTTCAAATAGAGTGTCACAGGGTCAAGTAGATGGTACTTCAGTTTTACCTTTTTAAACTTGGGCTTTAACCTTGATGCTCTGTAAACAGGAATTCAATCCCAGCGTTGAGCATTATTTGGATGTCTCTGGCAGTGTGCCTCTGCAGTGAACTGTATATTCTATACAGAGCTGGTATAAAGGATCTAACTGGTATGGAGCTGTGCCAACAATATCTTTAAACCACATATGTCACTGTAAACACTGGATATAAAGTACTATGTTGAGTATATTCCACTAAATACAGATTAGAGAATGCAACACCAACAAAGACCATATTAGCATTTTACTGAGGCTTGCTAACAGCATTCTGACTTATAGGGAAAAGCAAAGATATTGCTAATAACATTAACAACGGCACTGTTTGATTCAAGTGTCCCAAACCACTCCCTCGTTTATTCATTCACTATTATCTTTAGACAGTCCAAAGTTTTCTCTTAAGTGAGCAATAAATTAAGGTTTCGGACACTTCTAAACCATTGTCATCTTGCGTCATCAGTGACAGGTGTAATGTTTGCACAACTACGATTTCCGCATCTATAAAATGTGACATATTGGATTGTGGGATAGCAGAAAGTAATGTACACGCCATGGAAACTACAATTGATTGTCGATGATTCTGCGTGGAATTAGCTGCTATGACCTCTGAAGGCATCTCTGTCTGGTATTCCCAGCCTCTCTACCATGAGGTGTAATGTATCCAGAGGTAGTCAACTCTCTATGATGTTCAACAGCATGTACCCATTAAAGACAGTGCACGGAGTGACGCACACACACACACATACATACACAAAAACACACGTGTATATACTCAAGGATGGATTCAGATACTTGCACACACACACACACACACAAACATACTGATCCAGGGCTCTAACTCGCAGTCTGCATTGATCTCCCTTGTCATATATCATTAATGAGGGTATTAAATCCATGTTTAGGAAGCAGAAGGCTGGCTTTATGAGGGGTTTGCTGGAGCAGTTCATAACACAAAAGACCCTCACTGAAATCTCCCCCAAGGAAGGACCACTCTCTGGGTCTCTTTGGCTGAGGAGCACATTAATGGAATGATGTCATGATGGCCCATATCACTGCTACTGTCCAGGGACAGAGAGAAATTTCAACTCTGTGACCCATAAAATGACCTGAAACCAGCTAATGAGGATGGACAGAGATCACCAAAAGAATAACTAAATATTTTACATATAGAAGTACCAATACCACAAAATTTGCTTTTAGTTTAGTAATCAAAACTATTATAATTCATACATTTGCCTTTTGTCACACTAATATTGTAGGTAGCAAGCAGCAAAAGGATGGCGCATCCTTATAGAAACCTTGTCATACTGTACTCCAGCTGTATTGATCAGTCTAAAATTCTCCCCTGTGCGCCACACCCCTGGGTTATCATCGCATCATTACCATCCGGAGTTTGCGCTACTGTATGATATGGCAAATGGACTCGCTATTGATTTTGTCAGAGAAAGAGAGAATGGCAGATGGAGAGGAAGTCAAAAGGGAACATCTGGAAGGGGGACAGGGAGGATGGGTGTGTAAAGGCCTCGGGTGTCAGACGATACAGGAGGCCAGTCCTCATAGTGCGGGGAACACACACAATCTTCCTGAAATGAGCAACTGTGTAAGAAAAGAGTGCACAATTTAAAATAAAGCAGAATGTGTGTTTTTACATTCTTTTTAATCTAACTACACATGCTCAAAAAACACAATGGCGATTTTTATCGTGTCTTAAAGGAAAGTGAGCACTTTACACTACATTAGAAAATAGCAACTTTGCTCTGACTAATCCCATTATGAGAGGGAGTCTTTGCTTTGGAGTGTAGCTGAGGTGTTAATGTGATGAGCAGCATGAGAGTTGAAAAAAATAATAAAATTGGGCAATCCTTCCTTTCGGGAAAAGGATATCCTGAGGCACGGCTATATAGACCTTAAGTGCTGACAAAGAAGATATTGTATTTTTCCAGTAATCCTTTTAAACACCGCAGGGCAGAGGCATACAGTTCATTTCAGAGTAATGCTGTTAAATTTCATTGAAGAAAGACTCCTATTGTGATCTTATCATTCATTTATTACAAGCCTGATGGAATAAGGTGAATGTTCATATACTTAGCAGCCACAGTGTGCTTTTCTAAATGAAAATTCTGAGAAAGTAAAATAATCGCGGCAATTCCCTCAGAATCAGGTCACCCACACACACACTAAAAGGCCAATTTTTTTTCTCTCCTTTCTTCCCACTGGCTTGGTTTATTTTGTTCTGCTTGATTAACCAAGAATGCTGGAAACTGTATGTATTGTTTCTGCACCATGAGCAGTGTCTAAAATATTTGTTGTGCATTAAATACTTTAGCAGACAATCAAAATCCTTTCAGCACTCCCCATTACTGTGAATAGGCTTAAGGGAAAATAATGTGCTGGGCATGCCGGTTTCGGAAAACATGTCAACAATTCATCGTCAGTGGAGTTTCTCACTGTCAGGTGGAGCTTACTAGGGGCTACGATTAGCGCGGATTTGTGTGATGCACCATAACCTTGACACTGAACTGTGAAACAGCTTCACGCAACATTCCAAAGCACCTGTCAATCAACTCACACCTACAAGGATAAATATCCATCTGCTATGACATCTCTTTGAAGGATTTGGTACAATGAGTTCTGTGTGGCTGTGTTAGTTACATCAGGAATATGTTTTGAAATATATTATCGGCTGTGTTTTTCTGCTCTTGCAACACAACTGTGGCGTGCAAAAGCCAGCCGACAAATTGACCCACACAGTTGTCTACAGGGATTGAGTTTGTGGTTTACTTTAACAGATTTTGAGAAGGAACAAAGTATTAAATATCTAGTACGCTCTGCTCACCGGGCTTCACTTTCTCAGCGTGGACCTTGAGAAGCTTCAGCCAGCTGCATCGGATGTTGGCAGGGCTGTCTCCTCGTCACGAGACTGTCTGACCAGACTGTCTTTTCATTACCAACAGCACAGGTGGATCCTCACTCGAGTCTGTTCTGTTGTTCAAGCTTTGTCTGCTCTGAGAGCGCCCTTAACAAGTGAGCAGCAGAGGTTATGTGAAATGTGAGGGAGAGAGGAAACACATTTTTCAATACATTAAATTTCGGGAAGCATCTTTCACAAATGTCTCCGTTATTAACTGACCTGTGGGAAGGGGTTGAATGAGTTTCACCCAGCGTTCAAGGTAGGATAGCAGCGTTTAGGAAGGGCGTAGGTCAGAGAGCATTCGCTTTCATAAAACTAGCTTTAATCACTCCTGTGCCACTTATGCTTTGGTTGAACTTTGGTGTGTGTGTGTGTGTGTGTGTGTGTATGTGCGTACACGCATGAGTGTGTAAGACATAATAAAATAACCTACATTTTCTTCTGGACCTGCTTTAATCAGCTTACTTCAAAGCACTTTTCTTCAGCGTTTTCCGTTGATAGATAGAATGTAAAGTCAGACTGACTACAGTAGCCAAGAGGAAAACAAAAATGACCAATAAACCAATTAACAGCTAGATGCCCGCTTAAATTTATTGCAGAATTTTTTTTAACTGGGCTTTTTCCTTGCCAACAACTGCACGTATGCAATGTCTCATGGCTGAGAAATACAGGAAGTCTGGCTGCTTTGCCAAGGGAAGCCGGTGGTGTCGCAAGGGAGCCCCGCGGAGAGGAAAGATGGGCTGAGGTGTGGCAGAGTGGTCAGAGCACCTCACAGGGGAGCAAAAAGGATTTCACACCAGTTGTGGCCAATTGTTAAGGCTTATCCTAGACTGTATCTCTGGTTATTTACAACTCCACCTCACTGGCAGGAGTATGAAAGTAAAAGAGCAGCAGTCTCACACTGCATATTATAATGCTGTTTATTATTGTAGCTTATGCTCAAATGAAAAATGTAATTACCTGAAATGCTTTTGTAAAGACCTTGAATGGCGTTTTGTGTTGCCATAAGGCTAACGCTCACAAGATTAATACCCCAGCCTCGCCTCCCGCCATTCCTCCTGGATTAAGGCTTTGGCAGGGCGGTGAAGCTGTCAGTCAGTGACATGTCTGGACTCATCATCCACTAATCATCAGAGTTTACAAAAGTTCCTCACCTTTGACAGATTAAGATGACTGATACCTCACAGCAGCAGGCCCCACTGCCTCAACATGCATTTTAGATCCCATCAGAAGCCTTAAAATCAAAACAGGATGAAATGGCCACACTCCTATCACTGAGTGTTTGGGAATAATTCCCCCATGGGCAGATTAAAGAGTATTTTTTCTGGTTTGTGCCTTGATGGAATTCACCATGTAGAGTTTGACAAAGGTTGGCATTCTCTTTGACGTCTCTTCATTTGGTGCTCTGTGCCATCGGGGCTCTTGAGGGTGGGAGATGAGTGGCATGGCGAGGTACACACATGCCTGCTGGTGTGACGTAAGGGCAGTGTTTATGCAATATCATAAATATGCATGCTGCTTCGTGCTATACAGGGGAATTTATGACAGTGGAGTGACAGTATTTGCACTTTCAGAGGTCATTTCCCTGTCATCCTCTGTGACAGTTGGGATGAACAAGGCAGATGACAACTACACACTACATCTACTGGACAGGATGATTTTAAAAGCTTTGAGTGGCTACAGGGAGCTAATAAAATTAAAATTTCCCAAATTTTTTAACTTAACATACTGTGAATCTTTTTATATGTTTTATTCATTTATTTTATGTGTTTTTTATATATTATTTTATATATATGTGTGTGTGTGTATATATATATATATACACACACACACACACACACACATATATATATATATATATATTTTTTTTTTTTTTACAAGTTGCCTTGAATACAAGTAATGATTTAGGTGTGGTGGCCAGACAAAAGTCAGGAAATGTACAGGAAATGCGAAAAAGTCTGAGAGAAGCAATTTGGACAAAAGGTTTGACTCATTCAAGTACTTATAATTCTAAAGTGAGAAGTTGGAAAAAAAAAGAGTGACAAAAAAGGAGATGTGCTCCCCTAACTGTTTTTTTCCTCTTCTCTTTCTCATCCTTTTCACTCTCTCCAGGATATTGTCCATATGCTGATTGGGGTTAATGCACTGGACAATAGCGCAACGCTGCACTTCTGTTCCACATTATGCTTCTTTTTTGAGACAGTATGGTGCTACTTTGGAGCATACACGAGCCCTCGCCTCAAAATAATATTTCCCAGACCTAAACACCAGCTACAGCATGTGGTATCACTCTGATGGAAGAGTAGCGAGGCTGATATCATCAAGCCTTGTGACCTGAAGCTTGTCCTATGGACTTATGAAACCATTACAAAGATGTCTGGGCTATGACGTTGCGCCTGTTCACCTTCTATGAACTGAAGCCCCAGCCTCCTTTAAGAAAAAAAAACAACAATTTATGATAAATAAATTATGAAAACTCAATTAAAAATAAATGTTTTTCCAGTGGTAAAATAATAAAAAGATGGACCTGTATACAGAAAAGATGTTCTGAGTGCTGTAGAATTAATTATATACAATTAATTTATGAAAGAGGAGAAATAAATAAACAAATCAAATATGGTAGATGATGTCATCTAGAGATGGGTCTTTTCCTGGGGGTCGGAGAGTCAGAGGAGGTGCTGATCCACCAGGATGAGTTCTGGACATCTATGTGCCCTTGCTGTGCCCCCCCTCTACTCCCTGTCCTGCCTCAGACAGATCATGTGATGTGCCGAGCTATGTCCAAACAATCACAGGTGCTCTGATTCGTCCTGCATGTTCCAGCACAAATCCAGGCATCCAGGGAGCCGTGCTACCCCTCCCCAACGACCATCTGCCCCGGGGAGACACTGATCCTGTGGATCTAATGTCAACACCAAGGGGATGTTTGGGAGCTATGGTGGAATCTAGAGTATTGAGTCAGAGGTATGGGCGTGTGTGCAAAAGACAGCAGCTTGGGGGTGCACTGGGATGGGATAGGTTTTCTTTGAAATCACTGAAAAGGTACTTCACATATATTTCCATGCAGTAAAAAAAGGTTTTCTGCCAGATGCTACAGCTGAAAAATAAACAATGTATTCTATGGGATGTTGGAAGGTTAACAAGCAAAGCTTTGTGTAGTTCATCTTAATTTTTCTCTAAAGATGGATGAATTGCATTTTTGTTGGTGTTGTATTCCATACTAAATTTTATCAATGGAGAAAAAGTATGTATTCAGTTATGATGTATCAAGTTAAATAATGGAGGGAAGACACACAGGAAAGCAGCATAAAGATTTAGAGAGACTACCAATCACACGTGTCAGTAAGTTGAGAAAATGATAAAGCCCACCAAAAACAAACCCTGCTGTGCGGAGACTTACAATAGCTCACTGTTTCTCTTCTTGGATACAAGTCTCAACAATCTCCTCTCACTGGGTCAAAGTGTTATATGGCACAAGCCCAAACACAGGCCTACAGTAAATAGAGAGTGCTTCAGAGTGCTCAGAGCCCTGCTGTGGAGGGGCTGTGTTTGGATAGGCCCTCCCTGTCTCATCCACATGGACTGAAATGTTGAATTAATGAGCTCATGTGTGGCATGTTAGATTTATCTCACAGTGCTGCTCCATCTCCTGTGCCTGGCGCTCTCCATTATACTGTGGGTCTCTCACCACAACATACTGTACAGCCACTTGCTGATAACTTTGAAGTTTATATGCAAAAGCAAACAACTGCTCGGGCACTTGAACCTGACTCCATGACAGCCGGAAACATTTATATGATCTTATCTTTTTTGTTTTTGTTTACTGAGCTAGGAGGTAGGAAGTGAAAGCCTCTGGCTTTCGCTTGGTGTTTGTCCATTGTCAGTGGGTTATGAGCTAACAGGATTATCTGTATCCGTGTGTGTGTGTGTGTGTGTGTGTGTGCACATGTGCTATCTGTATGTTGAGGGTAAATTGTTTCAAGTAGTGAACATGCCTGCAGGAGAATAAAGTACAGTAATACTTATGTTTAGTGTATATATTTACTGTAAAGAAAAATTGTGCAGGGAGGAGGTGGATGCTTAAAAACAATTTCCCCATTCCTCTCACTGCCTGCGGCTGGGGCTGATCTGTCCCTGGCATGGGCCCCAGGCACTGAGAGTGGAGATACACTCCCTAAAATTATCAGCCTGGAGAATAAATACAAGTCTATCATCGCTCAGCTGAAAGACTCATTAGGGCTGGAAGGACAGAGGAAAGACAGAGGAGTCGGAGGATGGTGCAAGTTTGTTTGCGTATGAGTGTGTGTTTGAGCCGAATGGGAGAGAGTATGATCAAAAGCGAGGGGGAGGCAGGAAATGATGCAAGGCTGTAAAAAGACAAACTGCTGGTGATGCTTATTTTCACTGCACTCAACACTAAAAATGGACTGAGTTTTGAGGCCCTGAAAGGTTGGGGCTGATGCCTTGGAAGTGACCCGACACCACAAATAGCCCCCCTGCCCCTGTACAAACGTCATTGTTTGAGTTCCGCGTGGAATATAGATAGTTCCTATGGGGTCAGGATCCCAGGAGATGGATATTTCCCTCATGTCCATATCTACAGAGGAAAGGAAATATTAAACAACTTCTCCACGTCTTGATATTTCTGCCCACCACTGTTTAGAGTGTTTCCTGCAGACCCAGGAAACACACCACAGAGCCTAAAGGTGCATAGCCAGCTTCCCCCATCTCTGAAGAACTTCTTTTAAAAAGATCGGACACAGAAATAGAAAGTGAGTGAGAGGCACAGAGAAAGAGTTAGACAAACAGATAAAGACAGTCACGGCCATACTCTCAAACAGGATGGTACAAGAAGCAGCTACATCAAACTGTCAGTGTCAGTTTATATGCTGCGTCTCCATAAACTGCTGGATGCAGACAGGCCCAGCATGAGGCCAGGGCCCCCAGTCTACAGAGTGTTCCACTATAGCGAGCCCAGGGGAGTCCTGGGCCAGGTAAAGTACTATCCCAGCCACAGTTCTGTCTTCTGCAACTAGAATCACTACCTTTCTAACGGAGGAGACAGAGCACTTCCACCACTGTCTCTCAGAGTCATTAACAACCTTCACTCACAAAGATTTATAACCTCATGATAAATGTGTGTGTGACTGAGTACAATAAAGACACTTCCAAGGATAACAGTTTATTTTTGTTCCAGCACTGGCTGACTGTGCTTTGCTCTCTGCAACACTATGCACAAATCCCACTGTTTTATAAAAGATAACACAAAGCCAATTCTTGTGCATCATTTTCCATTTCATGATAATTCCTTCTACGCCTTTTCTTTAAAGGGCAATATTACAAAAACTACTGATATTCAGCCATGCAGATAATTTAGCTTTCAGTCAAGAAAATTTAGTTTGTAGTGCTCACAGCATTGGAAAAAATTTTCTAAATTATAATTTTGGGTGAACTGTCTGTTTAATAAGCATATATCTGCTATAACCTGCACTTAATGCTAATATATGAGCTGCATCTCTAAACTAAAATATAGCTCTACTAAAAGTAATGGAAACCCATAAAGTGTATGATGTGCAGCATCCATATGCAGTTGTAAGTAATCTGATAATGACATCAATTGTAGCAAAACCTGCAGTAAACATACAGCAGATGCACTAACACACGATCGCACACAACCTCACACAGACACAGCGCTATCTGGCAAAGAACACAGCAGGTAATCTGAAGCAGTTCCAAGACTTAGTGCTGCTTAGATGGCTCCATGCCTTGAGGCCCTGCTAAACACTGCTCCCTTGGCTAAAGCCCCGGAGAGGAAGAATGAAGGAGAAATCAGTGCCTGAGCTCATGCAGGCCTGCAGCACAGGGCTAATACTAAAGCTAACCCTCACCTGTCCATGAGGATCCCTACCTCCATGTGTGCAGGGTGCGTGTGTAAATGCACATGTGTACTGTGTAGGAGGATGAGGAACATGTGTGCGCTCATGTGCTCATGTGCCAAGAAAGTCCTTGCCAAAAGCACAGCTGCCTTCATTCTGACGCATGGTTCCATTCCATCTGATCTATCTATCCAGAAAATGAACAACCCACTTTTCGTTTTTCTTCCCGTGGTGTCTTTCTCTGACACCACCCCTCTTTCACCTCTCTCCCTCTCTTTCAATTCTCTCTCCTTTTTTTTTTTTCACTCCCCTCGCTCTTTATCTCATAATTTCTTCCAGTCCTGCTGTCTGACTCTTCCCTCCAGTCTCAAACTGTGCCGGGGACACAACCTGGAGCCCCAGCCTTTCCTCTTGGAATGCCATTAATCCCGACATTCCCATCTCCGTCTAAAGTGAGATCATTAGGCCGCTCACTGGCTGTGGAGTTAAGAGACATATTCTGATGAAAACATCCTGCTGCCTGCTCCTCCTCTCTCTTTTTCTCTGTATGTTGCAGCCAGAGGTTGAGCATGTGCAGCAAGGCAGGAGAAAGAAGGCGCTGTTTGCCTAACACCACTCTTTTTAGTCCCCAAAAATCTGCAACAAAAAGGTGCTCCAACTATAAATGGAAAACATAAAAGAAGTGTTTTTGGCACTGTGCACATTTCTACAATTTTATTTGTTGGTATATTGGATAGAAAAAGGATATTAAGACAGCAGTGCAAGAATACTTTTAGAAAATATACAGATGTCTCAGACTCCCTGTGGGTGTATTAATTACACTGTTTGGTGCATCACAATTGATCAACCATAAACTCACACATACTGCTAGAGGAATTACAACATCAACATCAATAAAAAAGGCTTGAAATCAAGACAATTTGCATGGTCTCCCATAGTTTGTGTCAAACAAAAGTTGGAAACAGCGAGTGCAGATGAACGAGGCAAAATCCTGAAACAGTCAGATTATTTCAGCTCCCACAGGGAGACCAAGGGCAGTACATTGCAGCACAAATGTCTGATTGATCAGACTCCCTGTTAATTGATGAGAGCATGGGAAGAGCAAATGATTAAAGGGGGAGGTGGAAGACTGCAGCTCAACAGCGGTAGTCCTGGAGTTCCCCCTCTGTATGAAATGGACTGCCGGATTTGCTGGACTGTCGTCACTGAGGTTTTGGTGGACAGAGGAGAGCGGTTTTCTTGGAATATCTGACTGTGCGTGGTCTTGTAGGTATAAGTATGCTGTCCAAATGGATAAGAGGATATACCTTGATATATGTTTATCTTAGGCACAGCTACTGTATGTGCTTGCATTGGGATTGTCATCTCCACAACTGTCTCTACCCGTATCATCAATAAGTAGACTGTCATATTTACTTTTATTGTATGGCGCCTAAATCAAATTCTGCTATCAAAAGACTTCGTTAAATGCATTTACTCAAACTAAACAGTGTTTATACTTTCAGCTTCACATGGTATGACTGTAGGTTATCAATGCAATCTGATCCAGACCAAATGAACAAATAAAAGCCTTTTACAGAGCACCGCGACTCAATTAGGCCTTTTAACCGAACCACAGCAAATAAATCACTTTGTTGATCAATGTCTTCAATAATTAAATGCTGGGCAATAGCTTCTCTGTTTGGCTGCTGTCAATACTGCTGAAATTTATTTCTCTCTGGCTGTACAGGAAGTCAATTTTTACAACCCTTCGATTTTCGACTGCGAAAGCAAATAATTTGAATGCAGCAGTGAGGGGGGAATTAAACAGTCTGCTGTAGATGGGGATGTCTTTACAGGGGCTTTGGTTTTTTTTTTTTTGGTTTTTTTTTTTCTTTGCTGCAGCGTTAATCAATAGCTGAATTTAGATATACCCTGCAGTCCTAAGCCCCATACACTACACTCTAGGAATGTTAGTGCACAATGCCCGAGACTCTGCACCAAGATATGAACATGATATAACCATCCAGAAGTGGTCCTATCCACAGCAGTAATCTAACATGATGAAATACATCCTCTGAAAGCATTTCAGAAAGTTTTCTGCAAGGGTCTGATTGTGTCTCATGCTGTAGTCTCCCTCTGGACAGGACTGTATATCATTATTTTCTCTTAACCTCGGGCTATTTACTACACTTTACGCTGACGAAATAACTTACTTTCAATCAGCAACCCTTGCCCTCTTTGTAAGGTAATTTCCCTTGCTGAGAACGGAGCAACCAGAGGAGGAAGCAAAGGGACAAATTATCCTCAGTGTCTAGACGGGTACACGGGCAACAACAAAGACTAACCTCTACAGAGCGCAGATCTGAAGAAAAGACAGGCACACAGTCAAATCTCCAGGCTGCAACCCAAGGTTTACACAAAGTCTACACAATATACAGTATCTGTAACTGTGCTAAAGCAAATAATCACAACAAACAGATATAACTAATGAAGTTGTCAGGCAATGGAAGGAAGAGTACATGGGGAACATAAATCACGCAAGTATCACAATGCAGCACCACCTTCAACACAGTTCCCTGGGGAAGGGTCTGGGCAGACTTAGATCCTGGACTCTCTCACAGCTATGTAAATCATACCTGCCCTACTAGACCCTCCACCAGACCCCAACAGCCCCCTCCAGACACTAGTCACAGCTCCCCTGCTCAACTGTTAATTCAACCCAGAAATCGCTACAGCCGCAGAGCCTGTGGCTCCAAGCTTAGTCTCAGAGGAAGCGCTCTAACCCCAGCCGCAAAGCTCCAGACCTCTAACCTCAGCTCCTACACTACAGCCCCAAGCCCTATGCTTGAGCCTAAGTCACAGTTGCGATGCTGTAGTGTCGGGGGTCTTAGCAGCATCTACCTTAAAATCCTACATTAATCATGGGTCCAAGAAGGAGCCCGTTGATCCCGTCTGAAAACAGAAAGTACAGTTTGACAAAGTGGCGCTGTCATTTCAACTTTTACTCTCAGTGCCCGATGATGAAAAAATAGTAGGTAGGAAGGTGGAGACAGAGAGAGAAGAGTTAAAAGTTTCGCTTCAGAGACCATATTTGATCCTTCCAGACACTTCATTGGGAGCCCAGCAGCAGGGGAAAAAAAGGAGCTGTTGATGGAATGCAGCCATTTGGTTGACCCTGTGGCCGTCTCAGGGAGGAAGGCCGGAGACAGGTAGATATATGGCCAGTTTGTTATTGTGAATTCCAGATCCTGTGATTATCTCCGACTCTCAACCTTCTGGAGTTTTTTAATCTGGGGATTCCTGAGACAGTTCACTCGTAGCCACTGACGTCGCATCCAGTTCACCTTTGTCTGACCCCCCTCTTGACTACTCTAACACTGCGCACACACACACACACACACACACACACACACACACGAGCTGCAGGATTCCCTGTTTAGGAAAAAAGAAATGACGGAGAAAAAAACAGTACCTTACAGATTCCAGGGCCAGGGTCAGGTTTCGTTTTAATGTCCGTTTGCATGTGGATGGGGGGCTGTGAGAGCGGGTGGCTGGGGAAGAACTGGGGTTAGTGTGGAAGGGTGTGGGGTTAGCGGGAGTTCCCCATGGCAGCCGTCCATTCTGCACATACAAACCCGCTGATGTCACACAGCGCTACTTGCGAGCTGGTTGATGAGAAGCAGCCTTTTACTGCCACTGAAGTCGCTCTCCTTACCGCTGATGGAGAATTTAAAATACCGTTAGCTGTAAAAGACGGTGATAGACAAGACAAACAGGAGACCCCTGATAGCACAGACTTCTAGACAAAAGGAATCAAGTTTCTGCGCCTGAGAGGCGGCTGATTGAAACCAGATAAGGTTCAAATGGAACTGTTAGGTCCAGTAATGAGATTCCCCGAGTGTATGTTTGGATTAGGTGATTACAAACCTTGCCTTCCTCCTCACAGCCACTCACACATGCACATTGTCACACGTGCAGACTCATACATGCATGCAGGCACACACACCAACGGCTACAACACTGAGCATTAGGCTATCATAAGGGTAAGAGTTCATGAAAATGGTGAAATACAACTCTGTCTTCCTGTCTCTGTACTTTTATAGGGAGGTGTAGCAGAACAAAAGGAAAATGGGTTATGAAAATAGACACAGCTGGCAGAGCCTAAACAATGGGCCAGCTGGTTCTTTTTGAAAGTAATGATCCTCACTGCTTCTCACAGACGTGACAGCGTCTGCTGAGTTACTAATAAAAGTATAGCTAAGATTAAAAGAAGAGTAAAACTCAATAACAGAGCCTGCACGTCAGACAGACACCTGCTCTTCTGGAGATTCGTGTCAGTTTCAGGGCACAAACAGTGCAGGTTAAGGTTAAAATAAAATTATTTTTGTCCATCCCTTAAAAAATGTTTTTCAATTAACACTTTAAATATTGTATTTGAATTATTTTATGTAACTAAATTGAATTTATTATTACATAGCATGAATCTTGACTTTTTATTTATTTTACCTATGCACCCGGGCACTCTGCAAAGTATATTGACATATGTTGAAAGTTTGTGGGCTTAAGTATTCTGAGAAAAAAAAATGGCGTGCATAATTAGGTGATGTTTCCATTTTTTAACTGCTGGGACAACACTGTCAGAGAGGCTTGCAGCAGCTCACTTCAATAACGGTGTGTGTGTGCATTGTTCTTTTGAAAAGTTTGTCACAGTGACAGCGTCACCGGGGTTTTTGACATCGCCTGTCATGCTGAAGATCTCTGCTGCCTCTGTTGCTGTCACTCCTTATCAGCACTCATTTCTTAAGTTTATGCTTGCAAATATTCAAAAACCATATTACCATACCTACAGCTGCCAGGGGGGCAGAAATGAAAGGAGGCAATAATCTCTCTCTTTCTTTATCTGCGAGCTATCCTTCAGCAAAGTATTCAGCACTAGGAATTTTCAGCAGGCTTATATGAGTGAGAAGGATATTAATGTTTTGATTGTCATCTTTTTTTTCCCCAAAATGATCCAGCTTGTGTTCTCTATGGCAAACACTCTAAAGTTATTCTTTTAATACTCCTCTAAATTATTCTATTTTACCTCGGGTTAAATGGCAATGGCACAAAAGAGCGTATATAAAATTATTAAATACAGCACACAATAGTTTGGGGAGTGTGGGGGCGGCTTACATGCACATTTAATTGCATTACAAGACAAACACTTAGCACCATAATGCAGAATCACAGCAGTACAATTTCACAGTGCTTTTGCACAAAAACATGCTGCCTGGCATGCATTTTGGCATATCCATCACAATACTCCTATCTGCAAGGTGCAGGGTAACCTGATTTAAGGGCAACTTATTGGATTTGTGGGAGGGACTGAGAAGGGTGGAAGGGAGAAAAGAAAAACAAAAGGGAAGGATTAATCACGATGCAGCGGCATGACAGTGCCTACAAAGGCGGCCATGAAACAGTTGCTTGACGAGAGAATGATTGCAGGATCTGCAAGTAACCGGCTGCCACCGGCGATGTTCTTCCTCCAACTCAACTTGTCAGGTGTAATCATTTTGTTAAGCTTAATGTTTTATGCAAATGCACTTGGGGAGAGTTTTGTCAGGGGGCTGGTTGTTGTTTTTTGTTCCTCCGTTGTGTGATGTATGTGTGAGTATGTATTGTGGTTAAATGTGTGTATGATGGTGTGTGTGTGTGTGTGTGTGTGTGTGTGTGTGTGTGTGTGTGTGGTGGTGGGGGCTGGGGGGGGGGGTCTGTATTTGGCGGCGTGCGTGTGTGTGTGGTATTGTTTTTTAAGCACTCTGAAAATATTTGCATTCCTCTGAACCCTGCCTGTGTTGCCCTGATTATTTCCTGTATGCATCAGGGTTTTCTCTCATAGAGATCACACGGCTCAAGTCACATCACACGCTGCCTGAAAAAGGAAGGAGCCGGTGCTCACTAGAACCTGCCTTCACCAGTCTGCACTCTTTCAATAGGGAGGAGAGGATAAAAGGATCAATGAGATGTGGGGAAGAGACGAGAGGGAGGAGAGGAGAGGTCCGATACTGGCTGCACATAACAGTTGATTTTCCACAATGTTTGACACAAAACTCAATGTATTGGCACGGCCTCATTATGATATATAGAAGCATGTGACCCATTTGTGTGACTAAATTCAATGCAGACTTTCAAGGTGACCAAGACTCCAACAATTGTCTTGTTTGTCCTTTCAATCGGTGTGTCACTATCAGTCGGTTTTCCAATGCTGTCACCAGTAATATATTAGTGTTTTATTTTTCTTCCTGGTGCTATTTTTGGTGACAACTATGCTATATTATCCCAGTTTTTAACAGATAATAAGTCATAGATCTTTAGTAATGGCAAGAGCAAAGCCACTGTGTTAGATATGCGCAGCCTCACAGGACCCAGCAGACACAAACATCCGAGCCACACTAACTCCCTCAAATCAAAAAATTGTTTCATCCATAAATATCCAAGGTAATCATCTCTAAAAGCCAGCAGAGGGAGAAGAAATGCATTGGCACGGACCAAACCTAACATGGCCCTTAGGTCCTCTTTATGAACTTGCGCCTTTTTGTACTTTTATTGAGCTATATCATTTTTTATGGTTCATCATCATCATCAGAGGATCTCATGTGAGAATCAAAGTCTAATGTCAGTGTTGAGGGAAGAAAGCAGTCAGGCTGAATGCGGTCTTAGCCTGGGGTTTCATTTTCAATCGTCCCTTTTCTTTTTTTTTTTCCACACGTGCCTTAATTCGCTGCCAGATGCAATAAAATGGATGTAGCCTGTGGAAAGCGGGGTGGCTGTCTTATCTACAAGATGATATTCACTGCCTTGCCTTTTTTTTTTTATCACCTTTAAAACTCCCTCATACTTTTACACAGCCGCCTGAAACGTATGGAGCAGGTTCACTCCTTCTATACTCTCCTATATCAGTCAGTCAAAGACAGAGGAGACAGATTGAAATTCATCTACACTTTTACACACCTCAGTGCTCTGAATAGAATTGGAACAAATTGCTCATTTCAATTCCCCAAAGAGTATATGCCCCTCAGCTTTCACTCTATATGTTTAGGTTACATCTTGTTCATCATTGTCTTGAAGTGAAACGAACTGTTTTGAATGGGAAGTTGAATGTTGATGATTCGTGACTTTCAAAATTATTTTTGTGGCCAAAAACGGAAAAAAAGCTGCACGACCTTTAAACTTTGGTTCTGTTGTGCATCTCCCATGTGCATACAAGTCATGGTAAAAATATTTGAGGATCCTGTTTAAACTGACATGACCTTCAGAGAGGGAATAATAGTGCTGAGAGGAAGGGGGAGGGAGAAATCTAAAAGCCTGCTTTAGTTTAAACTTTTATCACTATTTTTTTTTTCTAAAATTAAAGCAGAGAAATGACTTTGAACCAATAATACCATCGGCATATGTATCATCTGGAGCTTCCTGCTTACAATGCTGATCAGAAAAAAAAAGATTAAAAACCATTGAAATAAACGTGTTTACTGTCCTGTGAGAGCAGTGATTCAGAAATTACGACTGTTTCAAAGCCCTTAATCAGTTACAAAACTGAGATTTGACTATTAGCCATCGGAGTGAAAACTACTATAAGTCTAAACATGAGTGGTACAGTACACACTGCTCTGTTTCTCATCTGACTTTAGAGCAAATGTGATGGTTGTTATGGAGGAAAAAGGCCACCTAGCAACTGCAGATGGTCGCCACGTGCCGTCTGTCTGTTCATTCGTCTTGTCAGCATGGTTTAGTGGGACGGTTATTCAGGGACTGGACTCAAAAAAAAAAACAAAAAAAACAAAAAAACAAAACCCACATCACCAGAGGAAAATGACATTCAGGATTGGATACACTGAATGTCTTCTTCTCTGTACTCTTTGTGATATCTATGGTTTACTATATTTGCTTAAGATCATAAATATGATTCTCAATTCACAATTTTTAGGGCAACAAATGGTGACTAGCCATGACAATATTTAAGAAAATCAATGCATGTTATGACAGCAATATACTAAAGTTTCTTTTATTCTAAGGAATAAACTGGTATACAGTGATGTGGCATGTTGGAGAAACAGCCTTCGGGCAACATTTTTTTTTGGGGGGGACACACACACGCACTAAGGCAAACTCAAAATCACACGCACGGACAAACACGGCCAACAAATGCACACAAACATTCCTTCTGTCCTTGCTCTGCCATGCTGCTGTGTACCAGGCTTAAGATTCATTGTTTTTGCTAGGTGGTTCTGATGTCCATCCACCCATAAGTAAGCAATGAATAAACTGTAACTTCCGATAAACACTGGATGGTGTGTGAAGTGGTTTTGAAATATGGCAGTGAGGGTGCGTGTGTGCCTGCATGGGTGTATGTGTGTATTGAGCATAGGTTGGACCACCAAACCAGACCAGAGAGGACAAGCAATGTTGCAAATGACAACAAAGGACTTCAATACGATTGCACAGGCAACAATAAAATGGCATCCATGGGTGCAATTACAGAATTACTAGAGTGGTGTAGCGGCTCTTTCTCATTAGAATATACCTCTGGCTCCCAACAGCAAGTTGAGCCCCATTAAGATGACCTTCACTGGCACAGCGCTCATTAAAGTATGCTGAAATGCTCTTTTTCATCTGTGGCCGTAATGAGGGGACCAGTGTACATATCAATATGGAATTTTATCAAGAAGGGCGCAGACTGCAATTTAAGGACCTTTTTGAAAAGTTCACATCTATTATGCCCCTCTACCACTGGTAATGACATTGTGGCCATAATCGCTCCCCCAGTAAGTTAATATCAAATATGAAACCAGATATCAATGGCCCCAGAGACTTTGTGCATGCTGTGTGTGTGTGTGTGTGTGTGTGTGTGTGTGTACATGTGTCTGCATGTAAGCGCTACCACAATGTAAGCAGGCGCGTCCTTCATTGCTTTGTGTCTTTAATCTTTTGATATTACAAGCCATTCATCATTTCATCCTGACACCTTCATAAAATAAAACATACAGTAATTAATTTTGTTAGACGCAGAGAGAGAGAGAGAGAGAGAGAGAGAGAGAGAGAGAGAGAGAGAGAGAGAGAGAGAGAGAGAGAGAGAGAGAGAGAGAGAGAGAGAGAAGGAGTTGGATAGAGCAGAGGGTGGTGACGAGATGAGGAGAGGATTATGGAGAGAAGGTTTGGGAGTTCCTAAATTAAGATTGAATTTATGATATTGTATGTGTCACATCAAGTAAAAAAAATTGAGCATTTTCAAATTTTGGATGTGTCAAATCAAAGAAAGAGCAATAAGGCCAATTGAGTTTAACAGGAATATAATCCACTGATTGCATGCTTATGACTCCTGAGATACATTTCTCATTTATCAATATGAATGCACAGGATTATGATACTGTAAGTCTGCCAGATTCAACCACTGATAAATGTCAATTCAGACCATAGATACTGTAATATCCGCTAAATTATTGTATATTATGCTCCCTTACACATGTTTTCAGGTTTTATGCAACTGGCTTGTAAGTAGCGTGGTATCTATCTAAGCTAAAGTATATTATGTCATATCAGGGCATTTTATCGGCATAATATGCTGAGTCTCTAAAGCACAACTTGTGAAAATTACTGCAGCTTGTTACGCACTATGGAAATAAACTAAAGCGTGTTTTTTTTTTATTCAGATTCAAAAAAATATCAATATTTAATAACCACATATATTTGAAAGCGCTGGGGTTTTTTTTTACAATAGAAAATGTACAGTGAGGACTGCAAACTGTGTGTATAGTAAACTTTTTTTTTTCAAGAGATCATTACTCCATCACAACCCGCTTCTCCCTGTCAGTTGTGGGCTACACATCAGTCTGTTTCACACCGCTATGCTCTGGACCCTCTAACGGTGTTGCAGACAGCAGAGATGGATGCTTACACTGTGGAAAGTATGAAATTAAAAGGAAGAGTCTGATAAATTGACAGCAGGCACCTCAGGATAGAGAAGCAGGAGATGGAATGATCAACCTGACTTGGGGGTGGAGCGC
Source organism: Scomberomorus guttatus (assembly GCA_038419695.1). Classification (NCBI taxonomy): domain Eukaryota; kingdom Metazoa; phylum Chordata; class Actinopteri; order Scombriformes; family Scombridae; genus Scomberomorus; species Scomberomorus guttatus. The sequence continues at coordinate 12,093,529 of CM076455.1, forward strand.
TGGGCCGCTGAGGAGAGGCTGATGGATATACAGCAGGGTAAGATGTTTGGCTGTAAAAATGTTGCTGTGTTGTGTGTTCTTTGTTGCATTTGGGATTTGCATGTTTATACTGTATGCACACTTTTTCATAGCCAGGTTTATTTAAAAACCAATAAAGCTGATGCGCCTGCAAGAATTCCCTCAGCGCAAAAGGGAGTTTCTACCTTTTTTTGTCACAATACAGAAATAAATAAATGGATGATTTTGAATGTACTGTATATATGTGAATGTCTAAGCATCTAAAGATCATTACTGAAAAGCAAAGGCCGTCAGCACACTTAACATGAATGATAACTTTATCATGAAAGACATGTTTTTGAATTCAGTTTCACATTAAAAACAGCTTTACAAACTACAGGGATTGCTATAGGGTTAAAACAAAACATCTTAAAGCAATGAAAGCCAACCCAAAAAATGAAAATACGTATCAAAAAGAAGATAAATATGGCTATTTTAGCTTCAGAGTAGAGATTGTCTGAAATACTGCCAGAGGCTCAAAGATGCCAAAAGCATCCTGTACGTACAGAGAGAGACTAGGTCCAGAAATGAATAAGCGGAGCCAAATCTTCACTCAAATATTATGATATGGGAAAAGAATGCCTTTGTTTAAATTTCTGACATCAGAAAAATTTGGGAGGATAGATTGTATCAGCACAAAAATACCGCTGGGAGACATAGCTGAATATTGAACTCATATTTCTGAATTCAGTTTTCCACTGTGCTTTCTCCGCCGCAAAGCTATAATTCTGATGATCTCAACTACAATAATGTAATGTATCTGTATATGCCTGTACAAATACTGCCTTTCAGGGTGACCCTGTGGCATGGGCTTTACTGCCAGCACATGTGTGTGTTGAAATTTAAGGGGCTACCAAGACATTACTGTAACTAATTTCCTTAGACCTCCACTTCTCAGCAGCAAATGGCGTAGATGTAGTGGCTTTATACCTCTCTCTCTTGCCTCCCCTTCCTCTTTTAACAGTCTTTTAACCCCCTACCCCCCCCCCCACGCCTCCCCCAACATACTGCCCGGCTGCTCACCCCTGCACAGGTGTTTCCCATTGCCAGTCACAGTCTCCCTCGCCCCAACACCAACATTGTTTTAATACAGAGGACCCTGGGCTCCTTCCCAAGGCTTCTGACAAGCCATCGGACCCATGTTTATCTGCATGCATAAAACTGCATACATCACAGTGTCTACTCGCTCAGCCTCTGGGGACAACACATGGTTTTAACATTAGTTCATCCCTCAGAATTGAGTAAAAGAGTATCTGTGAGGCCTTTAGCCACCACAGGAGAGAGCAGAGCGGGGACAAAAGACAGTCAAGCAACTGTGTACAGTAGTTGCTTCACAAATGCTATAAAGAACAAGTGCAGTGATTACGCTGTTACCATACCTGAGTTAATGGGAGAGGCATGCATGCAGTCATCTTGATAATTTAATTTGAGTGTGCCCTGAGGTGGAGCAATCTTTATTTCATCAGCTTAAAGCAGTTTATTTCATTAAAATGTCTACTTGTCCATCAGTAAGAACCTGTTCCTTTTGAGATAAGCTGGTGGAATTCATCATAATTGCAAATGTTTGCCCATAATGTAAAGACCTTGTGGGGTCTAGTATTCTTTGAGATGAAAAAGGTTGTCATGCATACAAATCACAAAAAGTGACAGTAATTCCCGCCAACATTTTTCCATTAGTAGCAATTCAGAGTGTCAGAGTTGCTCGGACCTGCGGGGCATTATAATTTGGCCCCACAGTTTGTTTTAAGTCTCTGCTTTTAAAAGTAATCAAATTTCCTCCAAAAACAAAATATCTATTCTTTTGTTTTTTTGATTGTTTCTTTTTGTCAACAATTCTAATGAACTTTAGGCTTTCAATCAAATGGCAGTCAGGCTTGAAAATGAGTTCAATCCATCCTTCACTCTTCATTTGAGTTTCTGACTTCTACTTCTCATGTCTCCCGCATTTACACACATTTACAGTATACACATTCATATACACATGACAGATCCATGTATGCACACGCAAAAACACACACACACACACACACACACACACACACACACACACACACACACGTACGTACACTTGTCTACACCCCACTCCCACACACATCTCATGGCGTAGAGGGGCCTAACTGACAGAGATTGCCGGGTAATTCAAGCCAACATGATTGACTTTATGATCACTTTAAAGCCCCAACTGGTCTTTATGCTTTCAAGAAATGCCAAAAGTTTCCAGCACAAAAGTGGCAGGGAATCAGGCATGAAGGGAACAAGAGGCAGAAAAACCCTACAACTGCTTCACTTCAGAACCCACCTCCCTCCCTTCCTGCTTCCCTCACTCTTTCCCCTTGGCACTTTTAATGGCATAAAATTATGGGCCTGCAAGAGCGACAACAACTGTCTAGGTTTAAAACATAATACGCTGACAGGAGTGACACGGCCATTTTCTCCTCCTCCCTTAGCGCTGAGACGTGGCCACCTCCTCTGCTCTTAAAGAACCAACCGCAGCGGCAGGCCATAGTTGTCAGACGTCACTTCCTCTGTCATTACCTACTGACACTCTTACTGCCGCTGCTTTTATACTGACACGCACAGAAATACAGAAAAAATATCAAGGACTCTAAAAGTATTTTAAAAGTAGTCTCTCCTTATTTTTAAATTAAAGCACACTAATAAATAGGTGGACTGGAACATTTGGAAACATCATTAAGTCTCTAAACAGATGTAAAGCATTTGGTTCTTGGGAAAGGGTTACACTGTCACATTTAATAGTGCCTTTCATTCAATAGTCCCTTTCAGACTGATGTTCACAGGAGTAATTGGTGAATGAAGTTTTATGCAAAGATGATAGATATTCCTCTCACGTGCACATTGGTCCCAAGTGCCAGATAGAGGTTAGGCCCAGGCAGAGACACACTATATACAGTATGCTGCACATAAGCAGTCAGGAGCACATACCTCTGCTCTCTACAGTAAGTCCCTCAAATGTGTCATCGGCATTCCCCATGATACCGTAAAATGTTGTGTTGCTGCAGGATCCCGGGCCCAGTCCAAACCTCGTCTCAGCCCCAGTGCGGTGACAATCCGGATCGTGAAATCTGTCCCACAGTGCTAACTCCTCAGCTTCTGAAACTGTAGATCTGTCTGTCAGCTAAACATTCTTTGCTGTTTACTTCTGCGGCCTAAAAGAGAGAGAGAGAGAGAGAGAGAGAGAGAAAGAGAGAAGGAGAAAGATCTATAATTCAAATAAACAGGAAGAGGATTATCACTCATAAGCTGCTGAGGAGCTTCAGTGGAGAATGTCGGGTTTGCTGGGACCATAAATAAACAAGTTTTCTACAAAGAGAAGAGACGGACCACCTCGTTCTGGTGTCAGCTTGTCCCAACTTAATAAGTATGTTATTGTTGCTCTTACTATGTCACCCCCCCCCCCGTACTTGCTGTGTTGTCCCGGTAGCGGAGCCAAAGCCTTTGTTTGGCTAATGTCCTGTGGTGACTTCTGATTGGTCTAAATGACCTGTGACACCTCATTAGCTCCTCAAGTTGGCCTCTCTGCATCATATTATAAATGGCGACGTTGCAAACAGTAGCCATATTAACCAGCTCGCACTTAATGGTGTTGGTTTTGATTAACATCACCAACACTAAAATGACAGTGAGGTTAATGGGAACTTACTAACAGGACCTTTATTACGCACACATGCACATGCTGTAAGTATGCAGGCTTGCACACAAACACTCATATTAACATCTTCCCTATCTTGGCTGATATCATTTTACCGGGGATTCGGGTGGTTATCATAGTAAGCATGAAAAATAAGACTGAACAGCCCAGGAAGCCTCCACTGACTTGTCTATATAGAACCTCATTAGGGACATTGATGGATGGGCTATTGCCACCACCGGGCTCACCCGGAAAAGCTCTGGGTATTATTAGTGTTTGTGTGTTTATAAACTGACACTTAATTACAGGTGCAGTATCATACCACATACATTAACGAGTTGTGGCCCACTGAGTATAATGCAGTCCGGATGTTTAAGCGAAAGAAGAAAGATCCTTCATTAGAATTACAGCACTGTGACCAAGAATTGGTCAACGCTTGATGATTTAATACTGAAATGACATAAGAAGACACATAAATTATGTGTTTGGTGATTTTAAAAAAAACCTTTGAAAGCAACCAAAATTAGAAATGCTTCCTATTGGGAAAATAAATTAAATGAAACCCTTTGAAAGTTGAAATAGAGGAACTGGCAGAGTATTCATATTTACTTTTTTTTTTAATATTTCCATTATTTTGTGGGAAATTAAGATGTTTCCCTTGTGTCTCCTTGTTTAAAAAAAAAAAACAGAAATATGGTTAACGCATATTTTTTCTGAGTTCATCATGCTTTTAATCAGTGGCCTTGGTAAAATGAAATCTTCTTCTGTGTAAAATGCAGAAAAATGAAATGCACAGTCACTATTTCAGCATTCTTCCAAGTTGTTCAGCTATTCAGCCCGAGCCCAGACGCAAACACAATGCTGCGTTTTTCTCATTCAGCCAGAAAATTTGAATGAGAAAAAAAGCAAGTATATATAGTAAGCAGACCTTTAAGTTTCTTTAAAAAATGCTCCTCATAGGGGGAAAATGTATAACTAGTTTAATATCGACATCTATCAATAAAAATATTTCTGAAAATTTAATTTCCAACATCTTCATTAGAATTTACTGCAGGGACAGCTGATATTTATTTTACTAGTGAGCTTTATAGAGAACTCACTCTTTACACACACTACTGTACTTGTGTATCGGATTTACAGCTGATAGTTTACTTTTATACCAGAGGAGGTCATACGATATGATATTTTCTGTTTCCCAAAATGGCTTCAGCCAAGGACCCAGACATATAAAACATACTCCTGACAGCGATACATTTCACGTGATGACACCACTCTGAAACAATCTCGATATTGCCTTTCCCTGTCATAAACAAAACCTGACCACAGTTCTGTTTGCCAGTGTGTGTGTGTGTGTGTGTGTGTTGCTGTCGATTTGTCTATCCACTTTGTGTGCGCGGGGGGGATAGAGAGAGAAAGAAAGGTAGAGGGACGTGGAGACGAAAACTCTCTTATTCTCAGCGGTAGACGGAGTGAGTAGATGGGTTCACTCTGGGGAGAGCAGTGGGAATGGCTGTAAAATGCACAACTCCATGGTAACTGAAGGAGATGTGGCTCTGCTGAGAAAAGAAAAAAAAAAGCGAGAGAAAGGGCGGGAGACAGGACGGAGAGAGGGCTGAGAAAGAGAGGAGGAAGGAAGAGCGAAAGAAGAAAGAAAGCTAGAGGAAGGGAGGTGAGCAGACAGACAGAAAGGGATGGAACAGACATGGGGGAACTCTGGCAGGTGCTTCATCATCTGCTAAGGCATTGTCAGGCCGCCCGTAAACAGTCATTGGGCTTCTCGAGGGAGCAACCTTCTCCATAACTAGCACAGGTATAAATCTGCCTCTTAGCCACTAAATTAGACACATTCTTGAGAGAGACTCACTCTGCAAGTGCTGCACAAACCTGAGGGAAAAAGGAAGACAGAAAATTAAGCTAATCCACTGAGAGTAGTAGAGGAGGTGCATGAATAAGGTATAGCCTATGTGAATTTAACCAGATGGCCACTTTGATCCATATGAAAAATGGTTAATGTTTTCTCAAGCAAAGCTGTTATGAATAGTTCTTTACACTGAGTAAGAATTAATTTCCCCACCATCTCAAGGAGCTGTCATTGCATCACGGGTAAGTGCCTGCTGTGGCTCAAAACCGAGGGCCAAGTCCAAGGTCTGCGCTCTGTCACCTCGTCACAATGTTTATCCTTCATTACGACTCCGAAAACAGCGACACACCCATGATTTTTTTTTTTTTCTCAATGAATTTTTCTAACCTATGAAGTGGTGACATTGTGCGACAACATGACACTTGGATATTGTTTTAACACTTGCAGGGGTTGGTGAAGGGAAGAAAGGTTTGAGGGCAAAAAATACCAACAGGAATGATCTAGTGTTCTGAACACATTAAGTTTTTACAGCTGTGTGTGTGTGTGTGTGTGTGTGTGTGTGTGTGCAGACACGTGCGCATACTGCACGATTCCAGCCTGTGAAGAGCGTTGCATTCTAAAAATAGCAGGATGACATGTAGACATCCACTAGAATTTTTTATTTGATGAAAGGCAATGTAAATAAAACGTCTACATAAAAATCCTTAATTATAAGAAAACTGCCAGACAAACATATTACAGATACACACGCACACTTTCACATAAAATGTAATGCAATGAAAATGTTAAGTAAGGTAAAACTAATCACATGTACTAAAATGTGTACTAAAATGTTCTATGATTGCTTACATGGTATATATTTACATGCCCTATCTGCTCCGCTGAATGCTATCTGCTTCTTTGGACAACTTTTTCTGGAGTCTGAGGTCAAATTTGTCATCGAAAAGCCCTGCAAACACGAAACTGAAGTGCGCTGCTATGTGTTGTAACAGGATGCTAATCTCCTAAACACTCCATCTTTATTTGCTAAAACGTTGCCTCACACACAACCTGTTTGCTTAAATAGCACTTTACTCAGTCACATTTTCAAAAGGTATCCTGTGGGTCAAAGGAAGGAAAGAAAAAAAAGTAGGTTAATGTGCAGTCACAATGCCGTAATAATAATACTCTTTATTCTTACAACAATTTTTACAAACTTTTACAAAGTGCTTTACAAAAAAGTTGCATAAAAACAGTTTTATGAGGTTGTTAAGAAATAAAAAGGCAATTAAATTAATTAATAAAAAAAATATATCTTTGACTTATTTTAAAAATGTCAGTCACATCATACATATCATTATTAAAATACTTAACAGTTTAGGATAGAAATGGACTGCATTAGTGTGTGCTAGCATTCTCAGCCAAGGGATTTGTCAGTCCTCCAGTTTAGCACGACTATTTTACTAGTTCCCCTCTCAGAGAGTTTCTCTAGAAAAATCCCCACAGGACTTTTTAACATTCTAATAAAAAGATTTTACAGAGTGGTGTGAGCGAGAATTTTGGAGATGATGCCGTGGAGAAAAAAAAGAAAAGGAGGTGAGCACAAGATTGTTAGTGAGGGACAGGAAGAATAAAAGGGGAGGTGATGAGCATATCTTACTCATAAATCAAGATGACAGCGTATCATATCATACAGTAAGTTAAGCTGAAGTTGGTTGATTCATGCTGAGCTATGAGTAAATTATGACCCAAATCAGATCAATGCACTCTCAGTAAGTTAATGCTGCTGTGCATATCAGTATGAATAAATATAATAAAATGCTAATGTTGAAGTTTTAAACAAACTTCAAAACTAGATTAATTGGAATAAAAAGTTCTTTTCAGCAATGCAAAATTTAAACTCATATTCTTTGAATTTATTTAAAGAAGTTTTCTTTTTCATTTTTGATTGATCACACAGACAATAGTGCATACTAAATCAACCAAAGCCATAATCAACCTTTGATACAATAAGCCTAGTGCTGACAGAAATAATCCACTGGCCACCTTCTTAATGAATAATTGATGCCCATCTTAACAGGCTAATGAATGAATGTGGTTTGGGTTTGAGTGATAGCCCTCTTGTTGGAGAGCTATCCCAGGAGGGACGGGGCACTGGAGACGGAGGTGCCATCCTCTATAACCTGTATAATTGATCATTTGACATGAGTGACTTGACTGTGTGTGTCCGTGCACCGCCAGTGGAGGCTGACCCTTTTACCCTATTGTTTATTAGCGCTGTTCCAGGTTATCGCACCAATTAGGGCTGGAATAACAGTGATCAGGAAAGGAAAAACAGAAAGTATAAAAATGCATACTATTAGCTGAGGGAAGGGAGGATCAACTCAGTCATGGCAAGCATAAGAGAATACTCTTTTGACCTCACTAAAAATATACTAGAAAGAATAATCAAGAAATAATTATAGAATGGGATGCAAAAAGTGACAGATGCAAAAGGTTTTTTGATTTTTAAAAATGGATGCTGTGTATCTTAGATAAAAAAAAAAATTTTTAAAAGAGTGTGGAGAGGTGACAAAGCTCCAAGGCTTTTTTCCCTGTGTGCATTTGTGTTGGGCTCGTCCAAACAATCATACTTACATTTTAGCACTATTATGCACACGCCCTATTTCCACAGGTCTGATAACATTCTCCCTGCAGTTTCGGTGTGGCACTCTGACTAAACAATACCTTATTGACATGAGCTCGGGCCTCACAATAGCCACAAAACATCAGGGTTCCTGTTTTTGTTGACACTGTTTGAGCCTTCCATTGAAGGCAAAGCCACTGTGGACACAGCAATGCATAATTGGAGCTCTCTGTCATACAATACAACAAATCAACCCTTTAAATGTTTGAGAATGATAAGGCAGAGAGGAGGCACACAGAGTGGGAGTGGGACAAAAGACAGGGGGAAGTCAGGTGAATGGAAGTGTGGAAAGTTGATGGAAATGGAGAGTTGAGCGAGACTATGGAGTCAAGCACCACTAGGGGACAGTAGTAAGTCATGGACGGCAGCAGCAGTGCGCGTGTATGTGAGTGTGTGTGTGTGTGTGTTTGTGTAAGCATGTGAGTGTGTGTGCGGCAAACACTGAACAAAAGACTTTCTTTGTTGCACTCTCAGATAATAAAAGAATTCAGAAATAGCTACTTGACTGCTTTAGAAAAGATCTTGACAATGCATTGGCCCATAATGCACAGGAACAGCTCCAGATTTACATAATCATATGTAATGTAAACCACTACGAGGCACCACAGCCAACAAACAAACTGAGTGGGGAGAAGGTGACAGAGAGAGAGAGAGGGATCCACTTTCCCCTATGGACTTTATATACTTACGAAAAGTACATTTTGCTTCATCTGCCCACAACAATAGGACAACATTTGCAAATTTTGTGGGCTTCTGTGCTGATTCAACAGCTTCTCAGGTACACACCAAAATATACTCAAAGCAAAGAATGAGACGGTACCAATTTTAGGCATAAACTGTATTTCTTGTTTACTTAAAATGATTTATAGCTTTAATTATTTCATTTTCCTGAAGGAAAAAAAGCACACAGTATAATGCTGATTCCACACTGACAACAATTAAAAAAGCAGAAAATTATATCTAGAATAGAAAAGGAAGCCCGTGTGTTAATGAGACACAAAAATACAGGGCACAGATCAAGATGAATGGTCAGAGGATTTGACGCTGTTACTTGAGGCATTACTACTTACTACTATCTGTTCTCTTTGTGTTGTATGTTAAAAAAGGGTCATTTGTTTAGGTAACTGGTTAAACCAGAGAAGTTAACACCTCCACGTACCTCTGACGTTAGATATAACTGTCAGGAGGGAGCCAGTGTTTCTTTTTTGCTATGGTAACCCGAGTATGTATATTCAAAACATGCTGCCTTCCTCCTCCTCCTCCACCTCCTCCTCTCCTCCTCCTCCTTCTCCTCCTCCTCCAGCAATTAAAAGCAGAACAATAACAATATTCACCAATGACAGCGGCGTCTGTACAGTAGTTATGCCCCTTCGTTAGTTTCACAATGGTCCTCATGAATTAGTTAAGTCTGTTAATTGCACATTTATTACACTCAAGGCCACATAGAAGATACACTAAATGGCCCCAGAATAAAATAACACTTGAATGCATATAGGAACCATGAAAAATAAATTAAGCTTTTAGATTACAGCTTAACCCTGTGTGACAAAAAATAAATCCTACAAATTTTATTTACGTAAGATTTTTGTCTTTTTAGAGGAAAATGTAAATATCTTAACCAATTAGTTTATTTAAATAAGAACAAAATTCCCAATTACCATATTTTACTTTAGTCTTAAAAAACGGTATGTATGACATGATGAACCAGGACTGAAAAATCATAGATTAATAAATTGTTAAACTAAATGTTAGTAACTTTATTTTCAAGTAAAAAAGCTAACAGCCCTAATTATTCCCAATATAGGTATTTTACATTTGTCTCAAGTGCCTCCAAAACAACACAGTGACGATCATATTTATTCACAGACAAGAAAATAAGGCAAATATCAAAATCATCCGGCAGCATAATCTCTTTGTGTTTACACTTTATCATCGCCTTTTCTGATCTCCGGCCGTGTTTCATTATGGAGTGACGTTTGAGTGACACTTGCGCCGGCTGTCACAGCCATGTGCTGAGGTTCCCTCTCATTTTCCAGCACCAACAATAATAATGACTATTCTAGTGCTAAGCCCCACTATTTGTGTTATTGTTTGTGGGGTGTCAGACACAGGGCCTGACGTTTGCTATGCTATCAGCAGGAGTGTACAAATACAAACACATTTGCCTGAGTTATTGACCTTTATCTCCCCACTTTCTTGACAAGCCTTCTCCAGTTATTGACATATACAAACACATGGGACGACGCATAACCTTTCATTTACAGAGCACTCTCTCTCTCTCTTTTTGTCTCTCCACTCTCCCTCTGCTCGTTCTTTCCCTCAGCCTGTGTCTCTCTGCTCTCGCAATTTGTTTAAATAAAATGGGGCAGACAATTGGTACTGCTCATTTCTGCCATTTTTCTTTCACTCCAAATTTCAGAGGATAATATCATTAGACCGATACAATGGCTGCTATTCAGCCTTAGATACACAGATATTTCAAGTATTCAATATAGTTTTGACATGCTGACATTAGGGGAGAGTGTTGTTTCCCTATTTGTTTGCTTACAATGTCGATTCTGTGATAAATCTTGTATTCCTAATGCAAGATTTTTGCCTTTATGATGTTCAAATTACCACAGAAATATATAGGCTACACGGTCAGTGCAGTCAAAACACAAATAATGTGCAAAAGATGCACAAATAAAAATGATTTTGCAAAGCTAAAAATTGCTACTGTTGAAAAATAAATATTTACAGTATATATATCTAACGTTTACATTTATGTTTAAACACACATAGAAAAGTATATAGAGAGTAGTTTTATTTATGCAGAATGAAGAACAACATAATTATTCTGAAAATGGGACTGAATCCATAAACCCCATAATAAAACAGAATAATTTACTGCATCTCAATACAGCGTTGAATAACAATGGTCATAAAAACCACTAGTATTCCACTAATGATTCTCCTCGAGGATTTATTGTGTTTTTCAATGTGTGTCCTCTTGCATTTCAGCGTGAAAAATAAGCATACATAAAATACGGGTGTCCCCCACCAGTCATCCCTCTGCAGGTACTTCAGAGCCCCAAAATTAAATTTTAAACAATCCAGACCAGTGTTTGGTGACCATGGTTAATCATCAAGAAACAAAGACATCAAACAATATGTGATAATGAGAAAAATGCCTCCAGGATATTAGGGGGATGGGGGGAAAGCACAGCGTGAGCCGCGGCGGCGGAGCTAGGTAGAGAGGCCAGACCAGACACAAGCTGCATTCACATGTCTGTGTGTGGTGATGGTGGGTGTCTGTGTGTGTCTGTGTGTGTCTCTATGTGTGTGTGTGTGTGTGTGTGCGTCTGACACACAAAAAAACCCAGACATGCACGCACACACGTATTAACTTCTAATCTCGTGCACATACGCACTCACCTCTTATGGAGTTAAAAAGCCATTAAAACATTGCTTCTTTTTTAAAGTTCATGACGAGATAATTAGAATTCAGTGTATGGAGCCAGTGGTGAGATTACAGCTTTGTGAAATTGTGCTTCATTTTGAACTTCACTGCATCACGCCTCAACCCAATTATCTGCAGTTAAAATGGCTTATTGAGGCTCCAAACTGTGACTGACAAAAATCCAGAGGAACCAAAAAAGTTTTCTTCGTAGATAAAAGTGATTATTTTCCCTAAATTTTCAAAAAAGGCTAAAAGGCTAGACTTCAAGCCAAAGTATTACATTTATTTGATATTAATATACCTTAAATGTGTATATACTAGAAAATGAAATATTTTAAATGTTCAAGTATTTCAACATTTTGAAAAATATTTAAATTACACTGTCAGTAATAAGCGTAAGCCAATGGTTTCATTTTTCATCGGGTCAGTGTAATTAGTGATAACTAAAATAAGAAGTTGGGCAGACATGAGAAGGGAGGGAGGGGAAAGAGTGTTGGGTAATGAGGAGAAAATGTTTTTTTTTTTTTCCTCTCTTACTCTGTCATACTGTTATTGGGTTATCCTTGATTGACGCAGCGTTAACGGTCTGGCCAAATCGAGGCAGATCCAGAAACCTAGGCCGAACGGCAGCATGTGCAGCCACCTTGGTCATGCAAATTGCACCCGGGCAACCCGTTGACTATGATTAATGAGCTTGGGCTGCAGCCTTTGTTTCCGCGTGCAGCCATTTAGAGTGAAATACAATCCCAAAATATTATCAATCCCCTATTAATCCAGTAAATTTGTTCACCTCACACATGTTGTTTTGACCAATTTACATCAACAATGTGTGTGTATGTTATGGGGGTGATCACAATTGCATTTAATTACACGTCCACTAATTAAATTCATTAAAGGATAATAAAATAAATGGAAGGAACACGTTTGAAAGCTAGGGTGAAACACATGTGTCTTGTCTCCCATGATGTAAAATATGGATGTGGGATTTTCAGGGGCAGTCATGCTGTTCAGGGGGGAATGCATGAATCCGATACCTTGCTAATACTACAGGCATTTCCTGGTTATGGCTTGCCTCATGTTTAAACTGTGATTTTTAAAGCTGAGATCCCAGACTCCCTGAAGATTGGAGAGCAATTCTGTGGTGCAGGAGGAGTGAAGTCACTGACTTCACAAATGGAAAAAAACAAAAACGAAACATTATGACAGTAATGCTGATGATCTAGTGTAACAAAATGCTCTCTTTGTATGGTGAGTAATATCACTGGATATGGTAAGGAGGGACTAATGTGCAATACATGGGAGGACTTGCAATTTCCTTAAACTGTGTGATGAGTAAAGGAAATTACACAACCTCGCAAATCTTAAGATGCATCCACTGAAGAGGCTGTCGATAAAAAAAAAAAAAAAAAAATCTCAAGCACACACACATTTTCTCCCCTCCACAGCCACACACTTTCCCTCCGCTGCAAGCAAAATGTAAATGTTTTCCAGGCATTAAGGTATATATAAGTGCCATTAGTGGCACAGTGCTTAGCACTACAATGGTGTGCCGAGAGCAGTGGAGCAGAGATCAGTGCAGCGTCTCCTGGATATCAGAGGGAGACATCCTTTGTAAATTCATCTCCCACTGTGAGCAGGCTTCACAGCTGGTTAACGGCACTGTGTGTACCACTGCCCTGTTTACACGCAGCCTCCAAAGCACTCGTCTTTCCCCCTGCATCCTTTCCCTGTATCCCCTCCATCGCCTCACTCTCTCCTTCAGCTCTCATCACATCCCACTGTGGCTCTCATAGCCATCAAAGATGTACATAGACACCAACTGATTCATGCAAGGGTGTGTGCGCACACAGGAGTGCACACACACACATACATACACACACACACACGAATAGACACCTACACACATAACAAAATCTCTGATCCCCCAGCTTTTGGAGCCATTACAGTACACTGCCTTCCAACCCCTTCTCTGATTTTTATCTTTTTATACCATCACATTACACTGATCCTTTTATACCTATTACACACGCGGCTCCCCACCAAACCCCCTGATCCTCTGATACCTAGATGAGTAAACTGCTCCTCCTGCCCCTGACCTCAGCCCTTTGTAGCAATCAGACCAGACTTCCTCAGAGGCCCTGATCTTATCTGGCCATACCAATCCCACTACACAGCTCCCTTTTGTAGCCACCACAGAGCACTGAGCCCTTTCAGACGCAGGGACTGTGCTGGTGAACACACAGCCCGAGACCTCAGCTCATCTCAGTCATCATACTACACTGCCCAACAACAATGAGCTCTATTTTCTGATGCACCACAGGTCAGATAGATCCTTTCTGCTCATCGATGCATTGTTCACCCACAATGAGAGAAACCAGCAATGTTGTTGTCAAAAGAATGTATGTCTATAGAATTTATTTGATATCTTCTTTCACATTTTAAAGCTAATTATTTGTGACCACTTTTGTGCAAAATGATGGAACAATCGCCGCTGTGCTTTTAATAAAAATTACATTCTGTGCATGAAAAAAACAACAAAATAAATAAATAAAACTCACCATAAAATGACTTTGGGACTTCCCTGCATCTGTATGTAAAGAGAGAAGGTTGCAGAGAAAATCTATTAGGGAGAGAGGTTTAGCACTGTTCAGAGACTAATTACACAATAATGCCATTGTAAAATAATATTGATCTCAAGGGATGTATTTGACAAATTAGGTCTTAAAGATTTTAGTCCTATTTCAGTGTCGTCTAAAGCCAACACTCCAGATATAGACAATCATATGGTTCAAATAGAAATAAAGAAACTGAATTAATCATTAATCAACTATTGACTATTTTTTTAAACATCAGGTTTCATAGGTGGCAATTTCTCTTTCCTTTAAAGTCAACATTATACCTGTATGTTTTACAAATCTTCAGTTTTTTTTCTACAGCAGTACTCTACAGGATATCATCATCCTTGGTCTCATTTGCATATTTGTGCCGGGGGCATTTAAAGCAGTACCTTCACTGGTGAGGTGAAAGGTGTTGATGATTCTGGGGGCCCACGGTTGGAGATGGCCCTTGAAAATTTCTGCAAGTTAATTAAGTAAAGCCCAGACCAATATTCTCTCAGGGAGCAGAAATCCTAGTATCTATGCTCCTGATTCAACCACTGCAAGGTGAAAGAATACAGTATATAAACATCATTGATGTCTCACCGCAGTGCAACTAGGTGAACTCCTTGACTTCTTTTTAGGCACATTTTTTAAATCACTGCACTCCATAATTAAACAAATGTTGTCCTAATTGGTGGAGTTAGCTGTTTAAGATGCTAGAATATGAAATTGTAAATGAAAATGAATAATAGCAACATTTTGTGTTACCTGGGCTGTTCTGTTAGAATTTGTAATTTACAATTTAAAAAAGGCAGCAATAAACAGAAATTGTGTCACAAGCTTCAGCACTAAAAAAATATATCAGATTTTTAATTATTTAATATTTAATTTGTTTATTTAGCCTATGTCTAAACCCTACGTTTTATGTTACATCAGACGGTAGGCTACAATATCAAACGTCACAAATGAGAACATGGTCAAAGCAGATCATATGTGCAAGGAATCAGTGAAGGAGGCAGCATCTTTTTAAGTAGACTATAGGCACAAAGGCAGCCTGTATTGTTTTAGTTCTTCTCATCAAAAATGCATGCAGGCGCAGGACCAATGTGGTCATTAAACTGTGGAATCAGTGACACAGCAACACCTTTACACTGGGAAACGCGTTCTCTCCTTTCTCCTTCTCCGGTTGCCTCTATCTCTCCTTCACTCTGTCCCTCAAATACGATTTCCCCGCACAGTTTATGTAGTTTTTTTTTTTTTGTCCTGTCGGATTTTAGGAGTATTTGACAAGTGTCGCAGGACAGCCTACGTCAACTTACTTCAAAAACTTGCCTTTGTGAGTATCGCTTACATTTTACGAGAAATGAGGGACGCTTCAGAGCGGCAGTGAGTGAGCAGCATGTCATTGCTAGATACCGCCCCCGTGCTGCAAAAATAACCAATCATCTGCCGGTATACTCAGCTCTCGTGGACGAATCGACCAATCAACGCGCTGCTCACACAAAAGTCATCTCTTCAACTTCCTAGCGGGAAGCTGCTATCGGGGAACTGTCCACAGGCAGCAGGAGTCAATGGTAAACAAGCCGATTTGCATGGTATTTATCGTTCTGTGGCCATATTTTACAACGTTTTATATACATTAGCTGTGTTGTAATCCCTCAAACATGAGACATTGAGTTGTATGTCCCCACACGCTTTTAGTGCGGAGCGTTAGCCATAACATAAAGCTAAGTTCGGTTAGCAATGAAGGTACAGCTGTTTTTGACAGCTGTTAAGTCACCTGACACATTGTTTACTTGTCAAAACCAGATTGCTACAGTGGCATTAGTTAATCAAACCTTCACCTGTTTTTACAGATAGATAAAAGTGGCTGATAAAATAAGAAAGATGAGACTGTCCCGAGCTGAATATAAAGAGATAGCGAAATGGACCGAGCAACTGAGACCTACACGCCAATGTATGAAGATGCTGAAGGAAAGATTTCCAAAGTAAGTGGTCACTCACCGGACTCTATTCTTTTTGTGAGTCTCTTTTCTCTTTTACGTGTGCTTTTTTTAAACATGGTGTAGTTACTGTAGGTGCGTGTGTGTTTTTCGTGTGAGGGTGAAAACGCCAAACTGCTGTGCACGAGCCACACTTTGTACATTGTAAATCAGCCAGTAATGTGTGAAATAAGATGTATTTAGATAATGAGAAAATAATCTGTAGTTCTGCAGGCATGTCTGGTCCTAATTACACTTAAAAATTAAATAATTACTGTATCTATCAATCCCCCATCAACAATACAATATTTATTCTTGTCTCTTGTTTTATCTTCCATTATTAAATATTTATAATCCCATTTAATGTGCTTATTATGGCCACTAATTAATTCCACACAGGTTCTTGTATAGGCTTTCACCACAGCATTAGCCAATGTTTTACCATGCAGCACCTGCACATCCAGAAATCGAAGAGAGAGGTTAATGGTTGTGTTTGCTTTTCTCCTTGACACTGAGGGCCCTCACTTTATTGAACGTAACATGTGTAATCCCCCAAGGCCACCAGGACACCATGGTAGATCCCGTCGAGGTCACTTACAAAGTCGCATGTATTTGGAGCTTCCTACTTCCATTGTGACCTAATCACCAATCTAGAAGAAGGTATCAGGTCCCCAAAGGGGGACGCAGCCGAGCTTGAGCTTGCCTTTGTTCTCACTGTTAGCATTTTACAGAATATGTCGTGCGTATAAAGTGCATCCAATATCCTGTATGTTTAGGTACCAACACTAGGAGGTCCTTCTCATGTTTATTTTGAGTTCCTTTTCTCCTTTTGGTTTCCTAATCCAAACTGTCTTTAACAAACAGTCCGAATGCCAGTTTTTCGAAAAGTGGTACTGGTGGGTGTAATAATTAAAGGAAAACATTGGACCGTTTTCATTCCAATAATTCTGCACGATCTCTCCCTCCTGGAGGTGCTGGCTCTTTTGTTTAGTCTTGCTGGTTATTGTTATTATTTCGTTCACCATAACCAATCTTGGGGAGGCCCTTGCTCTTTAAAATCCCTGAGTCTCGTCACTGGGCCTGACAGACAGGCACGGCAGCAGTGTTTTCACAGCCTGCGAAATTATTCTGGTTGTCCAATCAGCTGAGCTGGGCTCTGGAGGGTTAGTGATTGGACTGGCAGGAAATCAGGCTCTTAAGACATAACATATCGACTAGGCCATCCATCATCTCTTAGCATGCGCTCAGGCACGGCAGTCAGCCACCCCCACCCCACACCCCTCCTGTCCCCTCGGACTGTGTGGGAGCCCTGCCACTGCGTAAATATTGGCTAGGCTGGGGCTGGCAGTGGGGGTTGGAGGGGAGTTAGGGGTTTGTTGTGAACTGGCCTGCGCTGAATGGGTGGGCAGAAGATTACTTGGGTTATAATAGTAAGAGATAGAAAAGACAGGTATCTGGATATCAAATCATTTCACATCGCACTGGATGATTTCTGAATGATGCAAGCAATGGTGAGGCAACTGTAGATTCATGTGTTGTCTGCCAGTGTAATGTTGGAGGTTGTGCTAGTTCTTTCGGGGGGGGGTGTGCCATATTTTTATAGAGGACGCTTATTTTTTTATTAAGTGATAATTTTATCATATATACAAAATGTTTTTATATTTTTACCTTTTCATTCAAACATCTAACCAATCAATATATGGAATTGTTGCCTGGGTCATGCATGGAAATACACGCTCATAAAATTTAGCTGAGCTATAATTCACTATTGACTAAGTGAAATCATATCGTGATGATAGGATGGTACCATATTATAATTTTACAAAATTCTGATTACTAAATGTTTCTGAGCAAATTGTAATTAAAAAGTAATAAAAGGAGTTATTGAAGACCTTTCTGGTGTGAAGCAGAGCAGTGGAACATATTTATGTATTACATCATTGTGGTGCACATCACATTTTACATGTGATTTTCCAAATCATGATAAATATTAATCGGAAAAAAATATTCTGATTAATATCCTGATATTGACTTTAATATATTGTCCAAAAATGATATTGTCCAGTCTTTTTTTTAGAATTAAAACATTCATTTGCAAACATTATATTTGAGTTCCAATGATGTAGATCAATAGAAATAGCCATTATGCTCAAGTCTCTGAATGCTGTATTGTGTATAAAACCATTTCATAATCATTGCTTTTGATTGGGGGCTCAAAGGGAGGAAAATTTAAACTTTGAACAATATGATAGTTATAGACAATTTCAAGGTAATTTCCACGGAAGGTCTGTCATTCTTTCTGTTGTACTATGGGTATAGTGGGAGGAGAGAGGGAGGGTCCCACAGACAGATAGAAAGAGAGAGATTGCGATGTGGAGTCCCTCATCTGTAACGGCTGCATAACACAGATGTTGGGAGTCATCTGTCAGCCTGGCCTCTCTTGCCGGGCCCGAGCTGCTCTGGGGGGAAAAGAATTGGACACGGTGCTGTCACTTTTTACCCCCACTCACAATGGAGGGACATGCAAATATCAACCCCCATTCTTGCCCTCTCTTCCTTGCCCTCCTCTTAGCCAGCCGATGTGTCCTGCCTAGTATCTGGACCGCGGCAAGGCAGCAAGAGGGGAGGGGGGGTCGTGGGGGGGGCTCATCGCAGGCCGGTGCAGGGAAAAATGTGACATCAGTCCCATCAGGTCCTTCTCTTGCCACATATTAGAATTGGAAATGATGGGCTGCTCTCTGAGGCCTTGCCTGGCTTCCCCTGGGTCCAGAGGGGACCCCAGTCCTTCCACCCTTTGTCCCTCGAGAGAGTCTGTGCAAGGAGGGTGAGAAAAAGAGGGAGGGAATGTGAGAGTCCTCCGTGTCCTTCTGTGCTATATTATGAATGAATTTGGATGTAATGACAACCCCCCCCCCCCCCCCCCCCCCCCCTCTTTAAAATGCTATTCAGCTCACTCTTCATATGGCTTTCACAGTTGTAGAAGTGGGAGGGTTTGCAGAAAGGGGCAGATGCCTCTGTTTTGGAAAATGCTTAAAAAGTAAAGTGTGAAGCATCCTTTCCTTCCAAAGACAGCCAGTGCTTCTCTCTCCCTCTTCCTCTCCTTTACTCTCTCTCTCTCTCACACACACTCACACACACACACACACACAGAGTTCCCTGGTGAGGAGTCCCTGGACGTTTTTCGAATCGGGCCCTAATGTGCCGTTTTCATCAGCACTGAGGCGGGCTGCAATATGGTGCCGGGGCTCGCTCTGGGAATATGAATGTTGATTAAGCATGCGTTCAGCCTTTTGAAATTCTGAAGAAGTGTCAGAATAATGGATGTTGAGCAAATGTCAAGCATTTGTTAATTTCTCTGTTATTTGGGGTTTATCTAGCATGATCTTTGGAAGGAAAGCGCAGGGCAGGGTTGTTGTGGCATGTGCCATTGATATGGTGATTTCTTGGCTCCAGACACTTTGTTTTTGATGGTAATATCTAGGCTCAGGAGGACGAAGCTTAGGGACTTGCTCATTGATTATTTATTGTGGCTGTAGTGTTTATCTCTTTTTTTACATGCTGGTTAAATCCACAGATTTGGTAATGGGCATGGTGCATTAAACTGGCAAGCTCTTTATACATTTAGTTTAACTGTATAGCTCAAGAAATCGACAAAAGACTTGACATCAACATTTTTTTTTTTTTTTGGGGTGGACTCATTAGCAAAATGAATATATCCTTATACCTTGTATTATTCTTCTGTAGTGTTATTTGTTTCCAGTTATTTGCAGTGTAAGCACTGTTTAATTCAAACATTGATTAAGAATTTAGGAGACTTTTTACAGTTATTCGTTGTTCAGGCCTAAAAATTCACAGAATTACATTAGGGTACTGTTTGGGCAAGATGATCCAATCACAAGTTAAGGAATCTTGTTATATAGCTTAATTTTATAGTCAATTCAACCAACATTTTCAAATCAGAAAATGTTTCAGCCTTCATCAAACTGCATTATATTTCCTGATTTAGTCACCAGAAAAGTCACATTCTTATTTTCTCTTCAAAAAAGCTTTACTAAAGCTCACCTGAATGTTTTAAAAAATTATAAGGTGAGAGGGCATCAAAAGACATATTACATACTAAAAAATTAACATTTTAAATATTTTAAATTGTCCCAGTTGGATTTTTTTTGAGCTTCAACTGCGATTTCCGTCATTGTCTCTGTGGAATCAGCTGAGTTGCTCTGGTGTAGCTCTTGTGAAGGTAGAATTCCCCAGCTATTTTGTTGCCTGGAAGTGGCAATGACATTACCCAGAGGCTGATCTAGTGCAGAGCTTGCGAGGGCTGCCCTGGCAGCCTCCAGTGCACGGCCTCACACTTCTGGCTGCCCATATTGAACAAAACACAAACTGGCAGTTGGGGCTTAGGGCTACAACCCTTGAAGGCTGAGAGACTGGCAAACTAATTCCACAGCTTTATGTGGTTAGATGAGCATTGGAAGGTTGAGGGGATGAATGAAGTGTAAGCAGAGAGGAGAGATGTAGAAAGAAGAGAAGCTGTGCTGAGTTTACAACTTCATGTCAGGCTAAGGAGTTCATGAATAATAGATGCAATCAATTACTTGATTAGGAAGCACAGGAATGACTACTTCCTCTTCATATCGTAGAGATGTTGTCCAAGCACACTCTATAGATTGCACTGCCTTTTCAGCTCATTGGGCTAAAAACACTGAGGTAAGCAGCCCGTTGCACAAGGTGTGGCTTATAACAATTATAAGGGACACTATCTTGAAAGTTATTGGGTTGCTAGACAAAATAAGATGTAAATATTTGCAGAGACAAATGTTCAACTTAGGAATATGATAATGGTAAAAGCAAGTATTGTGTGCTGTACTTGGCAGTAGCATCAGTGCTGTCCTTCAACCCCGAAGCCATACACACACAAAGGGGAAACCAACAGCAGAGTACCACAGTTCAGCTGGGCAGCTAAGGTGGAGTCTATTGCCCCAGGTTCTCTTTGCATACTGGGATCAATTGCAAAAGAAGAATGAAACAAATTGCGCAGAATGGTACAAGTTTCCCAGCCACGCTTGGGGGAGTAGGCAATTGGTCAGTGTAATGTGTTTCCTTGCCAGACCAGTGGACGCTCGCCACTTGACGGATAACATGGACCTCATTTTCAATTTTCCACGAGAGTTTGCAGAAGCAGCAGTGACAATAATTATACTATAACAATGGCAACGTACCATAATAGCCGTAACATGTTTTGTCACAGACAGAGTCATGGAGATCCTTAGCTTTCAGGAGGAATCACAATTAGGGTGGCGATTGCGGGACCTTTCCCGCTTTTTTTTGCCACCATTATAAAACAGTTCTGACATCTCCAGGCACCTCAGTAGACAGAAATTTTGAAAGATTGTAATAAAGTGAAGAGGGCCGGGTAAGGGTCATATTTTCCGTCTATTAGGACAACAGTAGGCAGTGAGATGCCCTGTTGTGCTTCTGCTAAAGCAATTTCTGTCCACAGTACCCCGCAGGCTGGTTTTCCGTGGCCTCCTCAGAGAGACGTTGAGGAGGGGGGTCACTATCTTTTAAATGTAGTGGAATGTATTTGAGTCAAGCTTTGGGTAAATATTCCTGCAGAAATGTAAGTAACAAACTTGAAAATATAGTGAAACTGAAAAAAATATGATTTTACTAATTCTAGCTTTGGTAGTCACCTAAACCTCATAATACAAATATTAATAATACATTTTTGCATCTAACAATTGAAATTGAAAGAAAGGCTATTTAATTGTTTAACAGAAAAGCAAACAAACACGTAAAACTAATTTAAACTGTAAACACGTGTGCTCATTGTGCAAGTATTTGTTTGAAGCTGCATGACACTGAGATTTGTGTTTGTTTCTATCCCTTGTCAAAATATATCACATTTATACATTAACGCATGAAGATTTTTTTTTTCGACACATTTGTTTCACTGCGGATGATGGTAGGCTTAGCTGAGAAACAGATGTTAGCATTTTGCCTATCAGCATGTGTAATTAGAAGCATTTGCATATCCAGAGTGTTTAACCCACATTCAGCTGTTTTTCACTTTATAAAATATTGATATATAGGAAAGCAAATGCTTAATATATTGTTGTCGGCACTTTTGCATGAGTGAAGTCTTAGGATGAGTTATACATTCTGGCATTGCTGGGAAAGCATTAGCTGATAATAAAAGTAAAAGAGGTGTGGGTAGCAATAGAATGAGGTGTTCAAACTAAGCAATATCTCCATACACTCTATAAGAGTGAATCATTTCATCCATGTCATCCCCCCCTCTCAAAATAGCTTCATCGCCATTAGTAAAAATATGTGCTATACCTCAATTAGCCAGTTCCATGCCCCGAAGAGTCGCACCATGCAACACTCACTGCATGCAGATCCACCAAATGCTAAGTACTGCCGCAGCATATGATACCAATGCCATTAGCCAGGTGGCTTTCATTACCTAAATTACAGCTATTGTTTATAATTAATTATTTGTAAATAGGAAGATTCTGAATATAATTGATAGCATGAATTTCCCCCATCTCTTATTAATTAGGTTGATGGGAATTTTCTGGCCTTTTCATTGCTGTTTTCTGAATGCATAAGGGGATAAGGCAATTCAACACTCAAAGTTGGATTTGTCAGATTCATAAGCGGTGGATAGCGTAACTTAATAGAGCCTAAAGCACTGACCAGACAGGCATACCAGCTTAGTGACAAAGTGAAAGTCCCTAATTGTTTTTAATTTAATCTGCTGCTTTACTATTTTGGGTGCCAGTGCATATTAATGCTCTGTCTTATGTTGTAAGGAAGGGTAATTAGGTTGAGAGTGAATGACTCCCTAACCACTCTTCTGTTTCCCAACCTTCTGTTTCCCCATGTTCTAAATTACATCCAAGAGGGAGGGAATTTTTTTTTTCTTCTTCTTATAAAGGTCAATGTAAGGATGCGTTGTAGTGTCACAGCCTCTTTTTGAAATTTATTTTCAAATGTGTTGTTTGCTTTAATAAATTTCAATGACAGAATACTGATTTGAAACCATACTGGCAAACATCACCATAATTCATAAAAGACATTTAAGTAGGTTGCGTAAATAAGACAGGGATTGATGACCTCACTTGTTTACCTAGACATCTTACCAATGGATAAAAAAAACTAAATTGTCTGTCTATACACAGATAGAGTTAGGGCTCCAACCTCCCAGCCTCTGTTATAGCCAAGGGGTTGTTTTCAATTTACTCTGAGAAGTTTCTCTAATCTTAGAATCATTTTAATGACATTAATAGAAGCCCTTTTCTCTTTTTTTTTTGTGGCTAATTTTTCAGTTGTAACCTCATCATCAGCAGGTAGCTGTAGAAATATAAGAAAAGGTTTAAAATATTGTTACCTAACTAATCTATCTGCTGCACTCATAATCTGTACAAATCTGCATAAAACTCTAATTACTAGCTTTGTTTTAGCATTTTGAAGGGCAAAAAACAGAAATAAATGAATCTGGTTTTGGAATAGTTACAGAATGTTTTTTGTATCAGTTTATTTATTTTTATAACCCCTGTGATAGGATAGAATCCCACAAATGCCGGCATTATGAGGCAAGAAGGTGGATGAATTACTGTGAAAATGTAATGCTACTGTTCAGCAGGCATATCAGATCCCTATTGTAAGACTGTACTTGGCTCCATATTTTAGCATGAAGTGAGCATACTGTGCCCAGGAGAGCACAGGTTGGATATACATTAATGTAAAGCCTGCAATAACTTACTACTAATGTCTTTTAAATGGAAAAAGGGGCATTATACAATATGAGTGCAGTGTAAAACTTGACAGACTATAAAACCAACCCAAACTCTTGGTTTAGATCCAGGTATATGCACTCATCCCTTCACATTGCTCTCATTTTTTTTTCTTCTTAAACCTAACAAAAACATGTTCGAAAGCGCAACATGTTTTGGTACTTACTTTCAGCGGTTGTGGTGCTTTTGTCTAGTTTTGATGTCAGCAAAAATGGATTGACGTAAGAAAGAAAAACAAAAGTCCCCAAAGTTCTTAGTGTTTTTGAAACAGATATGTTTTCCCAGATATTAAGAGCAGTTTATGTCCCTTTAAAGTTAACAGGGTATAGATTTAGCAATTAGGCAGTAATCATGCTCATTATAGAGAGTAATCCATTTAAAACCTAACAGATGTCTGTTCCAACAGGGGGATCGTGATGGTCCCATGCAATGAGGCTGTAATGTTGTTGAAATGCTCAGGTGCAAGGTTGAAGTGTGGAAGAAATTTTTTTCCTCCCTTAAGTGTCCTCATGTTGACAGTTGACCATTTAATGGTCCACTTAATTGCAGTGGCCCCTTCGTCCCCAAGCGTCATTGTAAATTAATGCTGAGGTGGCAATGTTTTTTTCTTAGAGTTTCCCCTACTTCAAACATTTAGTCCTTCTCTTTTGCAACTGTACTTGGTGCTTGACGAGAATCATCTGTGTGATGGGTCGAGCCCCAGAGAGTTTCTAATTTTTGAGAATTTGCTGTTCTCCAGCCAGAGCAGTAAAACTATTAAAACTGGCATTTGGAGATCCCAAGATGATGTCTTTGGTGGGGTGAGTCATTATAAACTGCTAAACCATTCCAGTGCGTGAAATGCTTTTATTAAGATATGGTCACATACTGAGACTAAAGACAGAAATCAAATGTTTGAGATTCCTTTGGCTTTGTTTATAAGTCACATGGTTATTTCATGGTTTATAGTGGTTGATGTTGAAGGCCTATGTGGACTCAATATTTCAATGCGGATTGGAAGCTTCAGCTTCTTGTCAGTATTTACATACCATTCTCAGGCGACTTGTAATGAAAAGTCCATTAAATTTAACAATCAAGTGTACTGAGAGCAGTATATGAAGACACAAAACCACTGGAGACAATCACAGAGCAGTTTGTATCTGTGTGTGCATGCTTCCACTGCATTCATATGTTTTCTGTTGATATGAGGGGTGGAGGTATGTACCATCCAATTAGAATAATATCTGTCACTGCTTTAAATATCTTCAACTCAAAGGATGCAGTGGGGGTTGGGGAGGGATATATCGAAGGGGCTGTGAGTCCCTGTTGGAGCTGCCTGTTTTCCAGGTTTGCCTCTCTGCCAGGTGTTTGACATTGACTGGAGCTGGAGATGAATGTAGCTTATGGCAACCCATGGAATTGACCGACTCCTGGGAGTCCCAGCTTCCTGCAGTGAAAGTTTCCATTTTCAAAGCCCATCAGTTGCAGTGGGAGGGCTCCAGAATGGCCCATATGCCAGCGCTGACAGTGAAGCAGGAAAACTTTCTCCTATCTGTGCATTGCTACACCATTCACACAAACAAATACAGACACTCACAGCGGTCACCGCTTTTGCAAAGAGACATCTACCAAACCAGGGGGCGTAATTGGACTTGAACCCTATCAATTATTTGCATGAATTGAATTTATTTCCCACTGATTTTGTCCTGTTTAGTTTTGCTTTGTGTAATTTTACAACAGCATATACTGCACTTCAATTTAAAAAGAAAAAAAAGCTTTAACTACAGTAGCCTAAATTTAAATACGGTAAAAGAAGATGGTATGTATGAATGAGTGAAAGAAAAAAACGGGCTATATTTTTCTCATCTCTCATACCACACACATCCTCCCCCTTTCTCCCACCCCTACGCCATCGTGGCAGGAATCCTTTGTCAGAGGTGTTCATCTGGAACAACTTTGCCACACTTGTTTTCATGTTCTTTTAGATTACAGGGCAGCTGGCCCCAGCTTTGAAGCTCCCCCTCTCCCTTTGTCTCTGTGCAATGCACTCTGGTAATTAACTTTGTCCTTCTTTTATTTGTTCCAGTCACTCGCAGTCCACTCTTCTGAGCATCTTCTCCCTGGAGTACCAGGTTAGAAGTTTTCTTCCTTTGTGAGCCCTGACAGGTGCCTAATTGAATGATGAATGTCCCTTTATTTCTTTGTAATTGAACTGCCAGCTCTCTGATTGGTTTGGAGGATGCCCCCCCACCATACCCCCGTTTATTTCAAGCCCCCCACCTCCTCCTCCTCCTCCTCACGTTCACGTTGAGGGCCCTTGCCTGCCTGAGCCTCAGTGGATGTCTGCCAAGCCTTCCCATCCATCTGTCTAATAACATCTAGCCCCTGCTTATTTGGTGGACCTGTAATAAATTATGCTAAACCATTATTATTCTGACAATAATAATTTCCCCGTGTAGTGCGGCTGCGTGTGCTAAATGTTTGCTGACTCGCACTGTCACTGCTGCTTTCCACGGCTGACAGCGGATGATGATAAATGGCCGCTGCCGCCAGTGGCAGAAGGCAGCACAGGCAGAAAATGGAGTCATTTATCATCCCCCTGACAGGTGTCAGTCACACTGCCTGTCTCTGTGGAATTACATTTTTTTTGTGTGTAGTAGTTTTTAAATAAGTTGTTTTTTAACCAATGCTCTTCCTCTTTTATCCCCTATCCTCCTCCTTCTCGGCAAGGATGGCAATTGAATTGCATGGAAATGTCAGTGTGTGGAATGTGAAATAGGGTCATTGTTTGATCGAAAAAGGGGAAATTAATACAAGGTTTGAGTGAGGAGGATGGGGGGTAAAACAAGCTTGCCTTGGCACACTTTGACCCTTAGCAAAGTTATTGAAATTAAATCACTTTGACCCAAGATCTCTTGCACTTATTCATACACAATAGGAGCCAAGGCTGAAAGGGTCCGCATTTTATTCAGATGGACTGGAAACATAAAACTTAAATCCTTTACCTCTTAACAAATGCAATTGTATGTAAAATTATTGTGTTTTATTATACTACTACTACTACTAATGATGATGATAATGATGATGATGATGATAATAATAATAATAATAATTAGTAGTAGTATTGTTGTTAATATTACATCAGTGTTCTCTTTGCGACAGAAACGAACCAAGAGAACAATCTCAAGACACCATGCGCCAGATGCCATTGAAAGCCACTACCAGAGGTACTGTATTACTCTGTACTACTTTATTGCTGTTCTCTACCCTGTCTCACACACTCTGTTTATCTTCCTCTCATCTCTATCACTGTTTTTTTTTTTCTTTTCTTTATCTGTCTCCCACTCTTGTATGCTCTCTTTGTCTTCCCCTTTCTCTGACCGAGGAAGGGACTTGCCAAAGTCACATGAGAGTAGGTGGGCCACCGTGACAGATATAATCTCCCCTAAACAAATCACCACCCTCAGGATTCATTCCAGACCTCCACTTGCACCTGCTGAGTTAAAGCTCTGTTCTCCATGTCAAACTGAAAGCAGAAAAAAATAAATAAATAACCAGCCATTGGACATTTGCACTGGCTTATGATGGGCTGATTATCTATAATTCAATGAATATAGATTAAAAAAAAACACAGGCTATAAGGGGAAAAGCTTCTTTGCATATTGCAATTACCCTTTATCTAGCTTATTAAGCCATTGTTCTGGGGAAAACAAGGCTGGATAATGCACTTCTAATCCACTTACAACAACAAACCTCAGAGATGATCTGGGTAAGATCTGAAGGGGGCTGCAGTTTTAGCTGGCGAGGGAAAAAAGGCTTTTTGGGCGGCAGGAGTTAACTAACTATCATATGCTTGTCTGGCTTCAAGGAAATTTGAAGCCCTCCAAGCAGTGCTGTTTTAACCGCATCGAGCCTGCCATATGCCACCCAGGGCAAAGTCATCAGGGACATTAGCATGTCTTGGCTAGCCTGGTCTAGTCCCCTCTACCCTTCTGTCTGCCTTTGTGGGCCATGTTTTTTCACTGCTTTTGTTGTTCTTTGTTATAATGAAGGTATCTGAGTGAAGCCAAGGCACATCCGACTGCTCCCGTCTTGTTGGAGTTGGCCAATGAGGTAATGGCATAACCTTTATTTATTTATTTTCTGTCTTTTTTTTTACCATTAAAAATCTCCTCAATCGATGCCTGCTTTTTTCTATAAATTGGATAGATAGAAGTTGGCAGCAGTTTTTGATTTTCTCTCGTCTGTTAGTCATTAGTAAAATTGGTAAAATGGTCTGCTCTATTATCAATTATTTGATGTAATTAGCTCTCACCTCCATTAAGCAGATGTGAAAATACTTTTTGTGTTTTATTATGTAATTTTCCAAATTGCAGTTCAGGCACAGTTGCCGCAAACTGCGGACAGGTGAGGGCAGGGTCATTTGTTAATTCCTCTCTTCATCACTTGTTTACTTTAGGAGGTCAGTGTAGTATTTGCACTTTGGTTGATGTAGTAGCAATTGTATGGATACCTATAATTATATGCTAACTTAAATCCAAGCTATTCAGTGGTACAAAACCCAAATATAGGATGGTGTGTGTTTGTGTGCTTGTTATCAAATGTCCTGATGGTTTAAGCACTTAAAATATGCACATCACCAAGTTTCTGCATTTCACATTAGTGACTATTAATGTACTCAGTGGCCACTAGTGTTTCTTACATTTTGAATCTAGTCAGTAAATTATCATTTCCATTAGGGTAGCACCAAATAATCAATCAGCAGTTCCTACTCAGTGAACAAAATGCAGCAAAAATAGCTAATGTGGCTGAATTACTATAAATGTAAATTGATATTATGGTTAATTGATACCAGACAGATTGAAGCCAGGTACTGAAATCTTGCATTTATTCATTTGTCAATTGTATACATTGTTCAATCAAGTTTATTTGTCACATGAAATCGTATAAGGTACAATCACAGTGAAATGTAATCCCGTCAGTTCCTTCAATTTGAGCATTAAAAAGAGTTGAAATAGAATAAGAATAGTAATAAATATATGTATATGATTGGAGGGAGAGGGGGGTGGGGGTGGGAGGGGGCAGTCTTAGGCAGTGACCTCATTTAGGATCCTAGTGGCCCGAGGGTAGAAGCTCTTCCTGAGCCTCTCAGTGCTGGCCTGGTATATGCGGTACCTTCTCCCTGACTGCAGTAGGGAGAAAAGGCTGTTATCCAGGTGGTTGGGATCCTTAATGATTCTCCTAGCCTTATTCTGGTGTAAATGGTGCACTTGGTGTAAATGTCCTTTAGGCAAGGCCTTGCAGTCCTGTTCGGTGCTGTTTGTGTACCAGGCATTGATGTCCTCTGTCAGGACGCTCTCGATGGTGCAGGAGTAGAAATTCCTCGGTATTTGAGGGGATACCCGGAATTTCCTCAAGCGTCTTAGGTGAAACAGTCTCTGCCTTGCCTTTCTCATCACTGATTCAGTATGCAGCACCCAGGTCAGGCCCTTGGTGATGTGAACACCAAGGTACTTGAAGCTGTCCACTCTTTCCACCGGGGACCCATTGATATTAAGGCTTGTAGTTCCTTCCCTGCTTCTTCCCAAAGTCCACTATCAGCTCCTTAGTCTTGCTGACGTTCAGGAGTAGGTTGTTGTCCTGACACCAGTGAGTCAGGTCCTTTACTTCCTTCAGGTAGGCCTTTTCATTGTTATCTGTGATCAGGCCCACCACAGCTGTGTCGTCAGCAAAGTTGATGATGGTCCCTGTACACAGTCATTTGTGTACAGGGAGTACAGCAGGGGGCTCAAAACGCAGCCCTGGGGTGCTCCTATGTTAAGGATGATGGTAGAAGAGGTGTGTCTGCCTGCCCTCACCACTTGGGGTCTGCCCGTCAGGAAGGCAAGGATCCACATGCACAGTGAGGTGTTTAATCCCAGGTCCTTGAGCTTTGTGATAAACCTGAAAGGAACTATGGTGTTAAACGCTGAACTGTAGTCAATGAACAGTAATCTCACATAGCTCCCTTTCTTGTCCAGGTGAGATACGGTGGTGTGGAGGATGTGTTCTATGGCATCTTCCGTTGATCAGTTGGGACGGTAGGCAAACTGTTGTGGGTCTAGTGTGCTGGGTAGTGAGGACCAGATGGTAATCCTTGATCAGCCATTCAAAGCTCTTCATCACTACAGTGGTGAGTGCCACTGGGCGGTAGTCAGTCAGGCAGGCTGGTCTTGTTTTCTTGGGCACAGGAATGATGGTGGACTTCTTGAAGCACATGGGTGTGACAGACTGAGCCAGGGACAGGTTGAATATCATTGTGAACACTGGCGCTAGTTGGTCAGCACAATCAGTCACCAGCTAAAAGGCTTTGCAAATATCCGAAACTGGGAAACTGATGCGGGCATGGAGGACATCCAGTTTATTATCCAACACCTGTACATTGGCTAGCAGGATGCTTGGCAGAGAAGATCCATGTGGCCAGGATTGCAGTTGATGTTTAATCCCTCCATGTTTACCTCTGTGTTTCCTCCGATGTTGAGATGGATGCAGAGATGAACGCAGAGATGGTCTTGCTTGCCTATGTGGTCGGGATTGTAGCTGGTGTTTATCCCCTCCAACTTTTCCTAGAAATTTACTCCAATGTTTACATTTGAAAACACCGGATCAGTCAGGTAGCAGAGTCGGCAGGAGGAGAGTTTGAGTTGGTGAGTTGACCATTTCCTGATCCTGATGAGTGATTCGTAGTCATATGTTATCATTGTCCAATATTCACAAAAAGTAATACTAATATTGTAAAAATAAACGTAAAGAGCATAAATTTGCATAAATTTAGTAGAGCTAACGGAGAAGCAACTTGATAGGTCCGCGCCTTCTAGAATGTATTGTATATTGTCAGAATGGGCTGTATAAGCTTTTAAAATATTTAATTGCACATTTAATTTTTTATTGGTGCTTGCACCAGTCAATGAGATTTGAGGGTTCCTTAATCTAAAATCAGAGTAGTTCACATGCATCAATGGCACCTCAAAGCTAACTGCCATTATTCATTCTCCATTTAATTGACACGTGATTTTTTTTTTCTCTAAAGGATTAAATTCAGCTCAGAGATAACTGTCTATGAACCATTTAACTGTCATTTTAATATGCTACTTAACATTTAAACCAAGCACTCATGGTCTCCCACACCGCTAATTGATGTAGTTTCATCCCTTTATGAGACAATATATCTCCAACAGAGGGAAATGATTAACAATGATGAAAACTACTCATGGAATCTTTTTTTGCCCCCAGAAGTCTTCTGTGAATATTGGTTCTAAACTCTGCCATTGCTGTTATATGCTTTACATAGACTTTTATTTAAAGGTCAGTTAAACATACAGGCTTAGGAACAGGTGCAGTTAAGCTGTACTGTATGTGACACCCGTTAGCTTTGGGGGATAATAAAATCAGATCCAGAATTTAATGAACAATAATTATTTTCAGCAGGAATTCAAGGTCCTGTGACTCTTAGTCACACGTTAAGCTCATGAAGTGCTGCCATCTGACTTGAGAATCGAGATGGACTCATGATTAATATGAAAATTAGGGAGATGCAAGTACCTGAACTAATCAGGTGGTCCTTATTCAGGCTGGGCCAGCGTTGGTAATGTTGCCATTTTTCATGTGTCAACCCTGATGCAGGTTACCAGGAATCTGATGTTCTCTTGTTATCCAAAGGTGTGAATGGAGAGAAGGCCAATAAGCACAGGGAGGAAAGGATTGAGAAGGGGGAAGAAAGGGAGTGAAAACGAGGAGGGTTAGGGAGAGGAAAGAGAGCTTCTGTAGCTGCAGGCTACAAATGCTAAGTCTGAAATGCTATCAGAGGTCTTAATGAAGATATAAACTCTGTGCTCACCCCTTAATTATTAGAGACATGTTTGGCCTTTTTTACAAGCTTCCTTCTTAATGCAGTATCATGGAGATGTTAACAAATACAACTGCGGGTAAAAAGGCATTGTTTAGACAGAAGCCTCTCTACTCACAGCATTACCAGAAAGCATCAGAGAAAAGATGAAACGCACAATTCTCACTACAGGCTGAGGGCAAATTCACTTTTGGTCCCCAATTATGCTAACAAGAGAAAAAATGATCTTTGGCTGCAAGTACGTTGTGTTTCATAACGAGCTGGCTAGGAATGGCAAAGTCTTCAAGCAATGTTTTAATTCCCTCCATGCTGAAGAGGCTGTGAAATTTAGTAATGAATGACTCGGTGTGTCTTCTTATTTGCAGCATCTATTTTGTTTAAACAAAGGTCCAATGCAATGTTTTCAAAAATAATTTCATTCCATATGCCTGGTTTACCTTTAGAGCATATACATGCATCTCTACATTTTGGACCTTTTATGTTTGATGCCTGTTAATTGAACTGAATAATTGTCACATTGTGCTGGCCTTGAAAATAAATGCTGGTTTCCAGTGCATACCATTCTAACACTTTATATTTATTTCTATTTTGTGGGAATGCATTGTGCTGAAATGTGGTCTAGTAGACACCTTCGGTATCAGTCATTAGTGCTCCCTTACCTGTCAGGGCTTCTGCCTGCACCCAAACCAAAAACATCTCACATCTCTCAAGGTGTCTTTGTGTTCAAAGAGCGCTGCAGCCATAGGTTCTATCCTTCCTATTAAGGACTGCATTCCCACAGTCCCTCTGGTGTGTCCTGTTGGTTCCTGCAGTTTTTGCCTTGGTGATCATCCTATGATTAAAGCTCTCTTTTGTCTCTAGCCTGGGCATAGTATGTGCAGCTTTTTCATACGAGATGAGAGACCACTATCTTCCGTTTGACAGAGGCAATTCAGCTGGGTAGCTTGGCTGCGTAATAGGCGATCTCTTGTTCCTGTGGGAAAGGTTATTGCAAAGCAAGGCTTTCAAAGACCAATTTGCACAGATTGTCGAAAGTTGGGTCAAGGTTTGGAAAGGCAATAATATCATTTAGAGCCATTACAATCATTATTTTCAATGTGACATCAGCCGAAGGTAGACTGGCTGTGTAATTTCAGCGTTTCAGCTTTGAAATATGTTCGCACTTCCAACTGGATACGTTGGATTTAGTCTGAAGGTTTGTAAATGAAGTAATTCTCCAGAGGGGAATAACAATTCCACTATCCCTATGTACTGAAGTAGCATTCCCCATTGATGCCTTAGCCTGTTTTTTATTAAGGCTAATTCTCTTCTTTGTGTCCAATCTATGCTAAGGTGGATCTGTCTCCTGCACTGATGGCTCGTATCATCCTGGACAGGTTCCTTCAGGACCTGGAGGGTGGAATGTGTGAGTAACACTTTTCCATTTCCCACTCTGTCCTTTCTATCATTCTCTCCATCAGTCTTAATTGTAGCACTTTGTCTTTTGAATCCCTTTCTGTTTGAGTCCCAATTCCAGTTGTATTGCCACGGCTAGCTGCTGTATTTCCACCCTGTCCAACCCTAATGAGAGACAGACCACATTTAGTAGTAGCGGCATCCCAGGGCACATGACTGGCAATTAAACACTAGGTGGACCACCCACCTCTCAACTGCAGTGTGGATCAATGCTAGCTCACCTCATCAGTGTTATTTATAACACCCCTGACTTCTTCCCTCACCCTCCTTCATCCCCCAATGCCTCCATCTACCATACCCTCTCCACTTCCCTCATCCCCGTCTCTTTCTCCGTCCCTACTGGGGTCCACTGAGCAAATTGTGTTGAAGAAAAGTGTGGCAGAAAAAGCAAACCGTTCCTAGGTAGCGCTGACGGGCGCGCTGCAGGAGAACTCAATTCCAGATGCAAATATTTTTCTTGAACATGTCAGAGATTGTCCAGAAATTGTGTGAATAATTGTCCATGTACATTCTGGTTAGTGTCTTTTTTTTGTCTTTCTCATGGCTTGAAATTTCTTACATCATCTTCTGCAAAATGTTTTGGCACAATTCCTGGGATAATTTGCAGTTTTTGCGTGTGACATTTGTTAATTTATACAAAAAAAAAAACTTCTCTTCACCTCTTAATTTCACTCTGGGACTCACAACATTACATGCACACATGATTCAATATTATTTCAATAGGCCCATGCTGAAGACTATGTGTGTGTGTGTCTGTGCAGTAGTCAGTGCTTTGAGAGTGAATCGCATGATGTCAAAAAGACGTGCTTCCAATTTAATCAAGAAAGAGATTAAAGTGGATGTGTGTTATTTTCAACTTCGCCACAGCACAGCCATTTGTCAAAGTCAAAGATGTGATTGCTTTGGACCCACCGTTATCCACTGCCTGTCAAAATACTAGTCTGAGCAGCTTGTAGAACAGGGCATTCATCCAGGAGAAGCACTCCGTCTCAGATAATAGCACACTACATCCCTCCATCTCCATACAGTGAAAACATGCTTTATTATTGCTCAGAATAGATTTGTAGCAGATGAAACTTCCTGGATGATCGTTGTTTAATTTTAAAACAATGTTGTAACCATGCGGCGTCTCAGTGTTTGCGGGCTACTAATGTCATGGTCATGGTTCTTCTTGTAGAAAGTGATTTCACAGAGATTTTTACGGGATAATCTTGTATCCAAATCTGTCTAAACCTTAGTGCTGTGACAAAAAAAGGTGTGATTTAGGTCGGATTAATATCTACTATTTTTTCTGTTTGACCTGCTATATAAATATGAAGTATTTTCAAATGATAATGTCATCATACTGTACCTTTCCACTGTTGCCAGCTGTAGTGGCAGTGAGGGTGACTTCTGTTTTGACAGAGCTTCTCTGCTATCTCCCCATGACCTGCCTGGCCTTTGCAAATGAATCGCTGCCCCCATGGGCTGCACGGTCAAATCTTCCAATCTCCCTCTGTGTATATTAGACTCCAGTAATGTGTTTCCATTATGAAACAATGCAAGGATAATTGTCTTTGCTGGCAATTAGCTAACAGGTTGGTTCAGTGCTATTGGCAGGGATATCTGTCATGCCCCCCTCCAGCCCCAGACTGCGCTCTTGTGTGCATGTGTGTGTTTTGTGTGTTTTTGTCAGACTCCAGAGGGAGGGCGGGCAGGCGCCCTGCAAAGATCAATAGACTTCTATATAAGGGACATTACCCCCAACCGGGTGAGTGGCTTGCCTTTGCCTAGCACCATCGTTTTTTTTTATTCCCCTTCTCTTTCCCTTTGCATTTAAGAGACATAGGAATGGGGCCTTTGGGACTGTGGAATATATGTACAATCACTACTGCTGGATCAATACAGAGTTTTAAATTGTTTTCTGTCCCTTCCTTGTTTTGTTTTGCTCGCTTGTTGTTGTCCTGCCCTCCCCCCTCCCCTCCTTCCTCCAGCTACATACACCACCACCACCACCACCACCACACCTCAACATGACGACACCACCAACAAGCTGCCTCCCCCGCTCCTTGCAGCAAAAGTATTGGAGAGAGCATCAGTCAAGCAGAATGAAAGACTATCTGGTGGCGCTTGTAAATAAATCAATACATTCAAAGCAGTTTTATCACGTATTGAATATGATATCAACATCCATAATGCTCCTTGTCTCATGAAAACAGACTAGGCAGTAGGGGAGGAAAGGTCACATGAGCACTTTTACACAGTTTATATCAACTATTTGTAGGTCATTAGAAGCTGCACTACATAGGACTTAGGAAAACTACAGCACACATATGCACTTTGGGTGCAAAAACTTAAGGATATAATTCATAATATAATTCAAGTAATATCATATTTTATTTATTTATTTATCCAGAAACATTACTTCAAGTGATTATCAAAAAAAAATCATTGATTAATAAAAATCGAACTACAATGTGATGATGTCAGTAAATACCATGAAAACAATTATTACATTATATATAACCATATTGTCATTCCAACTCCATGTCAATAGACACTACCTCTAAGAAGTCACTTGCAGGCACATTGGGGGAGCTCCTGCTCTTTCTTTCCCCTCCTCCTGCTATCTCTTCATCTTTTCTCTCTATTCCGCCTTTGACAGGAGTTGATGTGCCTCTAGATTTAGACATACTTTTTTGAGGAGGCAATTTTGCTAGCTATTTGACCTTTTCCATTTTCCCAAGGCCCAGCTCCAGATTAGATTGCTGCTCCATGTTTTGTAACTATGTGATTCGACCGCCTTTAAGATTTATTGTCACATTCCTTTACAGAAGCCTTGTATGCAAGGTTATAAATGTCCTGTGTTTGATGTTAACACTGTGAGAATGTTAGCGTCTACTATGATCCTTTGGTTCCTTGACAGAATTCATAATAGCTTCAGTGTTTTGCAGATCAGACGTGCTGATAGCTGAATATTGTATTATGTTCTATCTAGTAAAATCTTAACTTAGTATCCACTAGTATCATCGTTATGGTTCTTCCTCTCTTGTCTTCAAGTGCTCCTCTTTTCTTTCGCTCACCTCTCCACTAAGGCAGAGCTGGTGTGTATATGCAGCCTCTTTTCAAATAATGAGAGTAAGGGCACTTCATTAGCAAGAAGGGAGGGAGTAAGGAGGCACAGGCAAGATGAGTGTTTCTGTGCGCGCGTGTGTGTGTGTATGCATGCAAGGGGTGGGTGCAAGGGAGGTAAGCAGCAGCGTGGCACTTCACTTGACAAGTATACTAATTACTCCTTTTCAGAAGAGAAGCTCCAGTCAGCCTCTGCCACAGTCTAATGGCCTGACCTAGGAAGCCTCTCTCTATGGCAGAGCTTCCCCAGATCTACTATTACTACTGCTACACACACAGACGTAAGCGCACACACACGCGCGCACACACACACAAGAGTGTAGAGTGTGGAGTCTCATTTCACCGCTATGAGGGAGAATCAGGTGGAAGCAGATCAGTTCTGCCCCAGTAACCTCTTCAGGGACTGGGCTCCTCCTGCACAGGAGATACCACCTCATATCATCAACTAGCACCTACACACCACCACAGAAAACACATTTTTTTTTCTCCCTTCCTCTTGAGTCCCACTCTCTCTCACTCTCTCTCTCTCTCTCTTTCCCATCTTCTGTTTTTTTCAATACGGGAGGATAAATTTAAAAGGAGTAAATTGGAAAATCAAATGAGGGCTTTAGGCAGCCGCAGAGATTTGCAGAGCTGTCGGCCAGCGTCGGAGAGGCTCATCCATCATGTCCCACAAGTAGTCAATTCCTCTAGTATCTGTAAATGTTTTCAGATATTAGCCAATTTATATGCTCCGAGATTCATCATGGAAAATCAGCTTTAGCGGCGCACATTATCAGGACCTGTCTCTCCCTTGCTCCATGAAGTTTGATGAACGAGTGCCCCTCCACAGCTCAATGGCTTGTGCATGGGGAGTGTGGGTAGGGGGTGGGCATATAGAGGAAATGGGTAAGTGCCCCCCCACCCGTGGAAAAAAAGTGGGTTTTTTAATTAATAAACAAACTTGCAGAGGAGCTCATCAGTGTCAGGGGCAATAACAATCGTCATCCGTTATTGTTTATTACGGTCCTCCCTCAACAAATGTTGCTATCTAATGAGGTTTCTCAACATTTTTTTGTGTTTGTGATAATGACTTTTTCACCCTAGTGGAGAAGGGAAGAGTAGTTACAAATGACATGAGTAAGCAATGAGAAATCAAGCCAAGGTAATGTTGCTGTTCTTTACATAGTGTATCTTGTTTTGGAGTTTCATATGAAAACAGGCTTGTGATTTGTTTACACTGGCTGTTTTCTTTAGCAAATCCCAATGGAGGCGTAGCGTTTCACATCTATTATTCTCTTCTTCTCTGTTCTTTTTGTTCAGATGTTGACGGTGTGATACGGTGCCTTAGTCAGAATTTATACCAACATGGGACAATTACAGTAAATTTGGTGAATGTTTACAAGGTGCAAAGTCGTGCTGCAGGGCTTTGTTCTCTGTGTCTGGTGTTCTTCAGATTATGCTTTTTATTTCCTGCACGTGTTTTTATGTGTGCGTCTCTGTGTGCCTTTAGTATGTGTATTTAAAGAGCGTTGTGTGTGTGTGTGTGTGTGTGGCAGAGAGGAGCTCAGGGTGTCATAGAGGAGTGCTGCCGTGCAAGGCGGGGGCGTCTTTAATAAATGTATGCTGATGTTGGAGGCTGCAACGATGCGAAGGATGCAAGGGCCCTGTTGTTATTTACTGCTGTGTTTGTGCACAGCAGCGAATCCTGGGCCTGCAAATGGCATTACAGCCCATGATGAATGAGCATTAGGGTAAACTCATTTTAAAAGCATCCTGATTTATTAGCGCACTGGCCTTCCATTTTCATCAGGTCAATGCTTGGCTGAAATTCCACAATGTCAGCGCCAAGGTCACGTCTTTATGGCTATTTTTAACCCCATCGCTCAAAAAGAGCAGGAGAAAGGGATCCTATCACTTATTATAACCATTTACCAAAAATAACCAAGGGCCGGAGAGAGACGAGCAGAGGGAGAGAAGTGTAGTCCTAGAAGTGTGTGTTTGTGTGCGTTATGTGAGGGACCAAAATGTGGTGGTGGTCAACCTCCAATTATGAGCCCTAGTAAGACAAGAGCTTTAATGGCTACCGTTTGCCTTCGGGGAGGTTTATTACACACTACTGTTTTGCAGAAGCAGCGTCAAATCTATAAAACGACCATTAGGAAGAGGGAAAAAATCAATCAAAATGCCATTAAAGTGGAATAAGTTGCCAATATTGCTGATGTGGTTGCGGGTCCTTTGATTTTCCTTCAGATTATTAGGCACAGTCGAGTAGTGACTTTGTTAAGGGAAACCAGTGTTGTTGGGGAGTAATATGTCTCCTGGCTTCATAAAGTTTGCTGCCTCATATTTCCCGCTTTATTGATTATCCATTATCATTTGTCATGAGGTGTCCTAACTCAAGGGGAAAATATAACACTCTTTCTTCACCGCCGCCTGCACTGCACAAGAGCATGGTATGGATCTGCGTGTGAAGGTACCAATCTCTGAGAAAAATGAGCAAAGAAATAAAGCACAGCCCTGTGCCTCGCAGCTCTAAGAGGGAGTGTGGGGTTATGGGGTGGGCTGGGGGAGTACTGTGGCTAGGAGAGACTGAAACAGAGAGGAGGTAGCAAAAAAAAAAAAAAAAAAAAGAGGTGGCAGAGAAAGATGGAGACAAAGAAGAAGAAACTGAAGGAGAAGAGGGAGTACTGAATGGGCTTTGTTCTTCTTCCACCCTCCTCCCTCCTTTATTTCATCATAGGGTAGACTAGATGAGGGATCACAGCACTGTTTGTCCTTTCTGTGATTTTTTTTTTCTCAAAGGAGTAATGCCTATGAAAGAGCGACAATGAGGGGATGAGAGGACAGAAAACTAGCATCTTAAAGCTTTTAAATGTTCTTCTAAATGTATTTTTCTATTAATGAAATTAATTTACCAAACGCTTAATGATCCAGTCAGCGTTTGTAAATCTAGCCCCAAGTCTTTTTCAATTGATCTTTTTCTTTGGTGGTTTTTAACTTTCTTTTTTTTACCCATTTGTATAAATCTTAATAAATCTTAAATCTAAATAAGCTGTCTTGTCTTAAGCAGTTATATACTGTGCACAGTTTTCTAGATGAGCTGGGGAATCTCTGCACAGCGTTGGTACAGGCACCATTCATGCCTGAAATGTGAATAGAAACATTCCTTGTATTGTCTGTAATGCTACAAGTCTGTCAGGACCATGTGTATATATATCACTAAAATGGCGTGCCTCAACCATTTCGTCACACAATGATACAATCCATTTAATCCAAATCTTTTTAAGAAATGATTTAAGGAATTTTTTGCTGTTGCAGTGCCAGGGAATCAATCCAGCAGGCTTTCCTTTCTGATTTATAATGTTAGTAGAGCAAGAATGGGGATGAGAGATGCAGAATAGTCAGCGTTCATAACATAGATAAACTACATGGGGCTCCTGTGCTCTGGACTGAAACATTTATCTATAGAAAATCTGTATAGACACCAAGCAGCCATCTAATGGACTAGTATGGAAATACTGCACTAACAGTGGCATTGTGAATTACAGTATGTCAAGCCTGTCTTGTCTATTTTTTTTCCACTGTTCGCTTTCCATTAAATGCAGCAATTAGATTTTTTTTAAACATATGTAGGTTACACAAGCTACAATGTTTGTTTCCATTTGCATATTAATGTTTATGTGATTTCTGTTTTTGTGTCTCTCTCGTTCTCAGCCTCTAAAACAGTCCTCAACAGCATGCTTAAGGAGCCATCGTTAATTCCAGACCAGACTTTGGCCAATAACGTCTACCAAGTAAGTGTTTTAAACCTGCAGTGTGGAACTTTTCTCTCTCCCTTCTGGCAGTGAGAGTAAATAGTTAAATAGTCAAGTTAGCGGAGGGCTAAAGCGGAAGTTAGCCAGCTCGGCCGGCAGAAGTCTCTGGTGCTCTATGGGCGCCATTCAGCTGTGGCAAACCAATCATTGCTGGTTGACATAAAACGCATCACTACCGGTGTGCCAGCACGGGAAAGTCACCATAGACACCAGATTTAAAAACTCTGTATACTGTGAAATACTGAGATTTATCTGTTGGTGATAGGCTTAATCAGCATTGCGTGAACTCGTTTGGCAAGGGCTTGAATGTGACAGATTTTCATTTATATGTAAACGTCCCGCACTCCAGCTCTTACTTTCACAATTTATATATTTTAGGAAATTATGTAAATCATTTAGTGT
This sequence comes from Scomberomorus guttatus, assembly GCA_038419695.1. Lineage (NCBI taxonomy): Eukaryota > Metazoa > Chordata > Actinopteri > Scombriformes > Scombridae > Scomberomorus > Scomberomorus guttatus. Next base: position 12,134,216 of record CM076455.1, read on the forward strand.
CACGGAATGGTTTTTTTAAATTTGCTTATATTGAATTTTCTATTATATATAAAGTTTATTGTGCTACTCTTTTCCATGTAACAGATCTACTGCTCATGTAGTGAGCTTTTAAATGTTACTTTATTCACCTGCCTGACAGACAGCATCAGCCGCTCATGTTTGCTGATGAAGTCACGTGAGAGCCGGCGGTCATGCCTGCCAATCTGCCAGCATCTCCTGTGTTTTCTCCTTTCCCAGCACTGTATGGGCTTCCTTCCCTCACCTCCTCCCACCCACCCTTTTCGCACGCCATAATATTTCTTCCCCCTCTTTTCAGTGCACAATAAATGACTGCTGTTATGGACCGCTGGTAGACTGCATCAAACAGTATCCTATCCCATAAAATTTTAAGCCTGAAATTGACGAGAAGCTATTGAAGGGGATGAGATGTGTCTGGCTTCACCTGACATAAAAGTTCTGCTTCACAGAGGAAGTGTTTCATCCTGCCTGCCATCCTACTATCACCGATACAGGGTCTGGAAGGCGATGGAGGGGAGAGGAGGAGGAGAGGATAGGCTGATCTAAATGCATCTCCATGTGCACGCTGTGGATCGGACCCAATGTTCTATGCTACAAGGGGGAAAAATGGCATTCATAAGCCTGGTGTTTAATGTGTTCTTTTGTTTGGTATTTTATTCAACCCAGCCTGTTTGGTATTTATGTAAATTATGTGATTTGTTATGTAAATTTAGAGAAAAAAAAATCAAGTATCATTTTAAAATAACTTTAATTTGGTTGCATTTAGTTCTGACAAATCTGATGTAGTTCAGCACCATGGAGAGTTCTGGGCAGATTAGTCTAACTGAACAGTTTTATTTAATTGTTTTATTTCACATTTTATGTAATCCTTATTAAGTTTAACTCCTTGTGTTTTCCCTCCCCTTCCTTGTCTAGTAAGGGTTTGGCTTTGACTATAAGGACAGACTATAGGCTATTCGGGAGCAAGTAGCTGAGTAGCAGACCAACTACTTTCAAGGGGAGGGGACTTATTTGAATGAGTGTATGTGTGTACGTCTGCATGTTATTGTGTCTGCCCAAGCTTTCACTTGTGTGGTGGGGTTGGATCGATCTGTTCGCAGCCAGTCAACCCTGTCCCATCCTGCCCTCCTTCCACATCCCCACCCTTTTACCTTTGAACTTAGAGTCAGTTACTCCACCACAGAGAGTCCATGATAGCCGCCCTACTACTATGTGCTTTGAAAGAGCTCCATCACCGCATGAGAGGCATAGCTCTTAGTGCATGTGTGCATTAAGAGCTAGAGAATTAATCCAATGCATGTATTAATTAGAATCCATTTAGTGAGTGATCAGTGTGTGTTGAGAGTAGTATTACGCTGTGAGAACTTCATTAGTGCAGGATGCCTTCTGTGACGTCAAGCAGCATGCATCTTGATGCAAAATGGCATTTATTCTAAAAGCATTTTTCTTTAAAGATTTTAGAAGCATGAGTGGAGCAGCTAGGCCAGGCGCTCTATGCATTTTACCAGATTGGCATTTGTTCCGTCTTCCTAATTTAGATAATGCACTTTGGAGATTTGTTGTGAAAGCAGATTAAGTTTGACCTGAAAACTCTGATTGTGCTCTCGCTATACATCGGTATGAAGGGAAGTGGCTTTCACTTTGCATAGTAAGCCAATAGACCTTTTTCACAACAGACGTTTCGACATGTCAAAGCAGGAAAAGCAGAGGAGTGATTAATAACATGAATAGTGGCTGAATTGCATTTAGTTTTTCCATATTCTTGACCCTGGTATAGTTCATGGTGGTTCACCAGTATAGCTTCCTTAGACACTCGACTGGAACTGAGCCATCGTATGTCTGCTGTGAGAAAAGTCTATACTGAAGGCAGATTCTTTAATTGGTGTCAAACATACAAAAGCACAGTTAAGCTTACATCACCTCTCGTCTGTCTTACCACAGCAAACTACAAAAGCAAGTGTATTTTGTGGTTTCTATAGTAACCAATTTTACAGGTAAAATGCCTGATTTTCCTGCAGGATTTTAGTGGGTTTCTTTTATCTCAGTCAATTCGATGATGAGTCCATCCTCTACCTCAAAAAATGTTGGTGTTTCAGTAGACATATAAAATGTTGTTGTTGCTGTATGTTGGAATCCTTGACCCTCTATTCTCAGTGCTATTGGCCAAGAGCACGAGGTACTGCTCCGTGACAAACTGAAGGAGAGAAACCTTTCCTTTCTAGGTAAGCCATCTTTTGACCTTCTCATCACAATCTCTAAAGTCACAGAGGAAGACCTGGACGTGACTGATGCAGTGGATGCTATCTCTTATTGATTTGCTAACATCCAGGAGCTGTTATCAAATATCCTGTTTATGCACCGACCTACAATGAATATTTAAATAATGAACGCTTGAAGGGTAGCTCTGCTCTTAATGTGTCATTGGCTTGAAGGTTTGGCTCTCTTAAGTTGCCATTCAGTGTTTTGCCATTTTGCCTGCAGTAGTTTTTTAATCATTTAATGTTTAAGGAAAAACCACTGCAGCATGGTTATACTTTCAACCAATTATGTTTTTATTTATAATAATGCGTTTATAACACCATTGTCTTGTAAATCAAGGTAGAGTGTCCACGTGTGAAATTGTGGAACTGAATTTTGAACCCCCTACCCTCTTCCACCCCCATCCCATCACCATCCCCTAGGTCAGATGAGTGATGAAGGATAAAAGTCATTCTCTCTGTCATTAAGACCATATCATTTATTTGGACCTGGAGTGCTGACCTTTCTTCAGGGCTGTACAGAGGACTGTCCTAAAACTGTCAGAGTTCGGGGGGCACTAGGGCCACTGAGGCAGCCTCACCCCCTCTGATAAATGGATTGGAAATAAGCTACCCAACAGCAGGGATGGCCCATTAATTTTAATCAAAGGTGATGTAAAAAGGCGATCAGAGCCACATGACAATGTCAACAGCCCACTAGGTGTGAATAGAGGTCCCCATCTTACCACACACACATTAACACACCCAGGATGCCCCTCTGTACCAGAGGCTTCTGGCAGCCTCTCTGACCTCACTCGGCTCTCTTTCTCCATCCTTGGCTGATGCTGCCTCCTCACCACCACTGACACCGCCACCCTCCATCTCTCCTCAATTCTCTTCCATGCCCCATTAGTTGAGCTTGGCTGGAGACAAAGAGGCAGGCCCTTGGAACTGAATGACCTGGTCAGCCTGAGATTTAATGGAGAAATCAGGTGTTGTAGGGATAATAGCCGAAGCGCGCCAGAAGTCAAGGACAATGGCTGCAGCCTGTGCAGGCAGGGGTCAGGCTTACAGAGGCTATAATGCCAACCTTGTCCCCTTGCTGTATATTTTATAAAGCTCTGCCAAACTGCGAACTGGAGAGCAGCTCTGTAACTCGGCTTTACAGGCTTTTGTGCAAAGACAGCGAATACGTGTCAGATGTAGTTAATGGTTTTACTGTGCTTGCTGTCCTCTATTATTATTTCTTCTGCTTTGCTGTGCTTTGAGTTTTGTTACCAACACCTTGGTGAATACTGTTAGGTTAGAAGCCTGCGATTGATGTACAGTATGTACATACAGTAGGCTGATTACTAACAGAACTTGTTCAGTGAAGAATAAAACAATTCTGCACTTTATCTCCTGTAGATGAAAACCAACTGAGAGCTATGGGCTATGACAAAACACCTGATATCATCCTGGAGGTTCCAATTGGTTAGTAATCACATTACAAATGTCAATATTTTATCTAAAATGACTGCCTGGTACTGTTTCTCAAAGATTATGTCAAAATGTTGTCATGTTAATGCAGTATCTTTCATTTTTTGAATGACAGGAGTGAAAAAAAACAAAGAAAATGTTACTTGTCCCCTCTGGATCTTGTTTGTGTGGCTTTCTTGTCAACAGTTGTCTGACTGTTGCTTTGTGTTTCTGTTTATGAAAAGCTGTGGAGGGACACATTGTACACTGGATTGAGAGCAAAGCCTCGTTTGGAGACGACCACAGCCACCGCACTTATCTCAACGAACAGTTCTGGAGCTACTGGAACAGGTTAATCTTCTCTTCGTATTCTCTGCTCTTTGTATTCTATTTCATTTATAATCTCACCTCTTCGTATTGTTAGTACTCTGCTTTCATTTGGACCCTGGGGATCAGAGGTTTGTGTATGTGTATGCTTAGGGGTTTGTGTCTCAATGCTAGAATTGACAAAGATGCAAAACATACAGACCTATTTCATTGTCTCTTGAGAGAACATAATTTTCCTGCATCTTTATATATTTATAAAGTCTTCCCATGGAGAACACAAAGATTTAATTTTTTTCATCATACAGCATTGAAAACATGGTTTATAGTGGTATGAAGAAGGCTTTTGTGTCCCTTTTTTAGTTATTGAAGTGCTAATTCTTTAAAAGCTGCATATATCTTATAGTGTCCCTGCCATTGAATAAGTTTGGTGGGTCAATCTTTACCTCTTACATGCCAGCAAAAAACCATGTGAGCATCTGACATCCACCATTATCCAAAAATTCAGCTAACTTTCATCTTAAGTAATCAGGTAGAGTTTTTGTGCTGGGGCATACACACAGAGAAGAGTCGGGGTGGCTCACGCATGCTCTTCACATCCTTGCTTACTTTGGCACGGGTTCCAGTCACCAAGTTGAAAAGTCGCCCCCACTGCCTCCATCGGCCTCGTTACGGCCTCGGCCCCCCTCAGCCGTGACGGCCAGCTGACATGTTGTGACATGGTGCTGGAGCGCCAGGAGGTTCCAAACCCCCGATGCTGTGTCCAGAAACTAGGCACAGCCAGGCTCTCTCTCTTTCTTTGTGTCTTTGTTTTTGGTTTCTTTGTTCATGTATAGTGCCAGTGTTGTGATCTATCAAGACCCAAGCATAGAAAGGAACTGTTTGCCATGAATGAAAAATTTATGTGTAGTTTATTATGCATAGTTCCCAAACCTGAAACAATCCTATCGTTATCTGACTATCAGAGATTAGATAGCAAACCATATTTATACCAGGGTTTTTCCTGATATACTGTAGATAACATTTCCATTCAAAATAGCTTGTTATGTTTGTGCTCTTGCAATTTTGGCATACAATGGCATACATTTTTGAAATTGATAATCCCATCATACATCATGAGTTCTGAATACACTGTAAAGCAGATCAGTATTTTAAGTAGCAATAACTTCCGAGGCATTTTCAAAATATGTTTAGATAGATTGATAGTTAATTTTAATAAAATAAAGGGAAATAATGGCTCAACACTTAGCAAATCTTACCCTTATCTATGGACGACCGACCTGCTGATTTCACTCAGAAGCTGCCAGCAGAACAATCATTTGATTTTCAGGGAAGATGACTCATTCGATATCATTGAGCAAATGAAGTGTGGGAGATGATGTCAAGGTCATAATCAATGATGTGTTTTATTTTCTCATAGTTTTATTTGGAAATGGCCTGCTTCCAGAAGGAAAAGCTCTGTCATTTTTATTTATTTATTTTTTTCAACTATTGTTGACGTCAGGAACTAAAAGTCACTGAGGTATGAATTTGAAAAGGGCCTGTTTCTGATGGTTACCATCTTTGTTGGGCCTCATTAAATGCCTCTAAGAAAGTTGGAGACTGAAAAAGGCTTTGTTTAATCTCCAGAATGTTCTTTTAACATGTTTAATGAGAACTTAAATGATTGCTGTCTCAGTTTGTCAAATCTAAAACAATATAACAGTGAAGCGAGCTCATATGATTAGCATTACAGGCAGCATGACAAGAAGATCAGATGTCTCCATAAATATCTTTTTGTCAATGTGCTTTCTTGGTTTGGATTGAAGAAAAACGGAATGACTCTGTCTTCGGTCTGCCTCTTTGGTACTAGTGGCATTAGTTTACAGTAGGTCAAAATATCATAATACTAACAGGCTGATCGGACGGTTAGGGTTAGTCTGAGCCTTACATATTTGCCCAGGGGTGGCTTTCATTGATATTCACTGGGGCAGCCTTGTCCGAGTGTATTAAGGAACTGACAAAGTAGATCCCATCATGTCAGCCAGCAGCCCGGTCAGATAAACATTGTCGTGTCAAAAAAGAAAAAATGTCAGTCCCTTCAGACCCTACCTTTTCCAGCACCCTTGTAATTTTTAATTGACATTTACTGTTGACATTTCAAAATATGCCTCATCTTTCTCTTATCGTTAGACCTTATGCATCATTGTCTGAGGTACAAGTGTGTGTGTGCTTGTGCATGTTTGTGTGTGTGTGTGTGTGTGTGTGTGTGTGTGTGTGTGTGTGTGTGTAAAGTAAAAGCAGTGAATTTAGGGTCATTGCTTTGTAATCACAAAAGCATAAACCGATAGAGAAACAAGGGGACAAGTGAGTGATGGGGTGACATCATCTTTCTGTCGCTTCTCATTAGTTGGTTTTAGTTTATGAGACGAGCCTTGAAGGGCTGATGTTTAGGGTGTTTGTCCATTCCTTCATTCCTCAAACTCAGATTTCAATGCTTGACTCCAAACCGTATGGGTTTCTTTTAGACTGCCCTTGGAATCGCACAGCAGTGTTTGTAATTACTTCATTGCCCCTGATTGACATTTCCAGTGATTTGCTTATTTTTCATGAATTCCCTCTTTGCTTTAACTGAGCTGCTTCACCCATTGCTTGTGTTAATTGTTCTTGGTTTGCCCTCAAGCATTGCGGAGTGAGCTATGGGGACATGTTTTTGCAGACAGAAAGAAAAAACATAACTAATTTTCCCTCCAAAGCCCTCACCAACTGCATTTATCATCCAAACAATAGTCTTGCCAAAACACTAACCCCATAATGAACCCCTCTTCAGTGGAGTGAGGGGTAATGGCGCTTCACCTACAATGCTCCTAAGAAAAAAGAGAAGAGAGGAAAAAAATGGAGAGAAAAACGGTTTTCTGCAGAATCAAACGGCGTGTTCAGGGCCAGTGCCTGGATGAGATGGCGAAGCAGCAGCTATTGGTGTCTTCCAGCCATCAATCTTAGCTGGTGGCGTTCCAGAGCCAGCGAGCCCTCTGCTCTGACGGATGTTCAGATAATTGAGTTATCCATCTCGCCCAACTATCAGAGTTGCATAAAAATTATTCACCTGCTGGTGAATATTAAACACATAATGAGCCTCTTGTGTGTTTTAGAAGAAGTGGGTAAGGTTAAACACAGCATGTAATGAAATATGGACTCTGGTGTGGTACCACCTTAACTGCCCCTCCTTGATTATGGTGTACTTAAATCAATTATGGTTGGCAAAGTTCCCCCATTACTCTGCTAGCATCAGCTAAAGTTCTGGCCTTGTATTTGTCTGATTAGTTTAGCTTACCAATTACTTGATTCAGAATCTATTTAGATAATGACTGTTATTTGCTGACTTCCTTATTATTTTTGCACTTGAATTATTGTAATGCATTTGCCAAAATTATGTAGTGCGTAGCAGTGATTTTGGTTGTTGCTATTGTTCATGGCAACTGTTATCCATGCCAGTGGTCACTGTGAGATTTAGTTACTGAATATGTGCGTGGAGTCTCTTTAAAAACTGTAACAGAGGACAAAATACAGAAATGAAGTGTTGATACTTGATGGATGGATAAATAGATGGGTATATAGATCAATGATAAGTCTTCATTGTTAGGAGAGAGTGTATCACAGCTTGCACAAAAAAACCAAAAAAGAAATCAGTCAAAACATTAACACTACAGCCTTTCATATCAAAGCATATTCACAAAGCGAAAAAATCAGACAAAAATGGTTACAAGGGTTCTTCTTAAATTGATATAATGCTCGTCTTTTGTATCCTGTTTGTCTAGCTTTGCTTGATATAAAGTCTCTGACAAAGTCCACTCATTATTAATTGGTCAGATTATGAGCGATCTTTGTGCCACTTAATTGCCCTGCATGCAGCAGTTGTGTACCATGAAAGAATCAATAGAGTAAATCAGAATATACTGTACCGTTTATCACAAAATAGCTTTTCGGCAACGGAGCCACTTTGCACTGTAGTATAGCAGATTAAAACATTAAATGTAGAGTTAGATAAATATATTCAGAGGCTTCTCTTTGCTGTTCCCCATTTTCCCTCCCCCAGTCCACCCAACCCAGCACAATGGACAGTCTGTGTGGAAATGAGCACGGACGCCAGCTTCCCCCCTCCCAAAGTAAATCAGCTGTGAGATTCGTAAACTGCAAATGTGTCAGAGTTGAAAATGTTAGCTCTCTTAATGGAGGCTTGAAAAGGTTAGATCTGATAAAAAGCTGTCAGCCGTCCACAAAAAATGATTTATAGCAATATAATGGGACAGTATGCCTCATTTCTCCCTCATATGAAACAGGGGTTAAGACTTTTGGGTTTGCCATTATACATCATCTGTCTTGACCACTTGGAAATTTGTTGAGACTTGAATGCACGCACATGCATTATGTTTTATCAGCCTCTTTTGTTTTAGCAATTTTGAAAGTCATGCGCTGTTGTAATGTGGATAATTTATATCCTCCCATAATTACCAGCAGAAGATTCTCATGCTCCAAAAGTGCATATCGATCTCCATTCAAATCTGTTTTGTGCAAATGAGATTAGTGCGTGTCCTTTGTTGTAACGCTTTTTTGATGTACATAATGAAAGCAAAACTACAATTAATGAGGAAGTCATAATTCTGAAGACTCTCACCAGACTGTTTCTACAACATTACTAATCTGCTCGCTGACACATTGGCTAATGACTAGACAGAAATCTGATTTATGTGATGTTTTATATTAGTTGACACAGCTGCAATTAGACATCTTGAGTTCTTTGTGAACTTTTTCCAATTATATCTGGAACTGTATGCTGTAGATTTTACAGCTGAAATTGCATGGTAATTCTGTTAAATTCTGAGAACCGTCAATCCGTTTTGCGACATCAAATTAATTTTTTGATTCAAGATATTGTACGCCGCTGTCCTTTTTTTAATGGACATGTCCATCATTTTTTGTTGAACTTTTCCAAAGCAGTGATATGAAAGCTTAATTAGTGTAGTGTAATGACGCAATGTATTGTAGACAATACTTACTGACTTACTACTCAGCTGATTAGGCCTTTATGTCTGTTAAAAAGCTTTTATTCCGAGATCCTTAGGTTTTTGCTTCGACGTGTATGACTGGTTACATTAGTATGAATGCCTTTTTGTTGCAAATAGCCAGGTTATGTGTTCCCATTTAATGCAACATACAAGTAATCTAAGTCTCAGCAGCAGCAGGGCCATCATAGAGCCAGAGCAGATAGGGGATGTCACCTGAGAGAGGACGCCCACAGGCCGTGGCTGCTGTTAATCCAATGAGGCTGGACATAACAGGGTGTCCCCGAGGACAGGTACTGGCGCTTCTAGGGTGACAATGTGACACCTCCAAGACCTGTGCCCTGCCATACCTTACCTCACCTTCCTGTCATAGATGTGCACAACAACAAAAAAAATCTCCATCTCGATAGTGGCCTTTAAAAAAAAAAAAAAAACTGATATTCACTGTAATCATAATGACGCAATGTGTATTATATGAATAGCTGCATTACTGCACATTCCATGTGGTTCTACAGGGTTTTAATGTCTTGACGTTTTTATTTATTTAATATTTGCGAGAAAAGAAAATCGAGTTAGAGCTTGATTTCCTCTGTTTTTTTTGAAAGCACAAATATGAGTTTTCCTGGCAAAGCTTGTGCACTAGTGCCTAGAACATTGCCTTCCTCCTATTTATAGTTATGGATACCCCATGCAGTGCAGGAACGTGGCCTCTTTTATTGTTTCCTTTGTTATGACATCCTCTCGTAGAATATTCCACAGCTAGAAAAATAGCTATCCACAATGGTGGTTCCTTTAGGGCCATGCATGTGTTTGTTTTAGGGCACCTCGGCACACAGAAGTGCAATGCTGGCCCCCAAAGCACAAGCAACTTGGAATATTAATGGCAAATGACAAGTCAGCTCTGATGCTTCAAGGATTTCATGCTTTTAAGGATGCACATTTGGGTGCATTGTTTAAGGCGTCTGGGGTGTAATCCGCACTCTCAGGTCTCCAGCAGCCTCAGGATTTAGCTTTGGTTAAGCCTCCATGTCTCCTATTTATTTGAGTAGGGTTGTATGTGTGCATTATCCAAATTTGTCATTTACCATTGAGTCTAAGAGCAGCTTTGACACGGCCGCTGTGTGTATAAACGAGGAGCGGGACAGAAAGCGGCACCCCAGCGATATATATCCCTCCTCCTGTCTTTCTGCTTGCCTGCGACACTGTGAGATGGAGAAGAAAGCCTCAAGTAAAATGAGGTGTAAGCATGTCAACTCCATGAATTCCTGTTTTGCTATGGAACTTTTTAAAAGATGAACGTACATGTTTTTGTCAGCTTTCACGATGTATGTCATCAGACTTACAAAGACACTTTTTTTTTCTCCCCCCCATTTTCTCAGTCTCCCTGCCTTTTTCCCCCCTTCTTTTTTCCTCTACAGTGACCTTCTGGGTTTCATTCCCAGAAGAAGTCTGCAGCATTTGTCAAAAGCACAGCGACTAGTGGGCAAGGATTAGAATGGCTTTTTGTAAAACTCGAATCTCGATGCTTGCCTGACCCCCAAAAAACATTCAGGTCTACATTATATCCAATGTGATGTGAAACTTGTAGTGATATTTTCCTGGCACAAAGATAGCCCAGACAAATAGATTTTATAAACTGCGCTAGATGTTTGCTGCACATCGCACAAAAGCCTGTGTGTACACACTTATTACTGCTACTGCTACAAAGATTAAAAGAGATAACTAAAAAAAAGGAAGATAATTATAGGGATGTTTGTTATCATGCAATGGGTGAGCTTATGTATCTTGCTGAATATTTTGCTGAACCTATCAAAGGCTAAAGGGAATTTAAGAGGACATTATCTTCATGTATACACACATTTAAGCTCAATAGACTTAAAACTGTAACAAAAATATTTTATGTTTTAGAGGACCTTTGTTCATGAGGCCTTTTAAGTATTTAGTTTCATGCACTTCCACAGCTGCTTCAAAAGAATCTTAATGCTGCCAAACTAAAGGGCTTAACTGCATCTTTAGAGGGGATGGAGGAGACCAGGAGTCATCAGATGATTCTCCGTGTCTTCCCAAGACCTAAGGAGAGCGCTGGACCATGAGTACCTTGGCCTGTCACAGGAAAAGAATGAGTCCAAGAAAGGAGCGTGAAAAAACAACATATTCTTTGCCATGGCATGGATTTACTGCAAAACAATTCCCAGTTCAATGGAAACCATTATGTCTTTTGTTTCTCTGTTAGCCAATATGGTCCCGACGTTTTGTTTTAAGGAATAGAGAAAGAGGGCTTTTATTTTTCCATGATTTAGATGGATAGACAAGGAATGCATATTTTAGTTCTGAATGTGCGACTTCATGACACGGCAAGTGTTTAACAGCTTTTTGTGGAGGATTGTGATTGCCGTGATTTTTTATTCATTGATTTTTGTTTGGTTGACTCTCACCATGAGTAGCCTTGCTTCATGTATGGTATAGGTTACTTATGCTCATTTTTAATGGTGTATATGTCGAGATTTAATTGAACCTTTTAAGAGCACCTAGGTTTAAATCAGTGATGTTGTCCATGCTACAAATGAACGGTTAGTGTAGCCAATTTATCTTAGCTTTAATTTATATGTTTGTTAGCACTGCCTGGGCACAAAAACAGTTAACGCTCTTTCTATTTCAGACCATACAGCAAATAGAATATTTTTACCAACTGACAGCCAAGGAAACAATGCTTCATATTTCTGCCTTTGTGTTTAAAGAGCACCTCTGTGTGTACCAGATAATGTGTTGGTACTCATGGTCTGTGGAGGCCCATCAGTCACTGTGTGGAGCTGGCCGCTTGTGATAAGTGGTTCCTTATAGATAACCTAGACAGTAGGCTTCTTTTTATAGGCCCGCTGTCCCTCACATAACCTTGTTTTTGTCCCCACCCTTGCTTATTTTCTTTCTTTTACAGTGATTCCACCTTGTTTACTTTTAAGGCTTCTTACTCTGCATTTACAACTTTTTCCATTTAATTCCTAAACAGGTATTGAATGAATTTTCATGTAAATAGTAAATATATTATTTGCAGAAATTGAATCTCATATAAAAGGTTGGCACATACATACAGTAAATGTGCATACGCTTGAATTTGTAGTGTTGTAGTTTTTGTTATTTAGTGGAATCCTGGCTCAGCGTGACCTCCTGTGAGGATTGACCGCAGAAAGATCCTGATAAAAGGCTTTTGGTGATTTATACCTAGAACAAAGCTGAACCATTATGGCAAGGTTCTCCCCCCTTTTTTTCCTTTTATCCCCCCCTTTTTTATTGGCACGGTTCTCAGACAATACAGTCAATAAAAAAAAAATAAAAAAATCATTTCAAACAAAGCTGTAGAAACCTGCGTCACCAAAACCCCAATCAGCCTCGTCTCCACAATAAGTGACGTCAAAAAAAAAAAAATGACGTCAGGGATTCTGTTTTGAATTTGCAACCATCATTTTTAATTTTTAGTTAAGAAGAGATTTTTACTTTTTTCATTCATCATATGACCTCATCACTCAGGAAAAATAATGTTGATATATGGTTTGAATTGTTTGTTTCAGTATGTAAGACCTATATCTGATTGTACCTCATAGCAGTCATGTTGATTGATGTACCATAAGTGACTGAATTTAAATACCAGATGAAGAGGTATTTGTTTTTGTGAACTTTGCTTGATATTTCAGTATTAATTCACTTCAGGGCGTTGCTGCCAGAAACGCTGAAAGAGATACAAGCACATCTGAGTCTTTCCTCACTGGCCTGGCATTTGTTAAAGAGCTTCGTCAGGACCCTCTTCCCCCATCATTGTTCCCAGGCAGCCCTCTCCCTCTCCCATCTCTGGTTTGAGTTTCACGTCTCTCGGCGGTCTGATTGCCTGATAGCTTAAACATCTCTGCCTGCCTATCCCTTAGTGGGAGTGTGTAATCAAAGACACATGAGGAGCCTGTGTCCAAGTGCTGACCTTCTGATTTTGCTCATCAATTCTGGAGGTTAATGTACAAGATCTATTAGGTCAACAGATTTGTCTCCACAAGCTCTGTCAGGCCTATAAATGATTAAAAAATGCACTTGGCCGCTGAACCCAAGTAAAACGTATTTGTTCTTTCCCCTTGTGTAAAATATTCTAATATGTTTTGTCTCTATTATGTCTTTTAAATGTGCATCATAACGAAACCCTTAGTTACTTGGGCTTAAGAAGTTAACAGAGTAATGATATGATCCAAATTCCAACTCTGTCCGCTGTCGATGTAACGTTTCATCATATGCGGGAAGTTGAAACAGGCGATACCCAATCCTTTCCCTTTCGGACTGATGCAAGATAACAGAGGCATACATTTCTGAACAAGTGAAATATAAACTCCGCGCAGAGTTGGAGGCTTTGAGCCAACCCCTTTGAATGGCCGCCACAGAGATGTCGGAGAAATCTATTTCTCATTTTGAGTGATATCTCCATCAGCTGGCACGTTCACACCATGAATCTCCCCCCGTGTTAAACCCGGAATCTGTCTCTTCAATGACGGCTGTGTGTTTTAAATGACCGCTCTTATTTTTTGTAATGGCCGTCTGTGTGTCATGGAGGTTACAAGTGAAAGGGCAGAATAGAGCTGTCTGGCGAAAGGCCTCTGATAGAAAGTGCCACTTCAATTTGAGCACAGCTGCAGCTAAGCCTGGCCTGGCTCACTGTCCGGCCCGACACTTCACATTCTCTTCTCCTGCGCCTGGAATGGATGTGAAAACTATTAACTTTAGACAGAGTTTTGGCCTGACCATTTCTGATCCCTTCCCCCTTGCTCATTGCTTATCTTCATCTTGTTTTGTCAGAACTGCACACTGGCAAAGATTGTCTCAGACAACATTTACATTTTGTTAATTTAAGTTTTCTGACTCTCTGTGGCCCTTTTTAAAAAGTTTGCTCAACATCAATTCCAATTTGTTTGAGTTTTGACATTTATATACATATATATGTATATTGTTGTGCACCACTAAATTACATCACCATTAAATACATGTTATTTTTTAAGATTTATTACATTTCTATAGGAGTGGCCATTGAACTACACCTCTCCTAATTTGGTGATGAGGGGGTTTAACAGTTTGAGGAACTCTATCCTCGGAGCTGCTGACAGTCCTCCTGCCCCCCTGAGTCTCTGCTAAGGATGGAAATCGCGGTTAAAGAAAAGACTACTGGCTCTTCGTTGTGGTTTGAATTAGAATGGGGATACATTCTCTGAATAATGATCGCAAAACATTTAGTTTCAGCTGCCCGGGTGAAACAAAACACGCTTAGTGAAACTTTGAACTGCTTTTGCTTTTTTTTTCTCCCCCAGCGGTTTTGTTTTCAAATTGTAGCGCTGAGTTCATGGGAAACTCACTCTGAGGTTACCTGCGCCCCTGCAAAGTGATGGAAAAAAAGGATTATGGCCACAAGAATGTTTTTGCAGTTAGTTGAAATATTGCTAACCTTGTCAAATATCATTTTGAATAAGAAAGCAAACACATTTTAATCAGGGTTTTAAAGGCAGGGTTTTTCAAACTGGGACTCTCGGAGAAAGGGGTCAGCTAATTGCAACATTTGATGTCATGTTTGGTCTCTCTCTCCATTTTGACGCGACTGCCTGGAAGCGCGCTCGCTCTCTCTCTCTCTCTCTGCTCTCTGTGTCTCTGTCTGTGTCACACACACACTTTATCACACACACTCAAATGAAAAACTACTGAAAGGTCTTACAGTTCTCAATGCTGTAATCTTCATAATGTCTTTCTTCTACTCCCCGTCAGCCCTTCTCTCAACTTTAACCTCCAACCTCTCCTTGTATGCATCTCTGAATCTTAGGCCACGCCACAAGGACCTGACAGTGCTGAAATTTAAGGATGTTATTCATAATTTTGTGAATGAATGTGCATGTCATTGTGTGGAGAGTAAGGTATGTCAGCGTTCAGTCTACAATCCATCTCTCAGTCTTCTTGTTAAAATACAAACCCAACTTGGACCACTCTCCCACCAATCTATAACAGGTTAATCTTTCAAACACACAGTCCCAAATCTCTTTGGGTCTCATAATTACTGTTTTAACAGCAGCAAAGGGGGGATAGAGGGATATACATTGTAAATTATGTTTGACAAGGTGGGGTTAGTGGTTTTGTCGTGGCTTGTCTTTAGTTATTACTCATACTTCCTCCTGCCATAGATAAGGTCTGTTGGTGAACATACCAAGGTGAGCGCTGGCGCAGGGCTCTTATCGCCAGCATTGATTTAGGGCAAGAACCCAGTGACAGAGGTCATTGTGCAGTAAAGCTATCTATCATTCAGGTTTGATTTCTGCTCAGACCTGTCTCCAAGTTGTCTACACATAGGTAGAGGCCACGGGAGGGTTGGAGTGGTGGGAGGCGCAATTTGGACGGTGCATTTAGGAGCTCTGGGTAGTACTAACTGTTTTTAAAGAGATGACTAGAATTAAGCATTTTAAGGCTGATTACAGGTTGACTCATTTTTGAACGATGTTGCGGTATAATTTACAATTAAAGTAACAGTGTAAACTTTTCTCGATCCTTTAATTATTGTATCTAATCCACAAACTATTGGTCTTACATTTAAAGGTTTTAACGTGCTTCTGAAAAAAACTGTAGCCATTAGCCCTGTTTTTTTTTGTTTTTTTTTTTGTTTTTTTTTTCCACCAGTAGCTGATTTGCCTGTCTTTCCACAGTTTATTTTACCACTTAATTCTCCATGTCTCCTAGAGATTTTCTTGGTATGTGTTTGAGATGCTCACATTTTCCCCTATTTAAAATTCAAGGTAGGTCTCAGCCTGTGGTAAATAAATTTACACATCATAAACACAGGAGATGAATGTTTTCCCCTTTGCAGGGGTATTTTTTCAGATGTCTAAAGATGGGTATTTATTGCTGTTAATGTTGTTCATGGCCTTCATGGCTAGACTTGTAACTTTTGGCTTAAATGTTCTATTTATCCTGGCATCAAATTGGGGAGCTCATACTTTCAAATGTGCTATGAGTCATATTATTGATTTGTCATGAAGATTATTTATTGCACTTTTTTTCTCTAACTTTTGCAAAAGTTGGAAGCTGTCAGAGATTCTCCTGGAGTGATTGTGTGTAAATGGTTGTAAACTGGCTGTGCTGAATCCTGAGGGGAAAGGTATTCTTGTTGAATCTAAAGATCTCTTTAGTTATGCTGAAATACCTAGCTAGTATGGTGGTGCTGCTCAACCCCGGCCTTGCAAAGGATAACTTAAGTAGCTAATTACACTTCATTCTGTAATCAAACCCATGTCAGGTTGTCTGAGAACCTGGATTTGTGTGGTGGATTTCGTTTAAATACAAGGGCAGCTTAAACATTTTATGGTTCTCTCCTCAAATTAAAGTTTTTTTTTTTCCCCAATCCCCTCTAAAATGTGTCATATCCCATTACGCAAATTTGGATATGGTAAATTAGTGAGGAGAGTGCTTACGCTATGAATATGTTGACTTTTTTTGTGCTGTGTGCAGAGGGTTAGCTTGCTGGGGGTTGGGGGTGTCTTTAACTCTAAAAAGTTGTCTTGAATTTCCTCCCCTCGGAAGATGATGTGTTTTTGCAATTCAAATATTTGCTCATTCTCTTCTCCATTGCAAAGCTCCCTTTGAAGCGCAAGAGTTCTATCAGGACCAATGACAGTGTGAGTGTGCAGCGTGACAGCGCAAGAGGCAGTGCTGGACTATTTCTAACTGCATATTTAAATAGCAAGGAAATCCAAAATCAAAAATGTATGCAAATGACGGCATGTTTTGCATGCTGATATTTTTATGATTTGGAGCTTGCATATTCAGGTGGTGTTCAGTATGTGCCTAGCTTTAGCTACATTAATCAGAATTACTTCATGTCTTCACCCCATCCTTGATCTCCTTCTAAACAAACATTTGTGGGGGTGGAAGGCCTGCAATTTGGCAGATTTACTTTTAATTAAAGCTCTGCTTAATGTTTTTTATGGACTGTTTTAAGTGGAAAGGCGTATTTAAGGCCATCATAGAAAAGTGTGTAACCCAGAAATTCTTAGTATTTGCATTTTAATGATTTTATTCTGTTGCAAATTACGGAAGACCCAGCTACCTTCTTTAGACTCATCACAGCTATATACTGTATATGCCTTCTTTTCTCTTAAATTAAGATTTTTGATGTATTCAGTATATTGGACATATTTAACATGACACTGCATGCGGGTGCTTTGGGAAATATGTGTAGCTGTTTATGCAATAAGAAACATATCCAGACAAAGCCCTCAAAATGGGCCCGAGGCTTGTCTGCACTCCTTAAGGTATAGAAAATACAGTATAAAATAATTAATTGAATTGTCATCTGTATGAGCAGCCCTTGCTCTCTGCACCCTATAATTCCAACCTCTTTCTCCCCCTTTCCCTCACCACATTTTTTCTCTTCTTTTTTTTTCTAAACAGCAATTAATCTCATTTTTAGTCCAATTTCCAGCCCTCTGCTGGAGTCAGAGCGATTCCCCTGTTTTGTTCCTATTTGGCTTGGTTCCTCTGCATAGTCATTAAGGGCCCAATTAATGTCACCCTTTAGCTGAAGAGTGCTCATTTTTATTGGGGAGCTGACAGTCACCGCCATGAGTGCCGCAGTGTAATATGCATTAATTGCCCCGTAACACTGGTAATTACCAGTTCTTCAAGCCTCTCAGTAAACTGTCATGCCCAGACACGACTGCTTTGAAATAGATTACTCATTAGGGGGACCTGCCCTGTTTTCCAATGGGGGCTCGCTGGGTTGGCATAAAGACGAAAAAAAAATCTGGTGCTTGAACAAATAGTTGCCAAGAGCAATTTCCTATTACAACTTCCCGGTGACGGCTTTTCTCTTTCTTTCTGTCTTTCTTTTTTTTTTCGTCAGATGGCATTCCAGCCGTCACTTGAGGTAAAGATCAGAAGTAGAGTTAGAGGTCCATCACAGATCTTGCTGATAGCAGTTGGTTTGTCTTCTTGTCCCAGTTTGACTCCTTGAATGAAAATGCGCCTTGGGATTTCACCATTCAGCATATTACCTCGGATTTAACAGATTTCTTCCGTATTCATAGTATTTTGTTCATTTTTTTTTTCCTCGCTTTTGTACAACATTGCCCTGAATGCCCAGAGACAAGTGTATAAGCGCTGCATTGAAAGTGTCAGTGTTGTTGCTTGATGTGGGGCATTTCAGGGCCTCTGTACATAAGATCAAGGCAGTGTTGATGTGGAGTTCTTGTTCAAATATTGATGCTAACTTTGCTCGGGTCTTGTGTTTGCAAACTGTGGAATCTCTGTTTTAAACATTAGCTTGTGCTTCACGGTTCCTGAAATGTGTCCTGCTTACCTGGACAAAAAGGAATTGATAGTGAATGCAAATAGATGAATTTAAAGAAACGGTTAGAGGACAAAAGCTGAGGATGTAGTGTGGGTGTCACCGTTGCACTGCGATAAGATATTATAAAGGAGAGACCATATCAAACAATGTTAGCTATCGCACATCCTCAGCAGAGAAAGGTGTTGGCCTGTTTAGTCACGCTAGAAACAATATTTAGATTTCACCACAGCTTTGTAAACGCTCCAAGTGAACGCTGGGCCGATTCCTCTCTGGTCCCCGTTCTTCCTTTCTTTTTTTTTTTTGCAAAAGCACTTTTGTGTCATTACCCATTTACCATAGCAAAGAAAAGAACAGAATGTGAAGACCAGGGAAAAGCCTCTCACACACACACAGATTGAAAACGCACACATGCACTCACACACAGAGCTTCACAAAGGTGCTGCTTTTGTTTTATCTCCCTTATAGCACCTGCTTCAGGCAATCTGCTCCCACTCGTCTCAAATGAATTTTGTCACGGCCTTTCAGATTCTCAGCCAGCGATGCGCTAATGAAAGGAGATAGTACAATTTGAACTGACCAGGTAGCAGCCAGCAGTGCACAGCTGAGAGCAAGGGATGGGAACACACCCCTCCTTGAAACAAAAGACAAGTCAACCGTCCACTGATATACCCATTACCCTTCTCATTAATACCCCGCAGACCTTGGTGTGTGAGTGTGTGTGCCTGTGTGCGCTTGTGCGTGCATTTATCTGTTTGTGTTGGTCGAGCACTTATCAAATTGTTTATGACAGGCCTAATTGGGCTAATTGAAGACATTAAGATTACCTGTCAGCTGTGTGTACCCAGACTCCCTATCTGTCTGACAACTCCTGACAAGTGAGGGACCCCGTAGCATCCGTCATGATGGAGCATTCCCAGGCCGTAATAGGGACAATAGGGGCCACTCTAATTTGATGTGGACAGCCTTAGCTGTGCGTATCAGCCTCCCTCTGTGTGTGTGTGTGTGTGTGTGTGTGTGTGTTTGTGTTTTAAGTATAGGAGAGAGTCGGGGGCTCTGTGCTTGGCCAGGCTAATGGAGTCCCCCTTGGCAATCTGACAAAGCGATGAGGCAGTCTGAGGGGAAAAGTGAAAGGGGCCTTCAAGTGTTTAAGAACATGAGAGGGAAGGTGCTCGGGGTGACGGCCTTCACAGATTGAGTGACAGGAGAGGAGCACTGACATCTGTGTGTCTGTGTGGTTGTGGATGGTCACCCATCTGGCTTTATCAGGGACTCGGAAACTTTTCGACTTGGTGAAAGACCAAAATGTAACAGATAATTCCACTTTGTGTGTATGTGTGTAGTCTTTATAGAACACCAATAACAAGAAATATCGCAGATTTCCTATTCAGTCTATATTTGCTTTTAAATTTGTCTGTCAGTGAAAATGTAGATTTTCTAAGGTGCAAATATTTATAGATCAGTGTTGCCATAGCTTAAGCAGAGCACAGTCCTATCTTCTAAGGCTTAAGGAATGTGCCTCTGCATATCTGTATCAAGCCACCCCCCACCACCATTTTCCTCTCCTGTGTGGGCATTGTGTGGGGCTTTGCAGTGTCATCGCTATGACAGATCAACGCTGTCAGCCCAGGAGATCCCTCTGTTTGTTTGTTCTACTCCAAAAGGGGTTAAACTGTCAAGTTGACAACTCATGAGACCCTTAGACTCTGCCCTACTGCCTCTTTCTGACTCTCTCTCTCGCTACATGACTCCCCCCCCCACCCCCCCGTCTACCTTCATCCCCAAACGAGTGAAAATCAATACCAGATTGCCTGAGGACCACTGTTTGGTGTGGGCCTGACCCCTAGATGTCCCCCACTCTGCTTCTTTCATTACATGTAGCCCAGTATTTAACTTCCATCCTGATCCCTCGCCTAATTAGTTTCGATAAGCTCTGAGTCTCTCTCTCCCTCCCTCTCTCTCCCCTTCTCTCTTACACATGCACTCGCACACGAACACGGCGAACACACATGGACATTTGGCTTTTCTTGCCCTTTGAAGGGACACTCCGGGCTGGGAATAATAAAAAGACAAATCCCAACACGCACACAGAAGCCGTTAGCCATTCTTGAGCTAGGATTATTGTTTTGTTTGCACAGCAAATTTTTAAAAACTACAATGAAATTAGATTTGCACCCCAGATCATCAGTGAAAACACTGGGGATATCCTGTGTTGTCCAAAGCTAATGGTGCTCTGTGGTGGGCCTGCTACCAAGACTACACCCTCGCTTGTGTGATTTTCCACTCTGCCTCCTCGTCGGCTTGTGTCTCTGTTTAGCCGTCCAGTCCAACTACAGACAAAGTAGATATTGATATTATGTAGAAGATGCTAGCTAGCTCTCTTTAAATTTACTAAAACTAGTAAATAATGGAGTTGCAAACAAGATAAAAGTTCCAGTGGTTGGTGTGTGTGTGTGTGTGTGTGTGTGTGTGTGTGTGTGTGTGTGTGTGTGTGTGTGTGTGTGTGTGTGTGTGTGTGTGTGTGTGTGTGTGTGTGTGTGTGTGTGTGTGTGTGTGTGTGTGTGTGTGTGTGTGTGTGTGTGTGTGTGTGTTTTTATGTACCACCCACATGTCCAGGTGCCGCCACTGCGCCGGCTGGCCCGTCGACCACTGACAAGCCCCAACGACATGTCGGCCCCCCTGCTCTGCTCCCCCCCGGGGGCTAAAATTACCCTCAGGAATGTAAACAGACTGCCGAGTAAGCACACAGCTTTCTGTGGCCCTTCGCCTGTGTCCGTCTCCAAACTCGCCCCCCAAACTGGGACAGTTCCATTTTGGAATCAGGGGCCAAGGTTGATGGCTGGGATACCATAACCTGGCTTTGGTTGTTTTGTCACAGCAGTTCTCTGTTCAATAGGAGTAATAGTGTTTCTGTGTCTGGTGATGATGATCATATTGGTGGACTGCAAATGGTCTATGCAACAGCTCAAAAAGAAATCTTTCTGGCTGGAACGGCCACAGACTGTCTTTCCGTCAGTGACTGACTCGCTCACTGAGTGATGATGTTACACCGTTGGTCGGCCCGGCCCAGTATTGGAGTTTCCCCGTTTGGCCGTTGTTCTTTCAAAATGAATTGGCACGAACAGTTTGTATTACGTCCTCAGGGGGCGTTTACAGTGGAGCCCCGAGCACAGTCCCGAAATAAGTTTTAAAAACACGCATTTACCGACCGAAGCGTCTCACACGAAGGCTCCGACACTGACAGGAGCACCAACCCACGGATACAAAGAGACGAGACGGTCCATATGTTTACAGACAACTGCAGATAGAAACGGATGAAAGAGCAGGGGGAGTTAACAGAAAATTAGAAGAGTTATAATTAAAATTCAAATAAGTTCTCTTTCAAATCAAACATCCCAAGATATGAGTGGAAAGTATTGTTCTTGCAACTGCATTTATACCCTTTTTTTGACTGAAATATTGCTTAACCATGTCATGTGATATGCTACTTAAGTACACTTTACCAGAAAATATTACTGGGACCACTTGGAAGAAAATTGCAGATGAACATTTAATATCCAGGAATTCAAATTATAGACACTACCACTGACTGTCCCTGTAACACACTGGCCACAATTTTGCACATTGACCACACACGGTCCAGCCATATACTAGGTTTTGACCTAGTCCTGTTTTCTTCTTTCTCCTCATATCTCCTTTCCCCTTTTCATTTTAGCAGACAGATGGACGTTCACACCAATTCATTAGGTGTGTGGGGTAGCTGTAAGCGGTGGAGTCTGGGTGAAGAAGTTCACTGGGCCGGGCGCTGACATGTTGATTTAGTGGTGGTAACACGACTGCACTTCCAAAGGTGCTGACTTGGACGAAAGCCAGGCCTCTTTTTCTCCCAGGGAGACATTAGAGGCCACACTCTAATTTTGGGGCAGGGTTTTACTCGTGGATGCAGAGGCCAAGAGGCCCTACACAACAAACATTCACACCTGCCTTTCCATGCCTAACTCTTGATTCAGCCCTCACCGAAGTGGCAGCAGATATGTGACTTATTCCTGAACCATGTAGAACAATTAGGAGTGAAAAAAGGATATACTTTGTAAAAAGTCACCTAAAATGCAAACATAGCCATAACAACTTATTACTGCTGTTGAAAATGGGGAAACAGAATATTTAAAAAGAAAAAATATGCTTTCAGTAATGTAAGGTGTTCTCAAAATATGTTTAAAAATAGAGGACTGACTTTTTTTGTATACATTCGTCATTAAGTGTCTGATTATATGCAGCATGACTGAGTGTTCAGTATGTGTGAATGTGTATATGTCTACTTCCTTACCCCAACAAGATGAGCAAGACAAACAGGTAAGTATCAGGCACACATCCTATGACCTCACATATAAACGTGATATCATACATATACACACATAACACTGTTCCTCTGCTGGATCCATCAGGTTTGCAGGCGCCCGGTCAGGCTGACGCTGCCCTCGCAAGGGCAGATAGGGTTACAGTACAAACTGTTGTTGATTAGGGCCGTGGGTGTAGAGGGGGATCATCCTAAATTGAAAACACGTTAGCCGCCAGGGTTAAGGGCAGGATTAGGACCAGGGCTGTGTGGGACGAGGAGCGGCAACAGACACAAAATGGCCGACCCTCCGCCTGTCTTTGACTGTGTTTCCCCAGAGACAGGTGGCAATTATCGGCCAGGGCTGCTGGGAGTTCACAATAACAGGTTAAAGGAGCATGTATCCCCCTGACGCTGTGGTCTCTCTGTCTGCATAGCCTCCCAGCCCCCAGCCTGCTCGCCTGCCACCGCGGGGAGCTTCCTGTCTCCATGCAGAACTTAGAGACATGAGGACTCATCAAAGGCCAGAGGGACTCTCTGGACAGATCTCCAAATTAGCACTGTGGCCAGTGTTTGGCTTTGGAGACTAATAAGCCTAATTTGAAAACAGTGAAAGCCTCAGAGACATTTTTTATTCTGTTATTTTTACTTCCCATATTATATACAATCAAGGACATCTCAATCTTTTCCAGTGCATGCTTTTGAAATATATTTACACACATCAAGACTCAATTATTGCCTACTCATGATTTCAGTATGGTACTTGGATAGGAGACACCATTTGAAGCCATTGCCATAATAGAATTTAATAATATCAGCATCAAGTGTTAATGAATACCCACTCAGTGTGTCATAACTGAAGCGATCGAGCCATTTTCATGATGTAAAGGGCCATTATAGAGGATAGGGAGTCGATATCTGAGAAAAGATCAGGTGAGCTCTGACCATCTGAATGTTAACCCTTATACAGTCAGAGAATAACACAGAGACAGATCATTCTTATTAGCACATCCGTATTACGAAGACAAAATGTAAAAGAAACAGGAATGATGCACAGAAAGTCTAAAATGTTTGGTTTTAGCTGGAGGGCACGCTGATGTTGAAGTGTAACGTCGGTCATTCTGGTGTCATGTGCGGAGCTGTCGTCAGTAGGTTGTTTTGTCGTACGCATTGTCCTCGGTGCTGTTTGGACCAACTTCTGAACACTAAACAGACAAAGCCAAAGCCAGACCACACCTTGTTTGGTTTCGCTCCACATCCAAAGCAGACCAGAGTGTGTCAAAGCGCGTTGGACCGTGACTCCGTAGATCTGAGAGGGGACCAGCACACATTACACACACAACACACACTTGTCCCTCAGATATGTGTTGCTAATGTGGTAGGCGACATGCTCAGTTAAGGGACTTAACGAGTTCCAAACACTGATTAAGACTCCTCCCTTCGGCTGGAGGATGTTTGCAGATCCTAACTAGGACCAAATGGCGTCGTGAAGCACGGCTCTCTGTGTCTCGCTGTTGTCAAAATAAAAACAAAGCTGCTCTTTTACGTGACACTTATTAGCTCATGTGCCTATTCACAGAATGATGTGTTAGCCAGGTTATCAATCAGCTGATTGAAATAGGCTCTGTCAGATTGTGTGTGTGTAAGGTGATAAGATTTTAGGTTAATGTGAGAAGGTGGCTACGGTAATAGGAGGTAGTGAGGGGGGACTGAGGTCAGAGAAAGTGATAAGTTGTTATTGGGAGATAAAGACTGGAGAGTCCCTGAGCACAGTGGTGTAGGAGGAGCGCTCGAGCAGCTTTGGGGCAGGGTTGTACTCATGGATGCAGAGTAAAGTTAAAGGTTATTAATAAAATAATAAATACTTGAGGAGAAAAAAAGTTCAAAGGACATTGCAAAGAGTACCAAAAATTAAAGATAGTCATTCTATTTATGTTAACTAAAATTGGTGTAATGTATCTGATTATCTGACATTACAGTCAGGTGATACAGGTTTCTGAATTGATTTGACTATTCTAGGTTAGTGTCACATTGAATACCTATTTGGTCATCATATCAACATTACTTATTTATATTTTTCAAAATGTTCTGTGTTAAAATGTCTCCTAAAAACACCAGTAGTCATCTCCCACATATATTATCAATATCGAAGTAAAAAAATGATGATATTTGATTATGTCAATATCACATAGCCCTATTTTACAGGTCAGTCTTTGTTTAAAAAAATATGTGTGAGTTTGGATGATATGATTTTTGAAGTGACAGTTGGCACAGTCTCCACCTCCTCATGCAAATATCAGAGGTGGTGTGTTTGATAATACACCGTATCTTAGTGTTTCTGAGATTACGGTAGATCAGGTCGATTGACTAATTTTGTAACGGTCAGAGAGTGCTGCCGCAGAGTCTGCAGTGGTTGCTATGGTTGCCAGATAAAGCATTGAAATCCTCTCATCTCTGCTCTGGTATTGGGTATCTTGCATCAGTGAGCGTAAATTAGCTCCCAGCGCGACACAGAACTCACAACACACTCGCCTCGACCTGACCTCCCACTCCCCTCATACTTACACATCACACCTCCACTCCCTCATGTTAACCCATCTAACACCACAATACACAAAACATACCTGCGCATAAAACACACTCTCTCCACCTCCAACGGGTTACAAAGACAAACCACATCCGCGTCACGTTCCATTTCCATACCCCAGCGACATAAAAACGTCCAGGAGAGTTACACCTGCCCGGAAGATGTTTTATTCTTTATTGCCTTCTATTCAACCTTAATTACGGTGCTTGTGTAGGTTTGGGCGACTCATTTAATGTACAATTGTGTGCTATGGCTGCCTTCTATTTGTGTTTTACATACCTGAGCAGAATTGAAATTTCCCTTGCCCATAAAGAGGAAGGGGGAGGCGGGGGGAAAAAAGAAGGTGTTCTATTCTAAGCTGTAGTCATGTTAATAACTTGTCTGTGGGAGGTTAACTCTTCCATTCAACTCCTGTTATTTATGGACACTAGGATGTATAGTTTGTTGCAGGGGATTATTTACCTCCCTGTTTGAGGACGCCCCTCTGGGCAGAGTCAGCCTTTTAAATATCCCATTTGTGTGCAGGGAAGCTTGTGTTATCAGGGGTGTCTTCATCATCAGGCTGGCTGACTTGTTACAAACAACTACTGCAAGGCCAAGCTGGGTGTACAGTGATCAGCCGCAGAACCATATGACCTGGCATGCATGCCCTGGGTCACTGCCCCCCCCCCCCCCTTCCCCTCTAAAACTCCACACAGACAAACACATCACACAACCATTATCTGACCCTGTAAATAAACTCCTATAAGCAGCTGCCTTTGCCATGGACTGACCACAAATGAACAAGCCATTTGTCACTAATACACACACACACTTTCTCTCTGTCTTTTGCTATGTACACAGTCCTTCTGTCTCCCACGCAGACACTTTTATTCCTCTGCACCTCTCACCCCAATCACTCTCAATGCTTTCTGTTTTAAAAGAAGTTGAGCAGGTTCCATACCTGCATTTCAGGGAGCAGAGAAAACACCGGCTATAGCTAATGTTTGGCAGCGCTTTAGTGGCCCTACCTTGCGACCTGATGTATGGATGCCGAAAACAAAGAGGCCTTTGTGGGGAGACCTCAGAGACGTAGAGTTCACCCTCAGGTAGAGGCTTACGCTGTCTAAATCATTGCCGGGGCGTTTGTTTAAAATGGGTCTGTGTGGTATGTAAAATGAAGTGAGGGTGTTTTTTAAGTCGAGTGTAAATTCATCTTTATTTTATTGATAATTCATCATTTCGTATAATGTGTTTTGGCAGAAGTGCTCGGCCTCCACTTTTAGTAAAGCTTTTTCTCACCAAACG
The DNA here is from genome assembly GCA_038419695.1 of Scomberomorus guttatus. Lineage (NCBI taxonomy): Eukaryota > Metazoa > Chordata > Actinopteri > Scombriformes > Scombridae > Scomberomorus > Scomberomorus guttatus. The sequence goes on from CM076455.1 coordinate 12,160,851, forward strand.
TGGCAGATCAAATTAACCTTGATCTGTGTGTTCGGTAGAAATGTTAAACGCTAGTTTTTCGGGGGGCCACGCTGTCTGACCTGCAGCAACCTCAGACTTCTCAGAAAATAAGAAGGGCAGAATTAAAATCAAGAAAGCAAGTTTGCACATTCTTTGAAGGTTACAGGTTTGTATTTTATTGTATTTTTATTAGCTTTTGCAGTTTGTGTTTTTTTTTTTTTTTTACTCGTGCTCTGTGTACGTACGGGTTGTGCACTTCAGAGGCAGAGATCTCATTGTGTGAGGCTTGTCTACATGACTCGCTGTGCGTGCAGGCAGGCACTAATAACGCTCCCTCTTCTCCATTCGAAGGGTTTTTGTTCCTGAGTGCCTTGCTCTCATTAAGCTGCCGTCGTAAGCTGCTTGGCACCTGCTTTAAATGCGACCAGCACCCGCTCATTAACACTAACGAAAGCGTGGCTGGCAGCCGCAATCCACACCCGGGCTCGTCAAGCGGCCCCCTTGCTGAAATTAGCTACATTTCACAAACAATTTCACCAACTCGTTACATAGTTAGGTGTTTATTGGAAGATGGCTGACTCTGACTCAGGCGAGGTGTATATAATAAGCACACGCCAGGTTAAGGTGAGCCAGCCCACATAATGAACCATAATTTGCCTACAAATTTAAACTGAACCTCCATTCACTTAATCACGCGTTACAACACACATAACTTCAGAGGGACTCTATAGAAGTATATAAGGCATTGATTCTGTATATTTATAATTTCTCTCTATAGTATCCGATGCTGCTTGGAACTTTTTCTTCAGTATCTCACACTGTAGCCATCAAGCTCAATCTTAGCCCCCTGACTGCACCCTTCCCCCCCTCAGTGTTATTGTTTCTATTCCCAGTCTCTGATTCTTACCTCAAGGTCCCCGTAGTATTGACTTGTATTAATTCTGAGTAGGATTCAAAGTCCATTTATTTTCTTTACGGTATGGAAAGGCCTTGGTGACATGGCTCCCCTGTGTTTATAATTTTGCTTGTTTCAATTTGTGCTCGGCCCCTCCTGACAGACCCGGGACATGATGTATCGTACACCGCTGCCTTATCTGTTGATGTACAGTTTTAACCTTTTCAGAAGGTTGCCTCTCTCCACTCTGCGCAGACCGCTCTCCCTTTTTCTCCCCTTTTCAGCCTCACCTCCCCATCCAGAACACAGGAAATACATACAGTGCGGCGGCAGAATAAAAGGAAGAGCGTAACCCCTTTTCCAAAGTCATCTAATGTAAATGTTTAGGTTTTGTTTCCATAACATTTCCATATTAAGAGTTGGCGGCCATGCGCAGCCGTCAACCGTGGAAACAGTGAGAGTTCGGGGGCTTGAGCTTTGTACAGTGCTGAGAGGCTGAGCTATGTGTGTGACATTGTGGTGAACTTGCAGTGTGCATCTGTGGGCTTTCTCCAGGACTGTTAGCTTTGGCCTGTTTGCTCATAGATACAGCACTGTAAATCACACACTGTAAAACGTAGAATGCAGGGATGGGGTGCAGGAGCATGTACTGCAGCAAGGGCCTCTTGAAGGGAGGGATGTGTGCGTGTATAGTCACATTTTTTTTGCATGTGTCTGTCTCCATACAAGTACTGTATGTAGAACATGCACTGCTTCAAGGCCCTGTCAACACAGCACAGCACAGTGCACACATATACATACATACATACATATGTTGCAACAGCTGATTCTTGCTCTAGCATTTATAATTTATGTGGTTAAAATACCTTGGTGAAGCTGTAAAGTTGACCTTCTAGGTATTTATAATAAGCTCATAAGTAATAATCATACAAAAGACTAAAGTTTCCCATAATTATTATTAAAACAACACATAAGGTGCTTGAGTCAGTATTTTAATATGAAATGATTGGTCACAAGTTGAGGTTTTATGCACTTTACCTTGGAGCTAAACTTCTGCTGCTCTCCGTGGCCCTTTGCTAGCTTCCTGTCAAGGTCTCCAGAGGCCCCACAACATTGTTAACTGTCTGAGGATAGAGTGTCTGGGACGGGAGCACTGTCAGCCCCCTGAATCTGGTTTTGCATGTGGGGGCTGAGACGCTCTCCGTTCAGAGTTCAACTGTGACATGTCTTTATGTATGGCAGCTAATGTTCAAAGAAAAGGTATGATCTATATGAGGCAGAGAGAGGCCACTGGTGGCTCTTTGGGGCATAATAAATAGCTTGAAAGATGATTTATTGTCTTTGAGAGGAGACGTAGTGAAATAACGTTGCGCATTCCCACTGAACAACTCCTCCATTTTAATTGTTTCTGCACCTTTCAGCAGACCTTTAGGTGTACAGTAGCTACAGTGTCTATGAGACACAATAGCAGCAAAAGTATGTGAGGGAGAGAACAAAAGATAGAACAAAGAAAAAAAAATAAAAACAACTAACATTTAAATAGTCTTGACTTGATTTCTCAGTTGCTTGGAAAGTCATTATTTATAGCTCTTGGGAACTGCGGTGCTCGCCAACTAAGGCAAAGTTGCTTTGGCTTTCAAAGCGAATGTGAATGAAACAGCTGGACGCTGTTGGACTGGCTAACATTAACCGCCAGATGCAGTGTTTAAGTCTCAGACTTTGTGTTGAACTCTGTGTGCTCTGCTATGTACCAAAGGCTTCCGATGACAGGTTCCGGAGGCCTTGGTAGTGCTTTGTTATTTCACAGATTATTGTTATTTCACTGCCATTGTAATGTGATCAAGTGTGTATCACCCTGTCAGAGAGATCTTAATCTTCCTGGCAGTGTTTTTGTTTGATTCAGCACAAGTTTCCTGGATGGTGATCAAAGGAAAATACCTACTTGACCTTATCTCCCATAGATCAATCCTGCTAGTCTCCCATCTTTCTATCTCTTCACTTACTGTCTGCTTTTTTTGTTATGTTTTCCAAATCCAAAGTCAACAGCCGTAAGCATTTTACAGATCTGAATTTTAAAGCGGCTAATATAACTCAGTGATAGCTACTTTGGAACACTCTGAGATGACAGCAATGATGTACTAACAAAAGACTGGCTTTGTTCTTTTGTTTTGCACTGCAGATTTGGTCCAGGCCTTGTCATCTACTGGTATGGTTTCATTGGAGAACTGGACTGCCAGAGAGACAGAGGTATCCTACTCAAAGACTGCTTCCCTACAGACATTGTCACCCTGTGCCATGCTGCCCAGCAGGACTGACTGCCACAAGAGCCAGAAGAGGGACAAAGAGCGAGGAAAAAAATGATTAGTGAAGAAAAAAAAACAAAAAACTTAAGATGGGCGGATGAATGGAAGGAAAGCGAGAGGAGTACAAGGAGGTGGGAAGGGTAGGAACAGTAACACTGAACTGTGCAGGGGTGGATACCTAGATCCGGAAGCAATTTAGCTTTCCTGCAGTGTGAGACTACTGGCAAGACTCTGTCCTGAACTCCAACTGACCCTCTTTCTCTGTCTGCCTCTACCTTTCTCCCTCTCGTTCTGCCGCAAAGCTACCACATGTAAATACACACCGACATTATGTATATCTGGCAGCAAAGGGTCAGATTCATACCTGTGTGTGAAAACACCATCTTGGAGGCTTTCCTGGTTGCGGTCAACTCCTGGCCCCTGGATGGCCTCTCACAATGGCCAGCCAGGGTGAGAGCCAGGGCCAAAGCAGGACATAAGGCCCTTCCTTATCACACCCAGAGCCCTGGCCTTTGTCACTCCTTCCTCCTCCGTTCCATAGGCAGATAAGAGAGGTGCGGTCCGGGGGCTGGGTGGACGCCTGTCTCTCACCTGCGTCACTCAGTGCCCTCTCATTCACTCTCCAGGGGGGTAAACAGGATCATTTCTGATTAAGGCTGGCCTCACAGTGACCTTTTTCAATTCACAAATCTATTGAATTTTTTTTTATCACAGTTGTTTGAACAGTTCACACCTCAACTAAATTTCATCACAAAATTATTATCCACACTCTGTGTCTGCTTTATGTATTATCCTAATTAACTTAATTAATTAACATATTTATAGTTTGGGCTGCAACTAACAATTATTATCATTATTTAGTCTATAAAATCCTTAAAAATGGTCATCACAATTTCTCAGAAGCTCTTAAAGTTGCTGGTTATGAATGACCAACATACCAAAATCCAAATATATTCAATTAACAATGATATAAAACACAGAAAAGAAGCAAATCCTCACAATTTAAAAAAAAAAAGTTTACTATTTTTGGCTTGACAAATGTCTTCAATAATTAATTGATTATCCAAACTGTTGATAAAGCGACTAATGGTTTCAGCGCTAGTTTACGACATTATTTATCGGGCTAAATTCAGTATTTAATATGTATATTATAAGCTGTGTTTTCAACAAGCAAGAGGCCTGAAGTTTTCAGTGGTTTCACAGAAGGGATTGAGGTGTCTGTTGAGCCACAGAGCTGAGGTCACAGTCAAATAAAATGCAAATTAATTAGGTCTATGTCACCTCTATGAATGCACTGTGGGATTGTAAAAAATCATTCAGTTCTTGTTATGTTCTATCCAACATTTATGCTGTGATCATGTTTGTATTTGTATTTTTGTAAATGTGTTTATTAATAAATTTTGATAAATGAGTTTAGAATATATTTTTTTTATCCTGAATATCAACAGCATAAACTTTATATGCTTCTTATACACTTCTTTAACTTCAGCCATGTCTGTGCCCACAGGTACGTAGTAACACCTGATTTCCATGTAAAGGTGTGTGACTATCCAGCAGTTGACTGTTGCACATCTTTACAACCCCAGTTTCTTTTATGAGCAGATACTAATGGAAGAAACACAGCCGGGCTTCGGGAACCAGAGGTGAACATAAAGTTGAGTGATGCTTTTAGAAGCAGATATGCACTGCCTATAGGGGGTCCCTGTCCTGTCCTCTTCTTTATGACACACAAAACGATAAGAGGAAAGAAAGTCAAAGGGGTGAAGAACCTGCCACCACCTCAGAAAATGCATCATTTCACACAGGTGTTGTTCTTTGTAACTGTGGCAGTATTGAAACTGAGGAAAGAAGAGAATTTTTTTTTTGTTTCCCACTATCACAGACCTGTCAGTACAGAGGTTTTCGTAACTGACCATCAGCACTCACCTGTTGTCCTGCAGAGAGAGACGAATCTAAGCGGACCTCAGGTGGGAAGCAGAGCGAGATGTGAATGAAGAGCTGTTCTGTTCTTGCTTCACTTGGGTGTAATCACTCTCAAACCTGACCTATTCCACTTCTATTACGGAAGAGAACTCCCCCCATATAGAATAAAAATAAGCATTTCTATGTTTGTTCTGCACAGTCATGCACCACTCGTGCAGTTAGAAAGATATGGTATGTGGGGGTTAAATACCACTAAAGTGTTGCTTGATTTGTTACCCTTAAACCTCTAACCCTTAGCCGGCTCCCATCTAGGCCTTGATCCCTCCATGAGGAGGCCATTGGGTCACTGCGGGTTCGCCAGGCGGCCATGGCTTCCTCTATCAGGCCCCCCTGCTCCATGTGGTACAAAACAACTGTCCCCATGTGTCCAGTTAAACTCAGCCCTATTGCCTGGCCATGGAATGCTTAGACATCAGTTTATGGCTCCTGTTGGACACAAAAACAGAGCTATTTTACTCGGGGAGGGAAAATTCTCTGTTGAATAAGACCAGAAAAAAATGGAAAACAGCAGATTCAGTTCCTCTCAAGTTTCAAGCCTTCCTGCCATTGTTTTCCAAGATGGCTGTCGCACAAAAGAGGAGCCAGGGTCAACTCCTATAAATTAGGTTCTGCACACAATGCAAACTAAATACAGCTTTTTTTAAACCCACTTCAAAGGCGAGAGCTGATATCAGTGTCAGCTGACAAGATTTCCATGATGTGAGTGCAAATATAGACAAATGGCTCCCATCTGATGATTTTTAAGAGCTAGACGTCTTTATTTTGTGTTTTCCTTGCCCTTGTCTCCCACCTCTTTTTAGATTCATTGTTCTTGTCACAACAATGGTGCACTCAAGTGCTCTCCAAATAAGGCCAGTTTGGAGAGGTCACTTCCTGGGGTGAGGAACACCAGTGCTCTGGAGAAATTTGATCCTTAAGAGGCATCCAGTAAGAACTTGAGATACAGTATTTTTTTTTTTTAATTTAAGAACATTTTTTAAATATAGTAATATATGAGGGTTATTGGCACTCCATTTTTGTGGAAAGGAGAAAAAATTGAAGGTGTAATATTAATATTTTTCCTGCTACAATGTTGCCAAGAAACTACGTGCAAAACGATCTAGTTACACAATTTATCCAGTATTGTAATATCGGCTACAATTCTTAAATCTGTGACTCCCATGTGTCAGATTAGTTTGATCCTGTTCACAGCATCCACTCTGTCTGGCCTGGGCCCGCAGGCTATTGGAAGTCCACTACCGACTCAGATGTACATCTTGGCCCAATCTCTTCCAGATCCTGCTGTTTTATGCCTCTTCAGCCATGCTGCTAGATAGACCACTGAGACGCAGAGAATGAGAAAGAAGGACAGAACCGGAGAAAGACTGAAGGGTAGGTTCTATCCCTCCAGCAGACCACCAAACAGACTTCCTCCACGCTTCTGTGTTATTTATGTGGAGAGAGCTCTGGCCTGTTTCTGCCCCAGGCAGCGTAGTGCTTTTAGTAGGGATCCTCTCAGCCTCAGGAAGACATCACAGGGTGGAAATAAATAAAAGTTCTCCTGGAAGAGTCAGAGGAGCCAGTTTAAAATTAAAAAAAAGGTTTTTTAGAGGGCTTGAATAACAGCACTGGGGGAAAAAAAAGCAGCCTCTCTGCACTGAGCCGTAGCATATATACGAGGAGATTTCATTTTTATTTTTAGGAAGCTCTGCCCGCTAATCAGACGTTGTTATTTAAAAACAACAATGGATCATGAGAAAAATGGTCTGGGGGATTTTAAACGGCAAAGCAGTAGATGTTTGATTGACAGGATGGAGGGCAGATGGTATGTTTGAGGGGAAACTGAACAACTATGACACATTAATCCACTCAGAGGGGTGGGGGCAGATGTGGGGGCTAGTTTAGTTTAGTGGCGTGTGAGTCACTGGCAGTGCAGGACAAGCAGAGACACGGCCAAGAGCTTTGAAAAACAAAAACTTCAGAGCTATGAATCACTCCTGACACTGATGTGACATCAGATCATATGCACCCTGGGCCTGGCCATTGAAATATCCCCATTTTTGACAGCCCCAAATGAGCAACCCGAATCCCTTTCTGTTAAAAAGAACAACTTGGCAATGGAAAGCTCTGTATCTTAGATTGTAGACCATGTTAAAGTGAAAGGTGTTGACTGGGCTCCTTGCTAATTGAGGTATTCCATTTAGAGCCAAGCTCACATTTGTAAAAACAGAGGCGCTCGCTGTGTAACCCACGCCTTCAAATGAATCCAGGAAGCATATTTGGAGTTCCTTCCAGTGAGACCTGATACACCATGTGTCTGTCGCCATCGCTGAGGCCTGTGATGGTCCTGAGTTCAGTCAAGATGTCTTACATCAGCCATATTTTACAGCGGCTATTTTTGCTTGTCGTCTTTGATTTGCGCATATTGTTTTAACATGTATTGCCATGGATAAAAAAAAGGAGGAGGGGAATACTGCAGAGGAGCATGGTGAGTTTGGAGGGGGGAAAAAAAAAAAGGTCTGTCAGGGAAATGGAGGGAGCGTGCGTTTGTGGTTGGAACCACAGGGGTGACAGCCCGCATGGGGGCTGCCCGCTCTAGCATCGGCCACTGGAAAGGTCAGCCCCCCTGAGTGGCATTTGGACTGTGACAGAAGTGACCCAGAAAGTGTGTCATCTCCTGTTCACAGCGAGGGTCCAGAGGAGGCCTGGTTACATCCACAGGTACAGGTACAGGCCAGCGTGGGGATGGGCGGGGTGAGGAGAACAGCGGGGTAGAGAGGAGAGGAAGAGGAGGGAGAGAGAGAGCGGAAAGGCAGCAGTAGACATATGAGCACCAATGACATTCTAAAAGATTAGAGCTGTGTGATAGGAAAATATGACTGTGGAGGTAATCAGGGGGAAAAGGTTAGTTGCAAGAGGCTGGAGACAGAATTTGATTCAGTCAAAACAAACCCCGGCTCACCATATCCCTTGTCCTTGTATTTATGAGCACGATGGCCTGATGAGAGCTGTCGCAAGCTTGTTATTATGAAATAAGTGCATTAAGGAGGAGGTGGGGCTACTGTACATGGGTGGCGGTGGCCATGGTGACGACTTTGGCTATGATGGGATGCACTGACCACAGGCTTTGATTGGTGCTGAGAGCAGATCTCGAATCCAGGACATAATCAGAGACACTAATCCAGTTGATAACAGCGGGTCTGGCCCCGCGCGCTGTGCCAGCCCCGCGTTCATTCAGAAGTACTCTCGCATTTGTCAAAACAAGCCTTATGATCATTTATCACAGCACCATAAATCCTGGCCCCAAATCGCACAGATGAGACGACTCCTCCATTATGTACAGACGCAGCTTAATTTTGGAAATATTTGAAAGAGCAGATGTGATTGGTTATTTAATTGTTAGTTGTTGCCACCGGCAACATAATATTTTTGTGCTGGGAAATTGTGAAGGGCAGGGATGGAAGCAGCCATTTAAGCCGGAGGAGTCGAGGAAAGAAAGAAGCAGAGAGGAAGAGGTTGACTAGACTCAACCTTTGTGTGTGTGTGTGTGCGTGTGTGTGTGTGTGTGATGCTTTACGAGTATTTTGTTGGGCCCTCACTGTGCTGAGCAATTAACTGTTTGGCTGAAAGCACGGTGCCAGCTCCAGTGCTCCTCAGCTCAGAGAAATGTGGGCCATTTATCACTTTTACAACTCATTTTCACCCCAAAACACTCCACTCTGGGGCTGGATACAACATCACTGCTGCCATGCCCTTGAGTTCCCGGTGACAGGTAAATATACACTTCCATCCAAACACATGTCCCACATCATCTAGCCTATATTTGACTTATGGGAGGTCAGCCTGCAAGGGATCGATGTTGCAGTTCATTTTTTTTTTTTTTTAAGAGGCCTGATGATGTCACGTCGCAGTGCACTGTGGGTTATTGGTCCAAGGAACCTGTTGCTGCAAGAAAGCAACAGCCCGCCGCAACCGCCTTGACTCGGAGTCACTGACAAGCAGACGAGGCAACACGTGCGCCGCCGTGACTTTTCACACACACTTTGAGAAAAACTTGAATGAACCGAGTCTCTCTCTCTCTTTCTCTACTGTAACTTCAGCTCCATCACTCCACTGACAACATCCCAATCCCACAGGGATCCTCCTCAGGTCACACAAGCACGGGGGAAGAATGAATGGAGCGATGTGATGTTGTCATTCAAATGCAATGGATCACTTGAACTCCATTGCCCTGTTGTAATGACCCTGTGTAAGGACCTGTAATGTGGTTTTCCCATTGGGTTTGAGAGAAACCCTACGCCAGGCCATTCAGGTGCGCAATAAAGTGCTTTTCACTTTCTGAGGACTTCCTGTCTCCAGTGGCGTTCTCCATTAACTCCTCACAGACAGACAAGAGCCTTTCTATTGGCCCAGACACTCTTTATCGCAGCAGTTATTCCCCCCAGGTACGGCGCTACCTGGCCAACAGATAAGATAGGAAAGCCGGCTGCCTGTCATTATTGGCAGATGAAGGCTATCTGAATATTGACAACAGTTTACACTCCTTGTTGAGAAACAAAGTTGGACTTGTGAGACAGTCGTGCACAGGGTTTTTATTGTTTAGAGGAGATATGAAAACCCAGGTTCCCTGTGGTCACACACAAATAGCCTTATGTCCCAGCTTTCACCCCCTCCTTCCTCCTCCCCCTCCTCCTCCTCCTCCTCCTCCTCAGTTGGCTACTATTTATTCCCACCAGCAGTAGTGATGTGCTAAAAAAGTTCTTGACACCAGCTATTCCTTTTCATCACTGCAGCTTCCGACTGCTAACAGGGACCTTGCTAGCTTTTCCTGCCTCTCTCTCTCTCTCTCTCTCTCTCTCTCTCATATGCTGGTCCAAACACTCACGTGTAAAATAGGAACATGCACATCAAAGTGATCTCAGGGATGTTACAAGATGTCAGAGATAGGCTGCGTTTTCTTAGCAGTCATTGGATTATCTGGTATAAAACACCAGAAATGGCAAACCTAAATGGACAGTAACCAAAAAAAAAAAAAAAAAGAGACTCTAATGCTGCAGCTGAAGCTGTGGGAACTTCTTCTTTAAATAGCAGCGTGGATGCGTTTACATTCCTTGATGGAGTATACTTTGTAATGTAATCTGAAGCGGAAGTCAGTTTCACATTTTGCCGTCGTTACGCAGCTGGAACGTTTCATCTACATTAATTTTTGCCTTTATGATAACACGATTATGTCTCCAAAATGACAAAAATATCCAAAAAAAAAGAGACTTACAGAAAAAAAAAAGAATTAAGTTTAGAGTCGTTAAATTTAAATGGGGAATTCCTCGCTGTTGCTTTGTTGTAATGGAGATTGTTTTTAATAATTTGTCACCCGGACTAAAAATTTTAGGAGAATATTAAATATATTAAATATATTAACAAAGCCGTTTCCACTTTAGACACAAATACAGAAAGAAACCGCGTTTTTCTTTTGTACTTTAATGACGATTTTAAAACGCGTTTAGTTTAATTTCAAAACGAAATTATTGTATTTCGTTATTTTTATTATTTTAAAAATCATAAAATCATAATAAATGCGCTCCTATTATTATTATTATTTTATTGTTGTTATTTTCATTATTATTATTATTACTACTATTTAAATCAATGGCAGCTTATTGCTATTTTTGCCTGCATATGGAATTATTAGTTTATTATTGATATTATAATGATTATTAAAGCAGTGCTGGATACATAATGAAGTGGACCACCTCTGTGTCTCCTTCATATCTCCTCCAGAGGAAATGTTAGTCGGTAACTCCATCCCAGTGACACCAGTCTACCACCCCATCCCGTTTTCTTTTTCTTTGTGTGTGTGTGTGTGTGTGTGTGTGTATAGACCTCTGTGCCATTACACTGTTTTGAAAAATAAGGAGAGGTTTTAACTGCCATTCGAGACGATAATGGTTACCGATTCTATACTTTCAGTCATAATCTTCAAGTGGGCCGTGATTAATGATGTCAGTGTTAGCCGGGTCCTTCAGGCCCCTGGCTGGATGACTTCAGCCCTGCTGCCCTGCTCTTCAAGTCTCTCTCCTTTAAACACACACACACATATACACACACATACACAGCTCTTGCAGAGATGTTGCGGTTGCATACTGTTATGAATTGCTCACTTCTCTCTCTCTCTCTGTCACACACACACACACACACTCGGGCAACAAGTCCCCATGCAAAGCGTAATATTGACCCTACAATCCATCTTTATTGATTTTACCATCAATGTGGCCGCCTAATACATGCATAAGAAGCTATATACCTGTGAGTAAATATGAGATGAGAGTCTTTGGAGGTCACATTCACTGCAGCAGGTCAGGCTCTTATCATCTCAGAGGATGGGATGGGATAAAAAATATGGCGGGAGCCCTTTTGCATGAATTTTTGAGGTGGTAAAAAAAAAAAAATCAAAAAGTGAATGAAAGCTTCACACGAGCTGGTGTCACAACAGAGAGATAGACAGGCCGCTTCTTCTTCTTCTTCTTCTTCTTCTTCTTTCTGTAAACACATTTTACGTTGGCCTCCAGAAGGGGTCGCCATCATGTAATAACAGTGCGCCCAAGGGTGTGGTGGTGGGGAGGGGGTCTCTCTCTCTCTCTCTCTCTCTCTTGCTTTCTCTCTCCCAGTAAAAAGCATCTACGTTATATGGAGATGATCAATTATTTGATTTGAGCCGCACCAATAAGATAGCGCATATTATTCAATAACCATGAGCAATATAATATTTTAGAAAATGTTCTGTGCGTGTGTGTGTGTGTGTGCGTGTGTGGGTGTGTGTGTGTGCGCGTGTGTGTGTGTGTGTCTCCCTCCCTTCCTCTCTCAGCCCTCTCTGTTATTTACACTTCTTGTGAAATGTCTCACTTTGCTGCCCTCAGCTACCCGCAAGATATTTCTAACCTTTTTTTAAGCTCTCAAAAATAACTGAAGGAAATTTGGGATAAAAACAATCAACTTCAACAACAACAACAACAACAAAAACAACCCATAAATTAAGGCGATCGATATTTTCGCCGCTCACTGTGAGGACTTCCCCCTCATAATGGAATAATGCCAGATTTATTTGCGAATCTTATGGGTTCTCAAGCCATAAACCGTGATTATTTCACTGGAAAAACCGGTCAAATGTTGACAACCTTGGGGCCATTGTAACGCAGCGCTGGAGAAGGCAACATAATGAGAGAAAAAAGGAGACGGTCGGGCCCGGGGCTTGCCTAATTAAATCTTAACTGATTGAAATAAAGGTTTGAGTACCTCAAGGCTTGACTAAACTCCGGCTATTTCCCTTTTTATTGCGCTTTATTTATTCTGCACTCACACGCCCTCCTTCCTGCTCCTCAGCTCCGCAACTGGACACTGCAGTTTCCACTTTCTGATCATTCCCAACCCCTGTAGCTATGTTACTTGACTAATTATAATTTTTTTTTTTTTTTTTACATCATTAAGAATTATTTTAGTGGTGTGCGCGTCGGGGAGGGTGGGGGGGCTGCGGGGGGTGACTGTCAGTCATTTTTAAGAAGGCAGGCGGCCAAGCGCGCAAAAAGTCCTGAATATCACCCATTAGCCCCCACAGAGGAGGCACTTCTTCATTTCCAGCATTTCTCCTGAAACCAGAGTTTCTCCTGTCCGCCTGAAATGTAGTTTAATGCATATTTTTATCTGCTGAATTTATATTAAACGGATAAAGGAACACTGGTGGTTTTGTTTGTTTTTGTTTATGTTTATGCGCAAATAAAAAAAAAATTAATAAAATAAATTCTCATCAAGTCTTAATTGCATGTTATTCCCATATGTCAGAGTTATGATTTCCAGATAAAATCATAATTTTCTCTTTATCAAAATGCCATCAAATAAATAGCCTTTAAGCGACTCCGCGTTATTTGTAAAAGGGCAGCGAGGAGCCATCAGTGGGACTGTCTGTGTAGGCACGTTTCTTCCTCTATTGTCTGAGGAAATACTATCATAAATGATAACTAGATAATGGAGCTGTCTCCTGCAGACACGTTCATCAGCGGTTAAATGGGAGCTGGCGCGGAGCACCACGGAGAATTAAGGCGAAAAGAGTTTGCAACATTCCTGCAGGGGGATAAGTTGTTGACAATTAAAGAACACACGAAAGAGAAAGAGAGAGAGAGGGGGGGGGGGGGGTCAGAAAAGAAATATGTACTGGTCGTCTTTATGGTCGCAGTTTGTTTATTTCCGTGAAGTATTTCTGCTGCTTGACCAGCCAAACAAGACTACTTTTTGTTTACTTTTAATTCAAGGTTTTTCCCACATGAAGGCCGGTTTGATCTGCATCAGGCGTCATAAAGAGTATAAAGAGAGAAATCACACCTTAACCAGCTACATAGCTACAGCCTTTACGTCCTCTGTTACCTCCAGTTTTTTTTTTATCATCAGGTAAAATCACATTAAACATGAATATATGTTGCATTAGTCGATCTGACTTTTCCAGCTGGGTGTAAAAACTACGATTTCCAGCCCGAGAAGATCAAGTGTTTCCTCGTGTAAGAAAGATGGATATTGTTGTGTATTTTGGATTCCAGCGCATGATGGAAAAAAAAAATAAACTAGCCTCACTTCAGGCAGCAAAAAAAAAAAAGAAAGAAAAGTTGAGAATACAACACAAAATCTGCGTCTAGATGAAGTTTTGCTTCTCACTCGATGATCTTTCCGGAGTTTGGTTTGCGCAGATCAACCCTGCCTTTTATTATTATTTTTATAAAAAGAAAGAAAACAGCAGCCAGTCCCCCTCTTCCAGAAAGCCTTTTTGGTGGTGCTATAATAAACCATTTTCCCTGGGCTTTATTGATCAGTCACTCTGAGCTAATGTAATTATCCTCATCAATAGGGGGACTGCAGGGAGAATCATTATGCGGTTGACATTGATAAATGATCAGCCAAATGCGGCCCTTTTCTCCCAGGGACCCCCGCCTCTGACCCGCTCACACAGGCCTACATAACGTAGTCATAGAAACACCTTATGGCAAGAGGAGAGAAAACTGCTGAAATGTTTAAAAAAAAAAAGGAGGACAACACACACACACACAAGCTAAAAACTGTCCCCCAGAGCAAGCCATTTTGGGGAGAGCCAGCTGCAAAGCGAAGGACACTCAGCCCCCGCGTGTGCGTCCTTTTTTTTTTTTTTTATGACCACTATCCAAATCAGCATTTTAAAAGAAAAACAAAGACGCAAAACTTTTTTTTTTTTTTTTAAATGTGTTCCTCCCTCGCAGCCAGCAGATGCACTCGTGTGTCTAAAAATACATATTTGCAGCCCTCTCTCAGATCATACGCCCCACTTTACCAGATGCTCTGCAGAGAAAAGAGCCAATAACATAAGCATTATTAACATGTTGCCTCTGTAGCGCACACACACACACACACAGCGCAGTGTTTCCAGCGGGTAAACTGTGTGGACTTTTAATATTGTTGCACGGGCGAAGTGAGTGTCTTCCAGAGGACCGGGCTGCATTGTGCAGCAGTGCAGAGGGAATATATTCCTTATTTTATTCCTGCAGCAGCAGCCCGGACTGGCTTTGACAGGGAGGAGATGAAGGGGAGGAGTTGTTTAGCTCGGCTGGATCATCCATCATCCCTGTCACACCGAATCGGCAAAAGGAAAGCAGCAGAGGCAATCTACCTTCTGTCTCATCGGGAAAGGGGGAAGGAGGAGGTGGAGGAGGGTGGGAGGGAGGGAGGGAGGTAGGGAGGGGGGGAAAGGAAAAAAAAAGAACTATTAATATTAAAATCCTCTCCATCCACAGTAATCCTCACGTTTTCTCTCTTTTTCATCTGATAATCTCCGCACAAAACGGAGGGCTTCTTCCTTCCGTTTTATCCGCAGAATAATAGAGCACAAGAAAAACAACCAAAAAAAACGGACTTTTTAGGTTTTAAATAGTTGAGAGAAGAAGATGCATCATTAACTAGACTCTGCTGTAAAACCAGTAAATATCTACATTTTGTTTTTGGTGCTGGTTAAGGCTCAGCAGTCCTCTGTGCGCGTGGAAAAAACGTTACATAAAGATGATCTGTGCAGATGTGATGTCCGAAATTTCACAGACAACCTGCTTAACATTAAAACTAAATAGTAAAATAACCTAAAAGGAGATCCTGCTGTTGAGTGACCATTAGTGGGCTAAAAGGAACTATTTCCAATATACAGAAAATAAACTGTTGATATTGGTTTTAAAAAAACTTCCTCTGCAGAAAAATTGTACTGGAAATATTTAGTCTCCAAAAGTGATTTTAAATCACAAAAAGACGTCATTATAATTATTATCACTTTTTTCTTTTTAACAGAAAAAAAGCAACAACCGTTGAATAAATAAATGAATTTAAATAAATTCGTGTTTGCAAAAAAAAAACAACATTTTAAGAACTAATAATAATTTACAATAGTTTTGAATAACTACAGATTAATAAATAGCAAATAAAGGATCAGGTCATATTTAGGCCAATGTAAAAAAGAAATAAAGAAATAAATCCAGAACAACACAAGCAGGTTTGCTTTCTGGTTGCTGAAAAAAAAAAAACTTTCAGCAGGCCACACAGCTGAGTTTATAAACGAAAACCGCAGGTTAGTTTGTTTTCATGCACTAAATAGAAGCAATAACATTCCCATATATTCTAATATATTATTATTATTATCATTATTATTATTATATTATTGTTGTTTCTGATTTGTTGATTCTGCAGATTGTGCTGAACAGTGTTTGTAGTGAAAATTAAAAGACAAAACACTGAAGAAGAAGAAAAAATTAAAACCCAACACAGCACAAGTTTGAAGTCGTTTTCCAGGGACAGGAAATATTTCAGCCGAAGTGATGTTGTCATTTCTGGTCTAAGGCTACGACTTGGATGGCCGCGGGCGAGCAGATAGAGAAGAGAGAGAAGAGAGGAGAAGAGAGAGAAGAGAGAGAAGAGAGAGAAGAGAGAGAAGAGAGAGTCCATCAAAGCCCATCTGTGTGCTCCTGGACGACGGTGCCACATTAGGCCGACAGGCGGCGCTGCAAAACGGCAGAAACGAGCAGAGCATTGACAGAGAGGGCCAGCCACGGCTCTCAGTGGGAGCAATTACACTGGGGACAAATCTTTGCTCTATTGTTTGGAAGCCGCGGACAGAGTAAAGGCTGAATTCACCTAAAATAAGCTAAACTTTTTTTTTTTTCCCCTCCAGATTGTGGATACCCCACCTTTTTTACACTGCCAGAAATATTTAAAATATCTATGAATCCATTTTATAAATTCATTTTATATTTCTGCATATAACACATTGAGATCTTCTCAGGAAATTTAATGAATGTTCTTCAGTAAATCTAATTTATTTTGGTTTATTCTGTGATTTGTGTAACTAGAGGCCACAGTCACCCTGCTTTTTTTTTTTTTTTTTTTTTAATAAGACTTTATCTTTTGGTCTCAAACTAAGTCGGGTTGATGGTGAATTTGCTGTGTAATTTATACCCTTCATTTGCATTTTGACAGTTATTTATCATTTGGTGGACATATTTGTGCGCATAAATAAATCGCCATGCCAAGATATATTTCAATCGTAATTTGTAATTGTCGTTTTAAGAAAGTGTTTGATAACCAAAGGGGCGAGTCTGCAAGCCACTGGAAATGGAGTGCTGGTGGAAAAAAAGTGGGAATTTAACTATTTTTTAATTGCACAAATGTAAAATTAAGACCATATTGAGAAGCGACGACGCAGAAATAATAATAATAATGATGATGAACAATTAATCTTATTCCTGCTAAAAACGGGAACATAGATAAAGACTCTCAGTTAATCACACAAAAATCTAACAAAATCAAAAATGAAATATTTATTACAGCATTTGTGACTGAACACCTTTTAAACATTACGTCACAGTCCTCATACAAGTATTTAATGTATTTTTGACAAAGCTTAAGGGAGACGGCATCTTATCATCTAGTGAGGAACACGTGCTGAAAAAGGAAGGAATTCATGGACATACAATATCAATGCCACAGCAGATCTGAAACTAGCAAAAACATTCTTTTTCAATTGAGGTAAACACATAGAATATCTAACATGAAACAATTAATAGACTGAACTCTGTACGAAGTTTGTTACAATATTCTCTCAGCTTTTTTTTCCCCCAAAAGCATTGAGTTCATAATTTAAGTTTTTTTTCCTTTTTTTTTTTTTTTTTTTTTTTTTTTTTAAGTTTTAGGTTTTTTGGTGCATCAACCATCAAATGCTTCTCCAGTGCCACAGAATCAACGTTTGTGTCAGTATTGTCCTTATGGCAAGAATGTTGATCCGCAGATAAAGAAGCTGTGTAGGATGTTGCTTTTCCACTATTAAGCTTCCTTCAATAGGCTCTTACCAATGAGAGTCCAGGGTACAAAAAAATAAAATAATATTAAAATAAAAATGTATAAAACCAACACAATCCAGTGCTTGGGCAATTCAAACAAAGATTTTTTTTTTTCCTTTAAAACCTACAGGGCAACATTCATTCATGAGCCAAAAAAAAAAAAAAAAAAAAAAAAGAGGGGCATGACAAATGTTCAAACTGAATCTTCTGGAGAGATCCGGTGTCATTTAGCAGCCTTTTCCCATCATGCCCTGTTCTTATGGGGGACAGGACCTGATTGCCCTCTGTGGTTTGGAGCCTTTTTGAGATGTTCCATCTTCTTATTGTTTTTCTTT
This sequence comes from Scomberomorus guttatus, assembly GCA_038419695.1. NCBI lineage: Eukaryota > Metazoa > Chordata > Actinopteri > Scombriformes > Scombridae > Scomberomorus > Scomberomorus guttatus. Next base: position 12,178,729 of record CM076455.1, read on the forward strand.
TTTTTTTTCTTTTATAGTGCTGTGCTGCGAGACAGTTTCTCCTCCAGGAAGGAGCACACACAGTGTGAGAGAGAAAAGGTTAACCTTTAATTCTAAAACTAGCTCAGAAAACATAAACCATGTGATCAACGAAAAATGCACAAGTTTTAACTTATTTATCTATACTTTTTATACTACAGTAGTTATAACTCTTGGAGTCTTTCTGTTGTTTCTTTCTTTTTTTTTTTTTTTAAATCTTCCAGAGTGATTTTATTTTAGAAGCGTGACATGAAAGTGTACTGATGATGGTGTGTGTGTGTGTGCGAAAAGTGTGTGTTTTGGAGTGTGTGTGTGTGTGTGTGCGCGCGTCTGTCCGTTCTTCGCACATGTGTATGTCAAAACATCCTCTGTTGATCTTTAACAAAAGCCCAAGACTTTACAAAGTGTTCTTGTCAGCTTGGTCCTCTGTTTGGATGAAAGTAACAAAATTGACAAGTTTAAAAAAAAAAAAAAAAAAAAAAAAAAGAATTATCACAGTTCATCTGGAATTCTGTTTCTTTAGTGTCAAATTCTGGTCAAAAGGGTTCGTTTTTTATTGTTAAAAATAGTCTCAAAATAGGATTTATTGTGGGCTGCTGCTTTCTTTTTAACTGTTTTCTTGTAGTAGCTGCTGTTGTCGTGGTAGCAAAGTTCCCTTATACTATTGGGCATGGATGTCCAGGCCTTGTCCTCCAGTACTGGGGTCGATAGGAGTGAGCAAGGGGGTTCTCTGTGCAGACATGGTCATTCCTGGGTGCGACGAGGGTCCTCCGTGCATCAGCATGGCGTGGTGAGGGTGGTGAGGGTGGTGGGCGTGGTGGTGATCGGGGAGGTACGCGTGGAGAGGGGGTCCGTGTCGGAGATGGGGAGGATGAGAGGTCATCTGATGAGGGTTGGTGTAAGTAGTTGGGGCCATGCTCATGCCCATAGGACCGCTCTGAGGTACGTATTCCCCTGGCATGCCTGGCAGACCTGAGAAGGGAGACAGAAAGAGGAAAAAAAATGTATTTTACGCAGTCAATAAAACAATTTTCTCACTGCGCCGCTCCTCCATTAACAGGCCTTAATTCAATTTACACGCGGCTTCAACAACAAAGAGCTTAGCGGATTTTACGACACTGCGTCTGCGACTAACAGCGCTTTTAGCCCCTAAAAGTAAAGAGAGACATTATTGCACTGGGCTATTTTAAGCTATGGTGAGGGGTTTACAATGCCCGATAGCGTTTGCGGTCAGGTCTCAGGTTGGGAAGTGATCCTCGGTCATCCACAGACACTGCAGTCCTGGAGGATGTGAGGAAAACCAACCAGCCGTATTGATGTGGAGGAGTGCTAATACTTGAGTGGAACAGTCGATTCCCTAGCTGAGTTTAGTGACAAACCGAACAGGCGTTCTCTCGTGGGAACGCGCCTCTGTGAACATATTTGATTTAGAATCCCTTAAAGAAGTTATTAAATTATTTAGGTCTCAGTTGGCTGTATCACCAAGAACATTAAAGGTTTGGTTCCACCCATGAATGAGAGTAGCAAAACAAAGTATTGCTCTTAGATGCGTGGTGTGTGTGTGTGGTTGGGAAGTGAAGAAAAAAAAAAGAGAGTAGGAAGCAGCAGCAAGAGAGAGCGACAAAGATAAAAGGAACTAGAAAGAGAAAGGAAAGGAAAAAGGAGGTGGGGTATATTGATGTTCCTTAAGATGGACTCCACTTCATATGTGTAGAGACCTCAGCATGCTGGCATCCCTCATACTGTGACAGGACCCAGGACACAGAGCTGGCTCTGCTGTGCCACTGTTTGGCTTTTCACACGGCTGTTTGTTGTAATCAGAAAGAAAAAAGGAAGATGTAAAAGGGAGGGGGGGGGGGTTCCTGGAGCCTGGGACTGGAGTATGGGAACATGGCTGGTCCAGAGGCCTGGACCTTGGGGAGAGACAAGTGAGAGCAGGGGGTCCCGCTGGAGCCAGGGGGGCCTGGGTCTGGGCCGGCCTGCTTTGTAATGTGAACCCCTGGGGGATTAGGAGCTGTAATAGGAGGGGAGAGGTCACCGCAAGGTCACTAGGCATGCTCACTCTGTGCATTCCTCCACCTTAGTACACTGCAATTAAGAAATTACACTGGAGGGCCCCCGGTGAGGGGAAGAGGAGGACGACAGAAAGGAGAGAGGGGAAAAAGGGACAGCAAAGGCCAAGATTAATGACCAGTCTCATTGGTTGAAAGCTGTGCCATTTTCTAACACTCCCTTTCCATGTCAGTTCATTTGAAATGCACATGTTTGTCAGAGCAGGTCTCTTAAAACCTCACTACTGGGGTCATAAAATGAATAAATCATTCAGGGTGTTGGGGTATGATGGGTGCCCTCACCTCCATATAACCTAGAGCAGCTCCTGTTAAAAGGCCCAGCAGATGTTTTTGACACTGTAAGCTGGTAATCTCCAGTCTTGTAAGCTGCAGTCATTCCGTTAAGTAGATCTGAGACCCCCCTCCTTTATTAACAAGAGTGGTAAAACCATCTGAAGACAATAACTGAGGACAGACTGGGCCTCTCTCTCTCCCTCTCTCTCTCTCCATCCCTGCATGCCCGTCTCCCCGGCTGGCTGGCTGTGCGCTTCTGTTATGGCACAGCAGTCCTGCTCAATGGCTGGCCATAATTAAGTACCAAATATACCATATTGTGTGGCTGTGTAATCAAATCAAGAGAGGATAATATTCCTCTGTATTAAGCTATTAATGTAATTGGTCATGAAGCATAAAGTATGTTACGTAATTAAATAGTCTCAAAATTATATAGCCCTATATTAAGAATTAGCCAACCTGAGCAAATGTTGTCTCTGTGTGGCTGTTTTAGGGAACATTGCTTCCTGATTTTCCTTTTTTTTTTTTTCTCTCCTGCTGCCATTAGCAAAGACAGGAGGGGATGAGAGAAAACGAGCGAGAGACAGGGAGAAACAGAGGAAGAGAGAGAGAGAGAGAGAGGAAGCAAGGACTAGAGGGGTGAAATGATCTCTGTCGGCAGAATCACTGCTGTGACCCTTTGGAAAATCCAGTCTCCATTTACATATAAAGGGTTCTTTTAATCAAGGTAAGTGTTATTATATTGTGCCTCATTGGGCAAAGGGAGTTTAGGTGCAAAATCCCTTCTGCCCTGCCGCCTTTGGGATGTGATATGTCTTGATTTTTCAAATGTCAGCACTGTGGCACTAGCGGGAGGCAGAATGGCCAGCTTAATCAGACTGCCGCCATTTAGCTGTATAGGGATTGTGTGTGTGTGTGTGAGTGTGAGAGAGAGAGTCAGAAAGACAGTGACACAGAGAGACTGTATCTGTATGCGTGAAAGAGATTCTCTCCTTTTTAGATGCAGCCATGCTTGTTTCTACAACCTTATAAATTTATCTCAATGTCTCTCCCGCTCTTGTCTGTGAGTCTCAGGTCAGGCTAGTCACTGGCCCCCGCCCCCCCTTAAATCGTCTCCCTCCAGTAAAAAATAATCAAAACACACAGCCCCCCCCCCCCCCCTCCCCTCACACTCATTCCTCCCTTTACACAGCTCAAACCAAACCCCCAGTGAAGGATCGGCCATGTCACCCACGGCCCGTATATCTCGCTCAGGGACCGTAATGTACTGCAGTGTTCCCGTCTTTGCATATAAGATAATTTGGGCATCAATCCTTCCCCAGACAGATTTATGTCACTCGGAGGACAGTTTCACTTCTCCTTCTTTATCGCTTCACTGGAGCCTGCTTAATTTCTCCCCGTCAGCCCATTCCCCAGGAGATGTTATTTTTTCCCTAAATGTCCAACATTTGCATTGGCTGTCCGGGATGGGGAGAGCGATGGTGCTGTTGTGATAAATAAATTTGTGCATGCCATGCCAGGTTGTTTCTTCCCCTCCTTCCTCTGTTGTCGTTCTTGTTGTCTGGCGCCACAAGTCGGGTCCTCTCTGTCCTGGGACGGGCTCCCCCCTTTTTCCCAAGTCTTCAATTCATCCCTGGCTACTGCCCCCCCCCCTTCTCTACCGCTTGCTAAAACATCCCTGCGTGCTTGCTGATAACTGTTGATGCTGGGGAGTAGGGGGTTGGAGCTTGCTGCACAATGATGGTCAAGGGTAAGAAAGGGTAGTGCTTGTGAAGTGAAAGGGAATTGTGGGTAGAAAAAAAAATAAAAACCCACAGCCCCAAGGTGTAAAAAAAACAAAAAAAAACAAGGAAAAGAGCCCAGTACTTACTTCCCCCTTTTTCTTTGCGTTTTGCTTTACAAGTTGGAGGTTACATGTAGTGCCATTGCCCATCCATGCCCATATTCATCCCCATTCCACTCATAGGCCCTAGAAAGAGGAGATAAACGCCAGAAAAGGGTCAGCAGGAGTTTGAATCACAGAAAAGGCAAGAGGAGACCCACTGATAGAGCGGATGAGGTTGGTTAGCTTCAGATGGAAAATGACAAGGGTGTGGGAACAGGAAGGTGGAGAAGAAGTGTTTTTATTTTGCACGGCATCCTGCAAAACCCGTTTTTTTAATGATATTTTGTGAGGGATTTTCCCAGATGTGTTAGATTAGAGAAAAAAAAAACAAACAAACAAGCAAGACAGGCAGGCAGGAGTCTGGGGAATGGTGAGAAGACTCTTAAAGAGAAGTGTTATTGTGGTCTGTGTAGCACTTGTTAGTATTATGGTTGCTGACTTGGGGATATGCTCCGTGCTGAGGTGACTAAATGTCATGCTACACACAAGAGGATCAGTGTCGATCAGCTCTGCGATAACTGAGTGTAAAACTAGTGACTTGGTGTAGCAGGCATGACGGAGGGAAGAGGGACGAATGGATGGACTTACCAGCTGGTCGGATCCCCATGTGTTGCTGACCGTCCAGCACAAAGCTGCCCATTGGCTGGCCCTCTGGACTGTATGCTGCTCCTTGGCTCACTGAAGGATCAAGAAGAAAACCTGATTGTAGTCAAAACGTGGACATGAAAAAGGGAGGGGGAAGAAGAAGAGAAAACACACCAGACAATCAGCAATTGTCCCAGCTCCAGCCCAAACATACTGTAAGACATTGTGCTCATGTTTGTGGACTGCACTAACTGACGCGTAGCATGCAAACACGCATACAGTAGGTCCTCGTGCATGTAAGCACACACTCACACACACACACTCACACACAGCCAGTGTCATTCAAAACCACACTCACAGGAGATACATTGTTCTCTTAACTGAGAGAAGAGAGCATGCAGTTTGACAGGATGAGAAGAATTTCTGCCATGGCAGGAAATTCACCCAGTCATTGCTCAAATCAGTACATATATCAGATATAACATAACATAACATAACGTACAATAATCCATAAACTGTCCAGTGTTCCAATATTATGATTTACCTGATTATTTGTCATGATACAGACAATACAGTATCAATCACTTTGCTCAGTTGTATCTTGTTTTGTCTCTTATTAGCCCTAATGAACTAATGCTCTTTGCAGTCTGCAGAAAACAGTGTATTCTAGGACTATAACAGTATTATCTTGGATAATCTGTAATTCACAAAGATTAGGGGGAGCTGTTAGTCATGCTGTTTTTGGAGAGATTGTTGATTGGCACACATTGGTTGCATGCTGTCAAATATTCCACACAAGAGCGCCGTAATTGTAGAAAGAGTCGCCCCCATTTGTAAGTGCGTCTCATTTTAATCACGGCTCGTGTTCGTTTGAACAATCTCCACCCCGGTGTGTAGGGACCTTTTTAAGACGGGGAGCTTGCTAATCAACAAAAACAGCTTTTCCCTCCCTGAGACAAATTACTTGGCTTCTTTTTTGGTAATGCCACAGTCAATGAAGCTTAGGGCGACTGAATCATTCCACAGGATCACAGAGAGGCGTGTTTACTACTCATTTCTTCTGTGCTTTTTGTAATTGGACCACAATATATATAGAAAATAACCATGTTATCAATTAACAATATGATTTCCACAATCTGTTTTAAAGAAATTAAAATCTCTCCTTGCCTAGTCCTTAAATCAGTACATCAGATCTGATTTATTCAAAGCATCATATAAACTAAAAATATGTGATTTGATGCTGTTAAACTGAAAATTTGAATTAGTAGCTAGTGTGTAAGATTTAGTGGCATCTAGCGGTGAGGCTGCAGATTGCGACCAAATGAATACCCCCTCCCCTCACCCTCTCCTTCCAAGCGTGTAGGAGAACCTACGGTGGCCACGTAACTAGCAAAAAAAAGCGCGAAAGTTTGGTTTGTCCGCCCTGGGCTACTGTAGAAACATGGCGGTGCAACATCGCGGCCTCCGTGGACCCGCTCCCTATGTAGATATAAAGGGCTCATTCTAAGGTAACGAAAAACAATTCCTATTTTCAGGTGATTATACTCTAATTAAAACATACTTATGAATATTATATTCCATTTCTGCCAAGTCTGTTCTGCTAGATGCCACTAAATTCTACACACTGATCCTTTAACATTCAGAGCAGTAGTTCTTAAGGGAATAAAATAAAAAGCAGCAGAGAAAGTGAGAGGAACCCCCCCCCCTAACCCTGGATTGGATAAAAATTAAGAATAAAACAGTCTAGAAAAGGAGATAACTCATAAATTGCTGCTAGCCTTTCTGGCACTCTTGTGTCCAATTAGTAATTCACAGAGAGAGTGCTAATATACCTCTCTCTCCACTTAGACTGGGAAATCTCCAATTAGAGTCAATCAACAAACAGCCTGCGCCACTGCTGAACACATCACATTGAGAAAATGGAAAAGGGGATGAAGGGGAGGGAGCAGAAGGGTTTTTGGGGGGGAAATCGAGGTAGGGCGCCCCTTTAAAAAAAAAAAAACTGGGCTCCAGGCATGATGTGCATGCCAGTAAAGGATTTGGAAAGGGTGTCTTCATGCTGGGGAAAGAAAGGGAGAGAAGTAGTTCTCCACTGTACGTCAGCTTGGTTGTTCTTTTTTTTTTTTTACCTGCTCGATTTGACTGGTCAATCATGGGCTGTACTATTCTTCTCCTGGCGTTAATGAACCTGGCAGAGACAGAGAGGAAAAAACAAACATTAAATCACCCTGCATTCACACACAGAAAGATTCATCACAAGCCACCACAAAGACAAAACAGTTTTGCATGACTTAATGGCAACATTAGCCACCGAGTCCTTGAGAGAGGAGCTCACAACAAAACAGCAACAAACAAAAGAGCAATTGTGTGCTGACTTGGGAACCCAGTGAGGGATACTTTTAATGTTCCTTATGATCTATTCCCCCCTCTTTTAATAAAGCTTTTGATTACGTTTGGTTGCTATGGGCACCAGGGAGACATTCCTCAAGTATTAAGTGCAGCTTGGGCACAGAAGAACCTTCATCGTGGCACATCTCTTTCTCCCTCTCGCTGTCTTTCTTAGTCACTTTTGCAGCCAGTTTCACACACCAACTTTATACGTACAGTATATTTTCTAAAGTTCCTTCTCCAAAACAATGTTAGTTCTGCAGGGTTATCACCCACTGGAAGTTTAAAGTAAAGCTTTAAGTTACCAAAGTGCAGGATACAAATGGTTCCTTTCATTACTCCCCACCACTCCACCCCCAATTCCACCCTTCCCCTCAGTGGGACCCCACTCTGGCTGCATTGTAGGGGGTTCTGCTCCCCTTCCAGCTGTCTAGAAATGAGGACCAGGCATGGGCCACTCCGTGCTTTCACAAGGTATTGTTATGTCAGCGAGCCCATCAATTAGGCTGTCTGAAGTTTTATCACCACCACAGCAGCGAATAAGTGCAGCTCCACAAAGCCTCCCCAGCCGCCCTTGCTCCTGTGGCTTTTCCAGTGTAGAGCCGGAGGTCATCTGGAGGTGACTGCCAGCCAGGGGCAACCTTTTTAACTTGGAATGGGGTGCCTTGGGCTGTGTCAAATGCAAGCTGGCCACTCAGGCCGAGCAAGCCCTCCACCTTTCCCTCTTTCTTCCTCCTTTACACCCTCGCTCTCTCTGCCTTTATCTCGTTCGCTTTCACATACTAAAAACGAAGCACGGGCTAAGCGCTACAGGTACCACCATGTGGTTGATATTAAATAGGGGTTTCAAATCACGTTGGAGCTGTCCAGCATGGAGTCTTTTGCTGGTTCCAAAAAAGCAGAGGAGAGGGAAAAAAAAAAAAAGGCCTCACCGCCCTCTTCTAACGTACGGGCCACGGCACCATCAGTACGGCTAAAGAACTGGTCATTAGAAGGAAGGGAGAGCTGGAACCAATTTGGGCTCCTAATCCCCCATGAAGCCCTGATACCTGCCTTTACCTTCTCCAATGAACTTAAACGCCTGTAATCTGCCCGGCTCAAAGTGACATGGTTAAACGTACAAAATGCACGGTTGGGAAAAGAGAGACGCAGTGCTCATTTGCCAGGGGGCATCCAGAGTGCAGGTACGCAGGGGTGCCGCGGGCCCCCGAGAGAAAAAGATGAAACACGTCCATATGAGAATGAGAGAGGACGACAGAGGAGGAAGGGAGGTGGGGCGCACAAATGAGAGAGTTGGATTGGAAATTATAAGATTGGAATGCATGATTTGTGATTTAAGGGAAGGACCGAGGATGAAGTTTTAATAACTGTGAACGTATTTTTCAATAGAACAAAGGAGACAAAGCATTCTTAGATAGCAATGCTGTCAGAAATGCCTGTGGTGCTTAAGAGAGAAAGACGCTGCCAGCATTAAAACCAGCTGAGCAAGTAAACAGTAAGACATTCCCGGTATCACACTCCCTCTTTAAGCTCAGAGTGCAACGCAAAATATATGTCCTGCTCTCTCCCTTTCTAGACGCACCAAGGGGCTCAAAATCACAACCATGTGCATTCTTACGTATTCTGGGACATAAATATAAACACACATAATATTAGGAATGTTCTTCCCAGGTGCTAAATTTGCCCATACGGCTTCCAGTGACTGCAAAGGGAAATACTCTACTGTACCAGAGAGTATGTTATATGATCAAAGTGTACTAAAGTAGTTTTCCCCCCCTAAATGTTCCTTTAAAAGCAGTGTTTTTCCTATTGTGTTTCTCCTTCTTCTTACAGGAAATGTATGACGTGTAAACAGGAAAATGTTTAGATATCAGGGTGCTCTGTATAAATGGTTATTTTGAGTATGAAAACAGCTCATTGCTGTGTAAGACGAACATACGGATATTCAAATATTTTCCCTGCAAGCTGCTTTTGAGATGGACCTGCTTCTTGTCAACATTCCCTATTGGCTAACTACCACCATATCACATCGACACACACAAAGGCTCTGTTTTTGTACGCTAAACAAGTTGCCACAGTAACCGGGAGGCGATGTGGTGCACTGGATGGAGTGGTGTGTGTGTGTGGGGGGGGGGGGGGGGGGGGGTGACCAAGGGCGCCTCTCGTGGCCTTAGAGCACCTTTTATCAGTCTGAGTAAAGCCAATTGAGATTATCTGAGCCAGGCCTGATAACAGTGTTTTCCCTCGACCCGTGAGCTGCTAATGGTGTGTGCTTAGAACAACACAACCAGGAATCCTCCAGAGATGAGGGCTAGTCAACTGGGATGGATGGATAGATGGATGGATCTGAGGACCCACGGTCCTGGGAGAGACACAGAGGTTGACCACAGGGGACTCAGAATTCCCAACCACTCGCTAAAATATACGTGTGCGCTGTAAATCCACACATCGACACCGTGGACATGACCACAGCCACCGCCAGTGTGTCCGTAGACTAACCAGAACACAGGAGGCTCATAGGGGACACCAGCTCCAAACCTCCAACCAAAAGCCCATGTTTTATTATCTACATCTGGTGGTCTAGCTTATTACGGCCTGCCTCTGCTCAATGTTAGAGCGCAGAAACATCAACACACACACATGCACACATTGTACACAGAGTACCTCTCAGCATGGGAACTCCATGCTGTCTTCAAACAAATAATTAAAGGCAAGGTTATGGGGTCGTGTGGAGGTCATTCCTCGGGATACAGCTCAGAATGTGTACATTACCCGAGGAGAGAGCAGGCCAGTGGGGGCAGTGGTCCACTGCTGTTTAATGTGGGCAACTGGCTTCTTCTAGCCATTAAGCCTTAAACACATTTTCAAGTCGCAGATCAAAAACTGCAGTCGCGGTGCTAAGTATGCTTTAGAGCGCGCATGTGAATACGTATGCACGTGTCCGTCAATACGTGCGTATGTGCATGTCAGCGCATTCTTCAGACGCTACTGCCAATTGGCCTACAGTAGCACGTCCCGCTGACATGCCCTAAAATGGCGTGACCGGCACATGTGTACAAATACATGTGTACGTGCGGATACTTGTATGCATCTCCGGTAAGTTTACTGGTGCTCTGAGTGTTTTGACTGTGCAGGTCACAGAGGAAAATAACAGGCAGATATGAATGATGGAGCCAGAGCAGCAGGAGTCCACTTGACACGGGGTCTCCGCCAGACTGGATCAACACCGCATCCCTGGCTACTAATATCTGCTCACACACACACACAGGAGGAGGGATGGGGAAGGGGGGGGGGGCTTCAGAGAGTGCCTGCTTAGGTGTTAAATACCCTGGCTAACATTCAATGTTATGCTATACCCAGTGTGTCTGTGAGTGTGGAGGGATTGAGGGTATGTGGTGATCAGATGGGGAACTTGCATAATCCTGTGTACCAAATCATGTGCCTTTGTTTTATATAGCAGAGCCCCTCAAATTCATGAGAAATTCTTTATCCTTAAAAATGCAACAAATCAACTGAATCATCATCATAAAAAGAAAGGGCCTTATACTTTATGTTGACAAATACTGCGCAAGGGGACTGAAAGTCTGAAGATGAAATCACAGCAAACCAGTCTGTCTGACCCGGCGCTTGTATTTACTCCTTTTTTTCTTGCTTCCTCATCTCAATCTGTCAGAAAGGCCTTGTTTCTGGTTAACTGACTTACAGCCACACCTGGTAACTCGCTCCTGTTGTCAGCATTCCTTCCCTGAGAAATCGTCATGCCAAACCACCCTACCCTGGAGCACAGCCAAGAGAGCGAGAGGGAGGGAGATATGAGAGAGAGAGAGAGAGAGAGAGAGAGAGAGAGAGAGAGAGAGAGAGAGAGAGCCTCACTACTTGGCCGGCCAATTGCCGTGGAGATTGGAGGGAACCCAGCCAATCAGGAGTGGGGTCACTCGTTTGACGAGTTTGTGATGAAAGAAAGAAACCGAGCCAAAGCCAGAGAGACAGGAGAGAGGAACAGAGAAATACTAAACATGTCCTCTCTGAGAAATGAGCGCCAGACCGCTCCAAATGTAGCCCTGCAGATTGTGCAAAAACGAGGAGACAGTTTTGAAATTGTGAAACAGAGATTGTTGACAGTTTATTGCCTTCATGGCTGACCTGCACACGCCCATTTTCAGAGCTCATTTGCCAGGGACAGGGAGCGAGTTTACGTTTGTCAGACAGAATCCCAGGCCCCTGTCTGCCTGCCTTTGCAGGAAGATTACATGCAACACAATCTGAACAAGAACGCGCCAAACTCAATCCCTGATCACTGCTTGCAAACATGACTGTCCTCTGGTTCCTATTAAAGCTCATTGCTTCCATACTTCCGCTTCAGAAAGAAATAAAGATTCCAAACCCCCAGCGATTGAGTCACAACTCACTGGAATCAAAGGAGGAAAGCTTTAGTTTGATCCTCTTCCCTCAAAAAAAAAAAAAAAAAAAAAAAAGAAGAGTAAAAACACTTGATGTTCTTTGACCAGGAAGTGCATGCAAATTAACCCCATGATGAGGGTGTGTTTAGTATAAGCAAACACTAATTATGGTCCGGTCAGACAGTGGGGCAGTCTGGGGCTACTGAACCCCCAACGCTGATCTACTGTAGTGTCAACAACACTGATTGAATCAGCTCACATGCTCCTAACAGGCCTCCTGTAACAGTTTATACATAGCTTGCCACCAGACTGAACCTACAGTATCTGTGGATTTATCATAAACTATCACAAAGGAGCTTTTCATAGGCTCCACTCCTCCAGGATGAAGATAAAGGACAAAGAGATAGGGTTGGAACGAGGAAGCTTCCTCCTGCTCATCCTATCAGAGGCAGAGTTTCCCTTTTTCTATCCCTTCTTCCCTTCTTTAAGTTAAAACAGGAGTCAAGAGACATAAGCGGGGCGAACATTACCTCACCCCAGTGTTTGATTTAGTGCAGATGTGAAGCGGAGCGAGGCAGGATCGTTTTTTAGGAACGTCGGAGAGGGCCCACGTTTAGGGCAGCCACTGTGTTTACATAGTTTATACCTCTGTCTCCCACTCTCCCTCTTTCTCTCATCTACAGTGCCTCCATACCCCCCTCCACACTCTTTTGTCTGCCTCTCAAAGGGGGACTGTTTCACCTCTCCTCCATGGACTTTCACTGACCTGTTTTTCTTTCCCTTTTTATTACTCCACTCATTGCCCTTTTGTGGCATCCCCCCTCAGCCCTATATGAGTAACATTTGCATTGCTCTGTCAGTCTAGCTGTAGAAGTCATTCCTCTCTGAAACCCGGGGAGTACGAGTCATTAAGACTCGAGTGGAAAACCAGACAAAGAATTATATATTTGTGTTGCAAACTGACACGATTTAACGAGCAGCTAATTAAAATAAATCAATAGCACTGCGGCATGCTCGCTCTCTGTCTGTCTCTCTTTTCTCACTCTGATTTTCTGTCAGCACCAAAGAGGTGCTGCAGTGTGGAGTGCAATCCTCTTCTATGGATGGTTTCACCCTTAAAATTAGGTTTCAACTACTGTCTATGCATTATGATGAATAAAGTGTGGATTCGCTGGCTCATCACAAAAGAGTAAACATCTTAAAGTCCTATTCAATCCGGATGAAACAGACAGCAATAATCCCAGAAGTCAACTCTCTAAACGGCAACAACAAGAAAAACAACAGAAGAAACAAACATAGACATCTCTCCCTCTATTTACCCTCCCATCTAACACCTTCTCCCCTCTTCCCCCTGTCCAGTGAGGGCATGTCACCCCTGGGCCTTGCAGACCAGCGGCCTGACCCCTACATGGCGGGCTGTGCGGCCCCAGCTGCTGACTGTCTGTCAAACACCTCCAGAGCAGCGTTGGGCCAGGAAGACCACGCTTGTTGCCCCTTTGATCCAGCAAGCAACAGCTGCTGCTCCACACAGCAGCACTTTGTTCCTCTGTCTCCTCACCACACTCTGTCCTACGGCACAAAAAACACAGAATCCAGTGCAGAAGTGGAGGGAGAGAAAGGAGTAGAGGAAAAAAAAAAAGTGGGGTTATGGAGGGAGGGGGTTAAAAAAAAAAAAAAAAAGCTTTCCCGTTTTTTCCTCCCTACAACATCAACAAGCTCTGACAACAGCAGCGGGGGTTTTTCTTGGCCCTGACACAGCTTTCAGGCATCTCCTTTTTGACGCTTCACCCTCCCTTCTCTTTTAAGAGATATGATAGTTATTGTTCAAATCAGCCAGGGTGAATGGAATGGACCGAGACCAAGCCTGCCCCAGGCGTCAACACACCTGTATGAAAGAGACCTTATTGTAGCAACCCAGCATGGCTAACCTGCCCTAGCTCTACCAGTTTTCAGATGTTCAGAAGAGAGGGGGGGTGGGGGGGTGGAATCGTCTCTTCTTTCTCTTTCTCGCAGACAGTCCCCTAATATTTCCCTTCATTAACCTCCCTTTCCTCAGAGGCTGGCACCTCTGCCCTGGAATGTTTTTACTAACGGTGTTATTTTTGAATATCACCACCAGACAGGGGGATTAAGGAAAGAGTTGATCCGCATCCCCCCCCCTTGTTAGCGAGGCCCCTCTTCTCTTACTCTTGCACTCCCCTCCCTTAAGACAACACCTTATTAACGTGCATAGGTGCACAAAAGGTATTCTCTGCCTGCCTAGGAGCTGAGGGACCAACAGCTGTGTTTCCCCTTGTTTGAAGAGCGTCTGAAAACATCCAGCATATGTCAATATTAGCCCCCGTCAAAGGTTCCAGCACATAGCGCATGACAGAGGCCGTCAGTGCTGGAAGGTAACGCTCATTCCTTATAAGCCAGTTTTTCACCTTTTTGGGTGGGTGAGGGCTTCCTGCTTTCATGCAGGGCCAGCAAGAAATAGAACAGAGTCATGCTGGCAGGGTGGCACACACACACACACACACACACAGTTACTGAGACACACACAGAGGAGAGAGGGGGAGAATAGAAAGACAGAATGAATCCAGCACTATCATTAGCCCGGCCTACCCATCAGTCCTCCTGAGATGAGTGGGTGTGTTTACAAGATCGCCCCATTTTCTCAGTTGTGAAGAGTGCCACCCCTATCACCCAGATTTCCCCTTTTCCCACAATGCCCAGCCCGTTGGGATCCTTTGTATGTCTCTGCGGGGAGGGCAGGTATGATCTCCATTTCCATCCACTTCTCGCTGCTATGGTACAAATGTGTGACTTTTTTTTTTAGCCTCTCTGTCTCTCTCCTGCGCTATCTTTCCATCTCTATTTCTTTCACTCTTTCTTTGTCTCTCGCTCTGTCTTCTTCTGCTCCCTTTCATTCTCAACCCTTTTTTCCCTCTCTGCCTGGTAATCGAGTGAGAGATTCCGCGACTCTGTGACTCCCCCTTATTGTCAGATATCAAACAGGGCGGCTTTGTGGATTACCAGGGGAAGCTGATAATGACATGATAGAGGCGTGATATTTCAAACAAAATTGAGTGTCAATTGCCTGCATCGTCTAGGCAACACAAGTGTCTGCGTTGCAGCAGCCAGGCAGGAAATAAGGCCAATCTATTTCCTTTGCTTCATATCAAACGTCTCTCTTCTCCCTCCTTTATAAGACTATAATGGGTTCAGCTCAAAGAGAAGAAGAGGGGGGGGGCCTGCCAAGAGGGGCTTCAACAGCTCCGTCCTTACACAGCACGCATACATGCTTGGGCACACTTGTGAACATATATGTGCTGTACATGTACACACACACACACACACGTGCAGACATGAACTTAGCCTCCTAAATCTCAAATGCATTAGCCGAAGTCAGAAAGCAGAGCCAGTGGGAGGGTGCACAGGGAAGGTGCCCCCATTTTAACACCCCGCCTCCAAACATATATACACATGCACACGCTCTATCTCCTGTTGCCACTTCCTTTTCCCCCCCTTACTATTAACCGTGAATTTAGGGCAGTGAAAATGCACAGCAGTTTGAGCAATTAAAAAGCGACACCTAAACCCGGTGGATAGACTGTGGAGATACTCTAATGCCCGGGTTTAGGTGCCGCTGCACTTGGAGTATTTAAGAGCCAGACTACAGGGGAGTACAGGACTCCGTGTGTGGGTGTGTGTGTGTGTTTGGAAAGGGATTCTCCCTCCTACTGGGATGTCATCATCTTCTCATCTTTGTGTCTGTGGCGTGAGTGTTTCCGCCAAGCACGTTTCCATGATGTGTCTGAGTGAGTGCATTTGCGTCTAGCACATATTAGTGACCACGAGAGTCATCGGTCAAATGTTGTCAGCTTGCCTCTGACTTCCCTACTGAATAATTAATTAGAGTTTCAATTGCACATAATCGCTTTGACATACATAAGCACGAACGCACGGGCACACAAACACACTTGTGTAGGCACGGTCAGAAGCAGAGTTTAGGGCTAAAAAGCCCAGCAGCAGGCTAGTGATATAAATAGCTGTTGTTTGTGGAGGGGACTGCTGGCAGAAGCACCACTGACACTGAGGAGCAGACCACAGGGACTCTGATGTGCCTGGTGGCCTGAAGCGAGCCCTCTCCCTCTCAGATCAGCTCAACCACTGACTGTGTACAGCTTTGACTGGCCTCCTTCATATGTGACAGCCTGAAACAAATAGCGTCTCACAAAAGCCACATTCAATTCAGCCTACAATACAGAATATGGTCCTTAAATTTAAGTCTGTGCGCTGTCATCCTTCCTATGGAGGGTCAAGAAATGCAAATCTAAATGACCCCATTCCCAAAAATGCTTCATTTTGTAGGTAAAGATTAAAAAATATCTAAGTTTTACACTGATATCTGCTATTATTTCAGAAGAAATAGTGTAACTTTTTATCAAATGGCAGGTATATCATTTTGGAGACTCGCTATTTCTTCACCTCATACCTTTGAGAGAGCTGAAGAAAGTCTCCCATACAGTATAACAAGAAGATGATAAAGCAGATATGTCTTGGGGGGCTACAGGCAGGCGCCCCCCTTACCCCCACTAGGGAAAAAGCATTCCTGCCGCCCCCCCCCCTCCCCTCTGCACATGCTCACAGAGACTCCCAATTGAAACATCATCGTCAGTAATGGGAGGAATAAATATTCATAAGGCTGGGAAGAGAGAAACTCTAGATTAGGGTAATATAGTACCCCTCATTGTTCTCCCCCTTCCTTTCTCCAGCTCTTCCTCTGTATCTCTGCATCTTGTTATGCATGTAATAGTGTTGGCTAATAGTGGCTAATTCCTCCAGCTACCTCTGATAACTTCATCAAAGTGCATGCCAGGGTGTGTTTGTGTGTGCGTGGAGAGAAGGTGGCAGCAAGCTGCACCGTTTATGTCTCACCTCTCCCAAATTGCAAATTACCAGGTTTGATAACGGCAAGATTTTTGGGCCATGTTCCAATTAAGATTGGATTTGTTTTGTGGAAAGGCCCTATGACTCCTCCCTCCCTCCCTCCCTCCCCTGCTTTCCTTGCTTGGCACAGACTCTACTGATATCTCATCCATAACAGGCCTGAACTGGGACAGAGTATGGCTTAAACAAACAAAGGGCTATATTGATTTATAGGGTCTTCCATGATGGGCTTATTGGCCTGCACCTCAAAGCCAAAGAGGGCACCGGGCCATGAATCACAGCTTCAAACAATACGCACAAGCTCTCACCGGCCACTAGTATCCTAAATGAGGTCACTGCCTAAGACTGCCCCCCCCCCACCAATCATACACATATATTATTACTACTACTATTACTTACTTTTTTACATTATTACTAGTCATTACTTATTTCATCTAGTTTTATTGCACAGTTTGAAGGAACTGACGGGACTGCATTTCACTGCGATTGTGCCTGAATGATTGCATGTGACAAATAAACTTGATTGATTGATCGATTGACAAACAGGTAGGAATAATAAGATTGGAGTGTTGTTAGGGATGTGATTACAACTCTCTCTCCCTTTTATAATCAAAAACGCTCACTTTCATTGTGTCTTAAAGGAGGGGAGGAGGGTCAGTGGATATTGTTTCGAATGTGACGCCATACAAACAAAGCAAAGATAGACGAGCACGCTTATTTACACGTGGTTACCGTGTATCCAAACAGAGGGAGAGGAAAGAGGGATAGAGGGAATGCAGAGCGTGAAAGAGCGAGGTAAAGAAAAACAGAGAGAAAGAGAAAGAGTGAGAGAATGAGCATGCCTGGACAAAGAGAAAATACCTAGTAGAGGTTCACAGAGTTTAAAGAGCTCAGCCTAAGAAGGAGCTCCTGTCCTCTGGCTCCAACACACACACACACCCTCAAGGCCATTCTGTTACACCTGGTCACCTTTATCCCTTTTAGTCCCCCCCCCCCCCCCCTCACCCCTCCCCTCCCCCCGCACACACACACGCTCACCCCTCCTTCCAAACACAAACACACAATGCACAAAAAAACCAATCCACAACATTCAGCCTTCTGCAACACATCACCAACAAGACACACATAGCAGCACCCTGTGGCTACCACACAGCTCCTCTGGCTATCTCCCTCAGCAGATAAAACTAATTATTCCAAATCTACTCTGTCAGGTTGTCTGATCCTCAGGGGCCTCCGTTTAAATCTCTCTCTCCGTCTCACTGTTTCTCTCCCAGTCAAAAGCCACAGACAGACCAAGGAGCTGCGCCAACTGACGTCCAGAGCAAAAACATAAACGGAGTGACTAGCCATAAAGACACATATAGCATCGTAGCAGCTGAACCGCATGGCTGTCTTTGTGAAAACAGACCTTACTGAAGCTCGCTTTTCCTTTAAATACATGCCTATAATACTGTTTAAATGCACCAAATAAGCAACAATCAAGCCTGGTACTCTAAACAACTTTTTTAAAAATCACAAAAAAAATGCATGACATCACCTAGCATACAATCCAAAGGACTTATGCACCTATTTAGACACCTACTCCCTCTGTTGGCACTTGCTGTTGGCACCCATGTTAGGCTTTAGAGTTAAATAACAGGCCAATATCCCAGGCCTTCCAGCTGCATGCCCTGAAAGCCCACGGAGAAACCATTCGTCCCAATGAGCTCTAAAGGCAAATGGAAGCTCATAAACAGAGACTTGACTGTATAGACTTTGCATTTTATCTTTCAGCAGTTTCCCTTTATGAGCCAAGGACCCCTATAACAGGGGGAGGGAGGGCTGAGCAGGATGGGAGGATGGCAGGGAGAGAATGAGGATGACAGTAAGGATGTTAAGAAAGAAGACGACGGCAGAAAGAGCCGAAGAATAAGAATGAGGTACAGGTTGGGAGAAGACAGAGGAGAACTAGGGTCACAAATCTTGCTGCTATTCTAGTGCGTGACATCTTCGCTCGTTTGCGGCTGCTCATTAACAAACAATACTGCTGTGAAATTGGTTTAATGACAAAGTAATAAAATTGCTATTCTGCTCACAGATGGCCTCAGGCACAGGGAGATTCTGGCAGGCTTACTGTGGCTGCCCGTGTGCATTAAGCTGCTTGTTCATGAAAACAGCATCTTACACTTTCTTTCTCACTATCACCAACCTTTTTTTTTTTTTTATCTTTTTAAGTTCTATCTCTTCCTGCAAATGAAATAAATTAACCTACTTTCCTCCCTTGTATTCTCCTTGAATTCTCCCTCTCCCACACTCTCACCCTCTTGCTCTCCCTCCTCTCTCTCTGGTGTATTCTCTTTCTCGATCTCTCTCTCGATCTCTCTCTCCAGTTCTCACCCCTAGTATAGAAATTACCATCTTAAAATAAGAAAAAAAAAAAAAAAAAAAAAAAAAAAAAAGAGGAGGCTCGCCCACGCAAACGCAGCTCGACTTCATTTCAAACGCAGAGCCCTTGTTATTAAACGACCCACCAATAAAACCAAGCCGTTGAGGAATAAAAGAGCCAAAAGGAGCAGAGAAGTACAAAGACCTCCCTCCTCCCATCTCTCTCCATCTCTCTCTAATGCTTTCTCTGTAATGCCTCTTTCAGCTCTTTGCCTCTCTATCTCGCCTCGTCTGGCTTCGTTCTCCTTGCATGCCGTCTTTGCTGGGAGAATTCCACAGCCTTGGAGAGTCTTGCGCTTGTAATGGGAAAACAAGTAAAAAAAAAAAAAAAAAAACCTTGATTTTTGTGTGTGATTGCCTGACAGTGCCAGTTATATTAAAGCAACACCTGTTTTTCATAACAGAGGTTGGCACCGGCCCGCTCCGTGTCCATGCTGGGTGTCCATGCCATTCTATGACCCAATATGCCCCCAGTGCCTGATAAAGTAGGAATGGGCCGCGTTAATCACAATGAGCATTTCGACAGACTGAGCGGCATGTGCTCATGTACTCACACGTAGCGCATATACTCTGAGTGCACACATAAACACAGCAGCACACATTAGCATCAGCTGTTTAAGACTCCCATGGCTTACCCTGTGAGTACGGTATGTGTCTAGATCGCACCGTGAACAGATATTTGGATCTGTAACAACTGCTGAACAAAATGAAAAAACAAAACGAGACCTGTTACAACTGGGAGTCTGTTCTATTTTACTCTGCCAATAATGAAAATATGTTTTTTTTTTTTTCCAAATGTGTTTCTCCCTCCAAAACAGATAAAGTGGGATTATTATTACAGCATCAAGAAAGCAGCCAGATCAAATGAACTTAGCGGGCAGGGGGTGTTGGTAGGGGGGCTGGCACTTGGGATCTGACAACAGAGTCAATTCTGCTAATTAACTGCCAATTAGCGGTCCCTAAATGAGAGGGATCATGATGCCTGTGTTGGCAGCGCCCCGATAGTCTCTCTCTCTCTCTCAGTCAGACGCGCATATACACTCATGCTAGAGAGACACAAACACACACACAGCCGCAACCTCTC
This sequence comes from Scomberomorus guttatus, assembly GCA_038419695.1. Taxonomy (NCBI): domain Eukaryota; kingdom Metazoa; phylum Chordata; class Actinopteri; order Scombriformes; family Scombridae; genus Scomberomorus; species Scomberomorus guttatus. The sequence goes on from CM076455.1 coordinate 12,198,793, forward strand.
CGCACTCCAGCTGTATATTTAGAAAGCCAGGGGCATAAGATGGCCACTGCCGGGAGTCCCTGGTTGCAGCCAAAAAAAGGCCTGACATTTCCATCTGGGTCAAAGTTAGACAGATAACCAACAACTTCAGTCAACTAGCCCACCAATGTGGCAGAAAGGAAGAGACGGAAAAGTAAGTAATAGGCAGTAATATAGAGGAGAGTAAAGAGAGGGGAAAAAAGGAGCTCAAAAGCATGTGTGACATTCATAAGACTTAAATACTTATGAAGAAGTTGGAAAAAACAGAGCCTGAAACTGAGCCAGTTTCATAGCTTTATATTACATTTGGAAAATATTAGTTATTATTTTGCATTTCATAATGGGCTAGCCCGCCAAACCAGAGGATCATAAAAAATCATAAAAGCCAGTGTTCCTAAGTGTCTCATTGGACTGAGAAGGGGGTTGGAAAATGCTTTGCTAAGTGGAGGAACAAATTTGGCTTTGGTTTTTCCTCTTTCTTGTTCTCAGATAGTACAAACAAATGTGATTTACTGTAATAACAGTTTGCATGTGAACCTGCAGTACAGCTTCTACAGTATGTACCTAATTTGGGTGATTTAAACTCCTGCCTGAGTCTGAGGGGATCCGTGGAAGAGAGGAAGAGGAAAAAAAAACAAGATCTGAATGGAAATGGGAATCCTACTGTGAAGAGAGCTACAGAGCAGTCAGTTTAGACATCCTAGTTCAACTCACTTTATCTCCACGCTTTGCTATAGCAGGATGTGATCTGGGAGGAAAATCTGGATTCTACTGTATGTAGAGAGGCCAAAGCTGTAAAGACGCCGCTGGCCTCTCTTTTTTTTTTAATTCTCCCTGTGCAGCAGCCTTACACGACCATTGATTGGACACGGAAAGCCTTTTGGGACTGTCGCTAAAATATAATTTAAACAAAAATGTATATAAGGTGATATGATGAGTGTCTATTATGAGTTTGTCTTTCTAGTGAAGGGGGATTCTTTCAAGAAACAATTGGTGTACCATGCCCCGCCTTGCATGGCCAGAGAGACTGAGTCTATTTCATCTCCTCAGTGGGCACAGGCTGCTTGGCGCCGTCGTCTGGCGGATATACTTCTCTTATCATGTGACCTGTGCTCCGACAGGGGGCAAAGGTTGGCTGAGATCCGCCCCTGTGTCTTAATAACTCACTCATTGTATTCCTTTCTGCTGCTAATTAGAGCCTCTCCCCTGTGTGTGTGTGTGTGTGTTTGTGTGTGGTGTATGTGTGCGTGTGTGTATGTGTCTATGCATGTATTCCCCTCTGGGCTGTAGAGAGGAGGCAGAGAAGTAAAAATAGAGCGTGGCTTAGTGCCCTCTTTATTGTTATTAGTGCTCCAGTGGCACAGCAGTCAGTCATCATAGATGCCAAGAACTGACATATTCGCTCTCTGACTCGCTCTGCCTCTCTCTGCCTCTCTCCTCTCTCTGCCATGGAAATGACCAACTGGCTGCCTGTGAGATGAGGGAATAATGAGGGGACGATTTCCTTCCTTTTTTTAGATGCTGTTTCTCTCAGTCATCTGTCATCGGCGTCATCTCTCAGGCCCACGTAATAGCCCTGCGTGTGTGTGGTTATATATATATATGTGTGTGTGTGCGCACTGCTGCAGCGGTAAATAATGGCAGCAGAGCTGGTGTGTGTGTGTGTGTGTGTTTACGGCAGTGAGTGAGGGCACATCGTGCTGGGTCTGACGCTGAGACATGAAAGGATTCGGTCAGGCCCCATTTAGCCCAGACTGATAGCAGGACACCAGGAGCTGCTGAGACAGGCAAATATACCGCTAGATACTGTAAACTGTAAAACGCTTCTCCAGTGTATAGACACCTGAGTCTGCCGTTTCACCTACTTCGCTATCCCAGAATGCCATGTGTGACATGGCCCTCACCTTTTCCCGCAATCTTAAACAAATGCAATTACATGTCAGACCACTCCCCGATTCTGTTAGCATGACGCCAGTCGTCTCAAATGTAAGCAGAGCAAACACACTACCTAATGGTCAACTAATGGTGTCCTGACACACTGTACGCTCATAACACCTCGGTACATACAGAGAGAGCACGGTGTCCTATTAGAAATAATGTGCATAACGCACACGTACACACACACTTATGCACACAGACGATACCATTAACAGGAATATCTAGTCCTCCTCCTCATCTGCTCAACACCAGCGCAGTGAGATTGTGGACTTTAACCTTTTCCTTTGTTCCTTATTAACATCAGACTAATGGGGTGTGGGCTACAAACAGGTGAGGCTGCTAGCTAATGATAGAGACTCGATGTGGAACTAGGCGTTTCTTTTGGTACCAAGACAAAAGGTTTCAAACCAGCTGGAAGTGGTCTACTATAGGTTTTGTTTTCTGTGCGTACAGGTGAGCTGCAGGTAGACTTAAAGGGAGGTTAGAGGGTATAGTTCGGGGAGGTTTGATGGGGCAAGAGGGGAGAGAGCGAGATGCACTGTCTATTGACTATCACACAGAGCACCCTTGTGCCCTCGCTGGGCTGCGATTGTGCCGGCGGACAAAGCCCTGATTCAGCACATCCTTTCCCCGAGGGAGAGCTCTGGAAACCGAAGACGGCGGCCATCCCCTCCCTTTTCCACCGCCTCCCCCCCCCCCCCCCCCCCCCCCCCACTCATCCTCTGCCTCTGTCTCTCCCTCCCTCTGTCTCTATCGCTCGCTCCCTCTCTTTAGCCGGTAACGTGGCGGCGGCCAGTCATCAAAGGCAACTGCAGAACAATGCAAGGGCCCAGCCAGGAATTTGAAGAGCTTTTATTTTTTAACAGGAATTTCAGATGGCAGAGTTCTGTCACATCCTGGGTGGAAGATCTCAGCAGCCACTACAATCAGAAACCAGAGGGGGGAAAAAAAACAAGGGCACGACCCAAACAAAGAGAGACATTTAACTCACTGTCCTGCCTGGTTACAGAAGGAAAGACAACTTCAGCATCTTCTCTCTTTCTCATCTTTCCCTCACCCTAACCAATAACGTGGAAGCATCCGCCGGGGCGAGCTGACAATTCCCACAGAATGCATCATAGATAGACCAGCAGAGTCTGAGCCTCTCTAATGACTTTATTTGTGAAAATTGATTCCTGGTGTGTTTTTGTTAACATGGCTGGTGTAACATTAATACACAGCTCCATGACCACCTATGTGTATGTGTTTATGCATGTGCATGTGTGTGAAAACAGGGTTTATGGGGATGTTACCCAGCGCAAGATTCTTTCAGACCTCTTTATAAATGGATCTTAGGCATTTCAGAGCCAGGCTTGGATTTCATGGCCTCTGAGAAGGCAGGGACTCTTCCTATATCTATCTCTGTCTATGTCTATGTCTATGTCTCTGTCTATCCCTCTCTCTCACTCCTCCCAGGTTAGCAGACTATTTCTGCATTAATCACCATGACACAAGCAAGGCAACTCAATTTTCTGCTCCTGTAGGTAAGGTGCGTGGCGTCCTGAAATGGTGGCACGAGGCATGAAACAGGCAAGCGGGGGCTAATCTTTGGTTACTGGTGTAATTGAAATGCTATCCACACTGTAGGGTGCATTAAAGTCTGATAACAGCGGTTCCTGTGGCCAATTTAAGTAGCTAGACTTCCCTTGGCTAGAAGGGAATAAAGCAAAGGGTGACAGAGAGATAGAGAGAGAGAGAGAGAGAGAGAGAGAGAGAGAGAGAGAGAGAGAGAGAGAGAGTATGTTAGGATGAAGGGGGGAGGACAAGGGAGGGGGGGGGCTGATAGATAAGGCCGACAAACCAGGCTAATTCTCCAGGCATGTTTCTCATTGTGATCCAGGAAAAATGAGAAAAAAATGAATCACGGAACCAAAAAATCAATTGACCCTCGGGTGGCTTGTCAGGCTGCGAGTCTGATAAACCTAAAAGCTTCGTTAATGTCGGCCTGCCTGTACCCAACAGATAGAGCACTTTGTAAATGAACCCGCTTTGATAAATATATTAAGGAAAGCTGTGAATAAAAGGCACAGACTTGTCATTTGTAAATAGAACCCCCGCTACATGGAATTAGAATGATAAAATGGGGTTCCATATAATTAAGTTTGTGTAAGACCTGAAATCCGTGCAAATACCTTCCCTGAATTTTGAAAGGAAGCTGTCAGTTCAATTAATCTGAACATCACCCTGAGAATGTACTGAACAAAATTAAGCTGCAGATAAAACCTGGGCTAGTATTTTGATAAGTAATTCCTGTATCATTTCTTTGCTTCTGTGATCATTTTATTTAATCCACCACCCCCAGTTATGTGCTAAGCCATCTACAAAGGCCCTGCTGGCCAGGCCACCAAAACCTTAATCCACCATATAGCTTCTGTAAAACGGGGAGGGGGTGGAAGGCAGTTTTGCCTTTTTGTGGGGGCACCAGTGGCCTAGCTAGGTATGATTTTTTGGATGAAGGGGTGGGGTGGGTGTGGGGGCTGTAGGGATAGCTTATGATCTTTGCCTTTCTCCCTTAAATATATCCCACTGAATACATGTGCATCAAACCACAAAGACCACTGACTTAGCCGCTGAACACTTTGCCGATAACACCGGAACATCCTGGTAGCTTACATATAATAATGTTACAAAGGTTGTCTGTGTGTGTGTGTGTCTACGCGTGCACCTCTGTGTGTGTCTATATGCAATGGGGAGGGCTGTACATAAACGGTTTTCACACTTTAGGAGTATTAGCTGTCTTGGCTGGTGGGGAGAGGGAGGCGAAGGCTTTTGAAAATGAAAGGCAGAGCGATGCTGGTGGTGGAGATAGGGCGAGCGGAAATCTTGACTCACCAGTTGTTTACTTGTAAGATGGTTAGGCCTGTATCTTGGGCTAGCTGCTTCTTCTGCTCTTCAGAAGGGTATGGGTGCTGCAGGAGCAAACAGAGAGAAAAAAAAACACACACACACATGAGCCTCGTTGACACACAGATTAGCATAAATATTCACGCATGTAAGCACTCATAAAGAGAAACGCCGCAAAGGGAACACATGCTCCGAGTCAAGTTCCTGGCTGCTGCCTATTACTCTATGTATTCAATATGTTCCCGTGTTTGTTGTATTGTGTAACCCAAGACTGCACCTTCTCATGACCTCCACCCAACCCTGCCCTTCCCTTGCACAGTATAGACATTCACAGCATACACACGTCCACCCACCCATCAACACACACAGACACACGTACACACAATTCAGTGCTAAACCTGTCAGAGCTGGCCAAACAACTTTGTCACAACTGTCAACTGTGATAACCCCCTTTCCTATCCCTATTCCCGCCCACACACAAACAACATACAGTGTACACACTGAACATATACGCCACATGCAGAAAACACACACATGCATGCACTAACACACACGCATTGACAAGACTTTCAAGCAGTCTGAGAATCCTTTTATAATACCAGGCAGCAGAATGAGTGGGTGCAGATTTGCAGTGAATACATTTATCTTTTCTTGAATGTCTGACATGTATCCTGGTGGTAGCTCTTTCATAGAGAGCAGCTGAATACAGACCAATGCTAAAAGAACAGAATGCTGTGAAATCTCCGACGTTGCCTCGCCAAGATTTTTACCTGAAAATGTAATTCTGCGACCGGGGCTGCAATGATACTATTTGTGTCAGGTCCAATCTAGAGAACATGGGCTGATATAAATGGCAGACCTTGGGCTGCCTTGCTCCCCCTGGGCTTGCTATGAAGCATGACAAAACAACAGTGATCGCTGGTGACAGATGTCTTTAAGGGCCAGATTAGGAGTCGGGGCGCACGCAAACGAAACAAATGAGACACTATGTGTTTCATTCAGGCGCTGTAGACAGAGAGCACGCATGCACACAGTGTTACACACACACACACAAGCACGCAAGCATGCACAAACTGAAATGCACACAGACGCATACAAATATTCATAGATATGACACCTGCAGATCACAACACACAAAAAATTCCTTTTAAAAGGTGACACTTAAATCCTCCTCTATTTGCGGGTGGTTTCAAGCTCCATTAACATTCTTCCCCTTCAAGGAAAACACCTTTAGCCCTCACAACTTAGTCTTATACCCGTTTTCAGCGCCTTTCCCTCCTCTGCACCCATTGAGAAGGCAAATTTCATACAGCCAGTAACGTCTGCCTGGCTTGTCTTAATTGAATTCAATTTTAACTTGGAATGATAACAGTTGCTCAAGAACAATTTTCTCATTTACTGCTGAAATAATTGATGTAAGTGTGGTTTCATATCAGCAGCGAGGAGAATTTCTCCTTTCAGGTAGTCCTGCCTGTCTAAATGCAGTCTATTTTAATTAAAGGAGAGATGAAAAAAACGGTTTGAGGAATGTGCTCAATTAATAACAAACAAGACTGAGATTGGACAAATAATGAATCCCGGCTGCACAGAGGGATTAATCTGATTTGTACTTGTGTATGTAGTCCCTTTTAATATGCTAAAATCATTAACAAAGGAAAGATGATAATGCTTGCATAGAAATACATTTTTTGATTGCCAGGTGCTGACATTTCCTTGGCTAGGGAAGACAGAGCAATTTCTGAGTTACTGTGTGTGTGTGTGTGTATGTGTGTAAACATGCACGAGAGCATGCACAGTATGCGCAATGTCCAAAAACCAGATCTACATGTCTACATCCTGTGTGCGTGTGTGTGTTTGTGCTCGGGCCGTTTTTGAACAACATGTAATAAGAGTGCAGCCTCTTTCCCCACCCCCCCCCCCCTCCACTCCTGGGCTTTCTTGGCGTTTTCACATTAGCTGTGACCTCGGTCACGATCAAAACATGCTGGCAAATATAACAGCAGGCTACACACACACTTCCTCCCACTCTTTTACATGTACGCACACAACACAAACATATACGCAAATAGAGATGGCACCTAAAGATGATGTGGCGTGGAGATGTGGAGAGAGGAGCAGCCTAGATTGGAAATGGGAGTGGGTCATTTACATTGTATTAAGGCTTCCTCAGCCTCTCAGGCCTAGACCCGGTCATCAATCGCCTACTGTCAGCCAGAGCGCGCTCTAGCTCGGTGATAAATACACCGGCCAGGGGCACAGCTCGTCCAGCAGCCACCATGTAATGAATGGTTTGAACAAACAAGAAAGATGTCTCATCAAGGAGAGTGGGGACGTTAAAGCCCCCTCGCACACAAAACCCCTGAGTAAGGAGATTTAGGCTGCTCTGACCACATAGACACGACACTAAAAAAAAAATCCTATTTCGTTCGGCTCATACCCCTCCTAACCCTCGCTCAGTCCCCCACTCCTTCCTTCCCTGCGTCAGACTAGCTCGTTCCTCTGCAACCCCAAGACTCGCACACGCGCATGCACAGCGAAGCGCGCACACACAGAAGCACAAACACACACACATATAAACATACACAGAATGTATATAACCTTCCCTAATTCATTCTTCATCTGTCCTCAACTCTCTTTCTCGCCTTTCTTGCTAACCCCCCTCACCGACACACACACACACACACACACAAACACACACTTTTTATGGCTGTGACTGCAGGCCACCCACACTTTACGTTGTGGCAGCTTTCCTTAAAGCATGGAGCTCTGAAATCTCAGCACCAGAAAATGGTGCGTGGTGGCACACACCATGTTCACACACACACACACACACACACACACACACACACACACACACACACACACAGGCGGACATGAGAAGTAAGCCGCCATGGTGGGCCTAGCGGTTACAGGGCTGCAGCAGCCGTGAAATTGGAGAACGACTATTTAGACCTCTGAGTAACCTCTTAACGTTAATTGCCTCAGTAAAAAAAAAATGTCAGTAAATCACCCGATGAGCACAAACAAACTCTGATATGAAAAGAGTAAATGTGACATGAATGGATGGATAAATATTAAACAAAATATATAAAGTCAGAGTGCTAAATCTGTCCTAATGTGTTTCTTGCTGGAGATGTCCTTCTCTGCCCTCAGGAGACAGCATGACATGGTTATTTAATGGATGAAACACAAACACACAGAAAGATCAAAGATGGTATTGATAATCTCCCCACTAGCTTTGGATCCGCTCAATATGTTCAGTTACAAACACCAAGGCCAATATCCTTAAAAGAGGATTGACCGCAAAACGTAAAATAGCCAGTCTATAAATAATTAGAGCCAGAAATGAGCAGCTTCAATTTGTTGTCTGGGCAGCGCCGCTCTCTCCGATCGAAACAGCTCTGTTAATTATGCTAAAGCCTGTTAATGGCACAAGCGTGCGCTATCCTGACGCACACGTGTTTCCACAATCTGACCTGATCTGAAGATGCACAGGCGAACATCAACACAAACACATAAACACAGGTGCAGGTGGATCACATTCTGCCAGTCATTGAGAATCGAGCTGTGTGTGTTTGTGTGTGTGTGTGTGTGTGTGTGTGTGTGTATGTGTGTGACCGACTGCTGGCTAAATTACAGGGTGTGATGCGCTCTGTGCTCTCTGATAGTGCTCGATGTAATGGCCCCTGTGGTTGCTGAACATTACAAGCTGAGGTAGCTCCATCATCCGCCGTGTACAGTCCTTAAACCCCCCCTGAGCCCAGCTTGGCATTTACACCATAACCACATCTACAGTACTGCCGGACCACTCTTACTTCACACCACACCTTTCGCCCACAGTGACTTCTATCTACTCATTCAACATCCCTGTTGCTATATATCAAATTCATACTCTCCTGACATCTATTTGCTGCCGTTGTCAAATCCCACAGTGTGATCATTATCCCGGGCCGTTCCATTCAACCCCCACCGCTTCTTCCCGCTATGCCCCTTCCTCTCCATCCACTGAACCCGCAGCCCCTTGCCCGAGCCGCTGGTGGACCCCATTGATAAATGACATCATCAGTGTGTGACATGAGTTATAGAGCCAGGTCACAAGGTTGCAGTGGCTTGCAAACCTATTCCATGCTAATGACTCCCAGGAAATCACAGGCCATTGGCTGTTTACCCCAGCGCCATGGCAACACAAAGGATTTGCTGATGATGATTGGTGTGATTTAGTCCCAGTTATTTTGTCTCTTGGATAACAGATGCATATCTGCATATATACTTTTTATAACATAAAAGTGTTTATTCATTTAAAGTGTTACACTTAATAAAAGGATCAAACAGTCATAATTCTATATAATAATTTTTTTTTTTATTCTAATGCTTTTATGTGTTGGCAGCATTTGATGGGCTTTATTGTGAGTTCGTGTCTAGTTTTACAGCAATATTATATCCCGGTATTTCCTTTCATATATGCCTTCCTCACATTGATTGGAATCTTATTTGTTTTTAATCAAAGTGACTGGAGGATGATGATAATATTCACTGTCAGAAATAAATGCAATCAAATATAGGAATGACATTTTAATATGGATTCTGCATTGAGCAGGGGGTAAGATTGGCACATTTTAAATATCAAGTTGCCGTTGTTAATAACGTTACAACTGGCTTCAGTGACAAATGACAATGAGATTGAATGCATATCAGCATTACTGCGAGATCAAACAGATATGACAAATAAATGCAGTTGGACTTCTTGAATCCATCATGATTGTTTACTATGCACAGCGCAATATCTGGCTTTTTAGCGGCAGTTTTCTGACAGATTTTGTGATTTAAATTGAAGCATACAGTTAATTAATTTTGTCTATAAACATCTGATAGATGGACAATTGTCAATTAAACAAAGGTGAACCTATATTTCTATGACAACGAATTAATTCATTTTTTTCCTAATGTATCAGTATAAACTGCAAAAATATTTGCACCAAGTTAGAAATAACGATGAATTAAAATACAAGTAATACAATATACATAATCCAGCTGTGTGATTTCAAAGATTAGTTTGATTTATCTCGTCAGCTGACTGAGTCCAAACTAAGGATTGCACACGCAGTAATCTTTTCTTTCGAAAAGTGTGTGTCTGAGTGTAAACTAAAGTTACATTAAGCTAATTTTGTTCTCTTCCATTACCATCCCCATATACATCTCTATTTTTATCTTTAGACGCAACTTTAGCACCATCTCTTTCTCTCACTCCCTCTCTTTGTGTGTTTTTGGGTGGGTGGAAGTGGGAGGGAGTAGAGGGTTTTTGGGTGTTTGTTTTATTTTACTGGGAACTACACTGCTTCCTGACAACAGTCTGAAAACAGGCAAGAATGCAACATGACTCAATGACTTAACCCGTCTACTCTCCCTCCCTCTCCCTCTCTCCCTCTCTCGTTTACACACACACTCAGATACAGTATGCCAACTTATAAACAGAACTCACATGATGCCAACCTACAAACCGCACGCACTGCATGCTAACCTCTGATAACAGCAAATAAAAGTACGCTCATATCTACTACCTCACACGATCACGATGCATTCAGAACATACACTTCTGTCTTTCTCACTCCAGACTCCAGAGCTTCCACAATGAGTATAAGCGCTCTCAGCGGACTGCCCTCTGACAGTAAAACAGTGATGATTGCAAATACAAGGCGGACTGGCGAGGCCTGGGGCATCTATTATAGAGCAAAAGGGCCCCCAGTCTGTCTGTCTGCCTCTCTGACTGGCTGGCTGGCTGGTTGGTTGGTTGGCAGTGCATCAGTACTACTACTGCTGTTGCTGCCACGGCCCCCCACAACAATCGCTGGCTGGGCTCCTGAAGCCAGCTCCTGGACCCCAGCCAGCAGCCTGTTTGCTCTACACCATTAATTTATGTTCACTGGAGATGGTGCAAGGTTGTAGAGAAGCTCTACGGCATAACTGCCCCGCTCGCCTGCCAAGCTACAGTAACAGTAAAGTGGGTGAGGGGAGTCAGAAGGAGGGGAGGAATGAATAGAGGGAGAGGGTGAGGAAGGAGCCCTGGAGGATATGTAAGATATAGGCATCTGATTGTACCAAGCTCCGTGAGGCTAAATAGCAATCACTCCCACACAATCCCAATGCTCCTCCAGACTTAACGGATCGACCGAGGAAAAGAGAGAGATGTTTTAGGGGAATATTTTCAAATGCTATCATACATAATGAAATGATAAGATATCACTTTTATCCAATAAAGAAACTGGAAAAAACTGTGTTCATTATGTAGAATTACACATAACACTCCCAAACAACCAAACTCAACCCATAGATCTGCTGGAGTTTGCCAACAGTTATACACAAACTGTGTGCGCCGCGTTATGGACCTGGTCTTGTTTGTGGCCTGCAGCTATAGAGATGTGCCTATTTAATCATCAGATCGAGTTCATGGCTTCTTTTTCCACCACACGGCTGCCCCTCCGCTTTCAGGAGGAGGTATACGATCCTTCCATCCTTACAGTGGGGGCCTGGTCTCCTCTCACAGCCTCTCGCTCTCGTTTCCGTCGATCTCTCCTTCTCCCGCCATACTCCACAGGCCCCAGCAGCTATCCCTTTCTTGCTACACACTAACCCGTCTGGCCTCGTCTCGTATCCTCTTCACTCCACCTCTTCTCTTCTCCTCTCCTCTCCTCTCCTCTCATCTCGTCCCCCTCTTTCAAAGTTTCCGCTCAAGCTTTAAGCCAGGTCCTAGAGGGCAGGAATTTGGCCTGGTTTTTCAGACCAGTCTGTTGGCTTTGTTGTGGTAACTGCCTGCTCAGGGGCACCCAGCTCTGTTCTGCTCTGCTCTCCAGCTCGCCTGATGTCAACACACAGCCACGCTCACTACTTGCTCTCAAGAACTCTTTAAAACATCTTATTGCCGAGCCAAAGAATCATCCTCCAATAAAGAGTTTTGTTCCTATTAAATTTCATTAACCTTTCATTTTATGCCTTTGGTAGATTTTTAAAAATCATTCTCTAAAAATGAACCTCAGTTTTTTTTAATTCACTGTGCTCCTATGATGTTGCTTGTTGGCTTGCCTTTTCGCAGAACTTTTAGGGCCTATAAGCAGATCATTAGAGGCCTGGTGGGCCTGTCAAATCAGAAGACCCACCCACTTTGCCTGCACGAGACAACCTCATATCCACACCACTTGTCACTGTTGCCAGTCATAAAGTCAGCTACAGCCTAGTGGAAGAACTAAGCCTCTGAATAAACATCAGCACTGTTTAATGACGTATGTACACATTGTAAAAAAGCAATGATTTTCTAAACAGACCAACAGGCTATGAGGTAGGCTTGGCCTAAGGAAACGTCTTGTATGGCTTCTGAGGAAGAAATTTTTAAAAAAGCAAATTATTTTACACAGAAATGCTTTTAATAACCTTTCTTAGTTCTTTGAAATGTAATTTTCAACGGGAAAAAACATCTATTTCTGCTTTTGTGATTCAAAAATTTCTCATGACAAATGTGGCATCCTTGCTGAATAGATACTTTGATAATTAGATATGTACTGTATGAAACAGTTCTGTATTATAATACATTATCCAGGCACACTGACGCTTATCCACTTTAGAGAAATGCTGGGAAAACACAGGAGACCACTGACAAGCACTTACAACCTAGAGCCTGTTGATAAAGTCTGTTGGGAAAAGGACTTAATATTAACATACAGGGTCTCTTTAAGTTTATCCTCTTTCTCTATTGTGTTCTTTAGACTTTGTTTAACTTCCTAAGTCAAAGTAAAGTGGGGCTGATCTTCAATTGAAATAGAAACAGATTAATGTGTGGGGAGATAGACAGACAGAGCAAGAGAAAAAGGGGGTTTGTTCGCTCTTCAAATAGAAGCTTCTGAGAGTTTCCACTTGACGGGTCTCCCTTTCATTGTGCATTAACTTAATGAGCATAAATTCAAATACACAACCAGGACCTCTTTTAGCTCTCTCCCACTCTCTCTCCTTCTGTCTCTTTAAGAGTCCACATTCTCGAGAGAAAGGCCAGTACGTTCTAATAGCGAGCCTCGGGACACAACAACAATTGCACAACCACTTACAGAGGACAAACAGAAACCCCCGGGGCCAGCTATGGAATGTCAAGCCAATTTGGAAGATATCATAGGACATTTGTAATGTCAATTTTTGTTTTCAGGTCAAAAATCAAAGGAAAAACATGGTGGGTAACATTTGTCCATTACAGTGCAGGCAGGAACACCCCCGCCCCCGCTAAAAAACAGCTGCAGGGGACACTTCCTGTTTGCTAATGATGCTAAATGTGTTCAAGTCAACCATGTCAAATTTTCTCTCCCTCTGAATGGACAGCTGGAGTGGAAAGAAAGATTTTCTCTCTTCTCTTCTCCGCCGTTCTTTTCTCTATCCTGTACTCGTGAGAGAAGCTCTTAGCCCCATGACAGACAGACACTTCAGATCCTGTCCCGGTCAGTGAGACAGAGGAGTATAGCTGATGGTAACCATAGGTGCATTCATCTGAGATCACAAGTACTTTCATGGAACAAAGCCAGCCAAGCCCTGATCAGTCACCACCCCGTCCCTACCTGTTGTGTCTGTTCTCTTTTACTGAATACCATTTTTGCCTTTCAAAAATGCACGTCTTCCAAGCCCTCCTTTCATCTCGGGGTGTATGAGTCAACGAGATATCTCCTGCCATTGCTCAACACCCAGGGGCGGCTGTCTGCATGAGGCTGTGTGGACTGACAAATGCCCTCAGGATCTTTCACTTTCTTAATGTTCCTCAAAGGAGAGTCGACATGTGACGGGAGGTAAAATGCCTTTATGACGTGCCGCCAAAAGAGAAGAGAAGAGAAGAGAAGAGAAGAGAAGAGAAGAGAAGAGAAGAGAAGAGAAGAGAAGAGAAGAGAAGAGAAGAGAAGAGAAGAGAAGAGAAGAGAAGAGAAATATAGCTTTTAGGCCTGGTTAATAGCAGCCAATCTTTAAGTGCATTCTTCCATCCTCTCCCTCTCTCTCCTTGTAGTGCTCTTAGGCTCAATCCTGCCCGGGGGCCGGGGTGACCTTTGACCTGGCTGGCCTGCCTAGCTACAGCCCTCTCGTTTGTTAGGGGCTTTATCCACTGACAAAGCAGGCAGGAAGTTGGCAGCCACCCAGCAGCCCCATGGGAGGATGACCATCAGCTAGCTCAGCTTACCGCTTATTACAGGATGGTGGGGAGCATGTGTGTTTGTGTGTGTGTGTGTGTGTGTCTGTCTGTCTGCGCACTGGCGTGTGTGTGTCCTTGTGCTCGCATGTGTGCTAGCTTACATCTCCGTACATGCAAATACTGTATGTGTGCATGCATGCATGCGTATAAACGTGCTTGTGCATGTGCAACTGCTGGCATGTTCGACTGCGGCTGCATACTTGTGTTTGCATGCATGCAGAAATGAGGCTGACCTTTTTTTTTTTTTTTTTTTTTCCAGGATGGCAATTTTTACTATGCTATCTAATGACACGCAAAGAATAAGCCTAGAAGCTACAAACATCCCTGTCTCCAAGCTAACCCGATCAGCTACGCATGTTAGCGACAATCAGGCAACCTTCCAGCCGCTGGACTCAGGGGACCCCAGCACACTTCAGTCTCTCTCTCTCTCCACTCTTTCCCTCCTCCTCCTCCTCCTCCTCTCCGCAGCCTGCTCATCAGAGCGCTCAGAACTGCTCACTAAAACATTATATCATAAGACACTCCAGTTTCACTCTCGCCACTCCATAAAAGTCAGGTAATTCATACTTCATTTATATACCTTCCCATTAATAAAGCTGATGAACTTTTACTCCTTAAATCTAATGGGCCATTTTGCCATGACTGCCAGCGCTTGCCGTTTTCTCTGCCTCTCTCTGTCTGCCTCTCCTCTACCTTCTCCTCTGCTCGCGCTTTGGAGGAAGCTAATCCACAATCACTCAGCCACTGCTCACGTACAGTGTTTTATGGGTGAAGAGAGAAAGAGAAGGATTTGGAAGATTTTTTAGGCTTTTGACTGACCTCTGCCACAGACAAGCAGTGACACGTACCATATGGTGGATTTGTTGTAGCTTTTGGTGGTTCTCGCTCTCTCTCTCGCTCTCTTTCTGTTTAAGTCTACCTTTCTCTATCTGGGTGCAACAGAGGGTCATTGACCTCCGGGCCTAAAGCAAGGCAAGATGGCTCCCTGGCTCGGAGACTGTTGACAAGCGTCTGTGTTCTTTTCAACAACTCGTTGAGCTACCCCCCCCCCTACCCCGTCCCTTCTCAGGAATGTAACACAACCGCTCACTGAGGTAACCCAAGCCCCTCCCTTCTCCCATCCTTCATTTACAGAAAGGGAAAGAGGCGGGGGGAAAAAGAGTTAGAGCAAGACCAACTGGGGGTGTTACACAGCTGTCCCCCATCTCCCCATCTAACTCTTGCTCCCTCTCCATTTCTCTTCCTCTCTTTAGATTTGCTTGTAGCCCACTGAATGTGGAATAATTAATGATGCAATTGAGCTGAGGAGAGGACTCTGACCAGCAGGGGCCGTTCCTGAATGCCTGGGTAGCCGTTTTATGGTGGACCGGAAAATAGAAAGAGAGAAAGACATGGAAAGACGGATAGGCATAGGAAGAGAAAGACATAAAACAGTCAGACAGTGAGAGAAAGAGATTGTTAATAGTCTGTTCCGCAACAAGCCTTAACCCAGTCTTCCTCTCTGTTTTCGTCTCCTCTAGTCTAATCCTCCATCCCCATCCCCCTCTCCTCTCCTCTCCATCCTGATGGAGGGATTGGGGGGCCTGACCTGTCTGGTGATTGATGGTAATGTCTCAGGAAGTCATTTTCCCCGACAGCACCCCGCCGCCTTTCACCAGGCCTGGTGCAGAGGTGAGCCAATCACATGGATCCTTTTAACTCTTTGCTCACTCGCCGCCCAGGTCTCTCTGACCCATCTATCTCGCACACCCTCACCCACACATCACCTCGTCCCTCCAAGCTGCACCTAATGCCAACCACCACCACCCCCCACCCCCGAGTCCCCTACTTTCAACACCGTGGCAAGGTTGAGAAGGTTCTACATTCTGTCAGGGAAAGCAAAATTTAAAAAGTTTGCAGAACAGCGAAAACAAGGGTATCTTGACAAAAAAACACAACCATCTTGAAGTAGATCTACCAAGTGGCCCCTAATTCAGGTTGCTGGGGATGGATCCCCACGACTCTATTACTGTCAGCGCTTACCACCTCCATTATGGCAATTAGGACGTGGTTCCAACACAAGGAATGCTTTGCTATGCTCGTGAATTGCTAACATCTGCCGTGTCTCTGCCCCATGTGTCCGAGTAGAGTTGTCTTTTCTTAAACACACACCTTTTTAAAGTCACACTCTCTCCTCTCTCTCCTCTTTTTTTTTTCCGCCTGTTTCTTCAACACTTCACTCCACATTTATTTTCTTAATTCGACTCAAACTGTGCCTTAAAGAGATCCCTCTCTGTTTGAGTCCAAATAACCTAAAATGATCCGTGAAGAGCCTTGCGGTTCCCGTTTTCAATAGGCTTCATTAGTTTTTAATATCTAGCCAAGGAAAGGAGGGAAAATGGCATGAAGATAATCAATGGAAAGGGGCTGGTAGCCTATTAATCTCCCCCAAAGGATTGTGGGTTAATACACGCTCTTGCATAGGCAAACACGACTGTGTGTGGTGAACACATCTGTCTGCCTGGATGGGCAACTTAATGAAACAGCCAGCGTTTGGCTGCTGAGATGGATGTCGTTCTCCCAGTGAAAAATGAGTTCTCTCTCCCACTACGCTGAGGCAGAGTCACACATGATAGGGCTCCCTTCAATTCACCGGAGACCTGACTGTGTCCCCTTGTGAGAGCAGCTTAAACAATGAAGGTGCAGGGCAGGACAGGCAATGCATGGCCACTAGAGCAAGTCTTCATGGAGATCATATCAGGGAATCCTAATGTGAACAAGAGTCTGACTGATCCAGGAACGAGAGAAGACAGAGAAAGACTAGATGAGGAGCAGTACAGTAGACAGATAAAGACGAACAAGGGAGGAGAGAGATGAAGGCTGAGCCACCTGGGATAGATAAGCAGGCTCAATGTGTTTGAGTGACAGTGTTTGTGTGTGAAAACTTTGGTAGGTGTGTATACTAGATCGTATGTATGTTTGTGTGCATGCACAAGCATGCTTCCATATCTGCCAGGACATGTGTGCATGTTTGTGTGTGTTTGTGTGTATATGTGTGTGTGTATTCTGACAGTGTCTGAGGTGACCCCTGGTCAGGCAGTCCTGTAACAGGAGCTCACCTCCGGTTCTGCAAGCTCTCCTCTCAGTGTGCTAAACATCCACCTGAAGACAGGATTAGCCATTGTGACCCGGCCCCAGAGGTAACTGAGATACACCACCGGGGACAAACATGAAACACACACTGTCACATGTTGCAGAGACACAGCCAGGTGGGAAGAGATAGACACACAAAAAAAAAAATCTGTAAAATGGAGACAGGATGGGACAGGTGGCGGAGGGGATTGTAAGTGCAAACAGGACACCTATAAGAGGATGAATGCAAGCAGGATACAGTCTAATGTCAAGGAAGCTAAGGTGAAGGTGTCGGTGGTGTTTGCCGTTGTCTAGTGAAAACAAAGCATCAGAGCATAAGAGGATTGGGGACCCAACCCAGTGCCTTGGGGTAACTGAGATTTGTTCCTGTATGGAAATTGATGCCTGTCAGCCTGTGTATGACTCGACCCTGACAGTATGCATGCATGTGTGCTTCTGTGCGCACATACAAGTGTGCGTGCTGTGCTGTGACAAATGAGCAGTGCTTAATTTGTGGCTGATTATTCGGGGCTGCGGGTGCCCCTAAACCCCTTTGAACTTGTAATTGCCCCTGGTTTCAGTAATGAACATTAAGGAGGATTCAGAAATGTGTGGCTAATTACACATTTTCCCCCCATTTTTCATTTCTTCATCTTCATGCTGGATGAGAAAAGAGGAAAAGGAGGAGCAGGAGTAGTAGTAGGAGGAGGATGTGAGCCAAAGAGGAGGTTCTGGGTTGGGAGGCATACGCTGCTGTTGTCGCCCTCTTTATCTAAATAATTGTACAAGCTGGTTTATGGGCTTTAGAGAGGTGCTTTGTGTGTCAGTCGCTGCAGCCCTGGGGATATGGGGGACTAGCGTTCCCCATGATCAATATTCAGAGAGATTCACATCTGGAGCCAAGGCCTGTTCTGCTTAGATTTGGATTTATATATTTATTTTTTTATTTGATTTTGGTTCTCTTCCTCCTCTATCCATCTGCTTTTTTCTTATCAGTGTGTGGTACAGCTATTTTCTTGATACAGAGGTAGCTGTCTATCATACATACTCATCTGTATAGCCTTACATGATCTTAGGGGGATGTGGCAACAGAGGAATCCAGAGCTCTGAAGTGAACTAGGTCTGCTATATGTGGAGAGCAGACCCAGACACTAACAACACATGGCTCGATATACTGTATATACTAGGCAGAACTGCTTGAGCAATAGAGCATTCTGGGTAAATGGTTGCGGTGCAGGGAGGGTCCACTGAGGTTAGTGGAGGGGGAAGAGTTGGGGAAAGGAGCAACAAATTGACCCGCTCAGCCTCGGTCTTTGATGTGGACTGGGATCTCTCTTAAAAACCAGTCCATATGTTCAGAGAGGGAAAGGGAGAGGATATCAATGGAGGGAAAAAAATGAAAAGGTGAGGAAGTGGGGGGAAGAGGTGAGAACAAGAGACATGGCTCCCAGTTATAAGGACCCCACTGTGCAGGAATCCCACTGCTTGCCCCTGGACTGAGCGCCGGGCAAAACAAAAGCATGCATTTGAGAGGAGTAGGCAGGGAGGGGAGAAAAATCACACAAAATGGCAGGAGTGGGATTTGGTGCAGCCAGGGTCCCATGACAAACCAAACAGTGAAACACAAGGTCTGTTTTTGATTTCTGCTCAATGCCTCCATCCCTCAACCCTTTTCTCTTTCCTTGCCTCCCTCCCCTCTTTAGCCTGATGTGCTGTTTCCATGCTTGCGCTGCTCCTTTCCCCCTTTTGCATTTTCTTCTCTTGGTGTGAGATGAATATCAAAGCGATACTGGGGCAGCATAGAGGCCTGCAGCAAAATCTCATTGGCCTCCATGGTCCCCAGCATGCAGCAGCTACCGTTCTAGCAGCTCTTGCCACAACCCCGCAATCAGCCATAGGGGGATGAGGCTAGCCTGCAGGGCGGTACCCCTGGAAGGGTAAGGGGTAATTTAAGGAAACTAGCTCTAAGATGTGAAACCAAAATCCTCTTATACATTTTGTTATGAGTAAGATAACCCCAAAAGTGTAGAAAAGGGAAAATGGCACGGAATCAGTTACCACCATCTTAATAACCCTAGGTTTCCACCAGGGGCATGTATGCTATCAAAAACTACCTCACAGGGTCCGTTAGTGCAGATGACGTCATTCATTCCTCTTTCCCATAGAGTCAGCTCAGCCAGGTCCTAGCCAATGGATCGGTGTTATGACTACAGCAGCAGTGGATTGCGCTGCTGTGCTGAAGGCAGTGAAATGTTCCCGGGCTGTGCCCTATTCTCAGTGGAGCGTAGGGCCTTAAAGAACTCTCCTCAGCCGTGTGCATGTGTGTTCTTGGAGGAGTCTCTCACTGTTCATAGCCGTGAGTTTATAAATCTGACTGCCCTCCACAGACCTAGCTCTGTTTGTATTCTGCTGCGGTCAGGGCATGTGCAGTCACCTCTGCAGGGGCCGGTCAAACTCACGCTGTGCTCCTGGTCTTCCATGAGGACACCCCCGCTGTAAAACCTCATTTAAAGAAATGCATATTGCGTCACAGTTCAGGGGAACACTGCTCTCCTTAGTGTTTTCCTTTATTGTAGCCTCACTAGAAGATATATTGTATATCTTTTTTTTTTTCTTTTGCAAACACCGGAGTTTCACACAGCTTAATCACCTCCATGCACTGGGAATGTGTTGTAAACAGTGCCTTCACAAAAGCACTTATTTCTGCTATTTCATTAAACAACCTGCATTAAGATGCAAACAGCAGGAATGAAAATTAACAGGGAAGGAGGGAAAACGGAGGAAACGTGAGGTAGAGGGGGGAGGAGTGGTGCTGGTAACTGTTGTGCATTTCCACGTGCACAATTTACATGGTGCTCATCGTGAAGATAAGCAAGCTTACGGGAGCGAAAAGTTTTTTAAAAATAGCAAACATTCCCGCTATTTTCACAAGCACAGGCACCCCGTAGTGTATGCTAGGTTAATATGCCATGCTTTATATGTCAGTAGATTCCATGTGGGCTTAGTTGGCTTTGAAGTGGAACTATGACAGATCTGGATTAGGGGGCAAAGTGTAAAGGTCTGATGTCGGAGCATGAAACAAATTCGGGCTTATTACATTCTAATGCAGCACTAAACCTCTGGAGCGGCAACCAACTATGCGAAAGCACCCTGTAAACAAGGCTTTTGTCAGTCACAGAGCTGTGACACACTAACACTTGGAAATTGCTGTAAAGCCGCTCTGCAGTGAGATGACAAAGTTGATGTGGCCTGTCATATAATTATACAGCCTGTGAAAATGGGAAGTCACTGGATCCCCCTTCTAAACTTTCATCCTGGTTTCTGCTCTCTCCCTCTATAAAAAGCATCTTGTTAGACATGTAAAGGCATTTTTTAAATGAGTTCTGACAAGGAAGGTGAGATTGTTGTGTGAAATAATTTCTTGAGTGTCTGGTGTCAGTGTCTTTCCCCCGTAAGGTCTGTCCGTGGTGTGGTAGCCCCTCTCTGATGGCCAGGCTGGGGAAGAACAGATGGCAGACTGAGGTGGCTTATGTCTCTGTTTTCCAGGGTCGCTGAGCAGCCAACATTAGAACACAGCGGCTAGACAATAGCTAGGCACCAAACCTCAACCCCCCCGAAAAGTTCTCCTCCTCAGTCATTATCAAAGACTTCCAATGACTCCTGTGCTAAACATTGCCAAACTCTCCTGTCATGTTGTCACTAATGCCTGTTTTGTAAACACACACACACAAAGGCAATGTGATGACTTATTTTCCTGCATCTCCCACTGATAGTCACACATTTGGGCAGTGGCAGTGAACCAAACTGTCGCCTGGGTTGCTATGGGTGACTGGAGAGCTGACTTTTGGGCTCTGAGGCAAACAAGCACATGACAGATTAGTGTGTGGGCCTCCTCCAGGCTTCCACCTCTGTGACCCTTAGGAGCCCCCTCTTTACCCCCTCCTCACCCCTAAACCCACTCCCTCCTTCTCCTTTGTCTGCGCCCTCTCTTCATCCAAGCTCACGCAACAACCTACGGAGGTGAAAAGTAAACAGATTTCCGACGTGCACGACTGAAAAGCAGCCCAAAGTTACGACTTTATAAAAATTTCGGGCTTTAAAAAGTTTTTGTTGTTTGTTGCACAAGTACAACTAAAACCCAAACAAACTAATAATGTAATTAGTGAACTAACTAAGTATGAATTAAATAAAAAATTATTGCGGCATGTACAGTATGTTGGAAAGATAAAGTAGGCAGCTGGAAATATGGAATGGACAGCTTTCAGCAGTTGAATGTAAAAGGAGGAAGGGCTTGGGTATTTCAAACTGTTTGCAGATGTGTGTCTCCACCAGTTAAATGCTGCTTGTACTGCAACAACACACAAGGATTAGAAGGACTAGAGGAGCTTAAACAAAACTGGGGATACAACAGAGCTGACTGTTTAGTCTACTCAAACAACATGCCCTCTCTTTTCGAGGGATGGACTTGTACACTTGTTTATCGTACGGGACAAACATCCGTTGCCAGGGTTTGGCCTTGCCTGCGCCCATGTCTTGTGAATGACCCTAGCTGGCTCTTTTATGTGCGTCTATAAAGGGCGGTCGAGAGAGCAGCTCCCATAGGAGGGCTCGACCTGACGATGACACCCTGTTGTCATGGAGACTAATGCTATGTTGGGCTGGGATTGGGAGTGAAGCGAGAGGGGGGGGGGGGGGGGGGGTGCGGGGGTAGCCACTGTCACTAGTGTATCTAATGATGTTTGAAGCACAATGCACTCATCTTCTCACAAAGTGTGACATGTCCTCACTTTGGTTAATCATATGACCCTGTTGGCGTCTTTTTGAGCTCAGCGGTAAGTGCTCTTCCCGCTATACAAGGAAAAACACAGTATTTCTTATTTTATAAATTTAGTCATACAACAGTTAATAGCATGCATAAACATTTCACATCTGGACAAACTGCTCACAGTCCAAGGACTTTCCAAATGACCAAGGGATGTATCATTTCCCTTTCAGGGAGCCCAGGGGACCAATACACCTGGCTTAGCAGCTTAACAGCATTTCCCCAAACACCCAGGCCAAAGGGTGGCCTAGCACAAAACCTGAGACGCTTGATGCTTGAGAGGGCTACCTACTCATCTAACTGACCACTCTCCCCTCTTTCACTCATTCCCTCCCCTCCTCCGAGCTCGCACACGCACACGTGCGCATACTATCAACTGGCCTGGTTTGCTCCTGAGGTCCCCTATTTATTTTCATAGGTGTTTGAGGGTTTACACTAGTCAAAAGACAAGGCCAGGGCCCAGAGTGGTATCTTTGTATCTGAGTGCTTCCTGTTTTCATTGCAAGGCCGACCCTTGTCTTTACAGGGGTGAGTAAGGGCTAGCAGGGGGCTAACAGGGGGTGAGAGGGAAGGAAGGCCGGGGGCGCCGAGGGGCTAATTGTAGATTTTAGAGTTTGCTTTTGCCAAACAAAAGGGCATCACCCTTTGCAACAATAAGAAAAAACTCCCATCCCTGCCTCTTTATTTCTCTGTCTGCCTCCCTCTGTCATCACTTCCCTTCTTCTATCTTCCATTCCTCGTATATACCTCCCCTTCTACGTAACTCTCTCTCACTCTCCTGAATTCTGGAGTCCATGCTTTTGAAGTGCAGTAGAACATTTTACCCCTAACAGTGAAGTTTACCTTTCTGATAACATAATCTCCCTGTAGTATTGAAAAGCTTACACCAACAGTCTGGGATTTCCCTTCCCCTAATGTGGCTGGAAGACATCCAGAAACTCATGGGGAGGGAGGGAGGGGGTGGGGGGTATTAGAGAGAGAAAGAGTGGGAGGGAGGATAGAAGGAGGGAGTGGAGAGAGAGAGACGGTCTGACCCTCTTCTGCCAGCTAACACCAGCTGATCTGTCCAGCCGTTTGCCAATTAAATATGGGGCATTTAAGGTTGCCAGCTCACGTGCTCTCTAGTGCATGTGCATATGGGCTCAACATAAGAGGTCAGAGTTATCACAGCTTCTCCACAGAGTATCTGTGGAATCTTTGCATATTTTGTGAGATCTTATTTTCCCCTCAGCTGGAATATTGGCTGCAGTTTGAGACTTTGGCACAGTAGGATTGATCGTAAATATGAAGATTACTTTCTATATGTGAATGTCACGAAGAAAGCCATCTTATGATTTCTCCCAAGAGAGTGTGAGGTCAGAGTAAAGCGAGGGAGGGTGGGAGGGGAGAGGGCAATTTTGTTATACTGAATCCAAAAGCCAACAGTTGTTACTATTGGCATGCGTTGTTTTTCTGTGTGTGAAGGGGGGGGTCCTGTCCTTTTGAGCTTTTCAGAAGATGTGACAATGGCTGGATGTTGAGAACATATGTAGAGAGACCCCTGTGGCTCATGGAAGAGGAGCTTCATGCTGGCCCCGCGGTTTGAGAAAATACAAGGCCGCTCCTTTCACTCCTCACCCCTCAGTTAATGAATGCGTGAATGACAGAATGCTGCTATAGGCCATTCAGGGGCCAAAGTCCCCAAGAATTCACCCTTGCACAAACGCATCCAGCAATGGCAAATACATTTGCTTAACAAATTAAAAGAAAGGAGAACGGCTAATGGGAGTGTGTGTGTGTGTGTGTGTGTGAGAGAGAGAGACAGAGAAAGAGAGAGAGAGAGTGAGAGAGTTTATGGGTGGGAGAATTGGATGGTGAGAAGAGAAGGGGGATAATTCAATTAGTCCTCTTCCTCAGTAGAGAAATGAAGGCAGGTTAAAAGGGAGGGATTATTATTTGTACAAGACTGGCCAGGGCTTTACACAAAAGAAACAAATAAAGATTGGAGAGAACATCTACAAGCAGGGGATGTGATAAAAGAGAGCGGGACAGAGAAAAAGAGGGCATTGAAAGCTCTGCTCTGTCTGAATTAACCAGCTCTCTGAAAACTGCGCCTGTGTCCAACATTGGGCTTTTTCCCCCTCCTTCCCTTTCCACTCTTTCAAATGAATTTTAAAACAATTCTAAAGAAAATTGTTGGAGACTCTTCCAAAAGCTCTCTATGCATCGTTCTGTCTTTCTATCTGCATCTTTTGCAGGAAGGCAGCGCTGGAGCCTGTGTGAGGCTTTGACCAGGAAAGATGCCAAATCATGAGGAAATTCATAGTCTAAACTTGCATAAGGTGTGTTTATGTGTTTTGTGCATGCATATATGAACATACAGTAAATTCCACTTCAGTAAAAAATTATCTAAAAAAAAAAAAAAAAAAAAAAAAAAAAAGTTTGGCCTCCCTCCTGCCCTCAATCTCTGAGTGAAGCCTAGTCTGCACAGTTTGGTGAGAGGTCTCCAGTCAGGGAGCGATGGAGCTGTGAACAGCTGTGAAGTCATTTTGATAATGATGAGAATAATAAGCATGCAGACTGGCGTGGTGGAGCCGCTAAGGCCTGCGAGGCTCAGGGCTTTGCTGTTGCAGCTTCACTGCTCCTGAATAGATAAAAGTGATTAAAGCACTCCTGATTATCCCTGACCAATATGTAATGGATTTACAGCCCTTTCAATTAGTCCGTATTTGCTGGCCACTCATTACTTGGGCTTTTGGTTAGGTAATCAGGGTCTGAGGGCTTTGGGTAGGGAGTGGGCACTGCTGGGTGGGGGGAGGGGGGGCATGGGAGGAGGGGGGGGTGTGCAGGGTGCACAGGGGGCACCTGACCCTCTTAAACGTGTGGGTGATCCATTAGACTGAAGCTCTAAACTAAGTCTCTTCTACTTTCTCTCTCTCTTCTTTTACTACTCCGTTCCCCTTACATTGTCTCTCCCTCTCCGGGACAGAGAGCCACGTGCTCAGAGAGCAGCTTATGTGTCCTGGTGTGGCTACCTCCCTCCTGAAATCTGACCTGCGTTGCAAAATCAATACAACCTGATGTTCTGATAATGTCCTGACATTAGTGAGGGTAGGGGGACATGTGGTCGATCGCCTCATACTTGATAAACACAAATAGGCAGACAGAAAAACTGACACATAAAGAAAACAGCCGAGCAATGAATGTTCTATTTTGAATTACTGCGCCATTTGAATATTTACTCAAAGCCACGTAGCATCACTGTGCTAAGTGAAACGAATTGAAAAACAAAGATATTACCATTCACCACAAATTTAAAAATTGTGGCTTCAAAAATCGTTGTACACTACCTAAAACTTCACACCTTTACACCTACAATCATTCTCCAGTAACTATCACTCCTCTTATTCTGCCCCAGAAAAACATTCTCCTCCAGGCCAAACAAACAGCGCATCTCATATTGGAGTAAATGTCATGGATTGTTTGGCCATCTCCCTCTTACTCAGAGTGTGCTGAGCAGGGTAAACAGTCCAAACTGATTAGATTGACCTGGTCACTGTGTCCCTCTGACAGGTGGCTGACAGGTGAGCATCACAGCGCTGCCGTCTCTCACCTCCGTCAGTGACGACTATGTGACAGGTGTGTGTGTGTTTTTTTTTCCGAGGTTTTGCGTGCGTGTGTGTGTGTGTGTTTCCACCTGTGTTGTTTTCATACACTCATTTCATTCCTGTGTACCTCTAAAAAAAAAGTTACGGCTGTGCTTACCGTGAGATGCTGGAACAGCCACGCCCTCATGATGTTAGTGGCCACCTTGGGGAAAATGCCACGCTTTTTCTGCCTCTTCTTATCCTTGTCTGGATCATCATCATCCCCTGTGCCAGGCGATGCAACGCTGTTGTCTAAGCCATCTCCTGGACGGAAACCAAACCCGGGGTTAAATAACATCCCAGACCACACCACTGACTCAGAGTATAATAAAAAAAAAAAATCCTGCTCAAAGGAGAAACAGAAGCACTGTATAGACAGTCAAAGCTGAGTTTAAGGCTTATGAAAGATGGATAATCTGACAAATACTACAGATACCTAAGAAAGAATTCAAAAGCACTGTAGTGAGGCCCAGTAAATTCAGCAAAGTCAGTGCTGTGTAGTGGAGATATGGAGGTAGGGGGATTTAGACGGCCTTAGACGAAGGCCTGTACAGAGAGTGAGGGGTTTACACAGAGGCCTAGCAGAGTTGTTCAATACCCCAGAGCACAGAAGAGGGGAATAGAGGTTAATGACTCTAATGTTATGGTTGGACACTGAAACACTAGATTCCTCATTCCAGTTCTACAGTAGGAAGAGAAGGAAAGAAAAAATGAAGCGAGATGACAATAAAATATAAGGAGTCTTCAAGTACAGTAGAGGCTTGGACTCATGTCATTAATTCAATTAGATTTGCATGCTTGACATATGTAGAGCTTTTTTTTTTTTTTTTCATCTTTCGAAGAGAGCCAAAGGGGACAAGAAGGAGTTATGCAGACATATACAGTACATACACACACACACACACACACACACACACACTCGCATACAAACAAAACTCACAGGAGATGATAATTCAGGGCATCCAGTTGAAAAGCATGCGTATTGAAGTAAGGATGTGATTTGGGGTGGTTCATTGTTGCACTTCGATGCACATAATGGACTCGAATGCCTCCCCCACCCCAACCCCTGACTCTCCTAGTCCTCCTCTCCTACTCCCTTCCCTCCACGCAGCGACCCCTCCCCATTCTGCCACGAGATTAGCATGACAGGCCAGTGGCGGCTTCGCCTGCATTAATGTCCGTCAGTGTTTGATTTCAAGAGGAAAAACACGCACATACCCAGGCACGATTTCTCCTTTAAATTGAAGTTTCCATCTTTGTCCCTTGCCCTTTTCTTGTTCCTCCTTCCCGGCATTAATTGTGCATTAGCAAAAATGATTTACTTTTAACAGTCATAGTTATTTTTTCTTGCCCCCGGGCACAAATGCCTTGAAAGCCTTCCTTGAGGGCATCTAAATTATGTATCTGAAAAACTCCTCCACTAAGGCAGAGAAGGACCCTGACGTTCTCAAAATTCAGACTCACATGTCCTCCTGTTTTTGGGGAGGCATCAATCACAACCACCTATACAAGCCCTAATCTCGCATAAATATTTGAACTAATAACATTAAAAAGGGGGAAAGAAAAAGGATCCGACTGGTAGCGTAATCAAATGCAAAATAAATGAAGAATACAAGGACAGCAGGGGCCCTCACTTCTAACTACTTTCCCCATTTTCTTTTTCTTTTTTCTCCCCCTTGTTTTCCCTCTCTTTTTTTTCCTTCTCTCTGTCTATCTTTTCTGTCTGTGCACAGTGTTTTCCTTCCACATCATTAGTGCAGAGCCACACGAAAGGGGAAAACAGAGAAGTGCCGACTTTGCGCTCCCTGTGTGAAGTTAAAGAAGCAACACTCCCTCTGAAGGACATATGGGAATGAGGACAGAGATGAGGGGTGTTGTAATTGTAGAATGGGCATTCATTAGTGGCAAATGCCATAAATCCCAGGCTAAGTACGAATCCTTGTTCAGGAAAGCCTAAAACAATAAACTTTGGTCTGGCCATAGCCCTACCCTGACTGCGAGGGGCTTCCTGAGAAATGCGACCCAGACGGAAGTCAAGTCTAACTCCCCCAGTTTGCTTCCAAACTTCAATAACAACACAACTAGTGAGCTGTGAATTTTAACCACCCTCCCTTTGTTTCCCTGCTTTTGAGCTTTGCTGAATAATGTTGATACACAGTTTGTTTGTTTGTGTGCCGCTAGGTTTTGTGTTGATTTTTCGAGCAAGTCTCCAAATCCCTCTCCTGCTGTGAGCAGTCAGGCTCATCCAATGGAACCACACAGTGGCCAAAAGGCTGGCAGATTAATTTTATTGACGTTTCCATTTTCACTGCAATGCGATAGCCTCCCCCCTGGCCAGGGCCAGAGCGACCCGTGCGTATTTACAGACTGACCTGTCACTTCATTACCCAGCATGCTTGCTGCCTCCTGCCCTAGCCCGCAAGGGTGAAACCAGACTCCAAGGCTCTCAGCTCCTCTGTCCCTCTGTCTTTCTCTCACATGCACATAGATACTGTCATGTGTGTACAGACCAGGCTTGTGGCATTCAAGCATGAATTTTGTGCACACTATTAATAGTTGTTATTGACTTTACATATACTATATGTATATATAAATATATACACCGCGTTTATATATATATATATATATATATATATATATATATATATATAAATATATACACAGTATATAACAAAGAAATAACAAAGAAAGAAATAAGAGGAAGACGAAGAAGCAAGAGGAAGAAAAGAGAAGGAGTTAAAAAAGAATAAAGAAGACCCAACTTGCACAACCTCATTACATCTAAAGGAGAGCTGGTGCTTTGCATCCACCCCCACTCCTTTTCTTATGAGCGAGAGAAGGAACGCTGCAGGGCAAATTGTCCCAAACGCTAATGGCTTCTGACTGTTCCCTGGCAACTCTGCCATTCTAACCTGTGTGGATGTGCACTCTAAAAAAAAAAAAAAAAATGGGGAAAGGAAAAAAAAAAAAAAAAAAGTGCAGGGCAGAGCAGGGGGAAGCGTCCCATCATCTGGCCATGTGACACAGATGGGGGTTGGCTATTAGGAGGCAGCCGAAAGGCCTAGGGGAGCCGAGGTGCTGGAGTGTAGCCCCAGGCACTTTTGGAAAAGCAGCGCCCTTGGAGACGGAAAAAAAAAGACAGCCCCCCCCTCCACCCACTCCCCCTACTCTCCCCACTCTCTTTCTGTCTTTCCTCACTCTTTCCTTCTCTCTCCTTCCCCCCTTACACACTATCAATATTTTGACTTAAAGTGCTTGCAATGAAAGTTCTGTGCATGCTTTTATATGCAGAAAACCAAGAAGGTGTAATCAGGCGAGATGGAAGACAATGACCAAACATAATGAGGGCGAGAGACGGGAATGAACACGCAAGCAAACAAACAAGCAAGTCCAAGAGCACATTACGCTCACATACATCCCCTCTTTCATCACCAGTTGGTGGTTATTAAAAATGCATTCAGATATATCTCCCTGTGAGTAAATTGGTCTCAGGGCTGAGCTCATTAACGGGTTGGGAAAGGACTGTAAACACACTGCAACTCTGCTTATCTAATGTTGGCATATTCAGGGTCGCTTCAGGATTTCTTGCACAAAGAATTGGTTTAGCACAAAGTGTCCTACAGTCTCTGCTGAGATTAAGTTGGATTCAGGGGAGTTCTAATGACTCTAGAGATCATGCCTCATGTCTAGGAGGCACCCTGCCCCCCTAGGGAGCAACTAAGGTCTAGTCAGCCCTAGAAGCATTGTGGATCTGACTGTGAGTAACACATATTGCGGCTCTATCACTACACCAAGAATGTCCTCCTTCTGGTGTGCTACCATTCCGATATACCAGTTGCATGAATGAATAATGACTTGTCAATAGTTAGAAAACACCAGTCAAACCCAGTCATGGTTAGTTATCACATAACACTCCAGACTTATTGCTCCCGATACTATTTAAATACCTACTGAAGAGCTTATATACAAGCTTTAGATATTGAGTGTGTGTTATTCTAAAGGATGCGCAGTGATTTCGCACTGGGAAGCCCCAGCGTTTGTTTCAGGGTAATGAAGCAAGAGTGTTGAGGCAGTGGCTTATGGAAGCTGTGGTTAAAGTGACTAATTACAACAGACCCCCCCCCCACACACACACAACCCTCCACGCCCCCTGTCAGCCCAAACTAGTCAGGCATGTTCACCCAAGCTCACCCAAATGAGGAGAAGAGAGAGAAACTCATGAGCAGAGTTAGAAGGAAAGAGGAGTAGATGGAGGACAGAAGCTAAGCGGTTTGTTATAGCAAGAGCTCCTTTTGGCCTTCTTTACCTAAGCACACCATAGTGACCGGGCCCTCCAATCCTCCCTCCAACACCCTCCTATTACACCACCTCTAGCCCTGCAGGCTTGGCCGTAGAGAATGAAGAGAAAAGAAGAGGGGGATTTAGAGCCTCCCTTTTCCCTCTTTTTCTCCACAACTTTTCAGCCAACATAAGCAGCGTTTAGCACATTCAGTCCCCCAAATGGCAGCGAATGAGAGAAGCAGTGGGGGCTCCTCTTTTGTCCGTCTGGTTACCCCTTTTATTTACTCTGGATTTACGAAGGGGTCTTTGCTGGCTCTGGGACCACATGCTCTTGACGCACACACAATCTCTCTCTCTCACACACACACACAAAAACACGTAGAGACTCTATTCACACTAGGGGAATGGCCGGCCCTCTGTTGCTCTGTGCCGACTGGGGATTACAGGTCTTCTGACTATAACCGCATGCTAGCAATATGCTTCGCACT
This sequence comes from Scomberomorus guttatus, assembly GCA_038419695.1. Lineage (NCBI taxonomy): Eukaryota > Metazoa > Chordata > Actinopteri > Scombriformes > Scombridae > Scomberomorus > Scomberomorus guttatus. The sequence goes on from CM076455.1 coordinate 12,229,168, forward strand.
GACGTAACATACAGCGCAGACAAGTGCTAATGAGTAGAACATAATCCCTTTAATGATAAAACACACACTAGAGCGCCCAACAGTAAGTAACCCATCGTTGTGTGTGTTTGTCTTTGTATGACCACACCATATGGTTTACTGCGTTCATTCAGATCCATACAGTAGATGAGGGCTCTTAAATGGAACTGTTTTAGTGTGGCTGCACCACTGCAGCCAGTGTTTTACGCTGATTATTTCCTGATCTGTGCTTAAACAAGCAGCAGCCCCTTGCACTGGACCATAAAACAACAGCTTAGTAAACAGCAAGCATGCTGACAAATTGGTAGCGCTCAGGCCGGAGTCATTAACAGCCCTAAAACCTGTCAGAGCAATTACAACAAACTCTCTCCTTCAGCAAGTCTCCCTGCCAAACTCCGATGTCACTACCCGCCTCCTCTTTACCGCCCCCACTTACCACTAGGATACTGGCTAAAGGTGAAAGAGAGAAGACTACCACTTTTTCCTCTCTCCTCCAATAGCCATGACACCCCAGAGATATGGGAACAAACCTTCATTTCAAACACAGCTGTATCTGCATCCTGGGTGCTATACGACTGAATGGTTCCTCTTGCATGAGAAGTAATGTGTAGTTGTCTCCCCCCAAAAACACATCATTAAGTGTTCCCTTAAATGAAGTGGAATAAGAGCTTCTAATTAGATGTTTTTTTTCTATGTGTGGGGAAGCGAGGCAGTCAGGCAGTAAGAAAGGCAGGGAGGGAAGGAAGGAGGGAGGTGGGGGGTAGTTGCTCAACAACTCCTGTACCTCCTCTCCTCCCTCCCTTCTCCGCCCCTTCTCTAAGCCCCCTAACCCTGCCATCAGGCAGATATCTCTCTGTCATCTCTGGAATGCTGGAGATAACTATCGCCTCTCCACCGATACAAGGCCTCTCTCCTCTCACAAGCCCAGTGTTGACCCCACTGTGCACATCCCTACCAAAGAGGGTGAGGCTGAAGTGGAGGGAGCAGAGAGAAAAGAGAAGGGAGGGGTGACGGTGGAGGGTTGGAGGTAAAACTTGTTTTTTTAACAGCCAGTTAGGCTATTTTACCTTTTAACCCAAAATAAGGGCTGGAGCAAAGCCATCCTCGCCTTTCAGCTTCACCCCTGGAGCCAAAGACAAGTGGTTTGTCCAGAAGGGAGATGGAGGAAAGGGGGGCTGTCTGGTTACTGCTTTCACTGCCTATAATTCTCTGGACCTTCTCATAAGATTATCATCTGCCAAGAACCTAAAGTTTTCAACCAACTGGGTGCACCAAGATTATCAGAGGATTTGGGCCGATTTAATAAACAACAATTAACTTATTACATCATAAATTGGGACTTTGAGGGCCACACAGTGACTGCTCATGCTTCCTAAGATCTTGATTTTTCTAATACTTTCTTCTAATTCTATACTTATAGATGCGTATGTGGACACACAGCTTCTTTTACACATATGTGCAGTATGCATAAAAGAATGTATGCCAGCTGAGACAAGAGTCTCTCGTCTAAACGGGGGCTTTATTTGTGGAGGAAAAAAAGATCGAAAGAAAAGAGATGGAATAAAGATGTATAAAAGAAAGGAGGCAGGCAGTTGCAGATGTCAGGACCCAATTTGCATGAATGGCAAAGGGCTAAATTGCAGGGGATGGGGGAGCAACCCTCCACCCCCTCACCCCACTCTTTTTGGGGAACTAAAAGGGAGCTGTGATGCCCATGACTGCCCCTCACTCAGCAGACAGGGATCAGTGGCTAATGAAGGGCTTTGGGTCTCCACCAGACATTTCACACTCTCTGCCTCCCTGACAACTCCACCCCGCTCCCCCTGCACTCCAGCACTGCAGAAGAAACTGCCACTGCTCCTCCCTTACACTCCAAATCGAACAGGGCTAATTGGTCTCGCAGGTAACCTCAGTTCATCCCTTGTTTCTTAATAAACAAATTTACAAACTGGCCAATGTACCTGTCCAAACCTTACTACCTTCTTTCTTTCCTTACCAAAAATGGTACAATGGAACAATTCTTGACGTTGGTGTTTAAAATTGCATTTACTGACAACACTCCCTCTTTAATTTATAATTGTTATGATAGAAAAACAGGGCTGGGTGCCCACAGAGAAACATACTTAAAACCTAAGGTTTGATGCTGCATTAAATATTAAAGAATAGGTAAGTCCCAAAAGCAAGTGGGGCTATGTTGAATTGAAACAAGCATGATCATTAGTAAAACAAGCTGCTTCCGTACTTTTTACTTCCTAAAAACGAGTAAGTTGCTCTACTTTGGAATGATAATAAAAACAGGGAATGGAGATGACACAGAGCAAAAGTAAACAAAGAGATGGAGAGCATGCAGATGCATCATATAGATCCATCTGCTAGTGAAGAAATGGCTTTATAATCCCCGCTAGGAACTATTGTATATCAAAGTCTTCTACCTAAACCACAAGAAAGAGCAGGTTGCCAGTTTTAACAGAGTGTGGTTTTGTGATTCAGAACAACTTACACTGTTTGAGTCAATGTATGATAACATCAGCAGTGATTCTCTACCCTCAATTACAATTTAAAACCAAACAAACAAACGTTTTGTTTTTTTTTGCTGAGAGAGAAGGGACGACTTGGATCTGTTACAGATATTGTTGCCACACCTGATGGACAGTGGCATCAAAGCAGAGTTGGAGGTTCCGCGTAGAGCTGGGGGGGGGGGTTGGTAGAGTAAATGGATTAAAAGGTTTATAAATCAACAAGTCAACCATCAGATTGTAGCCTCTGCTCAGCAGCCCCCTCATCAACCAAATGCCATGAAGTTTTTTTTTTTCCTCCTCGCTCTCTTTTTTTCACATGAATGTCCTGGAGGCAGGGAACAAAGCGAGCAGAACTGATTACTGCGCTGTTGCCCCGCTCCGCCAGTCTAAACTCTGTTTGGCTTCCTAATGAGCTCACTAAAAACCCAATTCATCACCCATAACCCCTTCTCAACCTGCCTTGAAATCCCCCATTATGGCAAGTCAAGGACAGTCCGTTTACAGGCTTTGGGCTGGGGTCAAGGGCTGTGAGGGGTGGATGGCAGTGGTCATAGCAACAGTGCAGCCAAGGTTTTTTTGACAGGGGATATTACCCATGTGGCTCGTCTGTCCCCCAGTATCTAAATGGCTTCACAAACTCCATTGTTTTTATATGCCAAAAATATCTTTGTTTTTTACTATTTGAGAACAGTGGGTTGTTCTTTACTGCCTACACTAACCTCCCCCATCTCTTATGCCCCCCCCCCCCCCTTTTTGCAACACCAGTGGTGTCCCAGCCTGAGCGGAGGAATGTCCGGCTTGATGGCTGCAGCAGCGGGAATGTCCCGTTCTAGTCAGCCTTCGCACCAGAGATTTCAGTTTTAATACCCCTTCGTCCCATCCCCGCAAAGACAGGAATTTGGTGGGAAGGGAATGTGGCGGGATGGGGGGCTGAGAGAGTGGAATACAGTTGGTCTATTAAGGATAAGGCAAGGGGCAAGGGAAGAGGAAACATGTAAAAAAAAAAAAAAAAGAGAAAAGAAAATATGAGAATATTGCAGGTAGATGACAAACAGCCGAGAAGGTAGAGGCAATCTGAGGAAAAAGAAAAAGAAGGGAAGGAAAATATCTTGAGGGGGTGTAGGATAAGAGCTGGGTGTTGGATGGGAAGGGGGGGTCAGAAATTGAGAGGTGGAGGAGAAGGACAGCAGAGGGTTGGGGTAAACTCCCACAGTTCCTCATTACATGGAGTTGAAATGATCCTCCTGACACCTGAGCTGTAACCAAGAGATTACAGAATTGATGAATCCTTGGTTTAAAATGCAGCTGTTTTATTCTGCTTTAGTAATTAATTCTTTTTCCGATAGTGTATTGATTAAGCGTAGCCCCTGATAAAGTTCAAACTGAGAGAGATCCCTCCGGGGGTTTTGGCTTGGCCTGCTCTGGAGAGTCAATGAAAACTTCCTCCCTCCACCTGCATCTCTCTCTCTGTCAGCACAGTTTACCCTCATAAATTAGTCAGATCTGCGAGGAGTGAGGATCTTGCTTAGTTGATACTTGCTTTGTCTGCCCTCTTGCTGATACACTTCCGTTTTTTTTTTTTTTTATGCCATCACACCTACACAGATGCAGATGCCCATATTGATAAGTTCACATTACACAGCTCACCAAAACATTAATGGCAGAAGGATTTTTTCTGGCATACTGACATACTACATGTACTCATAGATTCAGCTCTTTCACCGAGCAGCTGATTCATTTGCTCTCTTCTCCCGCCTCCCTTTGCTCTCGTTCTCACCCTAACAGGGAATCGTGGCATACAGAACGAGAGTGTCTCCTTTCACAAAACTACTCTTTCATTCTTTTTATTGCTACGTTTTTCCATACAGCTGCGAGTGAGAGTCTGATCAACAGAGTGTAGAGCGGGGTCTCTCCGGGGAGCCAACTAGCAGAGAAATCAGATACAGCTTTACAAGAGAGTCAGCCGCTCATGTCTTGTCAAGACCCCTCACCTACCGGCTCCTTTACAAGTCAATAACCCGGGCCCAGTGTCCTCCACTGGGCCTTGGCACACATTCACCACTTTCTATAGGAAGCAGAGGTAGGGCAGGTGGGGCGGAGCCCACACTTCCATGGTGTAACCCTTAAAGCTCCATTGTAAACGTATGTTTATTTTCAAAATACTCCTTACACAGAAGGAAATATATTACCATAGTCCTAGCTGTGGTGGGACACTATATTTAATCCCAAAGTACAAATGGACTCCTCTGACATTCCTGTCATACGTAGTGACAAATAACTGGTGACCCCATGAAGACAGAAGAGCCAGTTAAAAGCTGTTTTCAATATTAAGAACTAATGAAAGAGTGAATGAATTATGAAGGGAGAAGGAAAAAATATAATTAGAGGGTGGAAGCAGTGCTTAATACATTTACTCGAGACTATTTCCTTTCATTAATGGGACTGCAGCATGAGGAGAGAGGGTTTTGACGAGGCTAGTATTGACTGTCCGCCTTGCTCCTTAAGGTAAATCCAGCAGGTCATTTCATTAAGGCCCAATTCCATGGCACTAATTTTGATTTTAGGGGCTTGACAGCTGTTGGCAGTGGAAATTGCTGTGGCAGGAACAGTGAGAGAGGAGCCTATTACTGCTGTGAAAAAAAATACAAATTGCAAAGCCTCGGTTCAAATTACTGCCACTCTGCCTCGTTGACCCACCAAAGTTCGTATTTCATCGCGTTCCTGGAACTTACCTTCTGATTAGCTGCGTGAAAAAGGGAAGTGACAGCACACAGTAAAGGTACAATTTGACATCTCCAATTTGAGACGCGGAGAAACAAATGCATGTGAATACACACACATATGCCTACTGTCAATAATGTAATCCTACACTGAGCGACAAAAGAAGGAACACCCGTATAATGTAATGAAATGTGATACACTAGCCTGACAATAAATTCTTCATTCCTTAAAAAAGTTCTGCTTTTGACTGCCAGTTTAGTTGTTTGTGGGTTGTATTATATTAAGAATGTTAGGAAAAACTACAACACTGCAAACTAGAGCCTCAACGGACCACATAGTTGAATCAACGCCACTCTGACAGTGTCAATAATAGTTTTTTTTCATATATTTTCATTTTATTTGTTTGTTTTTCATCTTCTAAATAAGACGTTACTGATCTGTCCTCTTACAACATGATTACTGCAGGTTGGTCTGGCGGTGTGATGGACCTGACTCACAATGTGAGCTCTTAATCGCCTCGTCTTACAAGTTAATATGCAGCAATAAAGTTCCAAAAGGGAGGGAAAAAAAAGCTCCTCCTCTGATGGTATTAATTAGCAGTGTTCTCAGCTTTTTTTGAAGCTCTCCATCTCCTTTTGTTTCACCCTCTCTTTTCTTTTTTCTTTTTTGGACCGGCCTTCGTTATTGACTTTTCAATTTTCCCCCCCCCTACATCCACCCCCTGCACTAGCGGTAGCACCAGTGCTTCTGCAGCGGGGCCCAGCCCAACAATACCCCCAAGCCCACTCTCTGAGACACTGGCTGGGGAGCCCCGAGAGCTGGGCCAGCCCTACAGCTCCCACCAGCCCAACACCAACTCCCCACGAGACCAAAATCAAAGAGAGAGGCCCTTAAAATATAACCATGGGTATAATGAGGGTGCTCCAAAGAACAATAAGCATATACACCAAAGGAGAAACGAGAGTAGGAGTACAAAAGAAAGAGGGAGAAAACTATAGGACTGTTGGCCTGAAAGTGTTCTTGAGAGGTGAACAACAGTGAGTGCATGAGAAAAAAAAGGGAACGATACTGTGCTGTGGGAGAGAGGGCAAAGGGCCACAGCCAGTGGTGATGGTAGCCGGGGCCACGCATATATCCAACCACGTATCTGAATCCAAAACAACAAGGGGGTCTGCCGCATGCCTCTGGAGCCGAAGGGAGCCAAAGGGAGCACGACTAATTTCTGCACAACAATAGGCCTGGATGAGCGCCCACACAATGGCAGGTGCTTTGAATAGCAGCAGGGCCCTTGCAGCAGGGCTCTTCTCCTCTCTCACTCTAAGGTCTCGGGCTCTGGCTTGTGTAACCTTTCATTTTCAACCGGGCTTCCTTTTGACTCATAAAGGATGAAAATGATCTCATGGGGGGCCAAAGGAGGAAGAGACAGCCAGGCCTGTGAGGCACAATTCAGACCAATCATCTTTTCAGCACTTCTGTACCATCTGTCTCCTACATGTTCCTTTCTCTCTGTTTCAATTGGTTTTTATTCATCAGTGTTTTCTCTCTTTTAAACTATTTATGTATTTACATTTACAGTATCTCTTCCTCTCTTACAATTGCCTCTCTCTCTACTTTTTTGTTTTGTTTACCTCATTCTCATTTTTTTTTTTCATTGACTGTTGTGTTGTTATTTTCTGTAGCGCTTGTGTTTGTTGTGCTGCTGTTGGGCTGTCCTGTAGGCCATGATGCAGTGGTAAAGGCAGTTTTCCCCCCCACCTTAAGAGCATTCTTTCCGGGGTCACAAGGTCAGGCTTCACAGATGTCTCCTGCAGACACTCAGTTGTCTAAACATTGCATCCCTGGGAGTAAGCATTCGTACTAAACAATGCAGCGTTTTCCCCCCTCACTCTGGAAAATGTTAAATGTTTTTTTTTCTCTCTTTTTTTTTGTTTCTCTCTTTTTCTACCTCTCTGTTTCATTGTTTTATTTTTGAATGAAGCTATACAGTGAGTGCAATTTTTCCGAGGTGGAGGTTTTCTGTGTTTAGATAATGAAAGAAAGCACTGGTTATCACAAGATAGCGGCGGTTTTTGGCTGCTTTCATTCTTTTGAACACTCCCCGTCTCCCTAAGTTTCCTCCAATTGTTCTAATGGGGCCTTAGTCATCCTTGCCTGGTGGGCAGAGGGAAAGATGCTTTTTAAAGGTCTTTTTTCTTCTCTCTCTGTATGTGTTGCCAGGAGAGAAAAAATGAAAACATGTAGTAACTGTCCTGAAATCCACACTGAGAGACAGATACAAGAAACCCTTGAGTAAGCAGGGCAGAAGTCAAACAAAGAGCGACCTGAGATGAACAGAAAGACAATATTTGAAGTAGAACATCTCTGTGTAGCCTCAATCTCAACAAAAATGGCAGAGAAGAGAATTCCTGAGCAAAAAAAACGGCTTTCATTAAAGGGAAATCAGCTTCTGCTTTTTTTTTAGGGGGCGGAGCGTGACACTGGTTAAAAGACAAGAGATTGCAGCATTTAACATGCAAGTTTTGCCTCAAAACATGGAAAAAGTGTGTAATTGGAACAACATTTTAAAAAATCCAAGGCACTGAGCTATCCTTGAATATCTTACTCCTTTTCATCTTGCCTCCCCTTGTTCCTTTTTCTCTTCCTCCGTTTGATATGGTGTTCTTGCTTCCCCCTCCAAACATCTCCTCTGTATTCTGCAAATTGATAACCCTCTAAATGAATTATGGTAAATGCATAATGAAGGTTTTCTCAGCTTCCGCCCTGCAGCCAGCCAGGATGGAGCATCTCGTTTGGCATGTTTTGATTTGTTTTGTTGCGCATTTAGCCCCAGTGTTCCTTCAGAGTGTTCACTGCTTGGGGCATGTAAATAAGAAATTATCCTTGCTGACTAACATGGCTAATACCTCCTCTGGGGTAATCAAAAATTATTAGACGCTTGCTTCCAATAAACATTAGGGCTCATGGCACTAACCACTGTCAAATCGCTCACCTCCGCCCCGCTCCCCAATAGCCATAAAATGGGTGAACAAAAGTGATCAGGTGTGGAAAAAGCACTCTGGCTTCGTGGAAACTGAGAGACCGCGAGTCTGCTATTATGCCTAAAAAAAGCAGCCCTTGGCTTTAAGAGTCATTAAAGCATGTACTAGAGTGGGAATCAGACTAGAAAATGAGCTTATCTTGCATAATGCCCTCAAAAGCTTTGCATAAACGTGAAAGATGTGCGCGTGAAAATCAGCAGCAGAGAGGAAGAACTCGGATTGTAACACACTTCCTTTATCATCCTCCCACTCTCTTGGACGGTGGCAGCATGGTTAAAGCGCTACCTGTAGGGTATAGCTGCTCTGCTCCGTTCCAAATATGCTTCATGTGTGTGTGTGTGTAAACCCTCACTTACACAAGAAGCAAACCACACAGCAAGTGAACAAGCTATAGCTGGCCTTGCTAAGCCACTCCGCTCAACCGCGTGCTGTCTTTTGGGAGGGACCTTTGCTGTGATGTGGGGTTCGGACATTAGTGGGAGGAGAATAGGGAGGGTGGGGGTGGTGGAAGAGATTAAAGAGCCAAGGGAGGCAGAAGAAAGGAAAGAAAGTAAAAGAGCGCAAGGCCCATTGGTCAAACACAAAGGGGGAGAGAGGGAAAGGACATTTGAAGTCAGGGTTAAACTCCAAATAAGCACACCTTAAACGGGCCTGTGTAAGCTGGCAGTCGGGGTTTTTGGAGTTTCCCTGCAGGTGTGCCTTTGACAGACTTGGCCTCCATAACCTCTCTCTGATCTAGAATGGGGCCCAGAGTTGGACACAGAAGAAACCGGTGGCATCTTGCTGCCTCTGCCTCTCATTTTCTGTCTATTACATTCACACACGCATGCTTACACTCTCTGTGAACACACACACACACACACACACACACGCGCACACACATAAACACACTGCCAGACAAGGGGAAAACAAATCTGGTGAGGACTAGAGCAATTGGATTATCACCTCTTAAGGGTGACTTCTTGGCTGACCCCCCTTCAGGCAAGCCTGCTGAAACAAGACAGAAAATTTCCTGGGAAAACACTCTCCCTTTAAAGAACCGAAGCACTGTCATCCCTGTGAAAATACAGAGGCAGCAGCATTAATGGACGTGGAAATGCCCTTTGGGGCACGCGCTCAAATCCCTTTTAGCCATATTACATCAGACCCCTGCGCACTCCTCATCATCACCACCACCACATGCACTGGAGTAATCAGCAGTGGAACATGGGTGTGTAAACCCACTGTATAATGAACTGATACTACAGCGCTGCACTGTCTTTGTTTTTGGCCCAAGTCTCGAAGTACGAGAGAAAGAGTCACAAATCATGATTGCGTCCCTGCAACATGGTTTCCTTTCTGCTTTTTAATTATGCTCAACTCACCCCAAGATAAGCTGGTCTTCATCTACGTCTCAGAGAAAGACAGAAAGAGAAGAAAAGAAAGAAAGAAAAAAAAAAACATCTCCCCCAAGCTTTCCTTTAATGGCGCAAAACAGACATTCTCCTCAGCTGCTGTCAGAATAATCTGGGTAATTTTTTCCCTATGTTCTCCAAACATTAGTTTGCACATTAGGCTGACCCAGTTAATGCGCCTTTCCTGCTGTGGAGGACCCAGTTCCTGGCCAAGCTAGGCCAGGCTGGGTTGGGCCCGGGTCGCACCGGGGGCCTGTTCATGATTATGGACCAGAGGGACCAGGCCCCAGCCAGAGCTGAGGCAGAGGGGAGGAAGAGAAGGAGCGAAGGAGAGGAGAAAGGGAGACGATAGCGTGGATGGAAGGGCATAGATTGGTGGTAATGTTGTGGGTAGAGGACTGTCTTACTGGAAGTGAAGCTGAGTCTACTTGCAGTCTTCAACCTCTTAACAGTTCCTTTTCTTTCGCTGATTTCATGTGTTTTTTTTTCCTCTCATGATCTATAGACTCTAAGAACATAACACAGGGTCAGAAGAAAGACAGAAAGATAGAAAAAAGAGAGAGAGAGAGAGAGCGGAAGGGAGGAAGGAAGGAGGGAGCTGAGGGAGCTGATCATTCTCTTTAATCACATTTTGGATGAGGGCCAGGTAGTCTGCGGTACTGAGAGCGAGACAGAGAGGGGTGAGTGAGGAGAGGAGTGTGAGGGAGACAGTAAGAGAAGGGGGGGGGGGGGGGGGGGAAGAGAGGTAAAGAGAGATGGAGGAATAAATGGAAAGAGAGGGGGAGAGAGAGGATGAGAAAGGGACTTATGGAGAGAGGGAGAGAGGGGAATGAGCCTGAGAGCAGAGCCCCTTGAAACAGCTTGAAGTGCAGCAGCGCTTAAGCAAGTGTGCACATATGCCCACACGTACTATGTCTATGTGTGTGTGTGCGTGTATGCGAGGGAGAGTGACAGCCGTTCCCGTAAATGCCCGCGAATGCTGAATCCAGCAAGAATCTGGTGTTAGAGCAGAGGCAGAGAGAGATCCATTTTAAAACTATGTGCATTAACTATACTTTTCCCCATAGATTAAGCACTCCACATGAATAATTTAGCCTCTCTTATGCTAATGGGATCATGAAAGTATCCCCTCCGTACCGTGTTTTCTCCCCCTCCGCAGAAACTCTTCTCAGCTTTCAACAATAGCCCTGCCCCTTCCCAACAAACCATCAGACAGACATACTGTGCTGTTTTCACAACAGATACCTGACTAACATGGGGCTGACATGTAGTGACAAGGCTAAAATTGCACACAGTACCTTATTGAGAAACGCCGTAGCGTTGTTGTCCTCATCAAACAGGTATATCTTTAGTTTGTTTTCCATTTAAGTGCAGCTCACTTCCCTTTGCTTTCACTTACTGTGAGATACCGCAAGTTATTGGTTGAATGCACATCATGGCTACACTTGGTTTAATGTTTACGCGATTGCTGTCGCCATTGAGCTAGTTTTGTAAGTGACTACTGAGGCAGACTACTCCGCTTACACTTTCTGATTGCTTCACTGTGGCTCTCTGTGCTTTCTTTTCGAGAGGGGAAGTGCACATATCCTGTGTGTTTATGTGTTTTTTTGGCCTTTTTTGTTCAGTCTCTGCCATCACGCACTAAAATATACCCCCACACACACACACACACACCCTTGTTGCTCCAGCATTGTGTTGTGGTGAGGTAGTGGCACTGTGTAAAAATTATCAGTGCTCCAACAGCTTGGAGTGAGAGCCATGAAACAGCAGGGCTTGGGTCTGCTTTATTGTTTATCTGTTGTTTATAGGCCAGTGTTCAGCTTTAATTACTACACTAAATTAAACTCTAACAGGCACTTAGAGGGAACCAGCTAACACACACATGCACATGCATGCCCACACACACACATACACACACACACTGTATATTTTATGTACACAGACACACCTCGCTGATCACTCCAGAGCTGGAGTATAGGCCACTAAAACGAAACAAGACTTCCATCTTGCGTTTAGCAGAGACTCTGGTGTTCTTTCTGTTGTGGTTACATTTTTTTTTTTTTGTGGGGGTCTTGCTTTCTTTCTCTTTCCTCATTTTCTGGGTCTTCTTGAGTTGCTATAAAAAAAAGCAAAGCCAAAGGTCTGGAAAATGCCAGATTCAACAGGCCTTGTTCATGCCGGGACTCTCTGAGCGGACACAGGGAGTCGTGTCCCCACTAGGAATGACCCCCCTCTAGTGATCTCAACCACAAAGACCTTGCTGAGTGGGGCCCCTGGCCAAGGCCAAATGTACCACAACACCATCAAGCGCAGCATGCTCCCTTGGAGCCAAATACTCAATCTCTCCCTCTCTTGCTCCCCTTCTCTCCATCTCTGCCTCTCTCAGTCTCTCTGGGGAGCCTGTCTATCCACAGAGCGTGGGGATTGTTCAATTGCTGAGAAAATGTACAAAATGCTTTCTCCTCTCTTCTGTCGAGCCTTTTCCATCTACAGTAGAATCAGGGAATTGTACAGAAAGCCCCTTTGCTCACCACTCAAGATGTCAACGTGGATTTGGTCTTCATGCATAGCTAATAATTACAAGAGTGGACTGGAGTGGCTGAGGCACGCACACACGCACAGACACACAGATATACACGTACAGCAAGAGGGGAAAACTGTTACCTACCGTTTAGAATCATTGTTGGGGATTTACCGTTCACGACTGAGTGCATTTGACTCTACTGTGTTTGGTGTGGGCAAATGTGCAGAGTGTTTCATCACACTGCTTCATCACACTTTGGATGTTTTACATATTACGGACACCTGCTTGGAAACGAGTGCTATCCTAAGTCACGCACATACATCAAGTTTAACTCCCTGCAACTGATGTCTCTGATGTTCCTAGATAAGCTTGGGAGAGTTCCAAAGGACTGTTAATCAAAATGATGTGCAAGCAGAGTCGATGAAGTTATTATGTGTTACCTTCTGAACCATCCCCCCCCTTAACTGCTCATATTTGTTTATCTAGCCAGAACATAGGGAGTCACTCTTTTACAATCAGTAAGTGAGAGTTCAGAATTTGCCCTGAGGATGATAATACATATTTTTGGATGGAAATTCTAAGAAAAAGGAAAAACATGTCTGTTAAGAACAGGGTGGGGAGAGGTTGCAGATCAGAGTATTGTACTGATACCCTTTATGTGTCAGAACCTTAACTGGCAATCTTTACTGACAGCAATGAGCATGCTTCACCTTGGTTTACTGCTCGACAATAAATTATTCCACAAGAGGGGCAATACATATTTGCGCACTTGTTAAATTGTTTTTTGGCACGGGTTCAGAGCAACAGTCAACGCTGAGATACAAGCGGAAGATTGTGGAAGTGAGTTCTGCTCAGAGCGACCATCCTGAGACCTGTATTTTTTAAGAAGAGGTGTGTGAGTGATACTGAACTTTGTTCTTTTGCACATCGCATAACATTAGCCAAAGAGAAGGGGAAAGGAAGACAAGTAAAAACTTTTAGGCTTTAAGACATTTAGACTTGTCAGAGTCGCCATTTTTGGGAGAATTTTGGGGAGATTCAACGCAGTGATGCTTCCATTTTGGGGGTAAATGTTTTTCAAGCCACATGTACACATAAAATACACCTTTTAAGATGGAAGCTGGCAGGAGAAATGATTGATGTTTTTCTTGGCAGCTGAAACCAAAATGGACTTTGGGTCTCACGCACTCTTTCTCTTTCCTCCTCTCCCTCACTCTCTCCCATCTATTCTGTCTTCCTCAACTGATCCACATCGTCACCCCTTTTAACAGGGGCCAAGCTGTTAAAGACCCCATTACTGAAGTGAAGCACACATTTCACATTTTCTCTGTGGACTTGAGAGTGTGGACTACAAATTTTATGTGGAAATGTATTGAGATAGGAGGCGAGTTCATGCGCGGAGTGGAGTGGAGGAGAGGAGGGAAAGGTGGAGAGGTTGGGGAGGGAAGGCTCTGTCAGAATGGAAGGGCCAAAGTCGGGAGTCAGCGAGCGCTTCAAGCGTTAACGTAATTGCAAGAATGTGAAAAATGAGGCGGTGGGGCTCCCGAGCGGAGCGAAAGGTCAGAGCATGCCTCACACAAAACAACTGGCTGGAGGACGGCCTCATTAGACCATTAAATCAGCTGCCCTCTCTCTTTCTCTTTTGCTTTTTTTCCCTCTTTCTCTTTTTTCTCGCTCTCCTTACTTTTTCACCTTTTCTACTCTTTCCCCAACGTGCTTCAATGGCTCTTCATGCCTTCTTTTAAATCTGTTTCTCTTTTCTATGCTGTTTATTTTTGGGTTTTTTTTTTTATCATGAAAGGCGGTGAGCTGGCTGGTGGATCTAGTATTTAGCACTCCTTCAGTGTAAGTCAGGCTCTGGCCCTGATTTACACCAGGTCTATCTTGGCCCAGTGCACTGGTGCTGTACCGTAACTGTCTTTGGCCCGTATTGATCCGCTGTTACTGGATATGGTGGGGAGAAGAGTCGATAAGTGGTCTGTGGATTACAGGTCACTTGTACTTATGTGTGTAAGGTAATCAATAGGCAGTGCATTTCTTTCTCTCATGCCCCCTCCTCTCTCTCTTGTTCCCCATGCTCCCATGCTACTTGCAGTTGCAAAGATGAGTGCAAAAACACTACTTATCTGTGTCTTCTGACCTGCCATCATACAGTGTTCTTAACCAAAATGATTACTTCCACACCAGAGAATCAAACACTTTGTTTACTGCAAATGTACTGCAGTTTCTCAGATTTCTTTCAGAAAGAATGAGGCGCTTGTTCACACTAAGATCAATTAACCGTTGCATTATTGTTACCTTTACTTCATTATACCCCTACTGTCAGACAGGCGCATACTGTTGCTAGCCAAGGCCTAGCTATCACCGTCTTCCCCTCTCCAACAAGCCTGACAGGAGCCCGTGATCCAACTAGTCCTGACACAGCCAACCACAGAGGTCTGCTACGGCCCTCAGTCTGCGGTCAGTAATGGTTCAGAAGCGACAACTGCTGCTTCTGTCGGAAGAGGAGAAGACGATTTAAACAGTCCCACCACAGAGCGCGCATCCCATCGATACATTTGATCACTTATTGGCAAAACGATAGCCTCGAAGAGACACAGCAAGCGGCTCCATTCAGTGAGCCAGCTGGTATAAGCGTGGATCTAAGTGTTTTGAGTGTGTTTGTGTGTGTGTGTGTGTAGACGGTGTGATGAAATTACATGCAAAACCCTGGACACAGCCAGAGGGCACGCACTGATACAGAAAGAGACCCGCAAACACACACACACACACACACACACACACACACACACACACACTCTCTGCCGCCAGTGAAAGGAGATCTTGGTGCATTCAAAACAAGGGGGAGACAAGAAAGGAAAGGCCAGGAGCTCATCATCTGTTCTCTTAGTTTAGGCAGCAGTCGCATTTAATAAACAATTTTAACCTCGCAATGTGTTGACGCTTGGCCTCACCTCGAAATTCAACTAATCGCATATGCTTTTGATAATTTACATGTCAAAATTGATACAGACCGTGACAAAAATGCAAGGCAGATAGCTGTGACTTGCGCACACTATCTGTAATAAATTCAAATACATTTGTTTTGAAATGCATTATTGCACTTTGGCAGGTTGCGTACCGGATAACACAGGGCTCACTGAGACATAATTAGGGGCTGTTGTGCGGGCAAAGTTAATGTGGTTTAAATGCAAGCAAGAACTGGCAGAAATATACTATTAATCACCAGCTTTTGTGCGGCTCTCTAAATAGCAACATTTTTGGAAAGCCCTTTACTAGGTTGGTGTATTAAAGTGGCTGTCGCTTGTTTCTGCACCCGAGTGTAACAGTGGATAAGCGTGTTCATTTTTAGGTGTGACTATGTGTTTACATGGACGGTAGTCAAAAAACCGGATGATCCAGTGTGCAAAAGGAAAGACTGGGACGTTACGTGTATGGAGAGATGTGCCATCTATTCACTGTAGATCTCACATTAGACAGGGTTTAAGTGAAGTGTTGGCAACTCTACCCATGCATGATGATTAATATGTCCTGCACGGATTTGTGCCTGTGTCTATGTGTGTTTATGTGTTAGTGCATGAGTGCACATGTATGTGCTTGTGTATATATATATATATATATATATACACACATGTGTGTGTGTCTGTGTGAGCCTGCGCGTGCCCGTTTCTGTGCTGGCTCACCTTGTTCGCTGCTGTTGTCGCCGCTCTGTGAAGCGTGTCCCCCGCTGGAGGGCCCCGGTGTGCCGGCTGAGTGTGTGGAAGTGGCGTCATCATGGTCTCTCCAGGAAGCTGGGTTCTGAGGTTTGAAAAGAGAGAAAGCGAGCGTGGGATCCATTCATCCATCCGTGCATCCATCCACATTCCCCCGTCCAAACCGCAAACCAGGAGCAGAGAGAGCAGGAAGGGGGAGAAAGGGGAGGAGGGGAAGGTGGAGAGGGAGAGACACAGAAAAGAGAGGAAGACCATATGACCATGCTGGAAACGTGAGAGTGACATCTGTAAGAGTCTACAGGCACTGTGAGGGTCCTTGGCCTGCTTACATTCTCTTGGCAAGGCCAAGAGCCCCACTGCCTACTTCCCCAGCTAGCAGACAATCAACGATGCCACTATAATCATAGATGAATATAAAGAACCAAATGCACTAAAGCAGCTGGCAATAAGTCAAATCACTGTAATCAAAGTGTTTCATTAATGCATGAGAGTAAAACGCAGCACTGTTAATGCGGCGTTTGATTTTGAACATTGCAAGAAGAGCACTTGCGAGCAATTGTCTAAACACATATGGCAGAGCATAGTGGAGTTCGTTTATACCATAACCAATTGAGACTTCCGTGTCAAGTGAGAAATATAGAGGTAAAAAGTCCAAACACACCACAGCCGCCGTTAATCATTACCACTGTCAGAAATGAAAATAAGATATGACAGTGATTCTCCTGCTAATCTGCCAAAAATGTGTACACGCCCACACTGACATACACACACGCCCACAGAGGCCTGCAGAAATACACTTACGCACACATGCTAATGACATAATAGAGCAAGAAGTATAAACACACATGCACACACACTCACTTTTAGATATACAAACACACGCCGAAAAAAAAAAGTGTTAATCTCCACTGCCTAACTTCAAAGAAATGCCCATAAACATATTCGCTTTTAAGGTGACTAATTTTCTTTCTCTTCTCCGTCCCTTCCCTCGCTCCTTCTCCTCCTCTCTTTCCTGGTCATTCACACTGCCCTGCTGGTGCACACAGGGAAACAGGATTTTCTACTGTACAGGAAAGGCTTTATCAGTGCCACATGAAGGCAGGCTAGAGGTGGAATTTCCTCTGCCATTCAGGCAATAGAGGGACAGACTGATCACGTCATTTACTACACATTGCGCCCGCCAAACACGCAGGCTCAATCAAACGCGCACTCCAAACAGCCTCTCACACAGAGTTGATACTGCTCCGTAAGCCTCACACAGCCCTAGCTGGTCTTTCCCAATTTAACATGTCACCTGAGCACGATGACAAAATGTTGGCGAACCTAAGCCCCAACGTTGTTTGGGGCCCGAGAGAAGCAGCCCCTTGAGCAGAGCCCAAGCCAAACAAACACAGGCCTGCACCAAGTCTTCCCACAAACCTCAACCCACTTCTCAGTTCCCGCTATGGGGTTTTTTTTTTCTTCCTCAGACACACACACACACACAGAAACACACATACATACATACATATGAAAACAGAAGGAAAATGTACATGCCGCAGAATATTCCAAGAAAGAGACCGTTTTTACCATTTTGTCTAACTGCAGCACTGTTCCTAATGAACTTCTTTTCCCTCAGCTCCCACCAGAGAGGAGCCTGCCTGCCTGCATTGGTGCCCCAGTCAGAGTGAGCTGTACTGGAGGAGGACAGACAGGATAGTGCCTGGAGACTAGTGGAAGTTTGCGGGGAAACAGAGGCTACAAGACAAGCGGCTGCCGAGCTCCCCTGGGTGTGCAGTCCTGATGTGCTTCTGCTTGTTCTGCTGCGGAGGCGAGGCTGCTGCTATGCCTGTGAGCGAGGCCCTTTTATCTGCTAAGTTTTTTGGGGAAGGAGGGCTGTTTTCTCAAACAGCTCGGAGCTGAAAACAGCAGACAGAAACACACAAGGCCCTTCAGACCCTCCGCTCCACTCAAGGCCCCTCTCAGCGTCAGCTGTTCACCGGATGGCAATCAGATAAAGAGCTCGGAGAATTACTCAGAAGAGGGGTAAGAAGACAGAGTGAACAATAGCCCATGCGTGGGTTTTAGCCCTCCAGAATGAGCGGAGGGAAAAGTGTCCCTGCTCTGAGAGGGATGGGTGATTGTGATGTGTTCGCTCTCTGAGCCACTGATCAACACATGGCATACTTCACAGAGGCAAGGTCTGTTGTTATAGTAATGTTCTGCTCACAACACACAGCAGTAAAGCCACTAAAGTGGGAAAAGCCCATCAACCATCTCAAAACAATCTAATTCTGTCTTTCATATGAACATGGAGGGAAGTAAGAAAGAGAAGTAAAAATCCCAGAACTCCCAGAGTGCAAAATGTACAGTATTTTAGCAGAGCTGGTCTCAGTGCACGCTGAACAGGCTGTTGTTGTTCCAAGAGAAGAAAATGACTGGGTTCTACTTCCTCACAATGAGACACCCACTGCCGACGAGACGGGAGACAGACCTGAAAAACTGGGCTCGCTGCTCTTACACACACTCTCGCTCTCTTGTTCTCTCTCTCTCTCTCTCTCTCTCTCTAACACTTGGCAGCTATGGCCACAGCATGGTTTTAATGCAACAGCTGAATCGATAGGACTTAATTTAGCTATCATTGCGGAGTAATGTGTCATTTTTAATGGTGCTGGCACTAAATTAAATTCAAAGACAACTCAGTTAATGGTGTTAAAGGGAATGATATTTTGCTGTGATTTGCTACCCCGTGGGTTTAATGGGCCTGTATGCAGGGATATAGATAAAGCTTTGTTAGTTTGCTTCCTATAGGGCGAAAAGCAGACTGCAGCACTTTATAATAATAATGATAATACAGTAGCTACGACACCCAGTACATATACAGTGGATATACCGTATCTGATGAAGTACACACTCCTCTTATTAATACCTGCAAGTCACCTGTAATTCATAACGCTGTCTGCAAAACAAGGCAACGGATATCACAACAACATTAACTTTCCACGCTCAACAAGGCGACAAAAGCAACAGCCTTTCCTCACCATGAATAATTTAGTGGGTCTCTCTGAGCTATGGAGGGCGCATCATCAGACACCATACCGCGCAACACAAACACACACAACCATTTTGTTAGAGCCCCTGTGGGTCTGATAAAGTTCAAACAAGCTGTATAAAAAAATCATGTCACCCAAACAGTCTCCTTCAACCTACACAAGAAGTCCTCGAAGAAAAAAAAAAAAAAAAAAAAATCGAGGAAGAAGAAGCAAAAGAGGGAGAAAAAAAAAAAAAAGGCCTACAGCCCATGTGACTATTCCCTAAAGCTGGGCATAATTAGGAGTCAAACATGGTTCACTCCATGCTCTTCACTAATTGTGTTAAAGAGCAGTGTTACCAGGAGGAGGAGGAGGAGGAGAATGCCAGCAAGCAAACACACATACATGTGCAGGCGGGAAGGCACACACACAAACACAATAGGACTAGATGGAGAATAAGATACAAAAGAAGCGTGGTCTCTAGGGGCAGCCTTTTCTATTTGCTGGGGTTAGCAACTGGTGACTGATAATACAAGTTGTAATTAATATAAAAGCGGGAGACAATATGGGGTGGAAGGCTTGTAGTGCAGCCAGGCCACATGAGAGCAGGAGAACGCTGCCGTCTCCTCCGCTCCTGTCCCCTGTTTCTCATTTACAAACACCTGCCTGGTGCAATCTCACTTCCCTCACTGCACTCTGCCTACATCCCTAGGAATTTCAAATAAAATTGATTTAGCGGCATCATTGAATTTCCCTCAAATTCCCCTGGAACCTGGAGGGAGGGAAGGGAAGAAATCTGTTGGTATAGTAGCAGTGTAAGGTATAGGCTGAGAACGACTAGCCTCGTGTGTGTGTGTGTGCGTGCGTGCACGTGTGTGTGTGTGTGTTGGACATACAGCGCAGAGAAGCTACAGGGATCCTGTGCTGAACATGTACAGAATCGCTGACACACCAGAAAAACACAGGACCCGTAAATCATAAAGCAAGCTGACATTTCAAGACACATCTTGCCACATGGCATAAACAGAGAAAAACTCCTCACATATTTTTGGTCGGGTTGAGCACGTAATTATATACAGCCCATTTAGAAAAATTTAGGTGCACCTCTATTGAACAGCTGAGTATTTACAACACCCTCAATTATCTAGAATATAAAGAGACCTTAATTTAGCAGCTAATAATTCACCGCAGCATGTTTTAACAGACACGATTGACTGATTGTATTTATGCTTGAAAACTTTCTCTGAGGCAAAACCAACCGTATTCACTCACTGTAGTGAGTGGCACATTACATGTACAAATATGTCCTCAGAGAGAAGAGATTAAATTTTTTAAAAAATGTATCGCTATTGTGATTCAAAGGGTTTGGCACACATCAAAATGACAGTGCTATTCCAAAATATAGGAAATGAAACAGACAAGTCATTATAGATAATTCTACTTTCAGTTAGTCCTTGTAACAAATAAGTCTAAAATATGGGCTTGTAAAAGAGTGTGTAAATATACGTCTGCGCTATCATGAGCTGTGTGTTGTGTTTAAGTACGAGTCGACATACATGTATCGCATGATCCTGAAATGACTGCTCGGCAAATGTTTTTCATTGCGGTCATTTACAGCAGCGCTTTTACATGCAGTTAAAGGAAAGGGGAGTGTGGGATATGCAACAAGTGAGCCTAGCCTCTCTCCAGCCACCGTAGCGATGATTAGATATGCCTGCCAACAGGGCCCTGCCTCTGAACACTAATCAAATAGGAAATGTAAGGCCAGACATCCCACCATCACAAAACAATTGTGTAGAACAGACAGAGCGGTCCAAGTCAACGATGCACTGTTTTCACGAGGGTGGGGAGGGGGGTAGGGGTGGGGGGGGTGGATCCAAACGCGGTCGGTCCCCGAGGAGAACAAAGCTAGTTGAATTAGAGCACCTCCAAAACGGAGAAATTCCACGGTTCAGCAGGCCGGCTCGGCCCGAGGGCTCGCTGTCCACAGGCAGGGAGCGGAGGCAGAGGGCTGCTCTGCACCACGCACACTGACATACAGAAACAGGACATTACTGAGCACCCATCGCCGCTGATACACACAGTAAATCACTACGTGGGCACAAGATGAACTATTTCATTACTTGACTGAACCTGTGACACCACCATATCTGACCAATGGTCTGCTGCGCCCAGAGTCTGTACCAAAGACTCAAACGTAAACAGACGGGCTTTTTTCTTCTCCCTTTTCCCTTTCCAGCCATGCAGAGTCAAGATAAGCTACGCCATAACCTCTATGGGAACTACTATCACTCCCCGAGGAAAGCTCGCCAAAACAAAGCAGCTGGGCCTGCAAATCCTAACAGTGTGTCTGGAAGTCTGGAAGTATGCAGAAATGCAAAAGAGTTTCAAAAGCATAATGCATATGCATAGAGGAAATGAAAAGCCTTCTGCTAATATGTAACTAACTGAAGAATCGGCACAATAGCACAGAAGACACAAAGGCTAATTCATTAGAACAGATAATATTCAGACACTGTTAATTCTATTTGCCTCCCTAATTGGATGTAGCACAGAAGAGACCAAAATTTTATTATTCATTAATTAAAAGACAAGAGAGCAAACCATTGACAAGCACACACACTATACCAACCTTTTACACTGTGTTTTTTTCTTCCCTCCCCATCACCCTTCATGTGTAATACATCTTTTTTTTCTCTTTCTTTTAAATGGGATGGGGTTGATCTGAGGAGGGGCGATGAGTTAGGAAAGCCTTGGGTGGGCTACATGGTTGAGATAGTCACCGCAAGCGAATAAGGGAAATCAACAGTGTCAGCAAGGCCTCATCCCGCTCTCACTATACCGTAATCCAATCATCTCTAAGACAATGCTGCATTCAAGTGTAAATAAAACTGTGCTCATTATGCTCCACTGTCAGGTATGAAGAGGGGAGAGGAGGGAAAGAAAAGAGGTAGAAAAAAAAAAAAGGGAAGGAGACACATACACGCATAAAAAAAAACAAAAAAACAAGCTCAACGGGGCCGCCTCCTTCACAGTGAAGAGCCTCATCATCTCCAGAAAAAACAACTTTCACCAAATGAGATGTAGCCCAGGGCTATATATTAAAAATGCATATCAAAGCAAAGAAAAATGGACGTGAGAGATTCTAACTAAATAAATTAGCATATCTAACTATCAAATCGCCTTCCTCTCTTCAATGGGAAGCGAGGACAGAAATGAATAATAAAACAGAGCCAAATACAACTGAATAAATAAAATAAATAAATCAAGACAAGTAGGACAGAAATTGCTTTCCATCCAGCGGCGCAGTTTTGCAGCCAAATGCATTTTGTGCATTGTTCCTATATTCAAAACACACTTAGGCATGTAAAGCTGGACTCCTTTCAATAAGACATGACTGCGAAGAAGTTACTACAAGGCTTTTAGATCATGGCTGCGCTGTACGCACAAAAATGCAGAAAGCATTTTTACCTCAGTAGTTTAACTTTCTGCACCCCCCCCCCCCCTCCCCAACTAAAGCGTCATGAGGTGCACACATGCTCACACACACCGTGCAACAAATAAAGTTTTGTATTCATAAGAAAGCAACAATATGCTAGAGTGTGTACTGTTCAATAACTTAAAACTGCTCAGCCATTATTAAAATCACTTCTCAGCTCAGATGCAGCTCTAAAGGCAAACAAGGAAGGTGGTGGGGGGGGGGGGGGGGGACTCTCTCTTCTGCTTTTGTGAAATTCAGCCCAGCAGTTGGGTATAATAAAAAGTTCATTGGTGCCACAAAAGTGAAATAAATCCCTCAAAACTTAAATACATAATGAGGTGGTCAGTCCAAATGACTCCAAGATGAATGGCTTGTCATGCTGTCATGCACCTTTCTTTGTTTATTGCTGCTCCTGATTTGCTTTATTGGCATATCTAATTTTCTAATTATCAAAAATATTTCTCACAAGTGGACTGCTGAAAAAAACGCTGGTGTCTGAGCACTGGAGGCACCATTGGAAATTGGCTTGAGTATCAACCATCTGCCATGAAACTAAACAGGCTAGTTTATCTAATCTCTACAATATAAACAACAGCATGCCTCATTTCTACACTTGTGTTGGAGGACCACAATATTGTCGCTCTGACCATTTTCTCGAAGCAACGTCGGCATCTTAGGCCTAATTACGTTTTAATTCACCTTGTGCAGCGCGCTGCTTGTCCCTGTAAACGCGACGGGCTTTCAGAGGGGATCCACTGCTATTAGGCCTATAGCCAGACCCAACAGATGTAGCGCAGTGACTTTGCATAACACTTAAATCTGCTTTAATTCCTAATAGGCTTGGCCTTGTGCTGCACAGATATTAACTAGTTACTTTGTTGCAATAGCCGCTCACCCCCCCCTCACCCCTCCCCCCCGCGACCCCCCACCCTCCCCCACCAAAACATTAGCTTTATCACAGGCACGCAAGACGCAATAATTCACAGATATCAACTCAATAATACACTGTCAACTCAATCCATATGGCGGGGGGAGAGCCTGTGTTTATTACACCGAAAATGCACGATTTAAACCAGGGAATCGATCCTCAGATTTAAAGCTGTACTTCAGGTGCATATAATTGAATTCAGCATTATGGAGCCTCCAGCCATAAAACGGGGGAGCAGGGTAGAAAGCCACTGCAGAGCAAACCACACGGCCAATCAATACGAAACAATTAAACACATTAACATCAACAGCAATGGAAGGCCTCCAGACGAACCATCATATGCCTTGTGAACTTGACATTGATGGTAAGCCTTTAGCTCTGAGATCTATTTCAATAGGCTAACACTTTCTCCACCTCTGCAGCAAAATCCACAGCTTTACGCACAGGCCATATCCAGCTCCCACAGCCCCATATATAAAGCCCTTTTCTTTTTAAATATTGGCCTAAAGCTAAAGCTTACCGCTGATACCCTGCTTTAACGTTAAACCTGCGTAACAGATAATTGCCTCACGTTTTTTTTTTTTTCTCCAGCGTGCAACTCTCCAATAATGCACGGCAGCAGCGATTTACACACACACACACACACACACACCTCGAACACACAAGCAAGCACACGGCATTATGCACACATGACTGGCCCTAATCAAAAGACTAAAACAATAACTAAGTCTATTGTATCACATCTAGCTTTTGACCTTAGAACATCGATCGGCAGATTTTCCTTGCAGAGCAGAGCATGCTCTATTTACTGATGGCACAGCAGGGTCACACACTGAGCAGAGGCTAAGTGGCCCAAAAGATGGCATTATGAGAAACATCATAAATAAGATTATTTTAAAAAATACTCCACTATGCATATGCATTGTCTCTTCTTTTTTTTTTTTTTTTTAAATCGCAATTGCTCAGATAAACTCCATCATCAGCAGAAACGCCCGCACAAAAAACTGCACATCACACACTACAAATAAAACAAATGGTATTACTTACATGATCTGCAAGGTTAGTCGACGATCCCGAGAGTTCTTCGTGGTCTGATTTTGAGCTGCCATCCCGTTCGTCAATAACTAGATCTATTGGCATTTTTCCTTTCAAACAACTGATGTACCGGTGGCAAAAATTGTCGCAGAGCTCATGCACCTATAGAAAAAGAAAAGGAGGAAAACACCTTTTTTCAGGATGGGGAAACGCTTCAACCAGTCCAAGAATAACTCCAATTAAGGGGCATTATCGGCGGCAAGGAAACAATAGTGAAATTGTTGCAGTGCTTATTATTCTCCTGAGACCGGAGCAACAAGTTGAACGACAAAAAATAAATAAACAGCAATGCCGTAAGCTGGCGAAATAATGAGCAGTTGAAACTAAATCTGCGGATCAATAACAACGTGCAACGTGAGCAAAGAGGCTCCAGCATGTTTTTATCAATAATCACTTCAGCTGCATAAATAGTTGGCTAAATAAAATAGCATATTTTATGAAAATGAAAAAAAAACAAAAAACTTCCCGGTTTGTTTTTTAATTATCTGCTGATAGCTGCAGCACTGCACTGGATATTGAAAAGTGAAGCAGGTTTAATATCAGTGGCATTAACACACATGCTGTTTGTGCAGGTGGCATCATGCAGGTCAGAGAGCTCTAAAAAATATATACAGATTTATAATATTTACCTTTTCTAATTCCAAGAGGTGAAACCGTAATACTTGTATGGCTTGTATCATCTGAAACAAATGGAAAGAAGCGCGATTTATATCACAAAATGGACGGAGATCATATATTTGTTACAGTTGTGCAGACTTATTATATGATAATCCTCCCGTCATAATGTCGTACATACAGCCAGCAAGAGCAACAAATGTGGTGTAACTCTAAAAAATAAAAAAAAATTTAAAAAAAGAAGCTGCTTCTCACAGTCTAATAAGTCATTACACAGTGGTCAGCTGGGTCAGTAAGGTGGGAAGATTGAACAATGACAGCTTCACTTGAAAACTGATCTGACATCTGTGCGGAAGTTTAAATTATATGTTCACATATTTACTGTGTGATGCTGCGGACACTCCAAAGTATCACCCCACCACCACCACCCCCCCCCCCACCCACCCCAAAAAAACACAAGACTGAGTACAACCACACTGAAGCGGGAAGTATTGTGAGACAGAGAGGTCAAAGTGTGCGCTTACCAAATTGTCCAACTCTGGATTTGATGAAAATAAAGGTTTTTCTGCTCGGACCTAAAATAATACACCAAATGTCAAAGTTAGTTTGGTATGAAATGTGCGTCTATTTTATTTATTCTGGGGTGTAATCTAACAACACAAAACTCATAAATGAGGCAACTTTTGCGTTATAAATCTGCAGATAACACAAACTAGTCTTTAATCATATGTAGAGAACGTTTCATTGCAAATAAAAAATGTAAAAAAAAAAAAATGAAGCAGGCAGAAAACTATGCGCCATGACGCAGCCACAACACCCACAATATATATATATATATGTTTTAATATTATTTTTTTTTTGGGAAATTGACCTGTTTGGCAAAGACTGCAATGTCCTCATTGAAGGAGTCTGAGGAGCAGACATCGCCGCCTGCTACGCCGGGCTCCCTCGGAGTACACGTCGCCAACTCGCACTTCTCAAAAACCAGTGCGAGCAGTGGGAATAAAGGGTGACTGCAAGAGGGGAAACACAGCCTGAGTACATGCAGCACACCCGCTCCACAATGCCCACTGCAAAAAGTGTCCAATCAACCTGCATTTGTGTTCTCTCTCTGACCAAAAGTCTTAACTTTTTTCCTAAAGACACTGAAAAATATCACACCCTTGGATGAGACTATTTTTACTTTTTCCACCCCCACACACTGCATAATTTTTACACAGTTCTCTTAAAACAAGTGACGACAGCTTTAAAAAAAAGAGAATACAAGTAGTAAATCAATATCTGTGGATTCCACATGTTATTTTTAGAAGCTGCTTTGTGTTGGGAGTAAGCGTAATTGCGCATCTGGCATATTTTTTTTACTACTCGTTCAGGGGGGGAAAGTAAGGATTTTAGACTCAATATGATATTAATCGACTTGTTGAGACTGACATTTCTTTCAGTAGCCTACATACTGAAAAGGCTGAGAAGTCATCAAAACTCTGCAAAAACAAAACTGACACACGCGACAGACGTCAGTGAGATTTTAGAGAAATTATCAGCCATAAGCAAAAAAAAAACAAAAACAAAAACTTAAAATGAAATAATACATTTGCAGAGTTACTTTTTTTCAAGAAGTGAGGCACCGAGGACTTTAAAATATTCTTCCTAAATGGGCCTATAGCTTTAAAAAATGGTAAACTTTAACTTCCAGTCGACCAACATCAGGAGAGAAACATTCACCAAAATAACCTTTAAAAGCTGAACTATAATTCCAGGTAAAAGGGGATTTTTCTATAACGTGCGTTTACGTCATGAAAACTGGCTTCTGGTTGGGGCTTTTTTTTTTTGGGTAATGTCATTTTATATTTGTGTCAGTCTCAAAAAATGAAGCTAAACTTTATTCCGCATCTAAAACGTGAGTAAAAGAGATGAAGTGGACTGACTCCATCCCTTGATTGTAATGATACACTGTGGATTACAGCACTTTCACGTGTGTGGGTTGAGAATTATCCATAAACACGTTTTGCAACCATCCGTAAGAACATCTAAATACCTTTTCTGACATTATTTGAGAATAAGCTGATAATAGCATATTTACACAGACACACGGTGAGTTGTAACACGTCCTGCGTGTGTGTGTGTGTGTGTGTTTCATTTGAAAACATTTTAGAAGTTTTCACAGGCAACAAGGAGAAGGTTTAAATTATCCCAGATTATTTTAAGGATAGACAAATAATAGCGTTTCTGTAATATTAAAGCAAACTTTAGAACACGGGAGCAATTGTTGTGATGCTGAAAATTTGTTTTTATTATATTTCCATGCAGTCTGTGACTTCCAAAGCTTGGACTACTATAAAGGGGGAGAGCTTCCTTTTTGTTTCATAGCTTGTATTTCAAGCTCCAGGCTTACTTACTGAAGGCTTGACGATGCCTTCTACAAAGCGTATAAAATTACACATTAACAAAACTCCCCTCACAAACAATGGGGCTCCAAAATTGCGGTCAAATCCTGCACAAAACACTGTTTAAATGTAGTGGTGGGAGAGAAACTTCAACAATACTAACTTCTAAAAAAAAAAGCTGGAAAAATTGGAGGAAAAAAAAAACAACATATACTTGGTCCATGCAAACCTTACCCATAAATTTGATCTTTATCCCTCTTTAAAACGTCGTTGACAGCAGAGCCCATACTGGTGGGCATAACGTTTGGGTGAGGAGCGTGTGCTCCGTAGTGCTGGCTGGCGTGCAGCGGCGGTCCGTGGTTCAGGTGGTGGACCTGGGGAAGCGGCCGGGGACCATGCGGGTCCCCGTACATCGACGCCGGGACTCCGTCCATCCCACCGTAATGGGCCAGCTCATCGTACTGGGAATAAAATCAGAGCAAAAGTCAGCGGGCTGCCCGGTCACTTTTTTTATTTTTTATTTTTAAAAAACAAATGTGAAAAGTACAGAAAGCATGCCGTCTCATTCTGATTATACGCAAAGCAGAAACCAATAAGCTGTTGCCTTGAAAATGCGCTGCAGCCAGGGCAGAAAGTCTCATATATTACATCTACTAAACGGTTTGTCATTACCAAAAACATTATAACTTTGCTGCTCCCGGTATGAGAGTTTGGTGGGTGAAAAGAGCGAATTAGTTTGGAGTCTCCTGTGAAAACTGCTTCACGACTGTCGCGGAGGCTGACGGTAAAAAAAAAAGCAGAGGCTGTCACTTTGCTTGAAGAGTAAGGGCGCTGCAAAAATGTCAAATATAGCGGCTTTGATAGGAATACTTTGTAAATTTGCCACCACCCGACAAGAGGTTAGCGATACGAGGGCCTCCCTACAGTGGATTTGAAACAGGTAAGTGTAGGAGATTTAAAACCTACCCTTTGCGCCATCAGGCTGCGCTCCAATAAACTCCTGAATCTGTCGTATATTTAATATCCCAGTCCCGGTTAGAAAGTGATTTAGTGGCAAGATTCCCTTTTTCAACCAACTTTGCGAATTCTCCTATTCGCCAGTGTGGTTAAGTTGAAATCGTAGCATCGGGGAGTTTTGCAATTTTTCTTGTTTTCCCTCTTTCCTCGGAAAAAAAAAATAAAAAAAATGCGCCAAAGTGAAGGTTACAATCGGCCCATCAACAACCTGCATGTAACTAAACTGTCGTGTCTCATGGCTTTTTGCCACTCCAGCTGTCAATCAAAGCCAGAGGTTGTCAAGGTAATGAATGAATGACGGTTGGTGATGATGTTCAAGAGAAGGACGAATCTTTTTAGTCCGTTTTCATCCCGCAAGTCCGCGTCTCCTTTAATGCCTCCAGATCGCTATCTTGTTTTATTATCACTGTAAAAAAAAAAAGGAAAAAAAAAAGAAAAAGAAAAAAGCAGTAGAAATTAAGAGATTGCGATTCAGATCTTTCCTTTCTTTCCCCCGTAGGTATTTCGTCTATCTGGCGAGACTGAGATGAGTGAGTGTCAGCGAGTGTTGGCAGGTTGGCTGCTAGCTTGCTTATAGAAACAGAGTCAGTTCGCAGCGCTGAGCGGTGGGCGAATGAAATGACGGATCCCGGAAGTAGTGGTGGCCATAGCCAGTCCTACAGCAGCTCCAGAAAAGAGAGAGGAGAGACCAAATCTTGTGATATGCAGAGTATATGCGAGGCACAGGGACGGCTTCAAACTCCACACTGGTGGTAAAAGCCAAACACAGCTCCAACTCCCACCCAATTCCTTTTCGCCGAGAGGAGTCCTAAAGAAAAAGCAGAAAAGACTGTGTGAGGAAGGTTTAGCAGCGCGGACACTTGGGCTGCAACTGCTTTTGGGTTCAATTAAACACAACACTGACTCACTTCAAATGACTTAGAGTGAAATAAAGTTAACTTTAAAGCAGAATCACCCGTTCAAACTTTTACGCACGGTGAAATGTTACATAAATACTTATAAATATCTCAACTTTGATCCATTCTCGGTCACTGATAGAAGTAAAAGAGAAGATTATAAGGCATCTTCGGTGAAAATTACCAGGACACCCTATGAAAGCTGAGTTTAATATATGAGCATGACGCTTACTTGTTATCTGTTTGGTGTTTATAAGCTGCTGTGCCTACGTAATATCTCAGTAATACCTCCTAATCTCACAACTAATTGTTGTGCTGGTCGTTTTGCAAATTAAACGACACGCAGCACCCCTCTAAGCCTAGAATGAACTTTTCCAAGAGGTAAGAAAAAAAAAAAAAGAAGCTTTTGGAGAAAGTAATTTTGTATGTTTCTTTCGTCCAATCCCCTCTCTTGATAGAAATCTGTGCCTTACCTCAGAGTAGTCAATTATCAAAGCTCCCCAAGATCATCAATCATGTGAGGAGATTGAAGTTTAGAGGAGGAGCAACGCTCCGGCCATCGATTGCAGTGGAGCCCTTTTTGGAGCCTGAGCTCTTTACGCACAAAACAGAAGCAGGCCATCTATCCCCTTTAATATTTAGCTCCATCAATGCTAATATGGCATCATGGCTGTATTGATAGGTTCTCACATAAAGGCTCCATTTATGGCTCAGTGACATTTTTTTTTTTTTTTTTTTTTGATGGTGGAAATTAATTATTCACAGGTTAGGATTAAAGTAGACACACGCTGAAGGAGATGGGCTGTGGCTACCGTTGGAGGGTCAATAAACTCTCCCAACAAACAAAATACCAAGCAGAGTTGTTCGGGGTCGATTGCAGAAATAGCAGTTTAAAAAAAGAAAAGAAAAGAAAAGAAAAGAAAAAAAGATTTAATAAATGAAACCGTGACAACAGTTATGTTTGTTGGCATAAAGGGGGGTGGGAAGTGTAGGACTGCAGGGTTTGACAAACGGCTGTGTGGACATTTCAACGTGCAATACCCCGGGAAGGAGCTGCAGAGCGGTGCGCAGAGAGCCAAGGCATTCACCATCTCCAAGTCTCTCTTACACTCTGTAAACACAACCAGCCCGGCAGACTCTGCTATTGAAGACTGATATTTCCATAAGCTAAATACTATCGTTCAGGTTGATTTGCGCACTAACGCGTGACTTTTGTTTTCATCCTCCTCCTTTGGACACAGCATGGTAAGTAAACCTTATACTGTATCTACCGCTTTTGTTGTGAACGCGCGTCCTTCCAGGCGCAGTGAAGGGAAAGTTTAGAGGCTGGGCTGCCAAAAAGAAAAAAAAAAGCATATAAAATGAATAGATTTTCATATTTGTGATGATTCTGCCGTTAAATCGTGTAGTGGAGCATCCTAAAAAAAACACAAAACCTCGAGCGGATTTTTTTAAATACGCATACTTCTTGAGCTTTTTTACCGACACTTTTGCGCATTTATCGTGGAAATATGTGATTTGCCCCCGAGGAGAGTGATGTAAACACCCGAAGAGCGTGTGAAAATAGCAGAGGCTAATTATGCGTGTCCAATGTACGGCTCCACAGAAACCCTTCCCTATAAAACTTCCAGCAACGACTCCTAACGGCGTGAAATTTTAAAACTCCTTCCTTTGTGAACGATTTATTTACGAGTATAATGGATGCTATTAACAAAAACACGTCATAATTAACAATATTTAGTTCATTTCGCCTTGATAATATCCTTTCACGCGACGTAAATAGTGTGTTACACAAGTCGGTGTTTAATTTACTAATTTCATTTTAATCATCGTTCACTCAATAGTTAATTAAAATTAATTTTCCCTCATAAACAAGGCCTGTGCCAACTTAACTCCCCTGCTTATAACCTGACCGCGTTTACAATCCAGATAATCCCACAAGGACAACTATCACAGACAATTACACTTTTTAAGTAGTTTTCTTACAAGTGGCTTTCACGTCGCGGCCCTTTTCAGGTGCGCGCACACACACACACACACACACACAACTCTTACACGTTTGGAAGAGGAAAAAAAAAATCAGTGGATGGCATTAACAGGCGGTAAAATTTCATCTGGTGGTGTCAAATTGAGGTCAGTTTAGGGTTAAAGCTCTCGGTGTCCGTGTGGGACATGGCCAGCTGCGTTTGGATTCATTAGGGGGGGGGGAGAGGATCCATTTCAAGGAAAACACTACTGGGACAATCACCAGGCTAAAGATCCACTGCATGTCACATCCTAAAAGGTGCACCATGGACCGCCTGCATGCGACCAGAGCGCCAGCACTGAACTTCCACTCCTCTGTTTACTCTTTGCAGGACTTACAATCCCTCTTGCCCTGCAGGGCTTGGTTGTTCACACACACACACACACACGCACGCGCACACACACAAACACAAGCCTGTTGCTAAATATGGAGAGAGAAATGCATTGTTGATTTAATTCCCTCAAAAAGATCACTGATATGAAACGAGCTTCAAATCCTCTTAGTGACCTTAAACACTCCTGGAGAAACAATCGGCGCTCAACCGCAGGGACAAATAAAATCGCCCTAATCTTGTTTGTAACTTTGTTCTTCTTTGGCCCTCTTCAGTATTTGAGATTATGTAAATTAGCAAAGCTAATGTATAGAGAGGCTGAGATAAGAATGGATCATAGACTGACTGCTGGAGAGGCTCGGAAAGCAGAAACCTTGCAGTCCATTACTTTTTTTTTCTCTTCTTTTTTGTTGTTGCGTAAATTACTGAATAAAAACAAAATGCATTTGCTGATGCATAATTTAAATTAAAGATTAAAAATTTGAGCCCAATAATAAAAGTAATGCATGTTTGCGTTGACATCTGTAAAGAGGACAGCCATTAAATCTTATTCCTCTCCACAAACTGCATCTGAGTTTCCTCATTTGTTAACATATTCCCAGATGATCTTATTTCTGATTTATTAATAATAATTTGACTTCTCGGGGTTTTTCCTTTTTGCAGAAAGCATTACCTCAGACCTCTGCATCTGAACTCTTTTTGACCCCGGAGTGAAATGTGACTATAGGGTTTCAGAAAGTGGAGTGAGCAACTCAAATACTTGTAAAAGTTTCGCGACTAACTGTAAATTCTTCAGCTCCAAAGCCTCATTTTCCCCTCCACCGATTCTCAGAGTCTGGTGTCAGATGGTTAGTAAAGGGAGGAGGGAAAAAGAGAGAGAGAGAGAGGGAGAGAGAGGAGGCCAACGTGAAATGTAACTGTGGCTTTTCCCTTCAAAGAATCGGAGGGGTTATATGAGGAATATGCGGCCCTCTAGCGACACCTGGCGGCCGCAGCGGAGGCCGATCTGATGAGCGCTTTGCAACAAATGAGAATAAGGCCCACGAAAAGACAACTAAATGTGCAGAAAGTCTGTCCACAAACTACAACAAAATCATCTTTTAAAATTAAAATCAAAAGGCTTGCAATCAATTTATTCATTTGTTTTTTTTTGCATCACAGAACTGTAAATATAAAACTATTACAGCATGGTTTTAATTTGTGCGTGAGTTTGTCTAATTCTGGCATTTGTTTATTCAATTTTTTATATCCACGCTGTTGTAATACTTGTCCCACAAAAAAGAAAAATGTGGCCTTCATTAGTCGAAGTTTGTCTTTAATTATGTGCGCAAGAAATATCATAAATTCATTTTATTGTCTAATTTATTTTCAGATTTTCATATAAATCAAAATCAGTTAAATATTTTAAAAATTAACAATTAATCCACAGATTTATATCTAACTGTAAATATTAAGTGTATGTGACTGTTTTATTTGTACGATTATTATAATCTGCTATTACAGGTGTTATTATACGTTAAAATGTAAAAAAAAATTAAACTTGAAGCAAAGTCTAAAAATTGGATTCATGTTTTTTTTGTGAAATAGAAAACAGCGCGTTAAAACAACCAACATATAAATAAAACATCACCGTTGTAAAATAACCTTTTTTTAAAAAAAATTTTAATGCTTCTTCAGGTCGATAAAATTCTTTAATTTCAGGTGTGAAACGACAAAACGACATTTCCCCAAACGAATCTGAAAGCGAAGCGCGTTTTTTGTCCAACATGTTAAAAGGATGAACATTTTCCGGCCACAGCTGCTCAGAAAAACCCTCCGCCTGGTCTCACTGCCGCCCTGCAGCCTCTCTCTGCTCTCCTCTGCTCTGCTCGCCTGTGACACAGTTGGAGCAGGTCACCGCCGAGATTAGAGCCCGTCGTAAACGCCTGTGCGGATACACCAAATGCTGATTTAATGAGCTTGCATTGGGTGTTTGTCCCAGAATATCTGGTGTGCATGTGTTAGTAATCCCTGTTTCCCCCCCTTAACACGTGGCTTGATAGGGACACCCTAACATTCATAAAGCGCTGTGGATATTTGGCTATGATTTCTTCTTTTTATATATATATATATATATATATCTCAGTTAGATTGAACAAATCGAAGCATATAAGGCCCGTATCCAGCCACATTACCACATGTAATTGAGAGAAGTTTAAGTGGAGGCCGGGAAACCGAGGAGTTAATAGCGGTGACCCTCTTGCTGTGCCTCTGTCGCTCATCATTTATCAGGCTTAAGGGGCTTAAACAGGCAGCACAGACCCACCTTTTATTACATATCAAACCCTCTCTCCCTTATCTACATTATAGGAAATACATGCATCGCTGCCTGTTATGCGGATTTGGAAATAGAAACATGTCCAATAAAGTCGCCCTCCTCCGCTGATCAGAGGAAATATGGCTTTAGGCGCTGGAGAGACAACCCGAGCGGTTTAAGCCCTTTATTAAACTGTCTTAATTCTCCTCTGCACTTTGAAATGAATGTAAATTCCACTCTTGTGTTGTTTGTCCAGTGCGGAAGCGAATGGGGGAAGGGGAGGGTGTGAAAGTGCGGAGGGGTTTTTTTTTTTTTATGGTTGCAATATGATTAGGATAGCAAGGGGATAAAATTGCACAAGAGTTTAAGCATGCTGCCTCCGAGTGCCTGCAAACTTGCCCGCAGCCGAAATAATGCATTCAGCGTTAAGTGTGTGAGTGACATATTAAACGTAGCTGTAAAAAAAAAAAAAAAAAAAAAGATATCTCATCCAAACTCACGCTGAAAATATCAGACAAAACTATCTGCACAAATTGAGACTTTATTCATACAATTAATTAAAGGCGAGAAGTTAGAATTTTTATTTTATATTTGGATTCAGGAGTTGTTGTTTTTTTTATTATTTAATAGAAATGCTGTTACAGTCTTTCAGTTAAACTTCAGGCCCAAACCCAAGTTGTCTGCTGCTGCTTTCCTCCAAGGAGAGCTCAGTCAGTCAGTCAGCCAGCCTGAACGCAGCTGCATTCACATGGAGTGACGGATTTTGATATTCTAGTCACACAACAGAGTAAACACTGCTCTCCTCTTCAATAAACATCATTGACAAGGTTCCATATCCAACCATTTGAAACACTGAGCTTAACCCCCGCTGAGCATCACCTTTTTTTTTTCTTTCCCTGGCAAATAAAATAAAATCATAGCTTTGAATGTTGTTATTGAGATGTATGAAGTTCTGAATATCTTTTAGTCCACATCAAGTGTTCTGTAACAAACTGTATTCTGTCCTCTTGTAAATTTTGCTCTTCAAGTGGTGATTTCCTGCTTAATTAAAACATTTTAAACTCTCTTTGGGTTTGCTCTTCTCTCTCATTTGGTTGTTTTTTTCTCTCCAAATGTTTCTGCCTCTCTCTCTCTCTCTCTCTCTCACACACACACACACACACACACACACACCAGCTCATCACTAAAGGGTTTCATTGAATAATCTCTCTCACACACACACACACACACCACAGTGACCAGTCTGATTTAACCCTAAGAGACACAACACTGTTCATTTGAGTTAGAATAAACTTTTTAGTGGATCTCCTCTTCTGGGTAATGCATTTCTGTGACCTCGTGCCTTCACAGCACGGGACAGTCCCACTACAAACCCCCTCAGCTGAATGTTTAAAAAAAAAAAAAACACACACACTTGCTTAACACAACACAGTACATGTCTTCATCATGACTCCATCTGTTTGAAATACTCGCAGAAAACAATGCAGGTAAACAAATGCAGATGGTTTGTTTGTGTTTGTGTGTGTGTGTGTTTTTCTCCTGTTTATGTGTTCCCATTTCCATCCCCTCTCTCATACCCACAGCCCAGTCACCCACCACACCCCCCACCCCCCTCACTCTCTCCCTCCCTCCCTCCCTCTCCCTCCCTCTGCCTCCAATCTGGTTCTGCAGGAGTTCACATGATCAAGCAAGGTACCCAGGTAATTACCTGGCATTGTAAAAATAAAGCGACCACTGATTCAAATGAGGAGTGAAATATCAAAGACCAGCATTGCCTTTGCAGCCACTACTTATCCACACAGGAGACAGAGAGGAGATCTGAGAGCTGGGGGACCTGCAGAGAGTCAACAACAACATTCAGCCTTCCCATCCTAGATAAATATCACCAATGGGAGCAACAGAGCCAAACATGCCCAGGTTCACTAGTAACAGCGTATATATTTTGTATTACATATCCTACTTATCCATTATTAGCTCGCGCTACCCTTTATAGTGGCCGCAGTGCAACTTTAACAAGGAGTGTTTCGCTGTATTCAAGGACCTTCCCTGATTTGCACCCTGCTGAGTCTCCCTCTGAGGTCAAAGGTGGGAAATTTATGAATGTGACTGTGCTCTTCCTACTGCGCGTTGCTGTGCAGAAGCAGGCTGAGCGATCGTGGTAATGTGGATAATATCTTTGCTGCAGGATTGATTTCTATATTTTGGCACCAAGATGTCCGGCAGAGCAAAAGTTCTCATCCTGATGAGCTAGAATCATTTAGAATTTGCAAAGTTTGCGTTTTATTTTTTATTTTTTTTACAGTTGTATAGTCTCAAATCAACTTTTTTCATCTTTTTTTTTTAGCCCTTTTCTCTCACTGCACGGGATTAATAATAATAATTAAATATAGCATGTGTTATCTTTAGCTGCGTAAAGACACCTTTTTTTTTGGAGCAGCGCCGACAACAAGACCTTTGACACTTTGACACAGTAAGTGGAAGGTGATCTCAAATGAACAATGTTGTTGTTCCGGAAACAATAACCTGAGAAAGCTCATTTCTGCGCCCCTCACGTTCCAAGTCGACAAGCGGCGTCCTGGGATTTCAGTTCGGCACAGAGAGAGCACCTGTAATTTGACTTGCCACGTCTAAATGGAAGTTGAATAGGCTACATCGCGCAACAACAAATAAAATGCTCGCAACGCTTTAGTGAGTGTTTTTCATGGTTGGAGGCGAAATGGGGCTTCGGTGACGATGTTTGAGTGTTTAATGCTATAAACACACAGGCTTCTCTCCCTCTGGCGCATGGAGGGCTCCCAGGGACATTTTGCATGTAAATATTCATAGGGAGATGGGATGGGCTATTAATTATTAAGCACAGTAAAGAAGTGTAATACTTCAGCATTTAACACATGAATCTTATCTTTTATTTGCTGCACCTGAGGATGAACATGTGGAACAAGACGTGGCTCTCATAGTGAGGCTGGGGAAAAAAAAAAAAAAACAGGGATGTGCTCAATAAAAACGTCTTTTGAGAAATAGAGCAATAATTCTCAAATAGAAGCGCGAGAACCGCCTAAGAATATACATAATTAACATCTGAGCTAAGATAAAACAGATCACAGCAGAGCACAAGTGTGCTTTTTGTTGCCCTGACCAGCGTCAAACTCCAAAAAAAAAAAAAGTTTCCTTCAATTTGTCATATTTGTTTAAAGGAAAGTGAAACTTTGAGCCCTTCCTGTTAGTGTGACTTTCCAGGTGAGCTGCATCAGCACACATTCCTGCAGCAGCTCTTTCCCTCCGCGCAGCTTTGCGGCCTGTGGCTCCTGACAGACTGTCACATCCTGATGGAGCTCGAGCGGGGCCACCGGCGAGTGTCGGTTAGAGGGTCCGTACCTGAGCTTCACACTCCACACGTTTGACAACGGAGGACAGAGCTGGCCCTATATGACTGCGAGGCTGGATAAGGAGCGGAACAGCAAATAGTGACAGAAAGTGTAATTCTATACAAGCAATAGAAACACTCAGATTGCTTCCATATTCACTGTATCTCCGAAGCTGCGTGAGAGGTTTTTTTTTTTATTATTTGCGTTTCTGAAAGCTGCAGATATGAAGCAGAAACAGCTTTTCAATTACGAGCGGAAGAGAAATGACCTAGATAGGATCAGGTCTTTGAGAGTTCACATCCTCTTGTGCCATTGACAGAAATGAACCAGTGATCTACATCACTTGTGTTGATGTGCGTCAAAATAATGATGAAGAAGAAAAAAAAAAGGACAGTGCCATTCTGTAAGATCCCTCCATCCCTGCAGTTGAGTTCAATTCATTTGTTCCCTGAAAAACTCAGTATCATCTGAGTGGAATTGAATTAACAATTTCCCCAGCTGATTTGGTCTTTTAAAACCCTCATTACACAGAAGCATTGTATATATTATCAATCCCTTGGAGAAATATGGAACGAGGAGTCTATGTTCATCCTATCATCGCCAAGTTGTAATATTATAATCAATTAGCATGGATGAGCTAATTGTCCAATCTCTCACTTGCTAATTAAGCCTGGAAATATAAATGGGACAAACTAATGCGCCATTTTTTTTTTTTTTTTTTTTTAAAGGATGCACAAATTGAGCTCATGCTTTAGTTAACATGGTTGGTTTCTTCGGCGGGTCGTCAATATGTATGAGCTACATCAAAGAGTAGAGATAGAAACAGGGCCTGCACACACACACACACACACACACACACACACACACACAAAAGTGAAACACATTTCAGATCCAGAATATGCAAATGCATCGGTTCTTGTTGAACTCTGGTGTTTGCATAACATCGGTTGACACAGTCTATGAGAGGTTTTTTTTTTGTGCCACTAGTGTACAGACTACAAAACACACTGTCCTTTGGGATTTTTTATTTTAAAAGGCACACTAAGAGACTGAATTTCAATGCGTTTGGTAACACAGTTCTTATTTCCAAATTGCTGCAGCCTAAATGTGTCTGAAATCACATAATTGTATGCAGAGTAGGGCGTGTGTGTTTAATGCCAGTGGATGTTTATCGCTCAGTCACATGAATGTCATAGTGTGTTTCTTCCTGTGATATGTGTGTGTGTGTGTGTGTCACATTGCAGTTTTACATTTTGGTCAGACAAAAAGGGTGTCTACATCAGACCAATCCTAGTGTTGTTATACTGATGGCTGGAGTGTGGCAAAAGTTCACAATGGCTCCAGACAACAATCAAATACTGAATGAGAAACTGCTAAAAAAAAAAAATCAGATGTTTGCTTGTGTAACTGTACACTAAAGTTTCCAGGGAGTTGCCCCTGACTGGATTATGGTATGATTCACCAGGAGAAACCAAGAAACAATGAGCCTACTGTACATGTACAGGCAGCCAGTGATTGAATGCCCTTTAACTATAATCTAAGCATAATGAACACAAATATTTTTTAACCCAGCGACATTGAAATGATTTTCTTTCACTTTCCACGTGTTAAAAAAAAATAAACTCATACCAGAGCGCTTCTGTTTACTGTGTGAGCTCAAGATAAAAATTGGCCAAAAATGGCAGCCAACTTTTTGTTTTCGCTCTTCGGGTCCTTTGTTCTGTGCTGTTGTCAAATTTGAAATTTAATACTATTTTTCACCTGACTCCATCAGTAGAAAAGATATCCTGCATTCTCCTTTAATATTCACTGGTTGTTAATTATTAAAGGTATGTATTTGAATTATAAATATACTAGTTATACAGAAGTAGGCAAAGCAGGCACATAGCCTGAGGCTAAATTCCTCCATTACCCATTATTTTCCAGTCTGCCGTCTCCATATGCCTGCCTACTATTCCTATGTCATCTCCAAAAACACTGAGGCATTCCTTTGTACTTACCTACCCCTCCCCACTTTGGCCACCCGAAAAAAAAATAAAAAATCTCCCCCTCCATACATATGTGTGCTGCCTCCTTGAAGTAGGATGTCACACTTGTCTTAAATATAATGAATCACCATCTTCAAGGCATCCCTGGATCCCAAACACTCCCCACAGAAACCTGCCCCGTCCTCCCCCGTTTCGAGCCTTCCTACATGTCACAAATCATCGGTTGTGGAGGGCTCTCCACTAAATCATTAACATTGTCAGAAATGACTGGGCCAAGAATGGGAAGAGCCCAGAGATGCAGCAGAGGCGTACATATGTGTGATGGGAATATAGAATGGTAAACAAAGAGATGCAGCCTCTTCCCTTTTCTTTGCCATTCCCCTTTGCCTCCCCTTTGGTTTTTTTTTTTCTCCATTTCGCTCCTCTTCCATGGGATTTTCTCAACAACAAGAAAGAAGTACAGTGCGAGGAAAAGTAAAGAAACTGTCAAAGAAGTTTAACAACTCATGTGAATTTCTTAACCTCTCTTCTCTAAACTGCAGTGGAGTTTTTCCTTTTTCCTTGGAGTTTTTTCCTAAAAGCCCTATGTACTGTAAAGCACTATGCAGTGCGATATATGAGATTATGTCTCTGGGCCATTTTGATAACAGGTATTTGTTGAGAGGATAATCAAAAATATGACTTCTTTTCCTCGCTCGGGCTGGCTAAAACTGTGGTGGCTTTGTTGTCGCAAAATGATAATGCTCCTGTCATACAGCATCGTAGTTTGCTCCATATATGTAGCACATCCCGAAATGCAAGCTCCTCATGTGATGCTACTTATCATGCCATTTCCATTAACGCTATAGCCACACTTATATCTTGCACATACACTCCTACCTATGCTATCATCCATCAAAAGGATTACTAATTTTTCTTCAATTTCCGTTGCTCTCTTAAGAATCTAAAGGATGATTGATAATAGATGAAGGAAAAGCACAGTGGTACTGTTTTTAACCTTGCTCAAGTCATTAATCCGCTTTATACCCATGAAGGTAGTAAAGGAGACAATGAATTAGTCATTAAAGCACAGGTCAGTTTATTAGAATTCCTGATTGAACTGTAAAACGACTTCTCCCAGGCTCCCGGGGCTGACGGAGGAATCTGCGAAACCAAGGAGAAATAAAAAAAAAAAAAAAAAAAAAAAAAAAAAAAAAGGAGCTGAGGGAAGCAGACGGAGGAATTCCTGCACGAGTGCATTTCCTCTTGAAGAAAATGACAGAGGGGTGTATCGGTAGCCATCGCTCACCTGACAAAATAACGCCTAATTAGTGCAGGCTGTGTATCTGTGCACCCAGTCAGAGAATAATCACACGCCAAAGATCATTTGAATGTGATCAAAGTACAGGTATGATGCCAGCTTGACAGATGAGGTGCGAGTAATACACACGTACATATAAACGCACAAAAAACCTGTAGTGACCATTTATATGGTTCAACTTGGTGCTCCCATGTCTGTGTTACCTGGTAATGTTGCTTATGTGAGCGCTGGCTTATGTTTGTCACCATTTATTAAGTCGTGTGGTTGTTGGCTCCACTCCACAGGAAAGGTTCAGGCGGCCTCGGATGTTTGATGCTCCCTAAAACGGAGGAATGATCCAACGACTGGCAAGGGGGTCACGTAGGGACCTGACTGAGAGGATGTAATGGATGAGA
This sequence comes from Scomberomorus guttatus, assembly GCA_038419695.1. NCBI lineage: Eukaryota > Metazoa > Chordata > Actinopteri > Scombriformes > Scombridae > Scomberomorus > Scomberomorus guttatus. The sequence goes on from CM076455.1 coordinate 12,270,223, forward strand.
TCAAACCAAAACAAGATGCAAAGCTGGCACTGTTTAAACAACAGATTCAGTCTGTTAAGTTTGTATTTAGTTATATTTTGCTGCTGCAGTCAAGTTTCATTTTCAGGTCAAAAAAAAATCTAGAAATAAACTGAAATATAGTTTAAAATAATGGTGTTTTTTTTTGTTCTGATCTGATCTGTTACTGCCAGAGGATTATCACAGGAGCGCTGCTCACATTAATATTGTGAAATCACTTGGCATACAGAAGTGTTACGTTTAAGAGTTGTAGCTTGTAAACACCATCTTCCACTCCCAATAGCCCAGATAAACACACATCCCAGTTATGAGAAACGAGAATATGACAGCTGAGCTATGCCATTATTAGCCAGCATTCTGAGGCATGTAAACATCTTACTCCATTAAATGGTGATTCTGTGGCCTGTGTAAACTCTGTTTCCATGGCAGCAAACAGAATATTGTTTATTTATGTAAACAAGGGTGTTTGCGAATGGGACGCGAGGATCAATATAAACAGCCCAATCCTAAATATGACCTAAACAGTGATGGGCTGTTATGGAATATTCTGTAACCAGCATGCATCACTTGCAGGAGATGAAGATGGGTTTTAATTCTGTAAAAAAATGTGTTTTTAACCCTGTTTGAATTGTGAGCGTTTTGAAACCAGCCTGCGAGCTTTCAAGAGCTGATTGCGGCATGTCATGCTAACCAAGAAGGCCATTTATCACAATGGTGGATTTCAGAGGGACTGGCTCCTCTTAATGTTTTGTCTATGCCACAAGAATTAAATGGAGTGAGTTTAAGGAACGCCTGAAACAGCCACACCAGGTGCTTTGTGCATATGGGCACGTGGCCTTGACTTACACTGTGGTGATTTCTTGTTTACAGCCATGTCTACAGACTGTCATCCCAGTCTGTCTTACTCCCTAACTAAATGGAACTTTCATTTCCTGGTTTGTAAACGAGTCTCTCCCTCTGCTTTTGTTTGATATTTATTTATTCAGTTTATGTGACAGGAACAATGCACATTAATCAACATCTCAGCTTTCACATCACTGTAAATGTGTCAGACCCTCTCTCCCCCTCTCCTTCATCCATCCGTCCCTCCTCCCCCACCCTCCCCTTCTCTCACTCCTGCTCTCTTCTCCTTCCCTCACAGTGTAGTAGCCTCGGCGTAACTCTAATCAGCAAATCAGCACTGAACTCTAATGAGTGAAATTGCTTATGAAGGGAATCTGTTTCCGATGGTGGGCCCGATGATTAATGCGCACTGACAACATGTCTTTCCTCGAGGAGCTTTGCTGGGCTATGGCAGCTGTGTGACGCCACCTCTTCAAAGATGGCCCCCTCGTTTTCTCAGAGGCTGACATCCCACAGGGGAGAGGGATAAACTGGAGATGCTTCCGAGAATCTGCTGAGGAAATCATGGAAGCTCATGATTTCAACACAACCCAACACAGAATACTAATCGTAATGGTGAAATGTTGCAGGGCGACGTCAGCTGTTGTTACAGGGTAAAACTACATGCAACCTAACTATGGTGGAGAGTTGCATGTTGCATCAAGTTCCTGCAATTTTACTGTTACAAAACATATCAAGGCAACACCCCAATTTGCAACCCATTTTCTTATTAAAGGGCAGGTCCATTTTTTTATTTTTTTGAGGTTTTTATATCATTCTGTAGCTTCCCAATAGTGTTCTATATGTATTCAAATCTTGGTTGAAGTATTAGTGTCAAAATAACATCTTCTAAAAGCTTTTTCCATGTGACCTGACCTGACCATGTGACACATATACACTACATATGACTACATATAAACTAGGGCTGGGCAATATGGACAAAATCAAATATCACAATATTTTGAACAAATACCTCTATATCGTAGGGATGACTATTGGTGCTTTCACAAAATATTTACACAATGAGATTTTTGATAAATAATCATCAGTAATGTGGATATAATGACTAAGTGGTTAAAGGCAAATAATAGCACAGCTAGAACAGTCTGGTACAGTCAGAAAACTACATCACTTTACTGTAATGCAGCCTTTAAAACCAGGAAAAGACAACATTTATGCCATATCACAGTATTGTGATATCCTAAATCTAAGACGATATCTAGTCTCATATCACAATATTGATATAATATCCATATATTGCCCAGCCCTAATAGCCTAGCCAGTAGCCACAGAGACGCTGCTGTTCTGCTAAACATGCTAACAGACACACAGACGGAGCACTCACTGTTGCTGCTGCTCAAAGTTTATAAAAATGAACTCTGAGCTCTCCTCCTACCAGTAAATGGCTCCGGATCAGAGCAGAATCTGGTGTGACTCACAGGTGTTATTCGTCCCGAAACTCTGGCTCTGCTCCCGGTACTTTCCTCCAGAGCTCCTGGCACTCAGCAGCTGTCTGTCCCTCCGCTCTGTCCGGTGCATTTATAAACATCTCTCACACTCAGACTGTACTGCGACATCGCTCATAGTATATCTGGACAATTTTTCATGCTCTAACATACAGCGAGCATGTTAGGAAGACACTGTCAGCGAACTGCTTGTGTGTGTTGTGGAGAGGGGGGTGGGGGGGCTTGAGCACTCTAACACAATTCAATGCTTTTTGCTAACGGCTCAGTGGGCGTTTCCTTTGAACAACCCGGAAAAAAATGCAGATTGAGCCATCCTTTAACGGTTAAAGTGTACATAATATATCATGCTTTTTGTGATTTTCTGTTATTTTTATACTGTTATGATGTTGGATGTCTATGTTAAGCATAGTCAAAGTTCCAAAACTTGAGATGAATGTATGTAAAAATGCTCTGAGGCCTCAGTCTGCTCTGAACGCTCTGTTTGCAATGTTACCTCGACTTCACCATCGAACTGACGTCTGATCGTTTGCACATGCTCACGAACGGCTGTTGATTCCATAAGCCTTTGTTGCTAAGGTTGTTCCACAGGTTGTTCACGTTGAGGTTCTCGCATATTTCAGATTGAATTTGGGCTCAAACTTACAGATGTATTTGAGAAGTTTATATTTCGAGTAAAAAACGAGAAAATTAAGCGAAATCTTACACTGTAATGAATTGCTGTTGACATAATGTTTCATTAGGTCAGGTTGCTAAAATTGGCGAAGCAAGCTCTGTAGCTAGCTTGAGCTCAATTAGCAATAGTAACGTTAGGTAGCTAACAGCAAAGTAAACCCTCAGAGTCTGCGCCCTCGGCCAAATTTACTGTCTTTCAGAAGCTGTAGCAGGCTCAGTTTTAAGGCTATAGTGAACATACTGGTATCACATGAAACTATTCCTAAGGCATCCATTGGTACCAACCATGTAATGCTAGCTTGTTGGGAAGGGGGCTAAATAACGCTCCAAATTTAGGCTAAATTTTGGTGAGGGAAAAACTGGCAAGGCCATTTTCAAAAGGGTCCCTTACTCTCACCTCAAGATATCTGAATGAAAATGGTTTTATGGGTACCCTAGAGTCTCCCCTTTAAAGACACTTTATGCTAATCCCATGCAGTTTTTGACAAAAACCATGCAGTTTTATGCATGCAATATAAATGTGTTATTTTGGCCTATTCTAAAAATGGTGTATTTTAATATTTCTGCATACTGGGGTCCCTAAACAGTCTTGGAATTGCTACTGGAAAAGCTACTTGAATATTATCCATTGACAGAAACAACTGTTATGGTTCATTTTGGTGAGAGCCCAAAAGGACTGATGATTCTTGCTGATTTGAGTATTGATCAGTGATTGTTGAATAATTCTTGTGACTATACATATACTATAACATTATTATTTGTTTTACTTTCTCTTAACTTTTCAGGTGTCTCCCACATACGGTGACGTTGAGAGAAGGTTCAGTCTACCAGCCAGTCATCAGCTCATTTTGCTAAGAAATGAGCCCGTGACAAACAGCCAGCAGGTGATCAGCATTGAGGGGCACATGGCCTTTTAGGGCATTCAGCCAACCTTTGTGTCAGGACTTGCTGCACTGTTTGCAGTGTTCTACATTTTCAACCTCAAGTATCAAGACGAGGCCTCCAAAACCCTCATTCAAAGACGGTTCATTGGTATATATCCGGAAAGAGGTAGCAAGGCCACCTATGGAAAGGTTACTTCCAAGCGGACCCGGGAAGGTGGTTCGGAAAACAGCCGCAAGTGTCAGCCCGCATGATGCCACACTGTTGAAGAACAGTGGGGCTTCATCTAGGCCCTCGTCATCGGTAATTGAGGATACGAACCAGACGCTGCAGTCAAGTCCTCTCTCACTGTTCGCTCTCTCACTTTCACTGTCATGGAGTTCACATTTACATGTGCAAAAGACTTGTTTCCAAGTTAAACTGTAATGTAGTTCTGTTACACTGTTCTTGATGCTATTTTAATTCAGTGTCTGAGGTTATGCTCATGAGTTCAGTGAAGCCTGTCATTAATTATTTTAGTGGAGACAGTTTCTTCCAAATATGGTAATGTAGTACCTTGTCACTTTTTTAATACAAATGTTCCAAATATTAATAGTCTTACAAAGTCAGCTGTACAAATGATTTAGGACTTGTAATAAACTCCAGCAGTATTTTGTTGAATGTGTATTCTCTAGTGTTGTCTACTTTTGTTTAATTTGTGGGGATTTATAGGAATGAAATGCAAAAGTAGCAGATTTTATTACCCTTTGTAAATAAACAGTAACATGCTGGCATATACTGAGAAATCACAGTAAAACCCACAGTTATCCTGCTATCATATACTGCAATCCAATATATTCTAATATACTGTTAAAATAAATTACAGTAGATGCACTGTAAAATAACAGTAAAATGCTGGCATCTCTGCTGCTGTTATTTTACAGTGAAATTCTTTAGTGTACTGTTTGTTTGCGTAGCCTCCAGAGCTGCTGAAAGTCTGCGGAGTGGCAGCTTCCAGGAGCTAACCAATCAGAACAGAGTTGGTTCATGGAGGGGGGGGGGGGTAAGATAATACCAGCTGAAATTTAAGCTTTCATACATTAAGTAAAACAAAATGTTTCCACTTCAGTACAATATTAACCAGCAAACACTGAAACTATTAGATTTTCATGGTTATCTGTTGATTGTAGGATATTAGCTAACCAAAACCCAACTGGAAGTCACATGATATAGTGTTTTGATTGGCTCTTGCAAGAATACAGTAGCAAAAGGTTAAAATAATTTGAATTTGATACAACTAAGGTGCATGCAACATTTCTATTTTATCTTACTTATTTTTCAACTTTATTTTTTGCCATTTTTGCCTTTATTTGTTTGTGTAGAGATAGTCAAGAAAACATGGGAGAGTGACGGGTCACTAGTCAGAAACAAAGTGGGGACTTTGTTAACTATTAGGGTACCAGGACGTCCCGTAATATTGAATTATTGTGTGATTTTTACATCAATGTCATAAAGTACCTTGATTTATCAGGAGCTTACTTTGCTGGATTGACCATAGAATGATAATTAATCATTAACGATTATTAATTATAATTATTTAAGACTGATATACAGCTCAACTTTGGTTGCACCATGTTGCATGAAAACTGTTGATGCTGGTCTCACAGAGGACCGAAGAAAAAGTGTCACACCACCCCCATACGAGAGGAATCCGGTGGCTGCAGTTCACCTCTGGCCTCAGCTGTTCAGCTGTTTCCATTTCATCATGGTTCAACATTTCATCAGGCTCCTGTTAACGCTGAGAGATTGCTCACAACTAGTGGCCATTTATGAATGTCTTATTAATGCTACATGAAATTAGCCATTGTTTGGACAATTGTTTTAAACAAGTACGATGATATCACTAACAATCACACCCCTCTGCTAACTGCACTGGCTCTGCAGTTTGAAAAGATACTTTTAGCCATATATCATCTGCAATAAAAGTGTCTTGGATATGTATGAATCTGTTCGTGTTGTAACTAGTGTGTCTTGCCTGTATAGCATGTGATGAGCGTAGAATAGATTAATGAGGAACTATTCATCTCCATACTTCACACCTCAAGAGAATTTCTTATCTACCATAACCATTTCTGTAAATTACATTACACAGACTGAAACACTTATCCTTGGTTTGTAAGGCTCTAATGTAACATGCACCATTATCAAAGAATTTCTACCTAACGACCCAACTAACCCGAACACTCCTTTCCTCATTCCGAGCTCGCAGATGAGATGAGACCCCGCTGAGCCAATGAGCTTCAACGAAACTGACTTGATTGCCCGGGCTTCAGCGCCAATGATCCTGGAATAACAAAGAGCATATTGTACCATCAGCACAGGGCTGCACAGCCAGGCCTGCTCCAGGTTAACAGGCTCTCAGATGCCTGGGCTCAATGACGGAGGTAATGACATTCTCATGATCTAGCAGCACAGGTGAATAGGTAACCATGGACAGAGGGAGAATACAGAGATGGAGGCAGAAAACTGCAGAGTAGAACAACTGGACATCTTACACATTTAAATAATGTGTAAAACTACATTGTGATTTGAAATAATGTGCATATTATAATCCTGAATCACAGTAAATGATAAAAGTTTGGCTGATAAAAAAAGATTTGAATCTCCCTATTTTTAAGGGTCACAGGGTGAATGTACTATAAAAATAAGACTGCAGAGTTAAACAAAAACAACATTTTGATCATGAGTGACTAATACTGAAAGACTAACAACCATAAACGTGCTTCGTGTCTATGAGCTACATGTACCGTATCAGCTTGCAAGCAAGTCATCATCACAGTAAGACCACTGACGTTGCCATGCATCGCTGTCAATATTTTGAGTGGAGCTGCAATACTTTGCACAACTCCATATGAAGCGGTCCGACACTCCCACTATTTGTGTACGACTTTTATCCAACATGGAAAATCCATTTCTTGTCATTTCCCCCTGTAAAGACACCTCGTCAGCCAGTCCCTGCCAGATGTCACAATGGAGAGAATGAGTGAATGAAAAAAAAAAAAAAGGGGCTCATTTTGATTAAGATATGATTGACACCAAAACAAAGAGCAGCCATAGTGCATTGTGCATGTGTTTGTAAGTCTCCATAAGTTTTTAATCACAACATATGACATCTGTCACAGGGAGGCCTCCGTGATGTGTGTGAGATGGAAAAAGCACATGTGGCTCCCTATTTGTGGTGAACGCATAACAATGTGTTTATATATAACTTCATGCATGTGTGCATACATGACCGCTTGCACATGTGTATGTGTAAATACGCGCTTGCATGCGTACTACTATATGTTGTGTCTGCAGTACGTACGTGTATAGGAGCGCATGCACGTACCCGGGTTGACATTGATTGTGACAGTACAAAAGAAAGGTAGCGTTATCATTGCTTTACATATCTGCCTGTCTGCTACCACCACTCATAAGCTTAGTCCCTGTCGCTAACCGCCTTGGGAGTTCAGATAATGTTCCTTCGCTGGCAGAAGACAGGTTGATAGCTGTCAGGGACAGAAACAGAATAAATGACGGGGTTTCATTGGGGCGCCTCTAAGGCGCATTAGGGACCTCCGGATCCCAATCCCCAAACACAGGATGAAGAATCATTTTGTCACAAAGGCACAGGGTCGCCCATCACTGTCTAATGCATGCCTTGATTAATCGTAGGGATGGATCAACATTATGTCCTATTCAGGGTGATGCTTAATTGCCTCCGCCATCCAACTTATCCATTGCCCTAATGATGGTGTGTCTGCTTCCTTGGACACATGGTTAGTCTGGTGGGCTGTAGCTTAGCAGGACAGGACCCCCTTAAACATCATCACCAGCTGAGAGCTCGCCCACTCCAGACACCTTTACCTCCCCCTAACCGCGAGCATGTGGATAAATGGAGCCGGCTTCATCGCCTGTAGCCCTGTGTTTATATTCACAGCAGAATGTCTGCGAGTGTTAATGTATGTAGATTTCATTTCCGATGAGTGATTATTTGACTGCTCATTTTGCCTGAGATTTATGGCACTCTCTCTATCTCCTGACTGCAGTGCCACTCTTATCTTTAATAAAAGAGATGAGGACATTAATCAGGTTTTGTTGGCGGCCCTTACTAAGACATTAAATGTATTGTATGGGGTAAGTAAACACGCTTCACATCCTTCTCTCTCACAGTCGAGAGAGAGACTGAGGCAAGGAGGGTGAGTACAGAAAGAGGCGAGAGGGGAAGAAAAAAAAAAAAAAAAACACCCTCATTATATTTATCATAATTTCACATATGCTGTTTTTGAAGCAATGTACCATGAGCCCATAAAGTGTATTACAACTGTGCATAAATTCAACTGATTTGTGGCTGGAGTAGCTAATTCCTTGAGTACATTTTAGAAAAACAAGCACTGAGCCCTGAAATTGCAATTCCATAAAGGCTTTAAATTACTGAGTACAGAATCAAGAACTTGCCTGATGTGCCGCACATGGTGACCGTGTTATGGGGGAACGCAGCACTCCCCGAGATAGAGACAATAAAACCTGAGATGAGTGAGCCATATACTCAAACAAAATAAAGCAAGAGAAGACGGGCTGGCTACACGATGAGGGGGAGTGACTATCTTATCCTTTTTAACCACGAGGATGCATTTGAGAGGACACATTTAGTTTTTTTTTTTTTTCTTTCTCTCGTCTCTCAGCATCTCTCTACTTCAACCCAGCAGAAGAGGTAGTGGATGGATGCCAAGCCTCCTTGTTCAGAAGCATTTAAAATGATGTGGATCTCATCATTAGCACAAAGGGGAGGATGTGTACTGTGGAAAACTCCTTGGCAGAGTCAAGAACACACACACGCACACGTCATGCACAGCGGCGTCGCTAACAGGCACATTCAAACCTATGAGAAACGTATGATCTTGGCAGCGGGTTCTCCGCAAATCAATAAAAAATCTTGGACTCACGATTGATGCAAAGCCTTATTTTGTTATCATGCAAACTTTCGGTGTCACACTGGCTCAGCCCGTATTAATATTTCATGTCATTCTTTCCAGCCACTCTCCCTTCCCATCACCCTCCTCTATCCTCATTTGCTGCCTCCTCTCACCTCCCCGCTTTCTTCCTCTATTATCTGGAGTCATTTGGGATCAGCATGAACAAGATTTTCATATCAGGTAAATGAATATCTTTATCACAGAGGCAGGAGCCAGGATGCTCAGGGAGCTGGAGAGAATAATCTCACAGAGCAAACAGTCTTGGGGAAACAGAGAGCCACTCAGTAATAACAACCTCTCTCAGTCTCCCACACTGCTCTCTGTGTACATCTAAATAGCCTGCTTACTGCGGTGGATGCTGAAGGATCAATGGCCTTGCTGTGGCTTAGCGCTGACCTTTGACCTTTGAGGGGAGGGAAAAAAAGAATGATGGAGAAACGACATGTGTCCTGACACTATTTTTTTTTTTTTTTAATCGAACGTAAATAAATGTTTTTGCTAGAATTAAGATGCGTTGGATGCAGTTTTTCAAAAAAATATGTTCCACACTTTGTCCTCTAAAGACAGACTTAAAACAAAGCATAATATTTATAATATTAATGTGTTCATTTCAATAAAACTAAAGTTTTAGGCTGCCTTACTTGTTACCCAAGTGTGATGTTCGTAAGCATGATGGAGGTTGTAATAAACATGCTAAACCTATTTGTTCCTTCTGTTTCTTTCATATTTTAATGGTTTGTTGACATTCGGTTTACCTGCAAGTAAAAATTGGACACAACTAATTCTTTTCTCAAGCGGTGTGCAGAACAAAAAGCAGCCATGTCTCTTTATTACAATGGCCAATAATAGTTGATTTAATGGCTATAAAACGTGTTCATTAGAAAGTTATAGTTAGGAAATATTCAAAGTATACCTAAAAGTGTCACTTTTATTGTGAATGAACAGGATAATATAATCTAAAAAGGGTGTGATTATATCCAAGTCTTGTCCTCCAGCATTATCTCGGAGCTCATAAAGAGATGAAATTTAATATGATGCTTTCAGTCAGTTTAATTGAATTTTAATTGCCTCTTTGGACAGAAGGTTTAGATCTAATCAATAAAATATTAAACTTTTGTGGCTTTGATGTAGAATGATGCCCCCCCCCCCCCCCCCCCCTCCCCACACCCCCCCACCCAGCAATGCATCCTGGGACCGGCGGATGTAAAATGTCTGTTTATGAGCTGAGGTAGCAGAGCCAATACTTTGCTGTTTTCCGTAGTGTTTCAACAGAATGCAGTGGATAAATAACACAAGGCGAACAAGCTGAGATTCCATTAATTACACTGGTGTGGAAGAGCGGTCGGTCACCTTCAAAGGAAGGCCTTTAATGTGCCAGAGCTATAAATATTTTGAAATGTCACACCTTGGGAAGACAGCATCAGGCCAGAGCCGGGGCGATAAATCACAGCCTGAGAAGAACCAGGAAAGAAAAGATGGCTCTTTGGTATTTTAGAAATAATTACTAATACAAAAGGGGTAATGAATGAAGCTATAAATTACGTTAAAACAGACCATTAGGAGAGGATTAGTTTATAAAACTCGTTGCTGGTCCTTAAAATTACCCTCTCAGAATATCGCCTATTTTACTCCAGCCATAACTCACGGAAATAAAAAACATGTATGCGTAATATCACTAACTCTGTTGATTAATGCTAAATTAATTGATTTTGTTCTGCTGCTTTTAAATGAGAATATTGTTCTTCTAAGGACGCCAGGTATGACATCATCATGACAGTTCTTTCTAACTGATATAATGCCACTGTAATAATGTCCACAGTCAACTTTTATAGCAACTACAAAAACCTGCTATGAATCTGTGCATCTTTATGCAGAGTTTTGTCCAAGTTAGAGCAGGTATGACCTGAACAGAGACCCGTGTGCTACGTGCTGGATGCGGTCCAGTCATCGTCTCCTACCAGCATCGCCACTATCACATACAGTTATAAATCTGAGGAAGCCTTGGTTAGGCTGCTGCACGGATGGAAGGAATTTATCCTCCATCCCTATAGAGAGAGCCTAGGAGAGAAAAATGACATGGCCCATCCTCTAAGGCTCATAAAAGTCTAAATTAAATATCAAATGGAACCACGGATGGATAGCGTCCCTTCTATGGATCCCCAGCGCCGCCTCAGCCTCCACTCCCTGACACGACAGGTGCTGCTCACATGACTGGAGAGCCAGACAACTTTGTTAGCAGGATTGTTCTCTGTTCAGTGTAAAGCTGCGTGTGTACATAATGAGGGAGTTAAGTAAGTGGACATAACAAGGTGCCATTATTCCTCGATGGTTCCTGCCATAGATGGATCCTGCCATAGCTGGATCCTCCCTTCCTTTTAAAGGATTCTTAAACATTACACTGTGCATGTATGACTGAATGAAGATGGTTCTTCAGACGACTTAAAAGTGCATTTTGTCACATATCTGAATTTCAGACTATATGATTCTCTATATCCATATTTATAAACTCATGATTCTCCCATCCTCAGCAGAAGAACACTTCCAAAGATTGCTGTCAGACGGGAACACCTCATTGGGAGATACTGTAATACTAATGCCAACCCCGCCACAATAGCTGCCGCTATCGCCAGGCTAAAACTGTACATTATGAATCATCAATTGTCGCCCTGCTTTGTATTATCCCTAGAGAAAATCCCAATCTGGGCTTGAGCCCACGGCTGATGGACACCCCATTATTCACTCGCGCTTCTTCAGCTCTGAGACAGGAGTGGGGATAGGCAGTAAAACGACGGCCTTAAGATTAATCCTCCGCTCTTTCTGCTGCTTCCCGAATCAGAATGAAATAGAACATTCCCTTCCCTTAATCAAAAAGTTTTTATCATCCCCCCCCCCCCCCACCCCACCCCTCCAACTCAGGAAGTGGGGATAATGCTCGTTCCATTGCTCGTCCTGTGAATTGACATTGGGGAGGGCGACGAGAGGGATCTGCTCTTGCTGCCTTTTGTACTGTAACAAGTGAGCACAATTTAGATGAGCTGGTGGTCGTCGATCAATACGTGTATTATCTCCCATACGATGCGGCGCGCAAGCCTTAATAATGGGGTTAGCAATCCCTACAAAGCTCCCATAGCACCCACAACACTGAATGGCCTTCACAATTAAGATAATAACATGGTGAAAGTCACGCAAAGCAGGAGTTCATGGTACTGTTGTGCAACGAGGGAGAATGCAATGATAATATACAGAGAATAAAGCCTAAAGTTTACCTCTAAATCACATAAGACGTACGCTTATAGCCAATTATATTAACTAAATAAGAACTTCACACTCTTTTTCCTCTTCTTCATAAGGCAGAGGATGTGTTGCACAAAGTGAGATGTGATTTGGTTCTCAGCAAGGTCACAAGCATCAGGTGAGCTGTGAAGTTGTGGTTGTAAGTCACCTGAGTCTCGCCTCACACAGCCGAAGCCTCAATGCCATCGCGCCTCGGCCCGCATCACTTAGCAGAGGGGTGTGAATTTGTTTTCACCCGGGCGTTAATGAACTGTGGGCTTTGTGGGCTTAATGAGAGTGCGCTTCTATTGAGCAAAGGTACCTGGGAGGATAATAAGAGTTCACAATTCAAAAAAAACATCTCCCTTTCCACAGTTTAGGAGGTGTTTTAACAAAAGGGCTGTTGACGGCTGCCGCTGCAGTTCATCTCTGACCCGCCAAATCAACTGCATGAGGAAGCAAGACTCCGGGAGTATTCGTCATCCATCAAGAACATGCAGTTTTGTGCCACAGTTCCTGGCTTCCAGCCAAGTCCAAAGCGACTCATTGTACAGCAGCCAAAAGACAAAGGCGGCCCCCCCTCTGCTCTGTGAGAGCAGTGCGTGGAGGTGTGGGTGGCTATGCAGATCACTAATTGTACAGGCCACCGGGGGAAGAGAGAACGGAATGGCAGCCTCTCTGCAAGACATGCCGAGGGAGGGGAGGGACGAACTGGTGTGAGCCTCCCTCCCTTCTCTCTCTCTCTCCCTCTCTTTCTCCTTCTTTTTCACTCTCTCTACCCTAAATTGGCAGCTGGCAGGCAAATGAATGCGGTGTGAAGTGAGCCCACTGAAGTGCAGGGTCCTGCTGTTCAGGCAACAAAGGAGCTCCATGCGAGACATCTGCTGTTCAGTTATCAGAATACATTTAGTCACGTGCCTCCCTTCCCTCGCTCTTTCTCCATTCCTCTTCCACCGCGGCCCGCACAACATCCATTCTGTCAACCGAGAGCTGAGCCTTTCTTTCTCCCCACTTCTCTTCAACGGCATTCTTCTTCAGATCACTCCTCCGCTGACACTCCCCCCCACCCCACCCCATCCCGTTCTCATTCTCTCATTTGCCACCGTAATCCCTCTCTCCACCTCTTCTTTTTGCTGCCTTTATTTAAACAGTTTGGGTGTAGCAGATAACCCCGGAGTGGCTTCCTATCTGGTCCAAAATGTGTGAACCCTGTGTGAATGATCACAAGACGGCCCGAGGAAACGGCAGACTGAATCTTAATGAGCCACGCTCGCACAAGCAAAAGTAAATTGAGCTTACCACCATGATAAATTAACCTAATGAATGCAATTGTTTTGTGGCACGCTAGCTTGGGCTGGAGCCAGATGGTCAATACTTAGCAGTGAGTTTTGTGGCGTGTTCCTTTCCTCTTTTTCTTTTTGCTTTGAGGCTCAAGGATACATGAAGACATGAAAAACAAGAGAAAATAATTCTAATTTTAAATACTTTTTAAAAAAAAATCTTTTCTGTTGTTTTCAATCTCATTATTCTCTCAATTTAATGCCTCTCATTGGGTTTGCTATGGATATAGCTCTTGTCAGTAAGCATCCACGAGGCGCCTTGGACCAGGGCCTTGTGGCTGAGTAAAACAAGCAACTGTGGTGACATGATAGGGGTCCACAGAGGAGACGGCGGTGTGTATTTCTCCCCGTTTCCTGTCCGAACTCACGATATCCGTGTTTACTTTAACACTTAATCCCTGTAAAGTGTGTCATTTGGTTTGCACGCTCTTCACTCTCCACTTCGTCCTCCATCCTCTCCCAGTGGTGCAGGCTAGCATGAAGGTTGCACATCCAGGAAGGGACAAACCCCCTCCTGTACTGCATGTAAACTAGATGACTTCCTCGAGGCAGGTGGCACATATCCAGATGTTCTCTCAATTTCCTCTGTGTGTGTGCGTCTACTTATGTGTATGCGTGCATGTATTGCTTGACACACCCCGAGCTGGGTGACCTCTCTGCTCTCCCCACAACATCACCACTGGAGCAGTTTACACCATAATGACTTGTATCGCCGGAGGCCCTGCCACATCTGTGGCTCCCTTCCTCCATCTCTGTCTCTCACTCTTTCCCTCTCTCTGTCTCTCTTTTTCTGTCTCTTTGTCTCTCCACCTACCCAACACATAACCTGTCCACATTTCTCCTGCTCATCCTTTACTCACTGGAGTTTTTTTCACCTTGTTTGATCCGTCATAAACTTCCCCCCGTTGCTTTGTCCTCAAGCAAGTGCTTTCTGCTTTGGTCCACAGCGCTATTACAAGAGAAAGAAATTGCATGGCTCACTTTGCAATGACTTAATGCATGTCTAACATGACACCTATCAGCCATGATAAACAAACACATCATTCAATGTCAGCAGGCTGGAGAAGGTAGTTGCAGCCCCTCATTGGAAGGGCCTACTGTCCAAGATAAAGTGCAAGGGTATGCTCTGGCAGCATTCAGTGAGTCTAATGTCACACGGAGTGACGTGTGCTCCACCAACAACAACTCAGCTCATTACCCACTCAGGAGGGGAGGGAGGGGGGAAAAAAAATGGTGCGTCCAAAATGTGACCATGTGCTGACCAGGCATTCTGTCCCGTTAGCCCCCGCCGGCTGTATATGGAGAGCAATGACCTCTCAGTTAGACAGCGCGGAATTCGATCGATCATACGTGACATTTGTGACATTGCGTGCATCCTAGATATGCATCTCCATGGTGTCAACTTATCAGTCAAGCCCCCTCGCAGGCAGGACATACATATCACATTACATGTGCAGCCGCTCTTGTGCTCCAGTGGGAAAGACGTGTTCGGTTTGACTCGAGTTCTTGCACTTTCGGCACAAGGTAAACTGTGCCGACGCCTGTTTCACCTTTACAGTGAGAATCCGAAACACGCAGGCAAATAATTGAGATCATCATCATAACAGTGTCTATTTCTCACCAGAGACTGTACTTTTTAAAATATACCACCGCGCGCACACACACACACACACTCCCCTCACCACACACAGTGTCTTGTTTTCAGGTTCATTAAGCCCCAGTGTTACCTAGAGTGGCTGACAGGATGAGGAACAGTGCAGAAATCTCCCCCTGCAGGTATCCATTCACATTATCATTGGGAAAAAGCCTCTCTCGTCAGTGCCCTTGTTACGGCTCGAGGGGGGACCACTAATTAGAGAGACAAGAACTGCTTGAGAATAAGTCCATTACGCCCGTGTGGACCCAAAAATCTTAAAATACCTGGAATATCAGCAAACTCCCAGCATCCCCTCCAATCATTCCCCTTCTGCCGAGGGCATCTTTTAAAACATGGAGAAATATGGTGAAAGAGTTGTAGAGGTAGACAGAAACGGAGGACAGAAGCTGTCAGCTATTTGAAGGGCTTTATGAAAATTATCTTCCAATTAGAAGCGATGATCAAATCAGGCATGAACCCCACTCTTCAGTTCTCGATGATTTCTGTGTCTCTCTCTCTCTCTCTCTGTCAACTCCTCTGTCTGTCTGTCTCTCGCTCTGTGTGTGTGTGTGTGTGTGTGTGTATGGTATAACTGCAGCTCAGATGAACTCATGAAAGGAAATTTGGTTAGTTTTCTCATCACTGGTAATTATACTAATACATCGGAAATGCCTCTTTCAAAGAGCATGAGCCATGTGGGGCCCCTCATTATAGTAATATAATTTTGGCTGAAATATATATCAAACTGATTAACATCACTCATACTGTATTCTCAAACCCACCGCCACAGAAATAGCAGAAGGGATACAACAATGAAAAAGCCCCGCAATTAATACATTTCATTTCTGACTGAGTATTTTAGTTAACTTAGTTAAACAGTCGTACAGTTGAGTCTTCGTCATACAGATGCTAAAAGTTTGCTAGTAGGTTAAAGCTGAATTATTTGAAAATGCTGCTTTATTTGTTTTTATGTGGATAAACATAACACAATTTGTTTTTAATGGAAAAGTAAATTTCTTAAAATGACTCTCCTGATTCTCCAGAATAAAAATGTTTCCACATCACACTTGAATAAGATGCATATTGGAGAAGGATTGGCTTCCAAGAGTTGTGAAGTCACAAAATCCAGTTCGTATGTAGATGCTTAAACTCAGATTTAAAGGACGGGTTCACAACAGTCTTAACTTAAAACAACAGTCAGGTGCCTAAATGAACACTGAAACAGGTTTTGCTTACTGAAAGCTTTCCTCCTGTTCATATGGACCATTATAAGATCTATTCCTGTGGAAATCTCTTCTATCAGTTTGAGCAAATATGCATTGAAAAGTTTATCTGAAGATAATATGAAGCTTTAGCCATCTGAGGTAGTCAAATGAAGTGGATATCTTCCATAGTTAAAATTTCCTCTTTGTGTCTCCACAGACAGTGTTTTCCTGTTCAGCTGCAGTGGAAGGATCGTAACAAAAAGAGGAAATTTAGCATTAAAAAGGCATTAACATATTGATTTGATTTGGCTGATTAGGACGACTGAAAGCTCATATTAGCTTCCAAAACACTTTTGAATACATTTTTTGCACAAAAGGGGGGCTGTGGATTTTATCCCCCATCACTTACATTGAAAGTACATTATGAAGGGATCTCTTAACGGCCAGTATGAACAGGAGGAATGATTACGGCAATAAAAAAATGTGTCAGTGTTCATTTGGACACCTGACTATTGTTTTAGGACAGACTTGAAAAATTGTAAGCAAAGATGCTTTAAACAATGTGAAAACAGCCTTCTAGCACATACATCAGTCTGTAAAGTGAAGTGACGTTACAATGCGCAAACACATTTTTGAGTAGAAGTAATAACTTACTGCTTCTGAAGTCTAAATAGAACAGTAATTAAACACCTTAGTGTAGGAATGCCTGGACTTAAACGCTAATGGAGTTGCTAATCCATAAAAATTTAAAATTATGTTACTATCTTTTTTTTTTTTTGCCTTTTGATTCCAACAAACGATCCAGTTTGGATGCGAGCTCTAAGTAGGCAGGTGAATCCAGCCGGCAGTTGGCAGTATTTATGAGAGTTGATTTAACTGCTAGGGTCCTCTTGTGAAACATGAGTCAGTTCCAGCATTTAACCTCACCATACTAATTTATGCACCATGGCATAGGGTACTTTATCATCTGCTCTTTGGGGAGAGACAGTCATCTCATTAGGCGGGATTTAATGAAATGCTAGGATACACTTCTTAATTCCATAGATGGCTGAAACAAAAATCCAGTGTAAATCCTGCGCTCCGCCGTGGCTGTATGAATTGTAGCAGCCAGAGGAAAAGGGAGGGGGGGGGGGTGGGGGTGCCAGCAGAGATGTTTGGTGAGGGAAAAGGGAGATGGAGGCTGAGTTGAGTTTAGGTGTACCTGTGTCTGTGAGTCCATAAATGTGTTTTCTAATTCCTACATTCCTGTCTTGAAAGTCACATTAAACAATATCTTGGAAAAATGCTAAATTATTACCTTATATAATAATACATTATATGCAATATTTATCATCCCACAATATCCACAATATAATAGATGTTGTCCTGCTGTATGCCTCAAAACAAATGTTCCTCTTGACCAAAAAAAATGTTGAAATATCCGTACTGACATCAAGAGCCCTGTGCATCTTAACCACCCTCCACTCTTACTAAGTCCCACTACTGTTCTAGCCTCAAGCCAGCTAAGATATGTTAAATCCTTTTGAACGTACAGACACTAGAGAGAACAAAATTAGGGCAGACTGCCGACTGTTCTTGGCAAACGTACATGTTCATTTCTAGCCGGTGACTGCCGGGCCCGCAGACGAGAGCCACCAGAGGACGAACACACACACACACACACACACCAGCCCATCATCAACAGCGCGACGAAGAACATTAACACCATTATTTACATAAAATTACTTACATACTGGTGTAGTAATTTAATTAGTTTGACCAGTGCAGCGCAAGTGCGAGGAATAGATTCATACAGGCACGAGGGAGCTCTGCTTACTCTTCCACATGGCTAAATCTTTCACACAATATTATGGGGGGAAAAAATAGAGACACTATAGAAACCTTGATTTTATTTACAAGTCCCGTTGTCCCATGTCCCTGCGCAAATACACATTAACACAAGGATGCACACGCAAACGCACACGGACGACATTGTGTGTTTGTCATGCTAATAAGACAATGTCCATATTAAGCTACTTCAGTATATAACAGAGAATTACATTATGTCAGGTAAACTCTTTCCCTTTGTTTGGCTTTCATTGCTTGAATAGTTTCACGTCTATAACAGGAGCTTCCTGCTCCTCCTGAAATAAAGTGGTGGACGAAATAGGCCAACCATTTATCATCCGGCTCTCCTTTTTACAGCCAAATTAAACAGGAATCATGACGTGAATGAAGGCTAAAGATTCTTAAAAATATATTGGCTTGTCATACATGCAGCGTGTTAGCAGGACATCAGCAGCACGTGAGAGTCCTTTAATCAGTTAATTCATGTTTCTGACGATTAGATGCTTGTGTGTACGTGTGTGTGTGTATGTGTAGACCTGAAACCCCCAAAAAACACATCGGGTCATAGCGACATGTGGGTCATGAACAGAGCTGCAATTAAGAGTGATTTTTTTTATTGCAGGTTTTTATTACCGAAAAGCAATATGGTTTGATGATGAGTCATCCTTCAGGCTCGGCCCACAGTATTTGTTGTCATCTGTTAAACAAGGTGTAGGATTGGAATAGTATGGTCAGCCAACTTTTCAGAGCCATTAGGTCCGAGATCACTCTGCAGGGCACCATAACTGCGGAGGAATTTGAGGCCATTTTACAGGACAGGAGAGACCGCCGGGTGCCAACACTGTTCCCTCATTATGTTCCTAAAGTCCAAATTGATAAGGCCCTCGTACACGCTACTACATAGATTCAAAAGTGGTTTCATGAACACCGGGATGAAAAACACAATTTGATCTTAATGGAAAGTTCTGGAGCCAAGAGGGATGTTTTGTGAAGAGAAAGTCGGGTTTATTGCAACTTGGGTCTTACTTTTTCATTCCTATCAATACTAATAACACTGTACATTGTAAGTCTAACAGGGGAGAGAATACGTCGAGTCAAACAAAAAGACTAATCAGCCAAACTGTCACAGTTTACAGACCGACTTCCTTTGAGTAACTTTGACCTGTCGTAGTCGTACGCGCTCACAGTTTTCGTGGGCAATGTGGGATTATTACCAACAAGTGCTGAAAGTGGTGCAACTATTGGCTTGTTTACAACCTGTTGGATCATCTGAACACTCCTTTCTTGCCCTTTCAGACTTTGTTGTAGCAATGAAGCCATGTTCCCACAACTCAGCAATTAGTTTGTCAAGTGCAATGTTATCAAAAAAAGATAGAAATGAAAAATAAACTGGATAAACCAAAATCATCCATAAACATGTGGTGTAGACTTTTGCCATTTCCTTTATTTATCATTCTTTTGTTTATTCATAAAATCTGTTGTACAAAGTTAATTTTTCACCTACCAATCAACATCCAATCAGATATAGAGTATGCATCATCTCTGACTTTCCTACACTTCCTACACGCGAGTTCAAAAAACTGAAGACAGAATTAAACACATTTCTGTGAACCAGAGGAAAAGTATGTGAGCACGTATGAGAGAATGGATCCTCGGCCTGTTTTCTGAATGGATTCTTTGAACTTGAGGGACAATTACAGCAGCTCTTATTCAACGTTGGGCATGGCCGACCTGTCAGAAGAGCTGTCACCTTCTTGTCTGCCCAGCCACTGTTAGCTTCAACGTACAGCCCCGTCAGCATGACAGGAGAAAAAAAAAAAAAAAAAAAAAATCACCACCACTACTAGAGAAAAGAACTTAATGTCCTATTCACCCCTCCGCCCTGCACCGTTTCGAAAATTGCTCAATCTTTTTTTTTTCCCTCCCCTTTCCCTGTGACATATTATTATACATTGTTTCTAAGGAAAAGCATTTTCTATTATTGCCATTAGAAATATGAAAGTTTAGGGGGAAAAAAAAAGAACAGAGAGGATGTAGGATGTAGAAGAACATTTAGGGGAGAGAGGTAAGGGTAAAAAGCGATTGAAAGGCTGTAATTATTTGAAATAGTCTGCTAATGTGTATTATCATGTCATTAAATGTAAATGAGATGGAGCTAAAAGACCCAACACAGAGGACTTGTGGCTTGCTGCAGAAAAAGAAAAAGGGGAAGGGAAAAAAAGAAAATCTGAGATAAAAAAAAAGAAAAAAAAAAGGAAAGAAATGTCAAGGCTATGTTCATTTGTGGGAACATAAACATTTAATAAGCTGACCAACCTGTGACAATGATCTGGAATATTGTCACATGACGGCGTTGTAAATGTACAAACAGCTACTGCAACTTACCAAACCTTTGGCTGCTACTGACACACAGATAAAGAGAGGGCGGATGGTGGGAGCGATTTAGTGGGAAGATCCTGATGCTGTCTGAAGTCCCAAAGACAATTGTCTTGACTGTGAGTGGGTGTGCATGCGTGTGTGTGTGTGTGTGCGTGCATATGTGTTTACTCTTGCATTTGATCCCCGACGTGAGCGAGCATCATTCCACTCCAGCTGCTTAATAAGGCTGTCTGGGCCAGTGGCTCCTCATGGCCCCCAGCCCTGTTATCAGAAACATTAAGCTGAATATTAATGGCCTGGCCCGAGACGCATGCCATTAAGCTTGGTTGGCCATTTCTCTCTGTCCTTTCCTACCACTGTACAGGAATTAATGAATCGTGGGGTAAAACAGGGGAACACAAAAGAACGGGAGAGAGAGAGAGAGAGAGGTAGAGAAAGTGAGAGAGAAATGGTCGGCTTGCTCGGTGGCTATTTCTCAAAAAACGAAAGATAAATACGAGCAGAAATGTAGCATGTCATGTGTGGACAAAGGAGAAAGGGGAGAAAAAGAGTTAGGTGGCAACATATCTAAAAATAAACTCCTGGTTGTATTTCTTTTTCTCTCACCGCATTAATAATACCCCCAAGACGGACCTTTGTGTCTTGCTCAAAGAAAGAAACACCGAAAAATGATTTGGTAATGATTTGTTCATCTTCCTCTGGCTGAGCAGGCGCGCAGGTTTACATCTGAAATGGAACAGAGAGAAGGGAAAGCACTTATTACTCCCTAAGTGCTGTGCTGTTGCAGCCTAAGCAAAGTGAGCTGTTAACGGATATAATTTGCGCAGAATAGCCAGAGGAGAGCTTTTGATATGCAGAAGAGCTGACCTCTGGACTGCCACTTTAATTGGGTTTTTAATTTTCCAGGCCATCTGACAGTATCAAACATGATCCCTGAGCTTTGGCCCGCTGATTGGAACCGCTGTGACAAGAGGAGCCTGACGTCCTCTCCCGCTTTTCACGGGAGGGAGGACAGCAGAAAGAAAAAAGCGAAAAGAGGCAAGAAGAGGGAAATAAAAGCACGCAGGCCAAAGGAGATTGGAGGGCTTGGGATGGAAATTTGCCTTAATAGTGAGGACCTGAGTGTAGCATTGTACGGGGCTGAGGCTGAGGCTGAGGCTGCGCTGTTGATGGGATACCACCCTCAGAGACAGGGAAGAAAAGTGCAGGCTGCTGAAATATACTGTAGGCTGTCACTTCTGACTAGCGACAGCACACAAAAGACCAAACCAGACTTCACCACATGAGGTGCAGCATTTGTATACAGTACACTAAAGAGACCAGGCCAGTTAATAGTGACAGACTGTGGCCCTTTGAGAACTCAAAAGAGTTTTGACAATTTGAATGAATTTAACTACACAATAATTTCTTCTGTGTTAGCAAAAAAAAAAAAAAAAAAATCAAAGTCATTGGGCGTAACTCATGAGCAGAGTTGTTCTTTGCTCTGCAGGAAAACTTCAGCCCTCATATCTGGAATTTTAATAGCACGGAGCAGAATGGCTTTCAAATGAGGCTGCATCGTCAAATCCTAACATGGACCCATCAACACGCCAACCACCACAATTATCACCTGCGCCAGTCCATCTGGCTTGCTATCGTCACGCAGACAAGAGTCTGTCTTGTGGTTTTTGGACAGGGGTTCCTACTGGTGCCTGTTTGTTCAATCTGCAAGACCACACAAAGAGTTTCAGCCCTCTAATCTCCTAACCAAACAAGACAGCAATTACACAGGCAGATAACTAAGGGACATTTTCATCCGCAGTGACAGTACCGGCGCACAAGTGTGCCTGTTGTAGACAGAAGAAGAGAGAGACACAGACAAGAGAGAGCAGGAGAAGGAGACTGCTGTCCTGTTTGAAGAAAAGAGAGGTTCACCTGCCAGGAGGTTCACCTGCCAGTCAGAATACACACTGTGACACATACTGTAGTCATTACACACGGACAGGGTTATCTCAAGGACCACTGCAAGGGCTCGAGCATGTCCCAAACCTGCCAGCAGTATTTGACAGTTATTGACTAACTGACATATTTAGCCATGTTATTAATGGAAGGGAATTTATTAGTTGCAGACGTGAAACTAGCAGAGCGTATCTGAACGGGATGTTCCTAACAGAGCCTAAACATCAGTGTTAAACTCTTTGTACAGGTAACCGTGAATATAAAATTCCAACTATTAAAGTTGAAAGAAAATGACTCATGTCCTTGGTGAACGTGAGAATGTGAATGAAAATCGGTGGACAGGATCATCACTCAGAATTAAGTCAGTTCCATGACATGCATTAGACAAATGTAGCTATTTTTCACAAGTAGTGGAATACATTACAGTTGAGATTGAGAGTAATGTACCTTTCTTGGCACCACAGAGATTCTTCAACCTTTAGTCATTAAAAAGTGGGAACTTTTCCACCTTTTCCTTAAAGTTCATGCTCTCATTCAAGCTAAATTACTCCGTCCTAAGATACTCGTAAAAAACCCGCAATGACAAAACCCTTTTAAGGTGTCATGAAACGCAGAGCTGTTATATATTTGTACGGTGGGTGCCAGCTACCCCGCACTATACAGTCAAATCTGCATGCATAAGCACTCACACACACACACACACGCATGCACGCGCACTCAAACAAGGCCCAATAAAGTCACGCTCACGTACACACACACACACACATGCGCAGAAATCTCATTAGAGCCTTTGTTAATTGCAGCAGACAAATGCTAATGGTTCAAGCAACAAAGCAGCTGCGCGTATGAAAAATGAGAATCCACAAAGTAATTATTACATCCAATATTAATTTAATTATACCGTTTTGTGTGATACAGTAATTTAGGAGGGTTTTTCTAATCACACACACTCTTGAAATAAATTAGGAGTTACAGAGGCGCAGGGGAGCTGAGGATTTCTCCAAAGACTCACTAGGGGGGAAATAGCATCATTCTCTTTCAAGAGAACCGGGATTTTCACATTTAAATTAAAACACCACTGTTGCTCTATCATCATGTGAGAGTAGAAGAAAGGAGTGGGACCACTATGTGTTTTTTGAGATTCTGTGGCAGAAAAACACAGACTTTTTTTTTTTTTCTCAGTGGCCAGGCTGATGAGGGAAGCAGTGAGACGGTGTGGCTGTCAGAGCATTGGCTACGTCTGAATAAAAATAAGAATATTAATCATCTCTCCTGGGCCTGGTTTTGCCTCTTCGCCTCTCTCTTGTGAGCCCAGAAATGTAATTGCAGTTGTTTTCTATATAATCAGTAGCCAGAGAGCTGGTGCTATTACAGACACTCGACGAGGGAGCTTTTGTTTTAATCTTTTGATTCCAAAGTCAGGTTCTTTTTTATCTGCTGTGGTGTACACAAAAGCAAGTTTGATTGGCGGGGAGTTTGCATCTTTTTTTTTTTTCCTCCCCTCTCTCTCTCGCTCTGTCATGTAAATTGTTATTGTCTTTTACCTCAAATTGCCTGAGAAGTTTGTCAGATGAATGGATCTGCAACAGCACCCTTTCTTCTATGGATTTGTACACTACAGAACATGCATGCTGGCCAGTTATAATTCAAACAAACACACCTCGGCCCCAGCTAGAGCAAGTCTGCATCTCTGCGTGTACAAATTGGACAGATGTATGTGAACAGTCTTGCCATTGTACCTCTTTTTTTTGTGTGTGTGTGCACGCATGTCTCGCTCTCTTTTCCTCTCTCTTTTTTTTTTTTTTTATATTCACACTTTTTAATAAAGCAGAACATCTCGCCTCTGGACGTCACATGGATGGACAGCTGTGCCGGTGGTCGAGGTGAAAATCAACCCCAGGACATGTCAAAGAGTGAGATTTCCAGTCCTAAAATTAGATGAGAAACCTGGGTGTCTGTGAAGGGTGGGAAGGAGAAGGAGAGAGAGGAGGGAAGGAGTGCAGAGGGGTGAAATAAAGTGTTAGAGAGGCACGTCCACCCCTGGCCAGTTACTGTAAATCAGGTCCCTGAATGACTAAGGGTTACACCTCAGGAAGTAGCTTCCTGGAGTCAAAAGTGCAATGGTATTTATATAATAACACTGTTTCATTCCAACATCCCCCAGTAACAGAGTAATGGGGCCTCTGCCAGCGGCGCCTTTAATGCCCTAATGGCGGAATTAAAACCAGGGGATGGCAATGAACGGATGTAAATTAACAATCACCTCCCTATCACAAACTACACACATGCACACGGCACATACTCTCTCACACACACGCAGGAAGTCAGCACACCAACTTGCTCCTTCTGTCAAGCCAATAGGGAATTAGAAAAGCAACTGACAAAAGTGGGCCATTGTTTTCTTAACTGCACGGTAGATGTTTTAAGTTAGCCAATCAGAAAGGGGCTAACTGTTCAACATGATGTGCAGCCAGTGGTGGGAGAAGTATTCATGTTTTACTTAAAGGTACCCCGTGAAATTTACTTTTCCGTGTTTGTCCGTATACAAACAAAAGTTATGTTTATAATAAGTGTTTCTCATCAGATTGCATTGTGCATATTCTTTGGTTCTGACAAGCGTGTTGAGAGCATTTGCTTCCTCATAAAATATTTGTGAAGTCAATTTTAAAAAATATTGTAAATCATGATTTGTTACTGTAACATCCATGTTTGCTAACTTGCAGTCTTCTTCTTCCTGGTCTTTGTTGGCGCGTTGCTACACTTCTTTGTGCGTTACCACCACCACTATCAACTGTCATACAGTGGAATATACGGTGGCCCTGAGGTGCAAAACACAACATTTCACAAAGCGGAAAAACGTGGGACAACAATTCTTGGTTGTGACAGAACCCAAGTCAATCCAGAGTTCAGTCAAGATTGATCAGTGATACTATATGGATGTGCTGACTGGTCATAAATGTATAGTGGGACACTGGAAGGTAGCGTTTCTAGAGGAGGGTCTGTGTTTTGGTTCAGCAATGATCTGTCTTTATCCTGCCAGGCCGGGCCAACACGCCTTTTTGCACAGAGATAGCAAGACAACGTGCACTGGAGAGAGAAAGAGGGAGAGAGAGGTTGGCATGACAGGGAGCGAGTTCAAGGTATTTACCCCCAAAATAGCCTACGAAGTTAAATAATTATTATTCAGCTTTTTTACCAAATCATATGGACCTCTCACGGTCTGGTCTGCAGACCGGGGTCTGGGAACCCCTGGTTTACGTCACCTTGTCCAGGTCCACCAGGTTCTCTTGATAGTTTTTACAATGAAGACAAAAGCCAAGTAGCACCCTACTATACTTTCATGGCCAATCAGTGCATCCGTGGGAGTTTACAGTATCACTAACCAGTCTTGATTGATTTGGGTTCTGTCCAATAACAAACAAGAACTGTTGTCGCTACCTTTTCCATTGTCGTTGTGTTTCCCAAAATGTTGTTGTTTTTTCTGAAATGTTCTTGTGTATTGTGAAATGTTTTCTTTTGCAACTCAGGGCCACCGTAGAAATAGCGTGAAACCGGCGTAGGAATGTGTATCATGTCACCCACATGCTTGCGTAACATGTCAAAAACGGGGAGCCACTCATAAAAACATCCATAGCACTACTAGCTGTCAAAAACTCCGCAGCATACCTACCTCAAAGTACAGTACCACAAGGTAAAAATATTCTATAACCAGTAAAAGTCCTGCATTCAAAATCTTAAGTATATACAGTATATTATCAGCAAAATGTTCTTACAATAACAAAAGTACTAATTATTCAGAAAAATGACCCCTGTAAGTGTTATATTAACATATTATATACTGTAAATCTTATTATTTGATGGATGATTGTATACATTATTTGATTAATATAATGTCTAAGCAGTATTATGATGTTGCAGCTGGTAAAGGTGAAGCTAATTTTAATTGATTGACTATATATTGTTGGGTAGTTTAATCTGTGAGTGTAAAATCTTACTCTACAAAGTAAAAAGTAGAACATTTCTCTCTGAAATATAGCGGCGTAAAGATTTAAACTAGCACCAAATGAAAATACTCAAGTAAAGTATAAGGACCTCAAATTGTACAGTAGAACTAAAAGTGATAGTCATCAAATGGACGTTTGTCTTATTTTATTTCAAAAATTTGGTATAATAATAACTGTGGTTAATTTCTTATTTGGTATTGATTTAAATACGTTAAACGTTACCTATCTTTTCATTTAATTATCATTATTTCAGCTCTATTTGTTTTCATCTCCTATTCTATCGTGTTGCTTGTCCTGAAATAATTTATGACACAGAAGGTCAGGCAACCTGCGCTGTTAAAATACTTTGTATATAATTAACTGCAAATGTTATTGTAATTAAAGGAAATCCACACACGGGGATTTTACCCTCCTTTCACCACAGAGGCTTATGTTCTCTTCTGGGACAGGAAATGTTCGAGGGAACAAACTTAGTTCACATGTTACAGGTGGTTAAGATATAGCTACAATTCAAATTATAGTCCTCTGGGGAAACAGTAGCCCTTCAGTATTTACAGTAACAATGGGTCTGGCATACCGCCCATGTTACTGCCACATAGACATGTGTGAGTGTTTACCAGAGGGGAGAAATTGGGCAACAAGAAAATCACGAAGAAGCAGGGTGCAGACGTAGCTGGCAAAGAGTATTTAGGATCCTTTTTGTAAAGGTTTAAAAAAAAAAAATTCAGATCCCTACTGAAATAAATGATGTCAATTTTTCATGAACTTATCTGTACTCCCCAATGCTCCTTCCAGGACTCATATTGCACCATTATTCACCAACCTAAGTAGAAATAAATTGATGGATTATCATTTGAATTTATTCAATGGCTCAAACCTTATGGAAGGAGAAAAGAACAGTCCTTGCCATTTAGGATAATGGTTAAAAATGTGTATGAGTGTTTAATGTCCCCGCAGTGTTTGCTCTGTAGGGGTCTCGCAGGGAGAGGAAGATGGCTGTTCTGGGTCACTGGGGTGGGGACGGCGAGAGCTTAGTCGATTAGCCAAACTCTTTTTAACCACATCAGGCCTGACTGGCAGGCAGGCAGGCAGGCAGGCAGGCAGGCTGGTAGGTTTGGGCACACTCAGGCTTTTTGTTGTCCTATTATTCCGCTCGATGATTGAGATAATAAGCAAGGCTTTTTCTCTTACCCTTTACCCCCCCCCCCCCACCTCCCACCCACCCACCCACCCCCCTTTTTAAATGTCCTGTTGTTCCACTCTGTCATTTCTCATTGCTATTTGCATTTTTCCTTCTCTCCTTTCACAGACAAGGTCATTTATGGATTTGGAGCTGCTGTTTTTTCGTTTTCTGTGTCAATCCTTGTCAGTCAACTTGCATACTTTTTGCTATTGATAAAAGTCTCAATCTTAAATTAAATTTCCTAAAATTCATTATTTTTCAGTTTCAGAATATCCTATAACCTTGTTTTCAGCCTGTGACTCATCTCACCTGGAACATCTAGGAAGAGGAAGGGTAAGTCAGTTCCCTATAGTACACTGGTTGAACTCCTTCCCAGTTAGAAACAAACAGTCAAACACGCCAATATATGTCCGCAGAGACACACGTGACACGCTACCTCCATTAATTAATCAGAGTGCGCTTTCCTGATATTGTAGTGACAACTAAACCCATCCATCTTCTGATGCTTTGGTAAAGTCATTTGACCTCAGGTGGCTCCATGTGGATCTGGAGAGCGTACACAGCACACCAGGGCACAAAAACTGTACTGTAACAGCCAACATGGCAACGCTAAGAACGCTAAGCTAATACCATTACAGAATGGCTATTAAGTTAACCACATTTAAACAAAGTGTGACATAGGTCTTAAATCCAGACTACATATGTTGAGGGATTTAAATACAAGGTACTTTAAGGTTAAGTGGCGCTGAGCTTGACCCCCCCCCCCCCCCCCCCACACACACACACACACACACACACACACACACATTAAACCCTGTAATGCCTGATTCTCAGTTTGCTTTTGTATAAACCCAAATAAGGAGATTTAGAGAGATAAAAGTAAAGGACACTTAAATCTGCTAACACACTTATGGAATTGTGTAGTCTGGTACAGTCCAGTGTGTCAAGTAAAGAGCTTCAACTTGCTCGGCTACTCATTAGTCATTACTCAAAAGGTTAAAAGGGAGAATTTTACTTGGTTTTCAACTTACAGTAGTGGTAGCACAGTTTGGAGGTACTGTGTGTCAAACACGATAGGTTAGCTCATGTAGGTGCAGGTGGCAGGTCAAAAAATAGACTTTCTCCAACACCAAAGGCTAAATACTTTGTACTCATGCTTAGTAATAGTTACATTATACTCTTCCTGATGTGCGTATTCATCCAATGTGGTTGTGTGTGCATGTAAAAAGAAGGTGGATAAGACACAATTTCGCTTCTTCAACTGTGAAATTATTACTGTGTATAGTTTTGTTGGAGCAGACAGCAGTTTTATAGCGTATGTCCATTATTTTGAGAGGAGCCGCTACTTGGTTCTTTGCTTCTATTGACATCACACAGACGGGGCCCCTATTTAATACAAATATTTCATGTAAGGATAGGAATAACCAATTTAATTATACTCAATAAGCTTGATGAAGAGTGCAAATGATTATAAAATAGTCTTAGTTTGCATTTACAGTCATTATCACAAAAAAAAACAAAAGCGAATACAAAAGCGAGGCCCCTCCTACAGCGGAGGACACATTTATCATAGCAGAAGCAAGCAGAAGATAAAGAAAGCCATGTTTTGTGGCGGAGGACAGAAAAATAGGCGCCGCCAGGAGTTGTTTATGTTCTGAATATAAAGAAACTTTTTTTATCTGTATTATTAAACGTTCAATAAAAGTTACATTTTTGCTCATGAAAGTGGGTTTTTATGGCCTTGAAATCTTGCTGTAGGAATTTTATTGCTGTATTTATTTTATTTTACATCAAAACCTCCTCCACAAATTCAAGCAATTTCATTTTTGACTTCGCTCCTGGTTTGTAGACTTAGTTAGGGTTGAAAGGTCAGCCGAGGACAGGTGTTATAGAAGGAGTAAACCCAGGCCTACTAGATACAGATATCATCATGGTTGGAGGGGACCTTCACGTGACCCCAGCCTGCCATTAGGGACTACACAGATAGATGTCCTTATCTTTCCCTGCAGCTACCCCGCAGCTAACTGATAGAACTGGGAACTGTCAATCACTGCTGACATGTGATGTCTTACTCAGCCGGGAGATGGGACAGCACCAGACGAATCACTTCTAAATGACAAATCACTGTCGCGGTGGTGGTTTATCACCGTTTTGTCTTGGCACTGAGATTTTTGTCCATCACTGATTGAGGATAAATATATGTTTGGTTAGGAGTGATATTTGTGATTTTTTTCGTACGATTGTTGGGTTTAAAATTTCTCCACAAAAATGAACTTTAAAGGAAGAGTTACCTGACAGAAAACAAAGAGAAGAGATGAGGCTACTGTGTGATGCGCTACAGGTCCAAAAAAAAAAAAAGCTGATTTCACAATCAGGTGTCATGAATAAGAAGGAAGATTCACTTCAGTTAAGTGGTGATAATTAAGTGCTGATCTTTGGTCCTCTCTTCCCTCTGAAACTGACAGCCTCGGTGACCTCCTCTTTCTTTCCCTTTCTCATCCCAGCCTCTTCCTTATATGGCGAGCTATAATGATACACGTTGTAAAGTCTGTGTAAGCACTACCTTCAGACACTAAAAGTGACCCTCAAGAGTGTAATGGGGCTATATTCCTCCTGGCATTGTGAAAAGGTGAAAAAAAAAAAACAATTTATAACTCTTTGTACTGCCACTTAAAGACTCCCATCACCAGTTTATTTGCGGTGAATGAGGAAGCTTGTAATTTTCAGTGTTTCTCAAGGAAAATAGTTATGTTTAAGAAGGTGAATAGCAGGTTCAGCTGCAGGTTCCGGGTTAGGGTTTTACGGCTCTCGACTACGTGTTTGTGTGTTTATTTAGGGATTAAAGCTGAGCCAAAAGAAAACATGTAATGACAAAATGGATACACGTGAAAGGTCAACATAGCGGCGGTGTAAGTCGCAAACGTTAAAGGATAAGTCTGGCGATACACTATATTTTTCTTATTGTTAACAAATCCCATGAAAAACCAACAATGAATTGATCTGACTAGCAAGTGTTGTCTGTTTAGACAAAGCCTGATATAGCTTATTCCTCTGAGCCATAGAGCTCCATTGTTGTCCAAGAACTATTAAAAACACATCAATGAGTCACATTGTTGCACCGGTTGACATGTTCCTTTATTGCGATAAACATTGTCACTGTAGTTTATTTTGAGTCAATCCCACAAACACCATCCTGTTGCCTTAAATACTCACTAGAACACAAAATCCGCGGCTGAAAATAGTCCCCAACAAAAGCACTTTCTACCCTTGTTTGTGTAATGTTTGCTAAAAACAACACCGCCCAGCTGTTTTGAGAAATTATTGAGCCTTTTTTTAAAACTATAAAAAGGACATATTTGTGACCCCTTTTTAAATACGTCTTCAGTAGAAAGAAATAGGCTCGGGGCCACAGACGCAGTAGAAAAGTTGGACTTTGGTGGTTTTGGTCTGGTTTGGTGGGATAACAATTATTTAAACTACAGTACCCATCAAAAGTTTGGACACACCTTACCATTCACTTGAATGAGAAAGCGTGTCCAAACTTTGGACTGGTACTGTATAATTAGCCTTATTCTTTAAGGAAATGCATTTGTTTGCACTGTCATACTGTGAAATATGCTAAATATCTTCACAGTTCACATCTGTGGAACATACTTTCAAAGTTTGTTGGAAACAGTCCCACATTGTAGTTTTGACTAACAAGTAAGTCTGGAGCGGGAAAAAAAAAAATGGATCAATGGATTCAGCTTAATCACCCTGTTGCCTCTGCTTAGTATCTGTACAGTGCTTGACTCAGGCATGAGTCAGCCCCAATAAGCTTTTAGTTTGCCCGTTAACTCTTAAAACTGAAAGTAGTAGTGTTTTATACATGGCCGTTTTTACACTCAAAGTCTTCCTCATCTCCAAAGCAGGTTTAATTCTTGATAAAGCCATCATTCACTCCTGTGCTCATAAAGATTACATTGGAAGTAAGAAACCCAGGAGCTGTTGGTATTAGCGGGCCTGGGAAATTACATCTTCTCTGTTCAATAAGTGCTTGGACTGTTAATCGGCCCCAGTATAAGACTACGGACCACAAGTGAAGTAAAAGCCTCGGAAAGCCGAGTCCACATGTTCGTCTGCGAGAGAGAAAAGTGAGCTGAGAATAGGAGCAACTCGGAAAGAGAAAAGCTCCTCGCTTTCAGCCGAGGTTCCCATGTATTTATATGAAAGATATTTATTCAATTTCTGAACTCGGGGGACGGCGGATGATAATCCGTTAAATGTCTGCACACACCTTCCCTGCTACTGGCACCTTATTAAAATATGTAGATTAATTTGCGACTGGTTCTGCATGTGATTAGAGCGGGTGGATTGGGTGCTCGAGATTCCGCTCATATTTGTAATCTTCTAAATTTAACAGCGAGTGAGAGCTTGTCAATTAAATAGGATGAAATGATGGGGAAGAGTAAAATTCATCTTCATCTCCTTGTTTTATGCTCGAGTGGCCACAGAGTTATCATTTACGGGGTTTCGGATAATTGGCAACAGTTTTGTTGAGCACCTCGGATCCACAATGAATTTGTATTCTTCAACCAGACAGCAGCTCAATACACTTTGGCAAAGTGCAGCCAGGCTTTGTCAATTATACAGCGTGTCACAGGGAAAAAATATCATGTCACTCTAGATGAGAGAAAGGCATTAAGAGCAGACTGAGGTAAAATAAGATCTTATGAAATTTAATGGTATTTATGTCATTTTGTTTGAAGGTGATTGATTTGCACTTTTCATTCTTTACGTGTCGGGGCTTTCTTTCTATTAATTTGACTCTCAACAGAAACTTGATTTCAAATATAGGATGCTTATGTGACAGGCCAGCAAGACCAGTTAAAACTGCCTAAATGCTTTACTGTATGTATTGTTTTGCTCTTTAGTACGGCATCATTAGTGAGAGTGAAGTCAAGATACTGACAAAGTTGAACATGGCAGTGATGTGAGGCACGGCCATCAGTTTAAAGTTTTTTTTATCTTGTTCTTTATACTATTTATACTACTTTCCATAATGACGTGATCAGAATGACCGTTTCCCTTTCCTGTCGCCGTCAATTTCAATGGAAAGACAATTTCTATTTCCATTTAAAGGTCCAGTGTGAAGATTTTAGTGGTATCTAGCTAAACAGACGTGGCAGAAATGGGATATAATATTCATAAGGTTTAATTAGTGTATATCTGAAAATAAGAATTGTTGTGTTTTCGTTACCTTAGAATGAGCCCTTTATATCTACATATGGAGCGGGTCCTCTTCCACGGAGGCCGCCGTGTTGCACCGCCATGTTTCTACAGTAGCCCAGAACGGGCAAACGAAACACTGGCTGTAAAGAGGGCCTTTCGTGTTTTTTGCGGGTTTTGTGGCCACCGTATTTTCTCCTACACGTTTGAAAGGAGCAATCTGTAACCTCATCACTAGATGCCACTAAATCTTACACACTGGTCCTTTAAGAAGCTCATTTTTATTGAAGGAGCACACCAAAGTACAATCAAGCTTGGCTGAATAACAGCAATGTCTCTGTCCAGGTATCCAGTGCCCGCCCTCCATTAACAATAATGTAAGACCTTTGTTTCCCTCTATAGTCCACATTGGCAGCTGGTCTGTCTTTGTCAACCTTAGACTGAACTGAATGAGACAACAGAACAATGATCTGACAATGAGGTTCCCACACAGAAACCTCTTTGTCATCAAACACAATAACACGATTTGGGCTAATTAAATCTAAGCTAATCGGCAGTGATTGAGCCCCACATTTGACTCAAATCAAATTAGCTGTGCCTTCAGACAATGTTGGTGCTCCGTGCCTGCGGTATGGAGAGGTCACACAGGTCCCTGGAACAGGTTTGGATTGATCTGTCCAGAGGAAATCATCTCCTGCTCAAGCCACAATCAATATGGCACACGGTACATCACAACAGCAACCTACATGACATTCTACCAATGGTGTTCCTGCTGAATTGTGAGTCTTTGTCTTTTTTTCTAAATTATTTCACATCATATTTCTAACTTTATCCAGGTAACGCTTAACTATCAAACTCAGTTGCACTGTGCAAAGTTTTCAGGAGAAGATAAAGTCAACCTGTTGTGCCCTGTGACAGATATAGCCATGGGGCTCTCCTTCTCTTTCACCAGACCTCAGTAGAGACCCCAGGGCTCAGGAAAGAGAGACGTGAAACACACACACACACACACACACACACACACACACATACATACAGAGCTGTCTTGACAGTGTCTACTTTCACCTCCCCTCAGCACTTTTCCACCCCTCCGGCAGGATTTTGCAATTCCACTTTTCAACCACTTTGACCGTCAAAAGTTTTAGCTCAAAACTAAAACTCTCCTGCTGCACCATTTTGTTGGGAGTGATAAAGAAAAAAAAAAAAGTATTCAGATGGAGTAGACGGATGGCAGGCTCTGCTGCAGCAGAGTTGAACTGCACTTGGTATGTAGGCAGATTGGCCTGGACAGAAAAGGTAGTCTGGTGCTGAGTGGCCAACCAGACAGCGAGACAGGATTAGAGGCCGCTCCTGACATTTGGCACAACACCCAACTGGGGGCAGAGTTAATTTAACGGTGAGGGGTCAGGGGGTCATGGGCCTGACCCAACCGCTGCGAGCAAGCTGAGAGGGACATAAGACATGCTTGAGCGCTACCATTCTGTTACAAAAACAAAAATAAAGTATGAGAGCCGTTCTCTCATATAACTCACAAACAAATAACATTACATCGTGCATTCACCCACAGACAACAAAATATCTAAAAAAAAAAAAGCACCTTTCAGATATGCAGCAGATGAGTCAGATTCATCATTTCTGTATGTGTGTGAAAATGGTGCGTATTCTAGTGCAGAGTTTGCATGTGTGCTTTTTGCACATGCGTGTCTGCGTATAAGTGTGTCTCACAGTTGGGTGTGTGATGGGTTCAGAGCGGGAGCGGCAGGGCCTCCTTGGTCCTTCAGTCCTTCAGTCAGTCACTTCCTCTTGCTTGACTGCTTTGCTCAGCCAGCCTGAAAGCTCCTCCGTTGTCAGGTTGGAGTGTGCTAATTAGGCCCCAGTTTAATTTTCCAGGATGCTCTACTGCCCTTTAAATGGCCATTTCAAATTCAAAGTGATGGTAATTGTACCATGGCATGCTGATCTTGTAATCACCCTGGGATTTTTTTTTTGCTTGGGATTTTTTTTTTTCTCTTCTGTTTTCTCATTCTCTCTCTGTTTGTTTCATCTTGTTGTTTTTTTCTCCTGGACCTTTGTTGCTTTCTATAGAGATCTTAACTAGGATGCACAAACAGTGCTCCCTTTGCTTGCATGCTCTGCAGACTTTGGGTCAGAGCGACTCGGGCTAAACAGTGGGTCTAAATTAAATGTCAATTAAATGTCTCATGTTGAAAAGAAGGGAATTTGGCTAAAACCAAGCTGGTCACATCCCGAGAGAGAGAGAGAGAGAGAGAGAGAGAAAGAGAGAAAAAGAGCAATAGGCGCTATGTTATTGGCACAGTTAATGTAACTTCCACTGGGTCACATGTTAACCTGCTACAAAGAAAGCAATAACAGACTTTTTAATGACACATGCAGCAGGGCGAGAGTGCGCACAAACTAAGAGAAAAGACAGAATATGGACAAATTACATTACTTGGTAAATGTATTCAGGGTGATTAACCTCATGTTACATTTTTTCATTTGGCTTACATCCCAGTCCAAGTCTCCCAGATTAAACTGCTTGATGAGGAGACCAGCTGGAGTTATGAGAACACTGGGGAAAAAAAGAGCAATTTTGATAGCCTCCTGGAAGAGTAATTGGGGTTAATGAGTAGTACTGTATTAGAGGAAATTATTACATTTGGTCAAGCTATGAAAAATCGCAGTGGCAGACATCATACGAGAAAAATCCAAGGCGACTGCCTAATGTTACTAGATTTGAAAAATGCACTCACATGCATTAGCCGGTATAGGAAATGCTTTTGTATTTTAATAATGAGACTGTTTGCCATTGAAATCACTTCAACTTTTCACTGAGGACCTTCTGGAGCCAAGCAGAATTCCTGTTGTCTCTTTTTATTGTTTTTGAAAAATCTCATGCACGTGAATTTTAATCACCATTTCCTTTAGCAAAATAAAACTTTTTAAGAACATAAAGCAATTTCCCTCCCAGAATTTTAATTGATTCCAGCGGGTGCGTTTCCTTTTGTTAAAAGTGGAAATACCCTCTCTGTTTGATGCTATTTACTCTTGTCCTGGGCTAGCTTTGCTTTGTCAGGTGAGGTTTTATTTCTTCTTGAAAGGGATTCCTTGAAGTGACTCGGGTGTCAGGTTTGTGACGCTTCCTCTTTTCAATTGTCTTTGCACTCTGAGGAGATGTGAGGACGGGCGGCTCCTCAGCCGTCACAATATTGATACTGTACGATGGCTGTCGAGGCACAAGCCCCTGCTTCTAATCTGCCCTGACAGACCGTGCAGCGCATGAATGATAGCAGGTGTGACATCACAAATAAGAGAGAAATCAAATGAAGTGAATAAAGAGAAAACAGAATAAAAACAAGGAAAAAGTTTTTGGCAAGTTTTTTCTTCGGTTGAATTTATTCTTTCATAGCAGTGATGGGTAGATGGGAAAGAGATGGAAGTCTGTTGTCAGATTCTGTATACACTGTTGTTTTTGTTTTTTTTATTTCTTTTCTCTGATCCAACATCCATTATCCTTTTCTCCTTCTGTTCTGAGTTGGAAGAGATGGTTAATGGGACAGTGGCCCGGGCCATTCATTGTAGCGGTGTCAGCAGTGGATTTATTTTCTCTTTAGTGTGCAGAGGGAGACGCAGGACAGGATGCTTAAGACTGTAGAACAAAGGCATACAATAGACTTCTTCAAAGACACCTTGAAGACACTGATTCATCAGTCAGACAAGGAGCCTGTGGGCAGGTGTCTGGCCACAATGGGTCACTCACAGATATAGACACACGCGCAGGCCACATACACACACACACACACACACAAGCACACGACAACAAAAGGCACAGAGAGAAAACACACATGCCAGCTAAATCAACTCCTTGCTTTCATTGTGATCCTGTAAGATAGATGGGTCCGGGATGGCACCTTTGTCCCAGAATGCAATAGGCCCAGCAGCATGAGGCTCTTTGTTAAGTTGTGGATCCCAGCCGATACCTTCACTGTCTTCAGCCGGAGACAAGTGATTAAACATAGTGAATGCCAGCCGGATGCATGTTGACAGATTTAGAGCTGCAACGATTAGTTGATTAATCAATTAAGTCAGTCGACAGAAAATTAATCAGCAACTATTTTGATATTTGATCAATAGTTTTCGGTCTTTTCTTTAAAAAAAAAAAAAGTCCAACTTCTCTTGTTCCAGCTTCTAAAATGTGAGTACTTTCTGGTTTCTTTAGTCCTTCATAACAGTAAACTGATTAACTTTGGGTTGTGGACTGTTGGTCGGGACAAAACAAGACATTTTTCACCATTTTCTGACATTTTATAGTCCAAATGACTAATCAATTAATCAAGAAAATAATCAACAGATGAATTGATAATTAAAATAATTGTTAGTTGCAGCCCGAGACAGACTTTTTATTTTAATTTTCTCCATACACATAACAGAAAATAGTCATGATATAGAAAATAGTCTATTATCCTTGAACCCAATGAAATGTTCATACCAGGAGTTCAAAACCCAAACATACAGGCCAACAGTTTATAATGATAAAAACAGCAAATCATGACATTTGAGAAGATGGAACCAGACAATGTTTGGCATTTTTGCTTGAGCACTAGTATGATTGAATTTGCTTTTGCAATTGTTTCATGT
The DNA here is from genome assembly GCA_038419695.1 of Scomberomorus guttatus. Lineage (NCBI taxonomy): Eukaryota > Metazoa > Chordata > Actinopteri > Scombriformes > Scombridae > Scomberomorus > Scomberomorus guttatus. The sequence continues at coordinate 12,307,768 of CM076455.1, forward strand.
GATGTTTACAGAAAAATAGATTAATATCATGAAATGTGATTTTAGTCTCCTTTAAGAGGCCAGACCTGTGCGGGGGGAGGAAAAAAAAATCATAAACTTCTGCAATAAATGACAGATTTCTCTCAGTTGTTTGAAATTGTGAAGGCTAAAAATGATATGTGTTTGTACGTCTGAGCAGGTGGGTAAATACAGAGCAGGGTCCGTATCCAAGTGCTGTCAAGAGTTTGATATGACAATAAGAGGTTTGCTTGGTCATATTGTGTGTGTCCAAGGCCATTGTGGGGCTATGTAGAACCGGCTGTGAGTGACGAGGTGAGAATGGGGAGTAAATGTCTGATCGGGCGCCGTTTCAATTTCAACCCACTACGAACAGGATGCTGGTTCTATTTTCAAAAGAGCTTTTACTGGACAGCTATCAGTCACTTTCTATGAATCTATAAAAACGTATCTGTGTTCATAGTTTTCACAAAAAGTCAGGAAAAGTGTGAAGTGCGTCATTAAATGTTATTATATATTTTTCCTTATTTTCTTGAATCGCACTACAGTTACATACTAATTGTTTACGTTTGCAGATGCAATAAAGACATACAGTATAACCTATACAGATTCAGTAATAGTACTGAACCCTCTCCTGAGAAAATTCTGTTGTTTTTCTCCAACTTTTTTGTCTCGTTGCCAATGTAAGTCTTCCCCCCCCTCTCCCCCGTCCCACAGGAAAGACTCTTGAAATTGTTCATTTACCGAGAGGAAGAAGTTGAAGGCCAGGACATTCTTTTTTTTCTGTCAGATTTGTAAAGATTATTCCCATCATGATCCTATTAGCCACAGGGAGAATGTGACTACTTAAGATGGATTTATGGAAAAATTGTTATCCTCAAAAAAACAGTGGTCGGTGGATGAATCCAAACCCCCCCCCCCTCCACCTCCACCCACCCACCCAAGAGAACTTATTCCCTCTGCAAATTCAATTCAAGAGGCTACATTTGTGTTCTCAAGGCCAACAAGTCTGAAAGTCATAATCCCAGACCACAAGTACCACTTCACGTTCCCAGCAGGCTTCTTTCCAAGAACTTTGAGATTGCTGAGGCGGAGCTGATTTGGCAAGGGATTAATCTGCCCAAGCACCTGCAGTCTCTGTAACCAGCCATCGCCTGGCCCATACAGACCCCACAACAGCGGGTTACCAGAGGTAAAGAGGTAAAACTACAAAAAGCCAGAAAAATGTATTTAATCTGTTTTATTTTCCATTGATTTTTATAATGTTTTTGTATTTTTGGTTTTATGGAAATATTTTAAACTTTTTGGGAACTACATATATCAAAGTCTAAACTCCCTGAACTCAAAGTTCATTCTTGGTTTGTTAATGAATAGATTCATTCTCGTGCACTCATCCTAATGAATGAAGCTTACCTTCCCCTGCCCTTCCACAGTTTATTTTCTTCAGGTCAGAACCTCAGCTCAGAGCCCCCATGGCTGGCGCCATATGTGAGCGAAGCAGGGGGTGGTGCAGTGGAAGCCTGCTGGTCATGCCACTGAGCTCAGGTAGGTTCCCCGAGCCGGATCCCCCCCACCCGGGCACCCAGGGGAGAGGAGGTGTTAAAATCTGAAGGGCCTTGCCTGGTCCCCCTGAGCATGCAACCATCTGCTCCCCGCCCCCGCCCAGCTGGCCACCTTTGATCCCACCAAATTTGAGCTAAAATGAGGATGATGACTGAGGTCTTCCAGTTTGTTCTGGAGAAGCGTGGGGGAGGAGGGAAGGGAGAGGAAGAGCAGAGGTTCACGGACTTGCTGATATGTGGATTAAAAAGATGTAGAGAAACTTGGCGATGACATGGCTATGAATCCCATTTTAGAGAAAATGCATTCTCTTTCACGGATGTGTTTCCACCTTTAAATTACATATTGTGTATATGCATGCAGATGTGTCTGGCAGAACACATGCAATTTGTCCTCAGCTTGTCTGTGAAGGAGCATAAAGATTTTACAGCGTGGAGTCACACTGTGTTAGGGAGAAATACAAAAAGTCATACATCAAGCTGCCATTAACATAACATAGCTTGCTGTACAATGAGAAAATTACAGGTAGATTGTCCATTAATATATGAAAATATATGGAATCCAACCATTTATCTTCCCTAATGGCTAGGAACACACTGCGACCATGGCGATGTAATTGCAACATCTCATATCTCTAATTAAAACATGTCTCTCAAACAGATGTAAAATGTGACCCAGGGTCAATTAAAATTGATATCAAAATGATCAGAATTACTCTTTCCCACCAAAACATATGGATCGGAGCCAAATGGCTTATATTCCCCGTGATTAAAAGAGGATTTTGAACTGAATGACCGATCCAGTGATGAATCAGTGAGGGAGCACACAATCAGCATTTTGCTCCTGCGACCCAGGACCAAATTGATTCCACAGAAAATATCATGTGAATAATTAAACGCATTGATTAAACAGTGAGATAATATTTAATTAAGGTGGCTCATTAGAATTCCTCGTGCACCACCATTAATGGGTCATTAACACAATTAATTAATTAAGCACCCTCTAACTATCAAAAGGAATTCAATCTATAATGAGTACATGTTTTTGAAGAAGTTAATTAGGTAATCTTCGCTCCCAGAAAGTCTTGTGTACAGAATCTAATGTGAGCTACAATGACTGCTAAAACTTGCTGAAGTTCTCGTCGAGGATGCAGCCTGAATAGTTGGACTCTCTAATCTGGGTAAAGAGATTGTGTATGTGTTGTACATGTACAGTAAGGAGCTTAAAAAAAGTTTGGAGAAGAGTTCCATGAACGAAGAAGTTTCATAAAAATGTGAGATGAACATTTTAACTTTCTATATTTGGGTTGTGTTTTTTTTTCTCCCCCCACTAGATAATAAGACTACAAAAAATTCAACTCTCCAACTGATTATACTTCTCCAGTGGTCTTCCTTTGTAGCAATATCTTATCAAATGGAAGTCACAACACAATTCTGTTTGGAAATCCTTGACATGAATAATTTTGGGAATGCTTGATCTATATTCTACAGAAGGAAGACAGCGAGGTGGAGAAGTGACAGCCAAAGCGGCCCTGTGTGTGTGATCAGGGGTGAGCTCCCCTGGTGCGATCCCTCACCCCTGTAGCGTGAACAATCCTCAGACGTGATCTGCCCAGCTAACCGGCTTGCATAAATAAAATCGGTTATCTCCCCATCCCTTTTGCCTCCCTGTCCGCACTCAGGCTGTATTTAATCACGCGGGGGCCGATGGGATAGGGCCGTTTTTCTGCCGGAATAATCAGAGGGTCTCCATGTGTCCTGGTCATATGTATTAATCCTGCCTTCCTATGGCTGGCCTTATCAGCTCCCAAAGCCCACCTCTCATGGGATCTGGGCTGCTGTCTCAGCGCCCTCTAATCTGCCCTGAGAAATTGTTAACAGGATGTAAATGCGTCCAGGGATGATATATGGTTTCTTGTATAACATACATGTTATTGTTAAGCGTTTTGCATGCAGGCTCCGAGATTATGCACACAGAGAATGGAAAAGATGGTATTGATTGATGGAATAACAAATGTCGAATATCGTTTTAGATGCAAATGATCACACAGGGTTATAGGACAAATTTTTTTTTTTTTTTTTTGCTGCTTATGGATATGGACAAGGATGAAATAGTGGAGGGATTGGAGGACTTATCTCGGGCAGCTATTTTAGTATAATGGAATGTACACGGTGGTGAGGAAGCTAGGTGGATTCTGCCATCAAGATTATTTTATTATACAAATGTGTATATCAGTGTGGCCTGATGAAAAATTGGATTTCTTTGACCTGACTGAGTTTTAAAACCTCACAGGAATGATACCAGTCCTGTTCCATTTTTTAAAACATCTTAAGGTGTCGTTTGCAATTAGCGTGTGAGACAGTGAGGGAGTGCAGGATGTGTGCTTTGTATTTGTGCCACCGATCTGTCTATTCACCGCTTCTTTCCTGAGTGTTTCTTGACAAGATTCCTGTTCTGTCAATTTCAGTCAGAGCCTGGTTTGAGTCAAAGTCAACTTCAACCCACATTCTGATGCATTTCTATTTTGATGTGCGCTGCTTCATCTTAATTCTGTCAGTGAGAAGGGGCGTATCACTGATATGTATTGGACATGTTCGCACAAAGCTGTCAAGAATTGCATTCTCAAAACTTCAATAAAGCATATGGTATACGCTGTCAGCTGTAACCGATGTATTGTATTTTATCAGCATGCATAGTTATCTACAGTATATTTTAAAAGAAAAACTCAAATGAGAATCACTGAGCCTCCACTGTGTAATAGAAGGGAATTCATTCATCTAAATCCTCCAATCATAAATGTCTTGAGTTTTGTTGTCTTTTACTTTTCTTTGTTTTGCCGTGCTGTTACAATTTCAGAACAGAGACGGTCTTTGTTGTCACTTCCTGTCAAGGTTGGTTAGGACTCAGCATCAGTTCCGACGGACAGGAAGCCGTGTGATTTTTCTGTAGTACAGTAATTAGAGCCCCCTCCCCCCCCACTTTCTCTCCCCTGCAAATACGATGCAAAGCATCTCAAAGTACTGTCTCCCGTGATTAAAGACGGCTCATTATCTGTGGCTAGTCTCTGTCTGATTCAAGCCCCCACAGAGGAACGTGTGCAACCCAAAGAGAAGACGTAATTGTCCTTGTCACCCGAAAGAGAATCTGCCTTTTTCATATTTCAGGGCCCACCCACTCCGGAATTGGATGTTGAATTTCATTGCTCATTTTTTAGCTAAAACACCTTTTCTTGACTTGAAATCATCTTAAAAATTAATCTTAATTTTGTTTACTGTGAATAAAGGAAGAACACAAAAAAAATCTATTTCTTCAAATCCTTAATTCACCGTTAACATCTTCATAATATCATGCCTAACATAAAAAAAACACCCTCACAAATGCCAAAGGGTTTTACTTTCCCAGCATATCACTCCACTGGGAGACCATGACAGTATTCTAGGACAGTGTACCTGAGGGAACACTGGCAGGAAGAAGGACTTTAAAAAAAGATGCCACACGTAAAAAGGGCCTCCAGAGAGAAACAGGAGCACAGCAAAGACTGACCAGCAACTATAATTATCAAAAATCAAATGTTAAGCCTGTCTGCGTGGCGGCAACTTTTAATGGAAATGTTACAAATGAGGCCCTTATATAATGAATAATTTCTGACCATTCTCAGCAGTGTCTCCCAGCAAGAGGCTACCAAAACATGGACATTTTTCAAGCTGGGGACTGATTAGGCCGAGGATGGGACTCGGCTGGAGGACGGACATCGCGGCGTTTCTCCAGAGAATAAATTTGCACCTGCCCCATCCGGAACAATGGCCCTCTGCCTTCGCACTGCGCACTGGGCTTAATTAAAAAACATGGCTAATTTGCACACTCTACTTTGCTTCAAAATTGGAATCTAGTTCACCACTGAGTCTGTTAATTTACACAGGAAACTACCGGCTGAGAGGGGATGGGACTCTGATGGGTTTGACAGGGGACTGGACAAAGAGCGGACACACTGAAAACATCCACACGGCGGGGCCAGGCGGGCCTCGCTCACGGCTCCCTATCTCTGTTACATGCAGTGTTCAGGGAGGGAAAAACTAACTTTGATTCAACATACCAGAGGAATAATCCTAACTGCTTCATAGTGCGGGATAATCTTCATAAAGTGAAATCACAGAAGGGCGGATGGCGGAATGGGAATCCTGACACGTCTTTTCTGACAGGTGACCGGATTGATGATTCCACGAGAAAATGTATATTGCTGAAAAGGCGGATGAATTATGACAGTTTTCATATTAAGCAGACTTATCTGGCGCAAAGAGCATTAAGAGTGCCAAGTACATCGACCGATACTATCACAAATTGACCTGCCAATCACCTCGCCCTGGCTTCAAAGGTGCAGATAAGGTATTTAAGGTCATTGAAAGCAGATTCCACTGTCTGTTGGTCTTCCTCTTTACGATTATCAAAACCATGTTTTGCTCCCAACGAGAAAAGTGCCTCGGTCTCTTGCAACATGAAAAATATCTTAGATAATTCGCCGAGGCTCAAAAATGGAGGCTATTTCACAGCTGGGATTTTACACGCTAACTGAAATAGCCCTTTAATACTTCCTCCATGTCTGAGAAGACGTGGCGGGGTCGCAGGGGGGAAACTTCCCAAGGCTTATGAGGTAATCTCATTGATATTTATTCATCTAATGATGACTAAGAATGTAAACTGATGGCTACATTCATTCCGGGATGACCCCAATGAGTCTTTCATATTAAAGTAATGAATTGTACATAAAAGGAACTCCAAATCTTCAAGTCAGACATAGAATAAGCCCTAATGCAGAGCAATCCCAGCAAGGTATTAAAGTTAGCAAATGGTAGATAATACCACTAGATTCACAGATGTATGTCCAACAATGATCCTGTAACGGTGAATTAAAGCTTCTGGCAAATTGGATGTAACTAAGACTTAAATAAAGACTCTGATATTGTAGACTGAAATTTAGACTGCTATCCCCCATATTCCTTATTTGAAAACTCTTACATGGAATTTGGATATCGACTAAAAACAAATTCCATCCTCAAATAGCTTAGTGTACATGTGATAATTACATATTTTCACAGCTCAACTATGATTTAGAGAGTGGAAAAGACATCAAAAGTGAGGCTTGAGTTATTCCTCAGAGATAGAAAGGGGCAGAGGAAGGAGAGACAAAGCGTTGGCGACAGAAAGTCGAGGACAGGGAAGAGTGTTACTTTTTGGGAGAGATCACTCCTCACGTTGAGCCGGAGTTGTCGTACCTGTCGCTGCGGTGCTGACAGGCGGTTTGTTTGGACGGGAGGGTCAAGCAAGGAGCAGAGGAAGTGAAAGAATGCTAAGGACACTCAAAGTTAGTGATAGCAAGAGGAGACTGGACAGCAGAGGTGACATCCTGATTTATTGACTCCTCAGGGGGTCATCTTGACCTGAGTTTGAGGTCACTGTAACAGCCACGGGTAATGGGAATTTTCCTGCCCTTATCTTCACTTTATACAAACTGCACAACATACTTTATGCAAATATGCACCAGGACAAACTCCCGACCTATCCTTGAGAATTCAGTCTTGTTACAAATGTGCTATTTTATCATGTAAAAATTATTAAATGAGAAATTAAACTAGGGTATTTCAGGCCTGTGTGAGTAAACGACAAACTGAACTGATAATCTTTTTTTTTAAAGGTTACAATGGAGCAATCTGTCTCACTTCAGCTGAGGTCTGCTCCCCTTCAGCTGTTGTTTTCGTCTTGTTTACTCAACATTCACTGGCGTCCATGTTGTCATCACCTGTGAAATGACTAAGCACCGAGTATAAAGCTCTAATGAGAAAACACACAAAGGCGTTCATTTGGTATTGCAGCATTACACACAGATACAGTATGAACCAAATACCCCCAGCTATCCAAACACGTAGCTTTTCATATGACCTGTTGTTGCCGGCCGTTTGGCTTGCGTGGCCATGGGGGCAGCTGTTGACACTGTTACCATTGCATTTCCTGTCAAGCCTACCAGCTGCCTCCCCTCTATTCTCCACGGCCCCCTGGAAGGGTGGGTGAAACAAGTGTTACCAGCCGTCTTGACGACAGACAGCTCCTTTCTGCCTCTGGCTGTTACTGTATCGCCAGGCTTTCATGGCACAAAGAAAACCAGCGAGCGTGGAGACCACAATGGCCTCACAATGCACCTCACCGAGCCCTCTCTTATTAACACACACCCTTCATGCTGCAGGTTCAACCTACAACTGGAGAGGGGCGTACGAGGGGTGGACTGTATGCCACGTGTGCAATGATATCACGGCTGCAGATGAGCGCATGTCGGCATAAAGGCTGACCACATTTGAGATGTAGCTGAAGCCACATGAGATGTTAACCGAAAGGCAGGGAACCTATGACCACATCTTTCCAGGAGCATCAGTTGTCATGTTAAAACTACAAAAACAACATACAGAAGCAGAAGAATTATCAAATAACAATAAAGATACCATCGTTCACAAAATCTCTCTTAGTCCAAAGTGTCCTTATATACAAAGTATAGCACAAAGAATGTGTGTATGTTTGTGAATGTGTGTAAGGGCCACTCCATCCCCCTCCAACTTCAAATATTGACTGTCAGAAAGAGTGAAGAATATCCAGGTAATTAGTTTATATGCATAAGAAAGACAGTGGTGGACTTGTGATGTAAATGCATTATCGCCTGCGTTAAGGATGTAAGTATAGCTTCTCAAAGCCAGGCAAAACAATGATTGCCTAATGTGCGAGAGAGTCTCTTTTTCATAGCGTGCAATCGATAATGAAATCTGACCATTTTGATGGGACGGGGGCTTTTAAGAGCGGACTTTGAAAAAGTTCTGGTCGTTATTGATGGCGGCAGTTTTCTCTTGTGGATGTGGGGGGGGTGGGGAGGAGGGGGAGGGTTGCTGAGAAGGTGTCACATGATTAAAGCCGCGATTGGAGATAGCAGGATCGGTAGGGTATGGGAAGAGATAAGAGGAGAGTAACCATGTTTAAAGTGTGCTGTGATCAGCCATTGCATGAGGGAAAGCAATGACAGGTGTACTGTAGATAGGCTTGCTGCGAGGAAAACAGGGATGGGTGACTCCTCCAAAGCACTGCCGCTAAAATTAGACTATTTTAGAAGATGTGAACAATGGACTGTTAGATCAGGGGAATAAGGATTCAAAAAAGTATTTTTATTACAACTGATAATGACCCTCTCTGCTTGCGCATATTGTTAATTCAACAACGGCGGAAAAATATAGATTTAGCTAGATGAAGGAGCTATTCTGTCTTGCTTGGGAATGACAAAAGTAAGGTCAGGCAACACTGGAGGACAAGGCCATCCCCGAGGTAGAGGAGGTGTAGGAGAGGGTGTTTATTTCATACTTTACAGACCTGCCCTGTCAGCATATCACGCTCTGAGCCAATGTCTCAAACATGAAGCCGCAGAGAGAGAGAGAGAGAGAGAGAGAGAGAGACACCTCAACCGCTACAACATTCGATAAATATAATAAACATCCCCGTGAAACAAATTGTTCATAAGCTACCTGTTTAATTTTTCAGATCTCCTTGAACCATATATTTCCTTATTAGTTTGGAGACATTCGCTTGGCTTGAGTGGATGGATGATGCTGTCAGGGGCCTGGGCATTATGGCGGCTCTGTGTGAGTGATTTCTACCAAGGAAAGCCTATTAGGCCTGACAGGGGGATGATGATATTAGGCCATCATCATTCAGGAGACACCGCCCCCACCAACCCCACTACACCCTCATCCATCAGACAGCCCAAAACACCCAGCCATGCTCCCTACTTTCCTTGCTCCCCTTTACTCTCTTACCCACTTACTCTCCCTCTTTCTTCCCTCGCTTTTTCTTGCCCTCCCTCCCATTTCCTTCCCTCCCGGACTCTTCCTTGCTCTCGCAGTGTTCCCCCTCCCATTTTGTCTCATCCCATCCTTCCCTATTTTCATTGCTTTATATCTTTCTGTCTATCATATTCCCTCTCTACACTCTCCCCTCTGCTCTCGCTTTCTCCGATGGCAAACACAAAGACAAATTCTGCCCTTTTCTTAGCCCATGAAACATTTAACATTTCATTCCAGATCTTGGCAGACGCAAGTAAAAAATGACCTAATGAATCTTACTTATTGTCTACCCTGAGTGCAATCACGAGCTAAATATGAGATCCCTGTCCCCTGGCCTGTATCCATTGTCTTCTTGGCCTCCCTGGTTCTTACTCATCCACTGCAGATTGAGATCTTTACCTCAAAGCTACAAAAATCCTGCAAGCAGGAAAAGTCAGCATATGGAGAGGCTGTGCTGCATTTTATGCTCCAAGTGTTTAATATTTTTAAGAGGAATTTTTTATATTTTTTCACTCCTTATATACATTGCCTTTGCATCCAGAAACATGGCATCAGAAGGGGTAAAGGGGTAGTGTAGTAAGGAGTTAAGGGGGAGCCTACGCATTTAGCTGCTGTACCTACGTTGTGTGCTGTCGTGATGTTGGTTGCGAGGTGGAAACCGCAAGACGTCTAATTGGTCAGCTTGAGCTGCTTGTGTTTTCACTTACAAGCTTCTGATGTTAGCGGAAACTGTTGATGAGAAGACAAACAAGATTAAGCAAGTTGAAGGCTCAGTAATCTGTTCCTTTTAAGTAACACCCGACTAGCAAAGCCATTTCCTCTGCAAACAGTGAATATAAGAATGTTAACATGGCAATATCTAGTGTTTTTTTTTTTTTTTTTTAATCTAGAATAAAAAGTAGGATTTTCTAAATCTGTAAAGGAGGTCTAAATTCTACCATTTATCTACAAACTCCAGAATCACCAAATTTGGAGATATTTGGTTTAGTAGTTTAAAAAGTAATAGTAATTTTAAGAATGTAAACACAAATACTGTGGAGAATAAAATGAAATCATATACAATACATCCGTCTAGTGTTGCAGTGGGAGAAATCCAAACTATAAATCAAAACCTACACGCTGTGGGCGTATAGGTTTTGTGATGGGACTGGCGTTAACCCCTTGCATCAAATATCTTAAGCTCAAACTCCTACAGACAAGTTGAGGGGTTTGATTCCCATATAAATCACTTCTAACTCAGATGCATGCAATATTTACTTTCTTCTTTTCTGTATGGAGGGCAACACTGACCATTTTCTGTTCCCAGAGGATTAGTCGACAAACAACAAACGGAGGGAGCTCTCTTTAGTTATCCATCTGACCCCCCGAGTCTCTCTCTCTCAGCGTCCAGCACCCTTTTGTTGGCATATAAACCCGAGTCAGCCCTACTGACCTTAGCTTTGGACCGGGTTGCCCGTAGCTGTGACCCCAGAGACCCCGACTCCTGCAGGGATTGGAGGAGTTCCATTGATGGGAAAGCTTGGCTGGACCTTCGCTCTAAGCTTGTTTCACGTGGTGATCAGTGCAGCCGATGGCCGCCTGTTGGCCTTGACAATGGGCAGTTTATGTGCCAACAGTCAAATGGTGTCAACAAGCCACATGCTCTCACAGTGTCCATTGTCAGCCTTTTCTGTTTTGGTTTTGTTTAAAGCCATGATCAAACACGCCATTGTCTTTAAATTTGAATGTTCACTTTTAAATTCAGCCAATATCGGTATTTCTCCGAGATTTCTCCCCAACACTTAATTCATCCTCCCTTGATATAACAAGAAAAACTGAGCTTTCTATGTTAAGTGAAGTAGGAACATTTTAATTGGAGCTCATTATGCACCACATTGGCATAGATTTGAAAAGCTGATGATTCCAAAACATTGAGGCCAATTTAAGTCCCTTCTGAATGATGTTAGCAAAGAAAGGTCCACCACTAAGACAGCCCTTCTCCCAGGAGAGCATTACACATCTTCAAACAGCATTCATGGTTTACTGCTTTCCATCATGTCCTCTTTGAATATTGTCAAAACTTTCATTATGACATGACAGGTTTTTGCTATGCAGATGCAGATCAGATGCTTTTTTAGACGCTCCACCCATTCTTTGTTTTTGTCAGTCATCCTCAAAAAATGTGCCGCTCGGTAAAGATAATACTCCAGGCATTAGTCAGTAGTGTTCCTGATGTCTTCATGTATTCTCAGTGTCCCTCAGGCCATCACGAGGGACCTGCAGAAGCCTGTCTGACAGATTTCTATAGGGCTTTTTCAAAACATATAATAATATTGAAGCTGTACAGTTCACTGTTCTTTATCCCATGGCCGCGTACGCTGGTTGTCACAATAATCACATCGGCACCACAAACATCTGGCTGCAAATCATTTACTTGATGAATCTTAATGTAAAATTGCAATCAATTTTTTTATTAATTAGTTATTACATGATCCTTGTATGATGCTAGATTATTATTTCAGGATTTACTGTAATATTGCAAATTGCACAGCAATATCTCAACACATCATTTTAAAAAAGTGTAAGCATGTAAAAAAAAAAAAAAAAGAAGAAAACACTGGATTTCTGTTGTTTTTTGTTTTGTTTTTTTGCAGTGTAACCTACAATTCTTACTGGTTGTTTACATCTCTGGTCCTTAACAAGACATTACTGTATTCTTTATGATCAACCGCATCCAACAAAAATGCTATTTTCATAAACATGATGTGATTGTAACAGTGGGTTTTGTATAGTAACATGCACTAGCCTTCTCAAAGACACTGATCATCTTCAATGCTAACCCCCGAAATAGATAAGGGATTACCTTGGATGTGAATATGTCAGTGTGATCAAAATGAAAAAGGCAGACCACGTTGCGAAGCAGTGGCTTTAAAGGTTTTATGCAAAACGTGATATCTCTCTGCCTTTCCATTAACTGGCTGTATTGAATTACTTAATATGGTATAGACATTTTGCCATGAAGCAATTAAAGGATTACTCTAATATAAATCGCGCTGGCTGTTTGCTGTTGTGCACACCCATTCTGGTTCAGAGCCCCAACTGAGAATGTCAGAGACACGCAAGAGGAAAAGAAACACTCGTGCTGATGACGGTTAGCTAGTGTAACAAAGAAATACACATCTGTCTATCAGTAAATGAATGTTGTAGCATTTCCAGACAAAGTGACAACAGAATTTGGCCACTGCAAACAACTTAATTTGATCAGCTTTATGTAAAACAGTCATTTGGGGGGGGGGAGCCAGTGAGAAGATTAATTGCAAATGTTTACAGTGGAATTTGGACTGTGTGTTCGACATGATAATCCAGCCAGGAACCAAACACAGGAGAAATAACAAATTAATAACAATGGACGCCTTTGCTTATCACTGCCTGCTGTCTGTTTAGTGTGTGAGGAATCCAGACGTCTGCCAGTCCTAAACACTTGCACATGCGGTCTAATCTGATTATTTTAGACCAAACCTTGGTTTCTAGCTCCATCCAAGGAAATGTTGTTTCTTTTTTTTAAAAGTTTCATCTGCCAGAAGTTATTGACTGCTACATTTTTCTTTATTTGCCGCTCTGTTTGTCTCATCGGCATCATTAATTTGTTAAGAATGCTGCTGAGGTCATTTCTGAGGCGCAAGAAACCATGATCCTTGACCAAAGTCCAAAAAAAAAAAAAAAAAAAAAAAAAAAAAAAAAGGTGAGTGAATTCACGTGTTCTCTGCCATCAAAGCATGACAAGTGAGGAAGTATAAGTATGGTTGCCATGTGGTAATCAGCTCTGCCTTCAGTCGGAGAACATAATTAGCCAGTGTTGTATGGAAAGTAAACACATCTCAGCAAGCACTAAACCAACAAACAATTATCATCATCAGCCTCTGCCCTGACCTCTTTACATGTTCCATGTATACAGTGAGAGAAAAGTAGTGCTACTTGAGCTACTTTGAATACCGTGTTCATGAGTGAAGCGTTTTTCAGTTTTATCAGACACATTTAATCTTTATTTTTTCAGTTTTTATCTTTTTGGTAGTCATACTGAAAATTATGCTAATGTCATGTGTGTGTGTGTGTGTGTGTGTGTGTGTGTGTGTGTGAGTAACCAGTCACTAAAATAGCTTTGTGTCTTTAGTCTTACGGATCTTTTCAGACATTGAAACAAAGAGTGAAAAGGGTTTTTTTTGCACATTGCATGCATATGCACGGACGCACATGCACACACACACATCGCAAATGTATTCAAATTATTGTACCTTGACCCTTTATTAAACATCTATGTGTGTGCGTGTGTGTGTGTGTTTGTGTGCTCGTGGCAGAGGCAGAAGATTGTGTCAGTCTTTAGCCAACCCCCACCTCTTTAGTTACTCCTAATGCCCCTTTTACCTCCCCATTTTCCCCAGCCTATTCAAACCCTGTCACTCACTACTATGAATTCCATTAAACCTAAAGGGTGCCGTGCATTCACCTGAAAGAAAGGAAAAATATACACCACTAGTTTGCTTGGATTTGTGATTCACATAACTTCTAAATGTGTCTTTAAAAAAAAAAAAAAAAAAAAAAAAAAGTAAAAGAGCTTATGCTTCCAAAACTAGCATCTCACTGCTCCTTTGTGAGCCATTTCACTTTTTCTCCACCTGAACAGCGAAACTAAAATCCTAGCATAAGGTCACATATTAAACAGGGGCAGAAATGAGGAGTCAGCAGAGCTGGCTGGGAGAGAAATGTGTGTCTGGGTCTGAATGTGCTGAATGAATGAATGCAGGTCATGATTTATCGGGCCCAGAGAGCCACTCTCCGCCTGTCCTGCTGAGTCCTGATGGCTGCAGCCTTTATGTAAAACAAACCCAGCCTTTTCATTCTGCTGCTCCCATCACACCACTTCGCAGCGGCAAGAAAGCCAGACTCTGCATTCCCCAAAGTAGCCCAACAGCCACAAAATGACCATGGGTTTCTGTTTTATTGAGGTATGAGCTGAAAATCTGCTCCACATGAGAGACAGTTATTACACAGTGAAGAACAGTTTGGATTATGGACGAGGCAAGGAGTCATGATTAAAAACAAAGAGATGGCTCATTCTGAGTTCTGTCTAACTGGAGGGGGGTGGAGGATTTAGCTGACTGCGCTAATATTCAGCAGGTATCTGTCATTGATCATGATTCTGGCAACATATTAATACTTTCCCTACAGCTCAACATTTGTAAAGTTGAGTTTATGTGAGGTGTAATTGGTGGCTACTGAAATCTTAATGGTTTGATCACCTTCTTTTCACCGTTAATCAAAAGTTCTAATCTTAAGAGATGAGCAGTCTTCCGTAGTGAGGATTATATATTGTTTTAAATATACTGTATATTCTGTGCCGATTAATCTCTCGTCTCAGAAACTTGAGCAAGACCTCTTACTTAAGCCCCCTTCGCACATGTACCGCAACCTTGAAAATTTCCGGACAGAGGAGCTGTATATGTGAACGCAAATGTGAACTATGAAGCTAGCGCTAACAAGAGAGAGGACCACCCCTCGCCTAAACCAAACGGAGTATTTCCAGTAGGTGAGAACGCATCTGACACGGACAAATCTCCTGCTACATGTGTGAAAGGGCAACTCCGGAAAATGTCCGCACCTGATTCTCCAGACACTGTCCGGAGTTCATATGTGAAAACGTCTTTGAACTGATCGGGGAGTGTGCGCAGAGGCCAGAACCTTCCAACCTACCACTTAAACCTAAAGGGCTTCAGAGTTTGTACTGAAAATGACCCCTTTCAGTTTAATTACTGAGAATCTCATTGACCCGACATGTCCCTTTTTGTCCAGCAAGTGGAAGGAGGGGCTCTGGTGTCCAGCTCAGCCTACAGTTTGACAGACTCTGCTTGCTGGAGGTGTCTGTGGTAACCCCACAGCGTTAGTGTGCGTCCCTCTGCTGGCTAGCAGTGTCTAAGAGATTGACAAGTGACCTGGACAAAAGCACTCAGTCAACAAGCTGTTTAATATCCATTATTATGGAGTGAACATTGTGCCCCTAGACAAGTAAACACATCTCCATTGATCCATTGATGGCAAGATAGAAATATTTTCTCTCACCGCTCACCTCCATAAAGTGCCCCCTTTCACAAAGGCAGGGAGCAAACAATACGGAGAGAAAAGCAAAGAGGCATAGAGGGCTGACATTCTGGTCCACTGGTAAATAATAGCGTTGGCGAGCTGGCCTATCTATAACCTCTCAAACTGCTGTCTGCCAAGATAAAATGTTGGGCCTGTTTCTCCAGAGCCTTCGAAAAAGATCAACACGGCTGATGTGGTTTTATTTGTCTTTAATGTCACACTCAGTCTGGGCTCTCTAAAAAACAGTCTCGAGTAAACACTAATGACAAGAATGCTCTTAGACACTTCAAATTGGACGTAAAGCGCGGCGCTGAAAAGCCATTGCACCCCAGTAGATCGCTAATCTGTTGAACCTCTGAAGTGGATAAGACCTCGATGAAAAAAACCTCAGGAGCTCTTCACAATACAGATTGATGATGCGTAGGGCAACCTTGTGGGGGCTCACACACAGTCAAAAGAGATTCTTTTTTCCTTTTCTTTCTTTTTTTTTTTTTTTTACAATCTCTGTTCTCATAATTAAATGTAAAATCTTGGATGCGTGCCATTTTTCAGTTGAAAAATATCAAATTGCATGTTTTACCATTGTAATTGTGCATTTTTATGTATGCTGACACCCTTTCCTCCCCTGCTATCTTTTCACTGTGCGCTATTATGACTTCTCTTGCAGGCTGTGAATTAGATGCCTGCTTTTAAGTTTAAATGGAGGCATATCCTTTTCCACGGGCTCTTCATATGAGCCCTCTGTCAAAGAGAGGGGGACAAACACTTGGTATGCTGTTATTTTGTGAACTACTCCGCTTAGTGTGAAAGCAGAGGTCATCTCTTCCCAGCAGGAAGTGGACAGCTCTTCCCCCTGTAATGATGCATAACTAGTACACTTCCATTCACTCTTGCGAGCCTCAATGAGGATGGCCTCTCAAACCCAACTATTATAGTCTAGCTAATGTCAGAGAGTCAGCCGCATTCAATATTATATTTTGGTCTTTTTTTGCAGTTTGATTATTCTCCTTTACAAACACTCAACCCCCCCAACCACGCCCACAATCTCATCTATTTCCCTCCGTCTGGCTGTCTGTCTCCACCGCGGCTCTCACTGTCTGTCTCTGCTTTCTCCATCCTTAATTTCAACAAGGCTGACTGCTGATTTCCTGCCGTGTTTGGGTGGTATAAACAAGCACAGTGGGTAGTTCACACTATATTAAAAACTGTTGGTGCAACAAAGAATTCTAATCAGCGGAGGCCTGCATAAGCAAATCATCGTTGCTAAATTAAAGGACCAGTGTGTAAAGCCCCTGTCACACATGCGCTGCAACCCAGAAGTTATCCTTACATTACCCAGAGGAGCTGTATGTGTGAACGCAAATGTCTGAATCAGTCGGACCAGACATTAAACGGACTTTCCCTGCCAGCTCCCTACTACAGAGTCCGATTGAGCCCATGTGTGAATACAGCAGCTCATTTTCCGGAGAATTCACAGCGAGCGGGCGGGCGTGTTGATGACGTTTTCTATCACGTGGTTGGCGCTGGATAAACACAGCAGGCCAGCTAAGCTGTGTTTTGACTGGGCCTGAACGTACTGCTGTGATGCTCGCGCTAAGGGGAGAGAGTACTTCCTGTGATTTCTCGTAAAATAAAATTGTTTCTGGTGAAAAGCTTAAAAACACCAAATTACAACCAGTGTCCTTTTTGCGTCATGTCCTGCCTCCTGCACGCTCTATCTATCCAGGCGCCACCCCTCCCCTAGTAGGTGAGAAAACATCTGACACGGGCAATGTCCTGTTGTGTGCTACATGCGTGAATGGGCAACTCTGGACAACGTCTGGACCTGATAAAAATCAATAAATATTCTTAAGAGACCTGGATGAGTGCAAATATGGAGCACCAAGATTGCCAGTATTATTTGGCAGATGTATGACAGCAAAACAACTTGTGATTTTCCTGAATTTGTTAAGGTCTTGTGTTAGCAGACCCAAGCTCTGGACACAGACAAGGAAGCTGAGGAAGTTTAGAAGGTTTATTTTAGGTGAACTGAATGAGGATGGAGTGGTGATAGGAATGTGGCTGGAGTGGGCAGAGGGTTGGCGAGGAATGGCAAGCGGCAGCGTGGCTAGCGGAGGTAGCGTGGGTATGGCTGGGGGAGCTGGCTAGCAGGCAGGCAGTCTGGAGATGATCTTGAGGCACAGGAAACAAACGCATTAATCACAGGCTTAAACAAAGCACGAGGAATAGTTCTTAGAATACGCAGATAAAGAGGCCGGAGACGTAGACTACCGCAGTAGTAGAGACAATGATCTGGCGATGAGTGGGTGAAGAGCCGGGGGTTGATATACTGGAGAGGAGATGAGCTGATGGATGGCAGGTGTGCAGGTAGAGCAGTGATCATGGAGCCAAGAGGGAGCGCCACACAAACACAGAGAGACAGACAGGGGAACACAGGAGACACAGGGGAAAAGGAAAACACACAGAAACACAAGGGGAAAGTACTGGGACACAGCCACGGCCGTGACAGAATTATTATATGTTAAGAAATCTACGGTCCAAATCCCTTCTGTAGTTGTTTTTCAGAAAATTTGCTGCTTCGTGGTGCAACATTAAAACTCCATTACTAGGGGTCTCATTTTACTGCGTAATATATTTCACAACACTTCTTGTTACCTCAACTGTTGATTGTTATTCATGCAATGCAGAATATCATCTCCTTGCCAGCCCTACATCGATGCGTATCACAAACTCTTGTCTGCCTCCCACCTTTCATATCACAGCTTAATGCGATAGCGTCAGGATTATTTCTTGTTTAAACTTATGGTATCGCTAACGTGCAGAAGCAGAAACAGGAAATTTGCATAAGCATCAAGAAACTCCATTTAAGCGTCATCTCATGAGTTCACAGGATTTAAATGATACACAGTGTTCTGTTATGAATATTATTCGTTATCCGGTCGGAAACTATCAGGAAACATCAGTGTCTTTGCTTCTGCTGAATCTTACATGGTGTTTTTGTGGATGCATATTTTCAGGTGCTTAGGCATTGAGGGGTTTTCAGGGTGTTTAGTTCTGGTCGCAGTGGGCAAGGGTGGAGGATTTTTTTTTTTTTTTTTTTTTTAAAAAAACAGGAAGACAGCCACATTTTAACGTACCACGAGAACATGTTACTGCTGTACCTCTCTTTCATCCGTGGCCCTCCTGAATTCAAGCCGATTATGGATAACAACCACATTACAGCACGATACATCAAAGACCTAGCTTACTGCTCAGTGGGGAGCCACTCTGGCACATTTCAAAAATCTACCCATTCAAGAGCTCTCACTGGAAGCATGTTATGCATTAAATGTGTCACACAGGAAAGTGTCTTCTGATCCATCTGATTTCATTACAAAAAAAAGATGAGCAGCAGCATAAACAAAGACTCAAACAACAGCAGTATCACAACAAAGAGTGTGAAGAGGAAATGCATTAACTGCCTAATATTTTAATTGAAAGTATAACTACAATATCTGTCTTATTTTTGCCTTTAAAGATTATTTTAATTACAACAACTGCCAACTACAATGCCTCAATATGCACAGATCTATGTGTAGTACTGATGCAACCAAAGAGGACAAACATATTACAGAAGTGTCGACAACTACTGCAATGCTACTGTGTATTTATATCCCGTATTGTTAAAGATTTCTTGGAACCTGATCAAATTTGGCTTCTTTATTTTCTGCGCAGCATCTAAGCATGCACACACATCTGGACATTTACGGAGATTCTGCTCTATTTTAATTGAATCCTGATTCTTCTAAACTAATTGCAGGGTTGTTGTTAATAAGCAGCTGTTTTTCCACACGCAGGTGTGAGGACGGCGCGCTACCGGGGTGCGTTTATGTATTTGCATAGCTTCACACCTGTTAATGAAAGTGTTTGTTTTTCCAATGAATCTCCATGCTCCTTTAATAAGACTCAGTTTCCTCCCACGGCTACCCTAATGACTGTTATCACACCACCTTCGCAGAGACCAGCGCAGGAGTTATAATAACCTGCGTACTGTAGTACCACTGTGTGTGTTTTTGTGTGTGTGTGTGTGTGTGTGTGTGTGTGCTTACACAGTCACACAGGTGATACGCGATCCACGTGAAGGGTGAGGGAAAAACCAGCAGATCTATGTGTTCAACCAAGAGAGGAGAGAAAAATGCAACGTACATCATTTCAGATTAGCTAGACTGATGTTAAACATCCAAACATGAAGACTGATAAATATTCACGTTTTCCTTGCTTATTTTTTCTATTAGTCTACAAAAACTACAACAATGTTGAACTTATACTATACTATAGATTATAATATTATCTCCTTTCCTTAGACATGGGCTCTGCTCTATAAAAATCCAGCTCTCATTCTGACACTTACACATTTTGCAAGCGAGAACAGGTGAGAGCCTGCCAAACCTTTCCCTAAACCCATCAACAGTCTTGAGAGCTGAAAACATGCCAAGGCTGCCTCCGATAACAAGCATAAGATGTGGAGATCCTCCTCTGGGCAGCAACAGAAGTCCCTGAATAGTTTAAGAATTTTCATCTTTCCTTCAGAAAGCCCCTCAAACCTCGTGCCTGTGACTTACCGCACCTGGAAGTGTAGATATGTCCTACAAGCAGGCTTCTCCATTACTGGGAGCTAAATTAACAGCATTTAAGTGTCTATTAAAAAACACCAGTGCTTTGCTGCCTCTGGCCGACCTCGCCCTGCCCTTATTCCATCCGCTGCTGCTCATTAAAATGGCATAATTGCAGGTAAGCATCCTGCAGTATCAACACGCTTAATTACCAAAGTGAGAGAGGTTCATGCTACCACATTGGCCCAAATAAACCTGGGTAGCAGTGGAATAAATAACAGTTATCATTAGCAGTCCAAGCCTGTTTCATTACTGGGGGCTTGGCCTCGGTTTATGTGTCCTTATTAACAAAAGAGAAATGTTTTTCTGCAATTTATTATCAATGAATTGGCAATTAAGTGATGATAGTATTTTTAACAACACTAATAACGTTCCGTCTTTCATATTTGTTTTTTTTAATTTAACAATTACTTAATCATGCATGCACTGTAATGAAAAAACAATCCCCCCTTTTTTTTTTTTTTTTTTAATAATGGCAGGGAAACAGATCTTAAGTAATGTGAAAAAATTGTTAATTAAAATGTCAGGCTGCTAAGCTAAAGTGTATTTAATCTGAGCAGTATTAGACTGTAAATGCTGTTTATTTAAGTTTGCTTTGTGTGTTGCTCTTATCACTCTGGATTCTCTTCCACACATTCGCAGTTATCTGAATATTTTTTTTTTCTTTTCATCCCTTCTGGTTTAAAGTGGAAATCTGCTAGATGGTGACAGATGTATGTACATTTGCTTCGATTTTGAACTAAGATTTCACTCAAATAGGCCTTTCAGAGACAGAGGTATGGAGTTGTTTTTACCCCCTGCTCATGTGAAGGTTTAACTACGGTGCTAATCGGCTCTTAGATTACATTTTTGTCATCCGCCATCCCCTAATATGCACTAACTGGATATATATTGTATGGGAATGCTCTTTCTTTTTTAACCTGCCTCTGAACCGTCAAATTTCTGCTTGCTCTTGATCCGTCCATTTTATACATTTTAGGTCCTTTAAACCCCCTCAAAGCTTCTTAGTAACAGTCGGTCGATCAAAGCCGCCACAGCCCTTCCATCCTCTCCTGAACTGAAGCACAAGTTTAAGATTGTCTGAAAGGGGACTTTGGGGCAAAATAAAATGGCATTGTTTGCCACTGACCTGACTCAGTAAACCAAAATGTGCTATTCTTAAGCTGAAGCACATCGCGTTGGAACTTAAGAGGTGCTGGTTTCATTCATTAGACTAAAAGGTTTGGTTTTGAAAGTGTTGGACTTCATCCAAAATCCTGCAGCATAACTGTGTTATATTGAAAAGTCAGAGAATCCACTGCAGCGAATGGAGCGCTGCCATTACTGTGTCACCGTGAATTTAGTACAACTATTAGAAAAGCTTCTTTTAATTTCTTTAAACAGAGAAAGTATTTTGTGTTTTTACCAGGATTACACCCACATATACAAAGCCATAAGTACCATTCTAAATAATATATATATGTTGAACCTGACTGCCTGTCTGCATTTTTCAAAAGAGGATACTGCAGGTTGTTGCTTTTGTGTGTGTGTGTATGAGAGAAAAGCGAGTGCATGTGTAAGCCGTGTGAGTATCTGAGCACGCTCTGTTTATATGCTCCTCTACGTATGTGTGTCTGCGTGCGTGTGTGTGCGCGCGCGCGTGTGTGTGTAGCAAGGTATTATTTGACGGTCTGGGTCAGAGGAGGGGCAAGGTATCAAAGATCACAAAAAGTGTATGACAGCTGACAATTTCAGGCTTTTGATTAAGATTTGTTGATATGACCAGTCCCCGGGTCTCTCCCAAACTCACTCCAGGGATTCTGGGCTGCCTGGCTGTGCCGCAGACAGAACAACTCGTCAGTTGACAGAATCAGGCGGCACAGGCGCCTTCTCCTCATCGCCTGCCTTACCTCCCCGCTGAAACCCCAGTAATTAGAGTCTGGGCAACATGCAGAAAAAACACCTACAGAGAGCAAAGTGTCATGGACATCGCCAATTATGCAGCCATTTTGCTCTTGGATGCAACCGGCTCTTGTTGTAATGACACACGTACACATCCATGGGCATGCATAGCCAAGTGCACACGCATACACACACCAACACACTCACACGATGCACATGTGGATACAGTGAGATCATTACAGGAGTAAATCAGGTTTATTCCTGACATATGCTTATTATTTACCAGGAGTGTCATGTCAGCAGTAACACCAAGAACACATGATGTTGCTTATTATTGCTATTTTGACCGTTAATCCCTATCAAGGTCCTCACCTATGCACCTTGTGTACAACTGAGGTACATTTCACCATTCACACAGCCATTAATACTAACTCTTAGTACATTGTAATTGCCGTTTTTATTAAAATAGCCATCTGTTAAAATGGAAAGAAGTAATGGTGCATGTTAAAGCGTAAAATTGTTTTGGATAGAAACTTGTTGAAAGTTGCATATGCATTTCAATTGATGACAGTAATAATCTCTAATGACTATCTTCCTTTAGATTTTTCCATTAAATCATCCTTGAATAATACAGCATAAATGGGCTATTATCTTCAACTGTAATATTAAGTACTAAAGAAAAGAGAAAAAAAAAAAAGTGTCTGCTTAAATTTAGCATTGGCCAGAAGATGCTGTTGACTGTAGGCTAATGTCTTTAAAACACCTTCTCCCCCTCGAAAAGAGGAGGAAAAGTTAATTGCAGCATTTGCTCATCGGGGAGACAGAGGGCCACTCAAAACGTCCCCTCATTTGTGAATTAGAGACACGCATTTAGCCACAGGAAATGTAAAGTGGGACTGCTCACCATGAAGAGGAGGTTAAGTGCACTAATGGAAAGCAGTTAAGTGTTTGTTATTGTTGCTCCATTATTTCTTTTCTTTTCTGTATTTATAGTTTGTATTTGTAGATGTAAAAAAAAATTTTTTTGGGAATGTTTCAATGGCAATTCTTTCATTTGTCCATCCAATAATAAATGGTGCTCGAGTGTAACGTTAGGTGCATCTCATTGTCTCGTTAGCCACTTTCTCCGTGTGCTGCCTTGGTTTTGCGCATTTATACCTTTTACTATAAATTATAAAACATTGGCACATGTCACATTACATCCGTCACATATATAAGTTGCTTCTCAAAGAATTTCTAAGTTACGCAGGAAAAAGAGCGACAATAACAAGCATAGTATCGTCTCTATGCGAGCCAAATATATGACATTACAATGTTAACATGTTTCCTGTGCAAACTGGTTTGTATTAGGCATGTTAGAAGTAAGAAGGACTCCTTGAAAGGCTTTTCAGTAGCCTTGATTTTGTACATGGTGCCTATATTGCAACACAGAGCCACCATCATAATGGTACAGTAATGAATCAGCCATTCCGTGCATGTTTGGCCTTTGAGGAATTTGAGAAACAGAGTTTTAGTAATTATTTGTGCGACTCCCTCCAGTACAACTTGACATGTATTGTAAATGTAATCCTGCCGATGATATGCGGTGGAATTAGTGTTTCAGTATTTTATTTAACATGGTTAATAGTACTTCCCCCCCAAGCAGAGATTGCTGAGAGGAGGAAATTAATGGGTGTATTGTGGCTACTATTGTTAGCTGTGGCGAAGCACACGGACACAGTAAAATGCTTGAAATTGTATGTCATGTTTAAACTAAGTCAGCGGCATGTAGAAAAAAAAAAAAAAAAAGTAGGTGTCAGAGGACAGAAAATCCTCAGTATTGCTCTGAGCTGGCTTTGACACAGATCTTCAGCATAACATGCTGCCACATCCAGAATAAAACAACCCAGGCAGAGCTCGCAGACTTACCCTTTCTAATGAGAATTTTGTGTAATTGATGTCACACTATGGCAAGATTGGGATCATTTCTCAGTTTCTTCTCTTTGTTTGCTGCCATTTCAGAAATACGCCCTCTGAACTTTAACAGTCATTTATTCTTTCATTTCCTTCTCTAAACAAAAGCGGGGCCCTCTTTCTGCTCATCACCGTGCCAATATGAGAGAAACACCATCTTGTCACGCAATGTAACAAAACCATTAAACGTGCAGCATTAAAGGGAGACAAGATGCAATTAGCCAAGAAATTACTCTGATCTTGGTGACATTTGGGAGAAATTGTAACACAATATACGCGGCCGACGCTTGATTGACAGCCTAATCCAAGTTTGATGGGTGCGGGTCCACGTTCACCGAGCAGAGCGGGTCGTCGGCAGATAACGAGTACAGCTGCACAACCCTGATAGCTATGTCCGCCACGATTCGTCACCGGGCAAATTCCTCTGGTTTAAACGATGATGAAAGTATCGACCATTAATGACAGGATCATCTCCCTGCCTGAAATAAACGCTCTAATCCCTTTTGCCAGGTCCATGAATTCCTAATATGAGTTATATAAACTGGAGCAATAAATCAGTGTTAGCTCAGTTGTGTTTGGAAAATTGTACCAAGGCTCTTTGCCCCCTGTTTAAAATGCAAGACGGGCAACTGAGGACATCTTTGCTTAAGCTGTAACATCCAATGAGTTATTGCTGGGGATAGATTAACTTTCTCACAGCAATCAGAATTGCAAATGGGTAAAGAACAAGGTAGAATCTCCTTTTGCCATTGTGAACTGAGACGTGCGTTTGACTGCAGTCAGTGGATGGTGATGAATATCACAACCTTTCATCGGCTGGGTCTTGGATTGGTTGAACATGAGTGATGAGAACATCATACTCACTGCATTATAATGACATTAATCACAGTCATAGGTAAGACAGTCACAGGGAAATAGAAAGAAAAAGAGACAGAGGTTAACAGCAAAATCTGACATGGTGGTGTTTGTGAGTCATATTAGAAACCTATTAAAGACTCAGAAGAGTCAATGTAGATATTTTCACTTAGCTTCCTTTGAGTGTAACTTTTTAATTGCATATGTGTAGTGTGGATGTACTGAGGGCAAGCGCAAACGTCAGTAAGTGATTAAAACAGGAATTGCAAACTGACAGATGGCCGCCCACCTAGAGCCCAGTTCTGCCTCGAGGTTTCTTCATGTTAAAAGGGGAGTTTTTCCTTGGCTTCCTCATGGGGGAATGTTGGCTCTCTGTAAATTAACAGCCTAGACCTGCTCTGTGTGAAAAGTGCCCTGAGATAACTTTGTTGTGATTTGGCACTATATAAATAAAACTGACTTGACTTGAAACTGTCCCCAGTAAACACGACAGGCAACATCACAGGAGGGAGGGGGAGACCTGTGACTGACACTTTTATACCAGAACAAAAAATGTCCACCCATGGGACGCCTGGCATAAAAGCAGTAACGCTTTCCCTAATTCACCTCCCCTCAGCAAGATGATTGTAGCCTTTTTTTTTTTTTTTTTTTTTTTTTAAAGAGGAGAGGTGACACAATGCTGCCTAAACGTAATGATTAGGGTGAGTGGAAAGCAAAAGTGAATAGCTGATGAATATTTCATAAATGTTAGCAGCACTTACTGGACACAAGGCCTGATTGATGGCAGAGTGGCTGTAAAGGTTTGGATGCTGAAGGGCCTCAGCCTCCTTTCACACCAGTGCTTACTTCAAGCACCATCGTTAATCGCAGAATAAAGATGTACTTAGCTGAAGAGTTCTTCATTAATGGCCTGTCTTTAAACAAAAGTAGCTGCATAGGATTTGTGTCATTGGAGTGAAATGTTAAGGACTAAGTGATGGATAGAAGGAGAACAACACACATGGAGAAAATGTAAAGGGAATATTTTGCTTTTAGTTTAATCATTGCCATGTTTACTACTTAAAAACTATTTCTTCCAGTGGCACACTCTAGACTCTTGATAATACAAAAGATGAAACACCCAGTGTGAAGTTAACTTTGCTAAAGTATACTTCAGTTACAGCATTATAACACTTATTTAACTATGCTGAAAGTTAAAGGTACCCTGTGGAGTTTTTTTGTTTGTTTTTTGTAAACAAACAAAATTTATGTTTACATTCAGTGTATCTCACCAAAAAGCATTGTGCATGTCAGTCTAACTAATATGTTGAATGCCTTCCTAATAAAACATTTGCAAATCAGATTATTTTTAAATGTTTTGAACCTCCATTGTTTACATCTGTGTGTACATTGGCTAGCATTCTTCTTCTCTGCCTTTACGCTACGTTTTTTGACACCACTGTTGAAGATACAAATGGTGACCAGCAGATTAAAGTTGTATTTTAAAATGCAATACTTAAGTTAAACTATGACCTCAGACTTTTGTCCAATTTTGGACAATTCTACAAAACCCGAATTCTTATTAATGTCAAGGTGTGTGGGATGTGTTACTGGGCATTTTGTTGTCAGATGGTGGCTTTAATGCACCAATTATATGTTCAAGGATGAGAAAAAGAGGAAAGAAACTAATTGGGGTTTTTTTAAATCTCAAAATTTGACTGTTGTGATAAAACCTTGACATATAAACAGGATTTGTCACTTTAACTATATTAGTCTGAACATAGCTTCAGTATGGCCTACGTTCTTCACTGTCTACCTTTACATTATTAAAGCAAGTGCATCCTATACTTCTATATTAAACATCATTCAGTTCTCCCTATACTGCATCAGTCTGGTTTACATGCTTGTCTTGTGATTACTGAACTATAGTACAATGAACATTTTTTTCATATACTGTAAGTCCCAAGAAAGGACATACAGAGCTTGTGCTTAATGCCTTATGCCTCGAGAACCGTCTGATATATGACCCTGCCTGTACAGATGTGGAGAGACACCCAAATCCACTCTGGATCCACTTGTCCAGCCCTCTTTAATTAAAGTGTGTGCATTTTTCTATTACCGACAAGTCCATTTGCAGACAACCATCCATCACACATCTGCCCCCTCTCTGCAGGCATCTAATGAATTGAGCAAAAGTGATTTGTGGTGGTAATCCTTTGGAGAAGCTGAATGAAGTGTACGCATTGCATGTATTTTTTTTTTCTTTACCCATCTTCCTTTATTTCTCTGTGGATGAATAGTGCCCCATAGGCATTGGTATCATATAGATGGAAGCGAACATTATGTTGACTAAGGTTTTGGTGCTATTACCATGTATTTCTAATAAAACCAAAGCCTTAAGAATGACTCTGTCTCATTTTTCATTAGCGTTACTGCCCTTTACCTAGAGTCCTCTGCCAATTTTTCAGCTTTGCTATGAGCCCACTAATAACTTAAATCTCATTCGGAACATTATGGGAACAGAGAATTTGAGCTGAATTTGACCATAAATGCGGTATTAGTGCAGAGAGGGTGGATGGATATTGCTACCAGCCATAAAAACTGTCACAGGGGATATCATCAACAATATACTGTATGACACAAGTGTTTTTCTGATATTCTACTAGAGTTATTTCTTGAGAGACTATTTGTTTACCTTTCTTTCCAAACTTTAATTTAGAATCAACACTTAAAGGATAAGGGCAAAGATATTCCATATTTTTGTTATTGTCAACAAAACCCATGAAATGACTTCCGACTTCCCCAGCTTGTCTGAGCCCCAACCACACTGATTCCTATTGAATAAATCTTTAATAACGGGTTAAAAATATAAACTGTAGTTTCATTTTGAAATTGACCACAGCTGTGAAATGATACAAGAAAAAACATTGATCTATCATATATAAAAATACATTATTCTGTCAGAATGTGTGCGTTAGTTTGCAGATGTGTGTGTATATACTGCATATTTTATGTAAGGTTAAGCTTAACTGAGTGTGTGAGTTTGAGTGAGTAGTCTAATAATGTGTATATATAGTGTGTATGTATGCAGTAGGCCTACAGTATTCTGACAATGTTCTTATTGTGATTTTAAGATGGACTCTTGGGAGATTAGTCTTGAGATAAAAGAGATCCAAATAAATACAAATTCATCATAAAATCATCTCAAGATTTTGTTTGCTCTGTCTCACCACATCATTTTTTCTCATCCTCTTCCTGTATGAGCTCACCTGTGGCTCAGGAGAGTTGGGGGTCATACCTGCATCCCTTAGTGGGCCAGCCCTAGACATGCCCAGCCCTGCTAGGTCCCAAAGGCCCTCCTGTCAGCTGTGTGCCTCCACCACTGTCACTGAGTGTGTGTGTGTGTGTGTGTGTGTGTGTGTGTGTCCTGCCGCAGAACAAGACCCAATTTGATTTGCTCCATTGGCCTGTGAAGCTCGGCTGTGAGGCAGCACCTCTCTTTATTCCCCTAATGGCTTCCCTTCCCCACTGCTCCTTACCCTTCCCCAGACACCAGTTATGTGCACTCTTGTAAATATACATATACACGATGTTGGGAGAGGAAGACTGTGATGCATAGATCGAAAGACAGAAACAGAAGAGAGAGAAAACGAGTGAAAGGGAGTGGAATAAAAGTGAGATAAAGGGTGCGGTAAAAGAAAAAAAGGTGTTCGCTCTCGAGAAAAGGGGGCTGTTCTTTCAGAGGATGACCTTGGGACTGAGGTCTCTTTAATCTGGTGATATTAGGAGCCTTAGATGGGCCGGGCAAATGCTAGAGAGGTGGACCTGCCCATCAAAACAGGAGGAGACGCACCAGAAGCAGTCTATTTCCATGGCTGGGGCATGAGATGGTGTCACTTGTGTTTCACTGTGGATGGAGCTCAGGGGCAATGGAGGTTAAGCTTTCTGCTGCTGTTGCCACCCACTCTATACCACTGCAGTACCTACATATGGTATTATACCAGTGCTGTGCATGTCGCTCGCCCTCTCTCCCCTCCCCCATAAGCGATCTAAATGGTAGCTCTTGTGAGTTGAACCATATAAGTGAGTGTGATGGAGAGACATGTAAATTGCATTGCATAGGACATGCAATTGGCAGAGTCTATAGCTAGGTAACAGCATGGTTCTGCTCAAATAGCTTCTCTAAGCGTCCATGTGTGACTTTGAGTTTAAATGGGTCATACCATACAGGTACAATTCAATCACATATGAAATGAGTTTGCTGCAAGTAAACTTTGGAAATGATTTTCTTTGTCAAGTCTAATGTGTTGAGTTCAGGGGGCTGTGCAAGTGGATTGTGGGTCCTGGAAAATTGCAAGGGCTGTGTGGGAGGGGGCGCTAATTTAAGAGGCTTAATAATGACCCCCTACCATTCTCTGCAGGAACTGCCTTCATTCGCCCATCACATCACATGCATGGCATGACATGGAAACAGGAGAAGCATGTCATTTTTGACACAGCTTGGCACTTACTGGCTGCGGGAAACTTCGACATGAATTTCTTGCTGCAGTACCTGCCCGTTTTCTGGGGGGAAGAAAGGAATATGTCGAGAATCACAGATTTCTTTTTTCATCTTCCGAGCTTGAAAGAAACAACGGAGTTTGACTATCTTCCTTTTATAAATAAGAAAACAGTGCTGAGAATTGAAAGCAGTCACAGTGTACAGTGTAGCTTGTTTATTGCCGATATGAAGAAATTGGATGGTTTTGTTGATACACATGCCTAGTTAAATGAATTTCTTTTCATGATTAAACTCCACGTCTGATTTTGTGAAAAAAAAATAATTATATTGTCTTGTACAAAAGAACGAGCTACAGTGAGAATAAGGTAAATGCTACACATTTCTCCCACAGACTCCAAAAAGATGACTGGGGGATTTATTTTTAATTGACAGGCTTTTGTCTATAGCACTCGCTGAGGAGACTATAAATAGACTAAAAAGGCCTGCTGGCCACATGGGTGTGTGTGTATGGACAATTTAAATCTTCCATGCTGTTCAGACTCAATAGATTAATTGATCCTATCTATGGTTGACAAATCAGCATGAGAGCAGTTAGAGAAAATGAAAGGTGAGCCGAGAGGGTGAGGCGCACACCATGTTTGAGGTAAATATCTAGGGATTTCAAGAGCTCGGCAATCCAATTGCATGACCTTTTTTTTCTGGCTAACAAGAAGGCATCGTTGCTATTAAAAGGCTGCTTTGAGCTTCCAGGGAACATTGAGTATGTGTTTCACCAGACTGATAAGGCACGTCAGACACCATGAATGAACTGCACATGGAGATATAATGACATTGACAGGCAGTAAAATGGTGAGGTGCATGACATAAACATGGGCTTCAGGCATGAATCAGATACTTTGTACTTACTTACTACTTTGTACCAAACTTAAACGCTAATACTTTACTTGTATTTCTCCACATGTTAACATTGGTTCTCAACAAAATATAATCTAGACAATGTTTTGAAATGTTTCTATTTCAGCTCATTTCAATGCAAATACTTGAGGTAATTTGTGTAAGGTTATTTTTTCTTGGCAAGCCTGATATCTGATTCCATAACATGAGTTAGTAGCTTAATCTTAAATCTGGTTGGTTCCCTTTTTCAGGGAAGACCAGAAATCCTGCAGTGCATTGCAAAAAAAGTGGCCCCTTTGAGTTGCCCCTTGATGCAACAGTCACCATAATGCAAGTGGCACGGTGTGTCCGCTGCTAAACGATTCGCATGAGAATCTCTCCCTCCCTCTTCCCTCCGTTTATCTCAGTTCTATAGTCTTCCTGTCTTTGACCCATGTAGAATCAAGCTTCCCATTTGGGCCTCCATGCGTCCAGTCATTTACATTTCACCACATTTAAGCCTCCCAAATAAGATCTGAAAGCGTGTCATCACACTGACTGTCAGAGGAGGCAGGTCCCATAATTTCATTTAAATGTTCGTGTGTTTTTTTGTGCGTTTCAGTTCAGTTGGGGGGGGGGGCTCAGAGGTGAGTTTTAAATGATTTTGGGCTCAAAGTGTAAATGTGAGTCATAGCTGTCTGAATAAAACCCAAAGGAGTATTCTGGATGGTTTTAGTTAGGCTCTCTTAAAATCACTTATTTTATCATGGATGTAGAACTGCTGAATTGTAACCAATAGCTTTTACAGTCGACCACCTAAAAATGACCCAACGCGACAATTCCAGGTGAATTCTTGATATTTCATCATGAAACGAGCCAACTGTCTCATTTATATCTCAGAATATTCGCTCTGCCAAAATTATGGCAGCCCTCCCCGTCCCACTATCACCCCCAGTGGAATGTGAGCCTTGTCTGATCTGCTTGGACCCAGCCCAGGCTCATCTGGTCATCATCTGATATTTTTCTGTACCTCTGATGTGTTATTGACATTTACCAGCGGTGATAAATTGCAACTCTGACAGTGAAGACAACATTATTAAACATTTGTGTGGATCTCGGATAACAAAGAACAGAAGAGGGAAAACTTGTGCTTTCTTTGCTCCTCTACATTCAGAGAGGAGGAGGCGATACTGTTACTGAGAAACTTTTTGATCAGGCATCATGAGATTTCAGTGTATTTTATAGGCACTTTACAGAAAGTTTACATGATTTCTTAGATTCAGCTACAACTGCAAAAAGTAATCAACTAATGTAGCCGTCAACACATGTTTTAAATGTAAAAACACCAACATCTCTGCTGGTTTAGGACCGTCAAAATGAACAATCGGCGTGTCACATCATGTGACGATTAAGGCCATCTTATTGTTTAGCTTGTTTCCCTAAATCCAATTCATCATGTGTGAGCACCTCCATAAACAGGATGTGTTGTCCAGTATTTTTAAGTCCCCAGTTTAAGTTTGCGTGAGACTACTTCTGAATTAATTTCTTTAAACAGCTGCCAGACTTTCACAATGAACTGGTCCCTTACAGACACACACACACACAGACACAGACACACACACACACACACACCAAACTCCTTTCCCCTTTGATGATATTCTGAAATTAGCTCTCTTTAATCAAATGCACCATGGTGCACAGGTGTTGAAAACTCCCTTTTTCTTCCATCATCCGGAGGTTGTTGTTGTTGGAAAAGGAATTTTGTGGATTACACTGGCAAGCCACCCCTGAACCTTTCTAACTCTGTAATCCAAAGGGAAGCATGGCTCGTTTTTATCAGGAAGCTCAATAGATAAACAATAATAATACATTTCAGCTAATGAAACAGACCACGATGTATGGAGAAGCTTACCCGTAAGCCGAGCGCCTCAGCCTCGTCGCCATTTGTTTGGAGCTGTTTGTTTTTAACTGCCTGCTATTGTTACTGTTTTTAATCCGAGAGAAATAAACTTATTTGAATGCTCCACGGATTAAAGAAACTGTGATTTTCCACTTCAAACACATGCAGCGTGTCGGATGATAAAACGACTGCAGCTCAGAACCAGAGTTTCATTGTCCTTTTTCCTCCTGCGCCAAATGCTGTTTATTTAAACTGTAGCCTTTCCTTTTCGGTTTCCAAGTGTCTGGGTGTCTCTTTTTTTTAATTTAGAGGTATTGTTTACCTCTTTAGTCAAAAGCTGGTTTGAATAATTCCAGAGCCCACCTGCTCAACTCAAACCGCTCCAAAAAAAAAACCAAAAAAAAAAAAAACAACCAGGTAGGTGTGTGCACCAAATAGCAATAATGCACAGCAATTCCTTCCCTCGCTTTAATTGCAGAGCAAGAAAACAATGGGCCCTTAGGAGACTCTGCAACCACTGGATGCAGGCTTTATTTGCATCACATTGATCCCTTATCTCTACACTGCCAGTCTTCCATCTACCCGTAACTCCAATTAGCACTCTCTCTTTCTTTGTGGTTTCAGGAAGTCTGGTCAGACGGCAATGCTAAAGGCCAACTTTGCTCCGTGGGGGAAAAGCAACGCCAGGGTCTAACGTGAAAGATGGAAAGAAGGAAGTGAACTCATGCATGTGTGTCACAGAACGAATGGATGGAGAGAGAAAAGTAGAGGAAACAGAAAGTAAGGTAGATGGATGAAGGGTAAGTGAGGTAAAAGGGGGGGAGGGGGAGAAAGTTTGCATGCGCTTCAGGATTTGGTCAGACATAAAAGATGACAGAGGAGCCGATTGCCAAAAGGTATGATTCTTTAACCGCATGAATCAGAAAAGACGAATATTTATGAGGCAGCTGTGTGAGGAGCCATTCATACAACCAAAGGAAACAGTCAGTTATGTCAGGACTGCAATACAACCACTGTCCTAAATTGCTGCTGAGAAATTTCATTAGCTACTAAACATATGCCCGATACTCCCAGAAAAACACCGTTAAAAAGTTGCTGAAATGACAAGTTATATTAGATGTCTAGTGGTCTGGTTTTAGTGAGAGTGGAGGGATATCGCTTATGTACAGGATTTTAAGAAAGTATTCAATAAATCATTTTATGTCTTCACAAAGTAAACCTTTAAATCTGTCCACGCACAGGTGTCTTCTGGCGCGGCTCTGCTGCGACTGCGGTGTGGCACAGCGTGGTGTGTGTGTGTGTGTGCTTGAGCGGCACAGTGGAAAGTATTGTATTGTGTATATTTCTGGGCCGCATTGTGTCTTCTCTCACACTGAATCTTTGTACTCCATGAGCAGTGCTGGACAGTGTAGTAGTTCTGTGTATTTTATGAAGGATGTATGCCACGTGTGGACTCTGTCTGGGATTTCTTTTTCTTCCTAGTATGTATGTTTCTTTTATTGTGTATGTTAAGTTTTGTGCACACACTGCAAACCAATTTCCTTCTGGGATAATAAAGTTAATCTTAATCTCTTAATGTTTATTCACAACAGCTTTACTGTATGGCCCTAAACAAACATCCACTTGAGGCTAACCTTGGACCAAAATATACATAGAAAAACCTCATTTTCAACAGCTATTTTTGGGCTAATGATAACCCTGATGGACAGAGCAGGTTTAGCTAATGAGACAGCATTTACGCTACTGAAAAATATCCATGTTTCAAACTTCATTTAAACTACTACATTTCACTACTGTGTGTATTGTTATGCTTGCATAAGCATTCAAGTGTGTGAATTTGCCCACTTTTGTCTAAAAAAAAAAAAAAAAAAAAAAAACAACAGCAACATTCTGACAGTCAAGTCTGTCCCTCTATTCACACCAACACCGCTGCCACCCTCCCGGGCCGGGGGCATTTTAATTGGCCCACTTCCGAACTGTAATTTTTTTTAATTGCTTGGAGACACTCTGCTCTCTTTAAAAAAAATCAATGCAGATGTAATAATATCTGTAATTGTCTGCCACGCTCCAGGGACACCACAAAAGCCTTGGATCAATGGAGGAAAGCAGGGAAGCTGGTAGGGGTTAATTTTTCCCTTTCTGTAGGTAATGACAGGGAGGCAACGCTTGGCTCCTGGCATAGAGGCACAACTTGTGCTGTTCCTATTGTCTCTACAGCGCCTAATTGGGCCAAATGCAGTTAGTTCCCTCTGGCAGAGGCTGTCGAGGTGGTGATTAATGAAGCCTCCAGTCACGTAACCTGATAAAAAGAAAAGAAAGGGATGGGAGAGGGAAAAAAATATCAACCTGCTTTGTGTTCTTCATCCTTTTTCCTTTCTTGTGCTTTTTCACTGCCTTTGTCAATTCTCCAGAACTTCTTTCACTAAGTAAACAGGTGAAGTAGTTTAAGTTTGCAAAGGTTTATTTTTCTTCAGGCAAGGAAAGAGGGGCAGGCCCATTACCACGTTGTGGGAGTAATTAAAAAAAAAAAAAAAGAAAAAAAAGAGAAGCGGGAAGTTGCTCAGCTTGAGTCCCATGTTTCTGTTCTTGAAGTGTAATATCACACATTCTTGGTAAAAATTGGCAAGAGTGTCTTGACTAAGGTGACAGTGTTTGGATTTTACAGCCTTCTTTCCTGTACAGTCTCCAGAGACGTGTGTCAGGAATCCAGGATCAAGAGGTCACAGGTATTAGCCTCCCAGGATCGTCATGGCCTTTGACTAATTACCTCATTAAGCCGCACTCCAATACTTTCCATGGTCTCTGCCGCTTGGCCTTGTTGCTTGGTGTAAAGAGGACAGAGTGGACACAGAACTCGTCCGCGGTGACCTGGGTGAACTGACCGCAGCTTGTTGCAGCCTGGTGTGTGGGTCGCGGGAGGGAAATCAATCCTCTGTAAATATATTAGATGCAATTACATCCTGCTGGACTTTGCCTAACACGTTTATGGAGGCATTAGGCAAAGTCTTCCTTTATCAACCGCCCCGGGCCATTAGGACAATGACATGTAATTTTCACGTGTAGGTGCTGTGAGGGTATTGGAAAAGGGGAGGCGGTTACATGTCTAAGTTTGATTGTATACAGAACAAAGTGTTTTTCATTTGTTTCATTAGGTCGGTGTCACTTTATGGGTTTTGGTGGTCCAATAAGATGCAACATGGTAACGAGGCTTATGAAGAAATCTTAAATAAACGGTTACTTTTATAGTCATACCTAGAGTAAAAGATGTAATAAATCAGTTTCACACATATTTCCAATTTGCAAATATTAAGATGATACTGTATAAACCTTGCCGTTTCTTTAACCACCAATTAATTCAGGTCCAACTCCATATAAATAATCTTCATTCATATTAATGAAATACATTTTAGTTTCTCTTAGAGACTGATATCCTTATTTTTATAACGTTTCATTTCAGCACTTTGTCGCATGATGATCAGCAGCTGAAATATTGTCGCGTTGTTTCAGGGATTTGATTAATGTTTGTTTTTGCGCACGTTCATTTTGTCTGGAATTACGTAGGCACCTTAATTCCTCAATGAAAAAATGCCTAATTACCATAAAACGTATGAATGATAATTGTGGAACAATGTAATGTCAATAGCCTTCTGATTAATCCCTCTGAACACAGCCAAATGGCTGGCACAGTAACTCAGTAAGTGATAAGCAATTTCATTTGTTCCTAATTACTAAGAGGCCCATTTTGCCACTGTCATGATGAAATTTCTAAACCTCCTTAACCAGCCAAGGCTTATACATTTATAAATGCATCTTTTTTTTTTTTACCCTTTCTCTCTCCCTCTCTGCGTTTGGAAGGTATTCAAGTCTAATTACTCACAAGAGGGCATGTGCGCAGTAGCACAAGAGGTGCTTGACAACAAAGTTTATCCCAAACAGCCAGGGCTCTAAGTACATTCAGGTACTTTTCGGGAAGAACACTAGTTGTCCTAATGTGAAAGAGTGTGTGGGGGGGTGTGTGTGTGTGTGTGCGCACATGTCCCCATTGGTCTCTGTGTGTGTGAGTATGCAAACAGCCATGGTCATGCCTGTGTGTGTGTGTGTGTTTATAGGGATTTCTTCATAGGATTTCACAGCCAATAGAGCAGGTTTGTTTGTGGTCATCCATGAAATAGCCTTGGGCCTATATGCCATAGGTTCTTCAAACACCCTGACTTTTTTTCCCCCACCTTTCTCTTTCTTTTAGCAATGGATTTGGGAGGAGGTCTGGTCAGATGGGCTCAAATACAGCATCACACAGTTTTTACCTCTGGGCTTCCTCGCTGTCACCCAACAGCACCCTCAAGACCACTATTCTCCCTCTTATCCCAGACCTGAATTCTTCATTTGGTCACACTGCTTGCTCCTGAATAGTCACCTCTGAGGAGATTAACCCTTTCATTAAAAATGCCTGACCAGGGTCAACCTACTGCCTGGTTCTGCAGTCTCTGCGCCTTGCTTTGATCTATCAGCTATGGAGAAATTATTAGCAAACTAAGCCGTGCCATGTGATTTGTTTTTGTAAATTTGTAGAAATTATTCATAATCCTATTATGTGACCAAGGGGCAAACCTGCATAAAATACTGTATATGAGGCCTTTGTTATCATGGGGAAGGCAGAAGGAAGAAAATGTCGAATGTGGGAGCACTGACGTTATGAGAAAGACGAAGAGTATTAGAGATCTGTCCTAATCTTATGGACTGGGTCCTATACTTTTGATAAATAAATGCTTTTGTAACAACTGATTCCACTTCCTAAAAATGAAAGAAAATGTACCCATTTCCAAACTCTAACCCAATCCTAAGTACACCTCTTTTGTTGCAGACAAGGAATAATTGTGACGTTACAAACCTCAGTCCCAGCAGCATGCATTATCAGGAGGGTAATGTATTGCACATAACCAGGGGAAGAGGAGAAATCACAATTTTTACACCTCCCATCTCCCTTTCAGGGGCCAATACTTTGCAGAACAAAAGTCAATGTCTCAGCCCAAATCTTGTCTGACAACGCGTAGCAGCCCGTGCTATTTTAGGCTCTTTGTGGTGCCAATCTCCTATCTCTCCCGTGACATTTTTTCAAAGAAAGAGTAGATTTCCTAGAGACTCTGCCCTTTGCAACTTCCACAGTGTATTCTTGCACATAGAGTTAGGACCCTCCTCCTCACTCTAATGCCGTCGCTCTCCGCAGTGACCTGAGAAAGGGAAAATTAAGACAGCGTATCAGGCTAAAAGCCCTATCTTTAGCTGGTGGAGTGAAAAGACGTTATACAGATGCTTAATTCCCAGTTTCACATTCGGTATAAAAGGTGCAGAACCTGGGAAAATTTTGTCCTCTAACTACACTGTAAACAAGAGCTTTGCATTGGATGGCATTTGATATCAATGTTTTGCTTCTTTGCCCAAATAAAACCAATTTCACATCACTATTTCCAATTTGTAAT
The DNA here is from genome assembly GCA_038419695.1 of Scomberomorus guttatus. Lineage (NCBI taxonomy): Eukaryota > Metazoa > Chordata > Actinopteri > Scombriformes > Scombridae > Scomberomorus > Scomberomorus guttatus. The sequence continues at coordinate 12,345,378 of CM076455.1, forward strand.
GTGTTCAATTTATAATTGTCTCCTAAGTTATAAACAAACCCCACTCTTTAATCATCCTGTGTTCTGTTCTGCAATAATTTACAGCTTGTGCAAAAACTTCATGCTTTTAATATCCCCATTTTAGATGGACTGGCTTACTGGCAGGCCACCAACTTCACATTAATTTGCTGCAGCGTCTGAGTGTATAGGTCTTATCCAGGCCTGCTTTTATTCAGGGTGAATAGCTGAGTCGTTCTAAATAACACAGGTCTAATTGGCTGTGTTTTGCAGTTAATTTCCATAAAGAGTCCAGGAGACTGTCACCTCAGTTTGGGAGGACAAGGTGCTAGAGCTGGAGCCATGTACTTCAGCAAGCCGTTAATCAGGAAACACACTTTCGCCTGCTTCTCAAAGGGCAGAGGTCAAGGGGGAGGGGCTGACACCATATCTGCACCAGAACGCTATAATTGTAGGAGTGTAAATTGCTGTAGAAAAATGCCGCCTCTGAAATTCAGCAAAAACGCACGATGCTGTCCAAACGGTGTAATGAAGGACCGAGTGTCTCTTTGTGTAAGCAGAAAAGTAAGACTAAAGAAACTTACTTGGCATGATGTTGCTATAAACTAAACAGGACATTTGAAGTAGGTAAATGTAACCTTTAACATCCTGCAACAATATTTCATTACTTTCTTTCCATTGCAACTCACATAACCTGCCCGACAACAGCATATCTGTAAACCTGTCCCATTTAATATTGCGGCAAATTCTACAGGAAATCAGAAATTCTACAGGCTCAATGAGGCACTGGGATCTACCACTCCAAGTATCTCCAAGCCCTCTCTCAGGTGCTAACCTGTGAAAGTTGTGCAAGTGCCTTGACACGAGTACACATACTCAGCATCAGTGAGAAGATCGACTTGCCTTTGGGATTCTTTTTATGCCGTACTGTACCCTTGTTTGAGGCCGGACTCTCTCTCTCCCTCTCTCTCTCTCTCCTAATGTGGCGTGCTTGATCCCACAGCTGTGATTTTCCGGCTGCCACTTAGCATCCAGTGGCTCCGGGGGCCATGAATAGCGGTGGTCTCAACAGAGTCAGGCCCCCTCGTTTTATGGCTCCCTGCCTGTGGTCAACAGTCCTCTAGATCACAACAGCACCACAAAGGAGAAAAAGTCTGACCTCAAAATCAGCAACTTATATATCACAGAAAATTATGGAGATGTATAATTACTTGTTACGTGATATATACTGACCCCCTACTGCTCGTTTAACTGCATACCAGAAAGTCCATATCAAAAGTAGCTACAAATAAGTACAAGATACAATATCAAATCTGCTTTAAAGACCAAAAAAAAAAGTCTCTTCAGATATAATCAATATTATCATTTTATAGAATGCAAGGAGACATATAAATCAAATATTACAATGTCCTAGAAGTACACTTTGCAGGTTTATAGCGTCACTAATAATTTCCGTGAAAGCACACAAAATTTGAGAGCTGTGTCTTTAACACTGCTTCTCAAAAAGCGGGCAGAACCTTACTTAACTGGCTTTATTTATTCAGTTTAAAGTGACCATATTGGGTCCATGGAGCGCACCAAGTCCCAGTGGTACTCTTAAGTGGCTCACAAAGACATTCGGAGGATGGTGCTGCCAAGTGCGGCTTTATGGGGACAATTTAACATAATGGTCAAATAAATACTGGTGTAAAAAAACACCTGTGAACAGTGGTGGCAGGTTGAGGCCCATTACTATATTTTTTGTGTGACAGTTTGGCGGTGTACAGCAGATTTCATTCCATTTTCCAAAAAGCAGAGGTCTGCATTCAAGTTTTATATGCAGAATCAGAGATGTAGTGCAAGTACAGCTCACTGAGCCCGGCAAGGTGAGGATGCAACAAGCAATGCAGTGATCTAGGAAAATAATGAGAAACTCTTCTCTTAGTTCCTCATTATATTCTCTAATCATTCTCAAACTCATTACTCTCTAGAGGAAAATCTATTTACACTTCATGATTTCTCAGCAAAGTCTCAATTTTAGAATTGACTAAGGAAGAAGAGCATCGACCTAATAGGAATCTTTATGAATCATACGACGTTGATAACATGAAAATTTGAAGGAGCAAACATTGCTAAAGCATAAAACTGCTGCTGCACTGCTCTCTGTTGGTTGAAAGTCACACCCCGTCCCGCGATGTCACAACTATCACAACAACACCTAACGCTGAATTACAAGATGAATGGTATGTACTAGTGGGAAGATGGTAATTATGGTAACCATCAGAGGACATGAACTTGGCACTGCGCCATGTTAGTCAGTATGGATTTACCCTTTAAATACTTCCTTCACAGAACAAAATGTTAATCAATTCAAATAAAACACCGTGAAGTTAAATTGTGATATTTCTTTCGTTGGTGAAGATAGTGTGTTTTTTGATAGCGTCTTCATTTTGTCATCCACAAAAAGATGTCAGTTGGTTTAAAAAAAAACACTCACAGACTGCGCCAGCTCTGGTTAACACACATAAACAATGGTCAGTGGCACAGGCTCTGATTACTCTGTTTCTGTCAGGTTTCTGGCACTCAGCTTAGTCTCAGGAGGGTCACAGTGATGACTGGCTATCTACAAGCTGTCAAAGTAGTCCAGAATTATCAACTAAAAACAGAAATCAATACCACAAAATCAAAACAGCAATAATGGCTGTGTCGTTAAAATGAAGCTTTAGCATTAGCACAATATTTTTTCCCTTAACTACCTTACAGAGGCAACAAGCTTCTGTTTAATTGTTTACCAGTATTTTAAATTCTGCTTTAAAATACTTAGCAACTTCTAATACGGTACTTAAAGGGTTTATAAGCTGTGACAAATTGCTTCATTAATCATTAATATATATTCTATTAATGCTTTATAGACTAGTACCAAGCCAATAATAAATGTATTTTGGTCCAGATGCTCTGCAGCATTTTTCCAGAAGGTAGTTGTCCACAGGAGGAGTCTTTCTGATAAATTAAAGAGCTAAATAACAAGAAAACGCAGCTTTAACTGATGGAGAACATACACAAACGGGTTTTTCACAACCTATCAACACAAGGGTTGTACTAAATAATGAGGTACTACTCTTTTTTTTTGAAAGCGTATATATTAATTATTTATTAACCATTAATAAAGTCACTAGTTTTAACTTTATGGAGCATGTTATATCAGACAGTGAAGCCATCTAATAATAAACACCGTATGTCTTTCAACAGAACATCATCGTTATAAAACGTGTTCTCTGATTTTGTTTCCGTCTCAAACTATGACATAACAACATCTTACATAAACCAGACTTCACACAATAGACCTCGCATGTCAGAAGTCAGCAACATGAAGATGCAACGTAACCAAGCCCCGATATTTCCCCCTAGTCTCGGTCTCTCCTGCTTGTCATACTTCTCCCACTATGCACCGGAGAGATGACCCCTGCCTCACCCCTGGTGCTGGGTGTGAGCTGGGTGTCCCAGTCAGACCTGTCCTGCTGAATGCCTTATGACAGGTTGTTTGCGAAACTCTTGTGTTCTGTTTGTTCCCTCTCCCCTCCCCTGTCCTTGCTGACAGTTTCCCCATTGCGAATCTGAAGGGTCCTATTTTGTTTCGCCCGCCTCATTGGAGCCAGTGTTGGTCCAAAGAGAGCTTGCACACACCTTTGCTCATTCTGTGAGAGCATCTGTTGACTTACCTGCTCATTATTTAACTTTTCCTGCCCATTATTTAAGTTTTGTGGGGGGTTTTGAGTTGTTTAATGTGCAGTGCGTATCATTTTGATTAGTTTGTGCTGCTAAAATTAGGACATTACTACAGGGAGTTAAGAATTAATACATTATTTATATTTTTGGAAGTGGAATGATTGTGTTACAGTAAAATCTGATTGTACCATTTATTAAGGAAAGACTTAATATACTACATCTGTATATTATGAAAAGTGATAACACACTAATGTAGATTAATTCACCTTACATCACTATTGAGAAATCGTTTGTCCAGTTGCACCTGTCCGATTGACAGCACCATTGCCATTTAACTTCATCACCGATATATATATAACAAAAATATGATAGAGTATGATACAATGATACTCAGTATTTTCTGAGTAAACCACAAGGCCTCAAAATGTAGAGTTAATTATAATTTATAGGTCGCATACAGGAAAAAAAACTAATTGAACCTTGCATGTTTTAATTGCAACATGTTCCTTATGGTTTCCTTTTTATATACACACATAAAGTCAATGATTTGGGGGAGAAAAAAAATCCAATACAATCAAATCCAGCCTCATGTCTACATCCAGTCATCTACCTAATTCCCCCCTTTTCTCTGCTCCCACCCCCCATCTCCTGTTCCTAACATCAGCGGGGAGCGTGGCTAATTTACGAGCGTGGGCAATGCCAACATACTCTCTGAGGAGGGCCCGTTTTAACACCTCCAAATGCTGTAATGCATCCCAGCTGACCTTAATTATAAAAGCATGTGCCTCCCCTGTGCTTCCCCACCCACTAACCCCCCCCCCCCCTCCCCCCAATGCAATCCACAAGGCCGGGGGTGTGAGCCAGTGTTCTTACCTGCAGAGAACAACAGAGAAGCAGCCTCCATCGCAGCTCAATGTTAATAGTTGCATCCTGAGAGGAAATCAATAAAGCTATAAAGGGTGATATCACAGTGTGTCTGGGCCCTCACGCACACATTCACCTTCTCCCTCCCTCTCTCCCTCAGTGGGACCTGTTTATGAGGGGGTCTGGTGGTTGGAAGAGCAACTGAAAGGTCAGTAGTATGAGGTTTTGATCCAGGGATGAGACACCCTCCTTGGGAGTGCGGGGTAAACGGTGGAGTGGGACCCCTGACTCATCTGGAGAAGAAGTGGATCTTTTCGAGGGCTTATAGCTGCTGTGCGTTGTCAAGGTAGCAAAGCATTAGTGCCTGTAAAGGCCCATCAATGCCGCCTGGTTACAATCAGAGGAGAATCCCAGGAGGTGAAACGGGGCCTTGCAAACTGCTGATGAACCGAGGGAGATATTAAAAGACCAACTCTCCTCCTCCTTCTGTCTGTATTGCAGATTTTTGCCCATAATATTGATATATGCACAGCACGGGGCTCTAGCATCATTGGGCTGATAAACTGCTCATACAATAGATAATCTTTTATGTACCTCCCGTGCACAGCACAAATATTATGACTATTAGTACATTAATTAACTCACTGGCCTGGGGGTCCTCTGCCCAGCCAAGGTTAAGAGCTTCTTTAATTAAAGATCAATACGGTTTTGCAGTATATTTCTACAGCACCAAAGGAGACATGGAGCTCTTTACTGTCTACATGTCAGAGTGATATAAGTTCACAGGATATGTGTAGACAGAGATTCAAGGTGCAAAATGAGACCATTTGAAGTATGGAAGAGTGAGATGATATACTGCATGTCAAACTCCTGAAGTGATGGTGTGAAAGACGTATTAATACCTTCTTTATGGATTGAGTTGTAGCAATAATGCAGGTCTGAGCTCAATCCCAAACACGCATACTCATTAAGATCACAGCTAATGGGTGCTGCAACTATGTCTAGCCAATCTTTAAGTCTTTGTTGATATTCGCCTGTCCAACACCACTAATTAATACACCTGTGCACTGAGCAGTAGTAGGTGAGCAGCGATGTTGATGGCTGAGATCAAAGCCCACACCACTCTCTCCACTGCCTTCCAGACGAGCACGCCGTAGGATTTAGCCCTTGTTTGTAGAAGTAAAGATGGCAGGGCCCAGAGAGCACACCTTCACGCTCAAGGCTCCAAAGTTCCCCTCAGATCACCGTAATCCGTCTGGATTATGTTTGACAGGACAGGGATCCTCCTGCTGGTCTGGACCCCTGTCCGTTCCAGAGTATAGCCCACAAAGGGTGGCTACAGCCGAAACCCTGACCCCAGACCCAAACCAAGCATCAACTTGCCTCTGTCCATAAGAAGCGTGAGATTAAGGACATTCTCAAGCCTCACATTGTATGTTTGGCAATGCCTATTGATGATCAATTCTGAAGTGTGTTTTGGTTTTGTATTTTTCTGCCATTTACTGAAGCATTAGCTCTTTCAAATTCCAGATTAGAGGTTAGAGGCAAAGAACTTTTAACTAATTTTATGATTTCAACTTTGTTATAAGTTATATAGCATGTGTACTCGGGCTGCAGCTAACGATTATTTTCATTATCGATTATTTATCTCACTGTTCTCGATTCATCAATTAGGCGTTTTTTGTATGTCAGAAAATAGTGAAAAAAGTCCATTATAATTTCATAGAGCTCCTGATTGTTTTGTCTGGTCAACAGTCCCAAATGCAAAGATATTCAGTGTACTAGCATGTGTGATGCAGGAAATCTTCAAATCGAGAAGCTGCAAACAGCTAATGTTTGTAATTCTGGATCAACAGACAATGAATGTAACTGTTTTGGGAATTGATTAATCATTTAAGTAATTGTTCAAGCAAAAATGCAAAAAAAGAAAAAAAGATCTGGTTCCATCTCCTTAAAAGCAAGGATTTGCCAGTTTTCTATGTGAGTAAACTGAATATCTCTGGGTTTTGGACTGTTTATCTGACAAAACAAAGCATTTGGAGACGTCTCCTTGGACTCTGGAAAACTGGGATGGACATTTTTTTCCATTTTTATAGACATGGAGAGTATTTTATGTTTAATCTATGTATAAATATTAAGGATAAACTTGATCCAAAGATCAGGTTTCTGTAAATATGTCTGCAGCTCTCATATAATTGATAACTCACCGGCCCCTTATGGTAAATTCACTGTAGCTACATGGTTTCACATGCTGTGTATTATAGGAGAGACATGAAGGTTGTAACTGAAGGAAGACCAATATGATTTTGATTTATTAGTCTGTGGCATTCAGGGGAAGCCACTTACACACACACACAAACACACACACAGTGTCTCCACACGGTGTAGTACTCTAACAACTCCAGTGGAGATGTGATGGATAAGGCGGCCTCTCTTATCAATGCTGGCCTGGCTTTGGCTGAGCCCACCTGGGTCTCTCTGGGCCTGTTGACCAGTCTCTCTCCAAACCCTGCTTCCTCTCCCTCCCACCACCGCCCACACCCCTTTGCCACACAAGACTAAGACAGGTTAAACAGTTAAACACCAGCAAATCCAGCACTGCCCTGTGGGAAATTTGCTTCTAATCCCTAACTTATAGGCACAGAATCAAAGCCAAAAAGCCTGAGCAACAAATCTGATCCTCCCCCTAACAATCTTGGGCCTCTTGGGAGGGCAGGGAGAAGCTCCTCAGACAAGGCTGAGATGGATAAATACCTAAATGATGAGACAGTCTGGGGACAGGGGAGTAGTGTCTGGCTATGGCCGTTCACCTCCAATTTGGCATCCGCGCAATGAAAGGCAATTGGGCGGCAGCCCCCACACAGCAGCCAGTCCTTATTATTATATGTTGAAGTGTGGCTTGGGCAATGATTAATGACAGCGTCAGAGCGAAAACAAAGCACAGCGCAAGTTATCTCCAATCCACCTGCTCCTGTGGCCCGATTGGAAGAGAATGGAAAAGAGAGCAAGCAGCACATGGCTTGATAATGGGAAAGAGAGGAGGAGGACAGGGCAGGGTATAGTGAAGGGGACTTAGCTGACCACAGCAAGGTGAGAATAACTTGCATACATTCACATGCAGGAATTTACAAGAGGAGTGCCAAAGTCTGAACACGGTATGCTTCAAATTCCATCTTAGATTCAAGATCAAAATAATTCCTAACAACCCCACAGGGATATATTCTTTATGTCTTTAAACTAACCAAATGCCAACTTGCAGGTAGTTTCCATGTGAGGTGTGAACATGCAGCTTGTGGCTTGCCTGGGTGATTGATTTGACAGACAGAGTGGACTTTCATGGCGTCTGTGTTTGTTACATCCAGGCCCACTGTCCCCTGCTGTATTGGTGTTGACATTTATGAGACATGTTGGTGGGGGCCTGCTAGACCTCACTAATGAGAGAGCGGCGGCTGACAGTGGGTAGCACAGCCTGACACTGCCATCCAGAGGCCGCGCTGGGTAATGCATGGTGGTCAGATGCCATGTTTACACTTGTTCCACTTCTGTGATTCTTTAAAGGTGTACTAAATCGCCACGTCTTACAGATTAACAGAGAAAGTGCACTTAAACCAAGCTTGAAAAGAAAAAAAATATATAATAAACAAACAATTAACCGCTGATGTCTTCTATACAAAAGGCTGGTGACACACCAGTTATTGTAATGCGCCTGTGGGCTCTCAGGTGTGCATGTGTTTACAAGTGTGATCTGCCTTAATTGCAACATTGAGTTTATGCCTGTGTGTGTGCCTGAGCGCCAACCTCACTGTCAGACACAGTGCTCCAAATCAGGTCGCCGTGTGACGGCAAGTTGCAGGCGCCAATGACCGGAAGAGGACACTGGCTGGAGAGTAGAGCTGCCCCAGATAATGTCATGGTATGGTACAGTATTTTATTTATGCACGTGACTCAAGCCTGAGTTGGAGGAGACAAGCTCGCTCATGTCGGAGTAGAGAGGGAAAACAGCGATTAGTAACCTGCTCACATGCAGAGAACCTGCACTATGACCAAAGGGATTAGGACACTGTCTGATATCTGTGCCCTGCAATAAGAATGAATGTAAGAAACAATCCTCTTTTCCGTGTTTTTAGCTCCATCAAATGACAAATTTGATCCTCACTGACGACGAAAAGGACAAAACAAAAACTTCCCTTTAGACTTACCAGTGCTTTGAACAATTCTAAATAAAAGGGAATGTGTGAAAACTAGCCATGCCAGTCCCCTCTCTGTTTGCACTGTCCTTTCAAGAAAAAAAAATTAAATAAAGTCTCATTTTGACCCATGTCTGGACTCAGAGACTCTCCATTAAAACCAGGAAATGAAAGTGCACCACCCCTGGCTTCACTAATAAATGTCTCTGCACTTTCCAAAGAACCCCTTGCAGGAGGTACATTATACACCCTGGCCATCCTAGATCTGATGTTCTCTCTCAGGAGAGACACCAAAAACAGGGTCATGTAGAGTCTGCCAGATAAAATGGGAATGAAAGAGCTGCTTTTTCACTGCTTAAATATGTACATCAATGCATTAAATTAAAAGTTGCAAAGATGACACTGCAGTTTCAAGACTTTCCGTATGACTTGGCCAAACACACACCTGTGTCTCAGGGGTTGAGACGCCGACTATGAACCGCAACTCCCCTGGTCCGAGGCATAAAATGCCCCAACAAACAAAAAGAAGTAAGTGTACCCTATGACTGTAAAGTCAGACGTCACCCATACTTGCTGTGACTTTTGCTAAAGCTTCCAGTTCTGACAGAGTCAAGTGTGAGCAAACAAATACACCTAAGGGAAATGTCTGTCACACTTAAATGTACACTAAAAGCCCTTGAAAGCAGCCTGAGAATCACAGTTTCCAAGCACAACTCCCTCACTACATATTTTTTGCCGACCAGCCTTGAGATGCCATCTATATCCAGCACCTAGTGTATACAGGACTGTGGACTTCTCTGGCCTTTAAACCATTAGGATTTGTCAAGAGGCTGTGACCAGGTGTATGCCGCAACAGCAGGCTGAAAGTAAGCAGCCCTCACAAAAAAGGCTAGAAATTTCTAAACATCATTTAAGTGAGATTTCTCTGTAAACAACCTGTCAATCATTTTCATTAAAAATGTTTTGTCATTTTTTTGGTGAACACTTGTTTTGAGACTTCTCCGACTGTATGCTTTATTTGACAGTTCCAATCATGTAACACTGCATCTTTCAGCTGTAGATGTGGCAAGGTTGTCTTCCCTGTGTAGTTTCCCCCCGTAGCAGTGTAATCTGTGGAGGAAACAGTAGTGTTTTTTAATGAGAAGCCCTGGTCTCCTCTTCCCCATAACAGCTCTTGTCTGTCTGTAGCACAGTGCAGCACTGCACAGCATGCTCCACTGAAATGTGGTCTGTCTATGTGGGATTGCCGGGGCCCCTTTGAAGTACTGAGCTGCGGCTGTTTCCTTTGTGTGTAACAACGCAAAAAATCAAACCTTAAACCAAAACACCCATAAGAATACCACAATATAAAGTGCCATATGTATATGATGCTTTACACATCTCCTCTTTGTTTCATCCCCTCCCCTCTGCTATGATTATGCATGTCTTCTGTGAAGAGCTGCACTGCGTCTGGAGAGCCCCTTGAATGGAAACTGAGGTACAGAGAGGCGCATTAAAATCCTCTAACGCTCTCAAACGAACAACCTAGGGACAAAACATGAACTCCACGCGGTTTCTCCCCTTGTAGTGGTGCAGCTCAGACAAGCTCACATTTAGCACTGGCTGCCATCTCAGACAGGGGGTCCAGTGGGATGTGTAGCTATGTGTTTATCAGAGGATGAACTTCCTCTTTTTATGTGGCACGTTTTCCCCCTGTTCTCTCCTCCCTCCTTTCCTCTTTCCTTCCTCTCCCTCCCTCCCTCCCCTCTTAGACTGTAGTTGAAGGTGAAGCACCAGAGTTCAGAGAGCAAGAAGAGCAGCCGTCGCCTGAGTCACACAGAGCTCTGCGCTTTGGGAGCTCAGGGTTTTGTCCCTGTGTAGATGCTGTGGCACACTTACAGTAGTAAAAATGTAGGATTCTTGAATAGAGTTTATATAATAATGGCCTACATTGTATCTGTGTTTGGCAACTCGATATCACATTGGTAACTTAGAAATCACTTTATCTTCAGCAGGGAAATGAAATAATAGTTTAATAATCAGAAATTGTTGAGGGTCACCACCTTGAGACTGTCATTTTCTTGATGTAATGTAATACGCTGACATATTTACAATATCAACTAATATTTTGTTGTATCCCATATTAGCAAATCAATGTTTCTATTGTTCCACGGTTTTAAAATTTAACAACCTCCCACTTGCACCTGACACATTGTTTCTCTCAAATTAAGACCTTTAGTCACTTTAAATATTGATAATGATTCCCTCCCCCCACTCTGTCTAACAATGTCACCCATCTTTTAAGTATTTGAAACATCATCATGTGTATTGGTGAGGTTAAAAAAAGGTTTAAGCCCATTTCTTATTAATCAACATTTCCTCCCACAGTTGGTGTAAGCAGTGGAACACCATAAAATAGCAGGTGATGCCAGTATTATGTACGCATGGCTTATACACAATTATCATTTAATGCAATCTAACTTATTGCCTCTCTACCTTTCTTATTTGATCACCCATTTAGTAAAATATATCAGCTCTGTATCCACAACCAGAATGTTTTAATCACGTAGTGATATAAGATATAAATATATATTACAGTGCTGAGTTAAAGTAAATCTCATTTTAAGATGAGGAGATTTAACAGTGCAAATCAAACTAACATCAATGGCACCCTCTAGTGGAAATTTTGCTTCACTACGTCAAGACACAATAGCAAGTCCTGCTGCTCTTGACTTGCTGCTTAAATATATGATATACAAATATCATTTGAACTGGATGAAAATAAAATCAGCAAATTGTAAAAAATGTCCATCACAAGTTCCCAGAGGCCGTGGTTACTTTTTTAATATGTCTTGTCCAACCAAACCCCAAAGATTATTGGTTTATTATCATAGATGAGTGTTAAAACCAGAAAATATTCACATTTGGAAAGTTTATTATTTTTTATTTATGCCATTTTTGCTTAAAAATGATTATTCAATATACAAAATCATTGGCAATTAATTTGCATCATTGCAGCGCTAATCAAATTTACACATAAATTGTGTTTTTTCCCCCCTGTGGAGTCTCCCAGCACGAAGTGGTATACCCATTTCTGCACAATGCAACTACAGTATTTCAACAAACCCTTTTCATTCAGAATCAAACATTTTACTGCCATGTATGAAGCTCATTTGTATACAAACTTTGCCTAGAGACAAGGTGCAGTGACATGTAAAACAATATTGATGCATGCCTGACACATACAGAATAAGAAAAACAAGCGACTCCCAAAAGTTCTAATCAGCTGGAAACCAGGAAAACGACTAAAGCCTTGTTCAATATTGAAGACATTCTAATGGCCAGGAAGTAAATGCTGAACAGCACCACCACAGGTCAGCACCTGCCCATTTGTCCCTATACTGCCTGCAGTATGAACTGTCCCATTGTATTTCTGTGAGAACTACAAACTGGCAGTTCTGTCAAGCTAATACCACAAAGTTACTGCTGGTTACTACTGCTGGTTCAGAGGTGCTGGAGATATTTCAGGAAAACATGAGAGGATGTCAAAATCTCTCTAAATCCTCGTCTGGAAAGCTGCAAAATTGTAACTGACTTCAAATGGTGTTACAGCTATGAAACAAAGCACCGGTCAAAGTTTGCCTATAAAAACACTCAAATGTTAATATTTTATACATGACTTCATACACTTAAGTTTTAAACAAAGAGGAAAAATATTACAAAAACATTGCCCGCCACATTTGAAAAGCTTAACAATTGAATGAAAGCAACTGCAAAGTACAAAGTCGCAGATTTATTAAAGCATATCAGCCTATGAGTCCTGATGCCCCAGGGGTAAACAAAACTAAATTAAGGTTTCATAAGAATCCAAATCTCTTTTTTTAGTCAACAAATACTTGTACATACAGAGAAGCTGGCTTAATGTTGAAGCCAAACTTCTGCCACACTGGTGCTGCATATTTGCACATGTTTTTGGCAACCAAATTCTCCACAATAATTTAACTGAAACCACAACTCCCTCAACCCCTCCCACTTGGGATTACATAGTTATTGTTGTTTATGAACTGATTTTCATTTGTTTTGTGTCATTAATCGTGAATGGTGTTGCACCACAGTGAGTATTGCTGTCACTTAGTTTCTCAGAAAATAGTTAAGTGATAATGTAGACAAAACTAAACTTGTGCAGGCTCATGCACCACGGTTCACTGGTGATTCCACCTCAACAATACTTCATCATCATTCAATAGATGAAACCACAAGTTTTCATTGTCCAGTTTCCTAATTTTTGTTCTTCTATTCCACAGGCTGCTGTTCAGTTGATAAGTATTAAAAAGTGGTGATTGTGTAAACGGCATTCTTGCAAAGTTTCCATTTATCCAATAAGTGATTTTAAGCATTAGTACAGTCACAGAAACTACTGTATAGCCAAGAACCAAAATTGGTTTGATTTCCTCCAAAAAAAAAAAAAAAGTCAAAGTTCCCAACTTCTAGAAGAAGCATCAGAGTTGTTAGTAAAGTTCAATCACTACACTGGAATCATGAATTACATTACACATGAATGTGTAATGAACCCACAGATATTTATCACCTGATTTTACAACAGCCTTCAACTCATTATTTTGGTTTTCTGGCCTGCAACTTTACCATTTTCAGACACAGCAAGCAGCGACTTTCAGCGAACAACCTCAGATAAACCTACTGTACACTACCTGCCTGGCACCAAACAGCAGACCAACTAAGTTAGCAGCTTTCTGGTGAACATAGTGGCGCATTTAGCAGCTAAAAAGATATCTCCCTCATAAAAAAAAGACCAAAAAAACAGTTATTGCAGGTTTAAAATGTTTTGAGTCTTCAGTTGTTTTTTTTTGCATAATTAAGTACTAGTAATGTAATTGAATGATCGCTCTTAACTGACAGTGCAAAGCCTCTCTACACTGAATTGTATATTAAAAGTCAAACCAAAGGGAATAAATCAGCAGAGAACAGACCGGAACAAATATTGAATTATTAGTCCACAAAATCAAAAAAGAAGAGGAACAGTCCTCTTTTCTTTACAACCATCACAACTAAAAACAATATTTCTATTTGTACACTCATAAGCAGAATTCTGCAGAGCAATAACCTCTATAACCTCTAGCACTGGCAAAGACCAAAAGGAAACCTGAAACAGAATGATGTTGATGTGAGATGACTCAAACATCAAAGCGGACTCAGATAACAGTCCTGTCTGCACCTCCTCTATAAATAGTTCACCTGGTTACAATTTTTTTTTCTACATCTTTACTGAATGGCAATGATTGGTTACTCTGCATTTGGCATGTTGTTCCTCGCCCTCCATAACAACGAGGTTATCAAGTTCAAAAGAAATGCGCCAAGACTCACTCATCAAGCTGACAAAGTATACTTGGAACAAACAGTCATGACACCACAGGGGAAGTTGATATGTTCTTAACAAAGTACTCGTTTGGGAATCATTTTGATGCCAGACGTTGATGCGATGGACAAATGTTTTGCCAAGAAGCCAGAAACTAATGGTGTTGATGGTGAAATCGTAGTTCCTGTGTGTGCATGTGTGGTGTTTGCACATACATATCTGGGATGCACTGCTGTTTTTCTTTCCAAGGTGGTGTGTTAAATGACAATGACACTCATCCCTTCATGGTGACAGGATGAACACATCAGTGATCAAAGCAGTGGTGACAGGGCAAGCCTCGAGGAGATAGACATGTGCTGTACGTGTTGGGGCGGGGTGGGGGTTTGGTCTCCATACAACAATTCAAACTAAGTTTTTCCTCACCATCTATAAACATCTGTTTGTCTCTGATAAATTCCTCTCTGTCCTATTTGCATCTGTCTGTTGCTACTGTTTGCTGACAGCTCTTCGCGTAATGCAGCACAATTCAACCACGATTGATCTGTATAAAAAGATCAAAAGAAATCTTAAATCTCATCCATCCATGCTGAAACAGTCTAAGAAATATAATCTGGGAAAAAAAACGTTATAATTGATCAACTATGTATTATTTGCACAAAAAAAGGCAAAAAGAAGAGCATTGCTGGCCTTATCCGACTACCACAAGAAAATCATAAATTCATGAAAACTAGTGATCAGGGTGGCAACTAACATCGATTAATCTGTCGATTATTTTCTCGATTAATCATCCAAAGTCCAAGGTGACGTGCTCAAATTTCTTCTTTTGTCCTTACCAACAATTCACAACCCAAAGATGTTCAGTTTACTACCACAGAAGACTAAAGAAACCAGAAAATATTCACATTTGAGACGCTGGATTCAGAGAATTTGAAATTTTTTTCTTGAAAAAATTACTCAAAATGATTAAATGATTACCAAAAAGTAGCTGGCGATTTTCTTTTATCAACTTATCATTTAATCGACTAATTGTTACAGCTCTATTAGTGATGTTACGTTTGAAGCAGACTACTCGACGGTATCGACCTTTCAAAGCTTCGCCGCGCCCCAGACGAAGCCTCGTTGCATCACACTCGTATCACAGAGATGTCGCACTGGTTCTGAATACAAGCCACAGTATTCAAAACCACAGCTGTTGACTCTGTTTAAAAGTGATCAGTTTTAATAGTATAGACTTTATTGAACAAAATAACAGTAAAACCACTTATATTCTGACAGACTGTTTCATCAGTCTCAGATTTAATCCATCCATCCATCAAATGCCATACCAATTTGCTCAGCAGATGTCACCATTTTGACTATCAGATACTTCAAAACAGTGAACCATTTTCAATACAACTGCTTCATATTGATTCAGTGCTTCAGAAAGCTGTTTCCCCCATCACCAATAAAATTATGTTGGGGGTCAACCAAGATGATGTTAGCAAACAGAAGGTACAACCAACAGAATAAAGCAATGACAGAAAAGGTGTTAAGTTATTAATTTAAAAAGCATCTCTGTGCTTCAAGTGTTGTCTGTAAAACATGAGAACAGATCAGATTTTCTAGGTCCTTCCTACAGGGACGAGACGCAGCATGTGTATTTTGAGTGCAGGCCAGGCCCAGGTACATAAATTCAGTGATGAAAGATGCCTGAGCGTACAGCTGTCATTAAGGTGGTGATTGAATATCAAATGATTTACTTTTGCTTTGAAAATTCCCTTGCCAAGGAAATGCCACAACAGAGCAACTGTAAAAATGTCATTATCCAAAAATAATGTAAATGTGTAATTTTCAGAATGTGAGAATACAGTAATGAGATTTGACCATGGCCTTAAAGGACGGGTTCACAGTTTTTCAAGTCTGTCATAAAACATTAGTCAGGTCAAAAACTCAAACATTTTAATCGTCCTCAAAAGTGGACAGGTGGACAGGTGGTGACATAGTCAATTCACTGCTCTGCAGAGAGGCATATAGGATTCACACACTTAAAGGGTGTTTTGGAAAACAAGAAAAATAAGAGGATAACAATTGACGTCAGGTGCCCAAATGAACATCGACACATTTTTCTTGCCATAGTCATTCCTCCAGTTCATACTGCCCATTAGAAGATCCTTTCATAATGCACCTACAATGTATGTGATGGGTCCTCCTGTGAAAAATGTATTTAAAAGTTTATTTGAAGATAATATGAAGCTTCAGCTGTCCAAATTAGTCAAATCAAGTAGATATCTTTCAACATTACACTGTCCAAGGAAACACAAAGAGGGAATTTAATGCTAGAAAGACTGTAAATGTGGCAGATATCCAATTCATATGAATTGATGAAGCCTCATATAAGCTTCAGATATTGTCCCCCACCCAATGAAATCATGGGGGGCGGGGGTCAATTTCACTGAATGGCTTATAAAAAACAAATTGCTTTCAAAAACAAAAACCCCTGAGTCGTGAAAAGGCTGCTCCTTTAAAGACATTTATACATACTGATTCTAAACAAAGAAGCGCTTATTTTAGCCCTGGAATGATTCAAAATGTGTCACTTTACCAAGTTCAAACTTATAGTATTGTTCTATTGTGACGACAGATTTATGCTCTCATCAAAAACAGACATTTTCTTAATATACTGAAATATATAAAGTACCACAAAGTTTATAATCTGATACAGGTACAGATCAGTGCTGTATACTAGGAAGACTGAACACTAAAAACATTCACAGATCTAAAAAAGTAGGTTCACATCAAAAAGTATTAATGCATGTATCAAATACATGACTTACACACTCGTATCTATATGCAAGACATACAAAAATAGCCTACAAAGCTGACAGTGTTAACACTAGTGTTATTCTACTTACTTTTAGTATTTAAAAAGCCTTAATTATAGTTACTTTACGCTTATTCCTCAATAAACGGCTCAGGTTAAAAACGAACAAGAATGAAGAAATTCTCACAAGCAAGCAGCCAGACCTCCTGCACACTCATTCACAAATCACAACATCAACAGGTGACTGAACAACCACTCAATTAAAAACTGTATAAATTACAAATGAATCAGGCTCTTTCCATGTGAGTCCAGACAGCTCACTGTAACTCTTCAACAGCAAACTACCTACAGCACATTATATGATCTCTCTGCTGCAGTTTTGTTAAGGAGGTAAGTTCACACAACAGCCACAGAGAGACATTTAACCATCAGAGAAGAAATTAGCAACCAAAGAGACAGAAAGAGAGAAGGTGTATCTGACTCACGTTATCCGATGTCTTCTTCTTTCTTTCATGAAGATGAAGTATCCATGTCATAAAGTCCATTTGTTGCTGTTGGTCATCTTGTTTGTTAACAGAACTTTGTCGCTGCTGGTTAACTAGTCTGATAACATTAGCAACGATGACAAACAAGCTAACGCTCCCGGTTGTTTCATTTAAATTATGTTAACCTTCTATAGTTGATTAAATGAGTTCACTTCAGAGCAGCAGCATGCCACTGTAGTCCCGCCGTGTGTCCAGCCCGGACAGCTGAAATCCATTCTCGCCATTAACAATCCTTCGTGGCTGCTACAACAAGCTAACCGTTGCGTTGGCTAACGGTAGTAGCTATCTACTGCTCGATTAAAGAAAACAGGGAAAAGTAAATCTGAAAACAGGAAATGTGGACTCTGTTGAAAAGGCCTAAATGAAAATGTAATTTTTAGTGATATGTTTAAAAGTAGTTCGCGATTTGCACGTTATAATTTCTTTTCTAATATGCTACTGTATGAAATATGAATCTACTTATCTTGACCGCATACAGTGCGTAGCCGGCGGTACAGGGCGCCAAATGTTTGTTCCCATAATGGCGAAGTCATGACCCGCCCTACTCTGCCTCTGATTGGCTAGTACTCGTTGCCTCTGTTGGTTGGGTTGGTTAGGTTTAGGCATGATGTGTGAGATTGGTTAGGGTTAGGGTAAGAATATCAGGGTAAACCAATTGGTTAGGGTTAGGCTACATCGCATACGCGCTCTCACAACGCGGTTCGGTGTAAAGATGAAAGTTGGAAACTATGGATAAACAGCTATCTTCGAGGTTAAAGTTTGGACCATGCCTAAAGAATCGCAGCAGGTTATGAACATGGGTGTATTATAAGAGCTTGATACCAGACCAAAAATGGCGCCCATTCAATCCAACGAGAATTGCTCAGCTGGCGCATACGCCAAAAAAGTTTCTAGCTTCCGGGTTTGCTTCCGCGTTGTGCGGCCCACTGAATATGCGCAGTAGTGTTTCTCCCGCTGGCCCCGCCCACAAGTTCCCGCCCGACCCATAGACTTTACATTGTGATGGCGTCACCGATTTTTTTAATCGCTTTTCTCGGCTCGAGGAAAGTTTTACAAATTTAAAACCTCCATGGATCAAAAATTAATAATAGAAAGAGTCATAATTGAGCTTGTTTGCAGTTCGAGGTGTCCTGTCAATAGTTTTACAGACGTCTCTTTTACAATGGTGGTCTATGGGGAAAATGCTTTTTGGGCCGCAGGGGTATTTTTCGCTGCAATACCGCCAGTGGCCACTGGGAAAAATTGGCTGCAAGGCTGAGCGGCGGCGCCCTATCCAGCTCTCCATGGTTGTGAGACGTTTGATGACTCTAAAGGACCCATTCAGTCACTAAATACGGTGTAACAAACTAATCCAGATGCGCCTTAGATCATCCATGTTGACTGGACACCTGAACAACTTGACGCTTTTGTCTTTTGAAAGAGAACTGACTGACACTTCGGATTACAATGACATAATCAACCTTTCCAACTCAAAGCCCAGAAGACTTCGCCTTGTGTAGGAAAAGTAGCCGCAGGTAAACCAGTGTTATTTATTCTGGCCCGCCGTGGCATGATATGATTGTAGTTTCTGTGAGGAAGTTGTGAACTGTATCATTGTTCAATTTGTGTTTGTAGCTACTCTCCTAACAAGGGTTATACAGTGTTGGATTTGTTATTACAGTGGAAACCGCCTATAGTGATCACAGTTACAGTATATACAAATGCTGTTTAAATAATTTGCTTATAGTAATCAAGTAGTTCGCTTACAGTGTTCATTTTGGGTCTTTGGGTCTTGAAAAAAAGTAAAACTACGGTAATTCTATTTTTTTTTTTTTACTTTACTGCACATTGAAATCATGACGGTAAAAAGAAAGTAATTTTCTTTCAATGAAAACTGTTGTCTCGAAGCTCACAACAAGCTGCCAAAAACGAGCCAACGAGATGCAGCAGCGAAACAACAACAAGCCTCTAAACAGCTGTAGTATATTTTTAAAGTCAGTAAAATTCAGTAAATATTACTTTATATATATATTCACGTAATAAATATTTCAATGCTCATTAGATGGCAATCTGCATGAGAAATAAAGAAAACAATCGGTTATAATAATCATCCCCTTATAGTGATCAATTTGACCGGACAGATGTGATCACTATAAGCGGTTTCCACTTTATTGTGTTATTTCTTCTTTTATGTATAGATACCCATTCATCTGGCTCATTTACGTTATACTACCATCTATGACCATGTAAAATGGAGTACCCACCCATGGCAACACTGTGCCCCCTTGCTGATAATTGTCTGGCGCCGCCTCTGATACAGTGGTAGAGAATTGAAGATGAAATTTGGAAACTGTCACTGGACCAATTCTGGTATTCTGGTTGTTGATTGGTTAGGGAGGACGTCATTTTATGCGTTTTGGCCAATCGTAGATTAGCATGAAAAAAAGTAAGTACATTAAATTGATATGGGTTAGGGATCCCGCCCTAAGGAGGACAGCAGGAGCCCCTCCCATGGATGTATTGTAAGAACTAGATACCAGACCAAAAATGACGGCCTTTCAGTCCAATAAGAACTGCTCGCCTGCGGCATGGATCTATAAAGAGAACAAGCCCTGAGAGAGTGGAGGTCCCGGGCCAGCCGCTGCCTCCTGGGGCTTTCTCCCAGCTTCTCCCCTCCTCGGGTGCTCCCCCACTAAGGGCCAACTAGGATTGGCCACAGAGGATTGCAGCCATCCAGCAAGCCACAGTAGGGCGGGTGTGAACCCGGACCAGCCACAGTGAACTGCTGCCTTCCAGATCCCACCGAAGCACTCTGGGCACCGTTCCCACACTCCACCGGGAACTTCCCCAGTATAGCGTAAGTATAGCGGGACCAGCCGAAGGGCTTTATTTCCCCAAACAATATAGAGTTAAGATGAAGTAGTAAAAATATTCTTTTATTACAAAACTATTTTAAAATAAAATTAAAATCTTTTACCATTAAAAGTCTAAGTGTACTTCCAGTATTTCAAAGATATAAACAAAACTGGAGTGGGCTGAGGCTGGTAAATTGGGTGGCAGGCTACGCTAAGGTGTGTCTGGGGGTGCTACCATATATTCACCACAAGTGCAGTCACAGCAACCACAACACATGCACACAGCAAACAGGTAAACCACTTGTGCATCCCAGTGCCTTTAACCACAGCAAACAGTGAAGGGACCTCCCCCAGGGTGACTACACTGTTAGAGATTTTTCTGTCAAAAAACAGTAAAGAACTGCTAGCAGGGTTGCCATTCATTTACTGTTTATTCATTTACTTGCTGCTGCTGAAATTAACAGGTTTTTGCCGTTTTTAAAACATAAAAAACTGTTATTTTCTATTTTTGCTGTAATACTGCCAAAAGGATTGTGGTTTATTTGCACATTTTTCACAAGAGGTATACTTTTTGATGATTTTTACTGTAAACTGCAATGTGTACAACATACTACTCGACACACTATTGTGTAACTGACTGCTAGCAGTGAGAACTACAGTGAGTTTTGTTAAAATTTAAAAAAAAAAATAATTCCCAAACATTGTGACTTGATACAATTACTTATTGACAGTGTTTACAACAGTGAATAAACAGCCATTTGAATTGTAACTTAAACGGACTTTGCAAAAATGGAATATATTATTCATAAGTATGTTTTAATTAGTGTATAATCACCTGAAAATAAGAATAGTTGTGCTCTTGTTACCTTAGAATGAGCCCTTTAGTCATGTTTCTACAGTAGACAAAACAAAGACTGGCTCTAGAGAGGGTCTTTTGTGTTTTTTGCGAGTTTGGCAGCCACTGTAGGTTCTCCTACACGTTTGGAAGGTGAGTGTGAGGGGAGTGGTATTCAGTTGGTTGCAATCTGCAACCTCACCGCTAGATGCCACTAAATCTTACACACTGGTCCTTTAAAATGTTAAGACAAAAGATACAACTTCAAGGTGTTTCTTTCAAACCATGTCTCACTTTAACATTTTAAATGAAGATGCTAAACATTTGTTCAAAATTAGAAACTAATAGAAAAAATAAAGCATGGCGCTCATTCAGGCAATTAAACTTACATTTTAGTCATTTAAGAAGTAAATAGTCTACTTAAACAAGTAGACTGTCTGTCTGAACATTGTACACAAAGAAAGACATAAAACATTATAAATATATTAACATGCTCCTCTAATACAAGCGGTAACCAAACTGTCCAAGTTAAATGTGTATTTATAAGGGTTTGTAGTGAGTGAGCGAGTGAATGACTGAGAAAGTGACTGAGTGAATGACAGTCACTATGAGTGTATGACTAAGTGCATGAGTTATTCAGTTTATATCAGTGACTGTGTGTAAGTGAAGGACCAAAAATAACTCAGTGAGTAATAGAAAAGCGAAGAGAAAGAGACTGATTGTGTAGGTGGGTGAGAGGTTTCACTGACTTATACAAAGTTCCGCTTAAAAGTCCATTATTTTCTTTAGCAGACTCAACACACAAAGGTTGACTGATGTCCTCTTTCTCTGGGTGACTTTCTCTGTCTCCTGTCCTCTCTCAGAGTTACATGCTACTACACAGACAGCAACGAGACATTGCTAAATAAAATTCTAAATAAAATTAAGTTGTGGGGAGATGTTAGCATATGAAACAAAGTCAAATGAGACTCACCATGTAATTTGGAGCATCAGAATCACAAATCCGACTCTACTCTCAGAAATGTTGATTTCCACGGAAACAAGATTATTTTAGCAACAGTACAGATGTAGCTAGTTAGCAAGACTGATTTCAAAACTTAATTTAATCAGAATAAAATTCACTTGGAGAAAACAATGTGAGCAAAAACTCCAAATCATCAAGATCAGTTAATAAGTCAAAAAGAATCTCAATTTCCCCTGTTTCCTATTTCCTGTTTTCAGCCTGATGTTGGAAATGTGTGTCAGTGTGTCAGTGTGAAATACTTGGTTGCTCCTGAGGAAAAATACTGTAGTTTCTACAAAAGATGTTCCAATTTCTGATAATGATTGTTAATGCCTTTGAAAAAATAAAGATTGCAAGCACAGTCACACTAATTATCAGCCTTGACCTATAGTATTACATACACACATGCTGACACTCACAGTTTAGACATGGGGATGCAAGGACTGTTTTTAGTACAATCCCAAAAGTTAGGAGATATTACAGCATCATAATCGTAAGCAATCGTATTTCTATCAGGGGTGTCCTTTCCCTTATACCAACAACTGCTATATGACAATGTCACTTGCATCAGTTAACATTGTTTACACACATATCAACCACTGCATAGTCCTTACCATAAACCAAAATAAGTACACCAAACAACATAAATACAAAACCAAACATTTAACTAAATAAAATAAATCCCCCCATACTTGGTCTAACCCATGACATCACTGGTGATGTCAGCAAGAGTTTAAAAGCAGGGAAGTGGGCATATGGTAAATTACAACCCAAGCTAATCTATAACTCAAGAAACTCAGGATTTAAATTAATAAACAATAACAATGTAAATAATGCTAAACACAAAAAACCCAAGATGGTAATCTAGATGTTAAACTGGCTAAACAAACAAAATGTTGGTCTCACCCACTTTTCACAGCCTCGAAAAACTGTTCAAATAAAACAATCCTAGAACTACTTTCTTCCTCTGATCTTAAGATTTTATATATTTGATACTGAAAGAGTTTTTTTTTTTAACCAGGAAAAATTCAGCTAAATAGTTTGGTCTTGGATATAGAGAGCTTGACTGAACCAGTAAATATTGAACTGTGTTACTATTGAACATACTGTATGTTTGGATGGTAAATCCTTCATATATTTTAAGTTAACTTATATCTGTTGTCATTTATCTTTCTACTTAGGCTCAACTGGAACGTGAGCACTGAGCTTCAAAGAAATCTCGGTATGATGTTTGCTGAAATAGTGTTGGTGCTTGAATGCCATGTACCCGAGGGTTCCTCCAGCGCTACTACTCCAGTAACTGGTTGCATCATCTGAAGTGGCCACTGGCCTTTAACTTGAAACTTTTTCATAGATGAGGGATTTCAGTTATTTACTTGTTGCAGGCAACATTTTCAGTGTCACACGTATTTTGAAGACCAAATTAAATTGCTCACAACTTCAAACTACCCTGCCCATATTACATTTTCGATGTTTTTACTTGGCTGCTATTTTGTAAACTAATCAAAAGTTCATATTTGTGTTTTTGTGCACATCTAGGACTAAAGAGGACTCAATCACCTGACTCACCAGAAAGCAGCTATTGTATTGATAAGTCAGAAAAATAGTTATATTTGGTATTTAAAAGTCACTTAAGCATTTCATTGTGAAGTTCTTGTTAACTGGAATAATTAGGAATTAGGACTAATAACACAAATTATTTCATACTTTTTTGTTAAATCTGTTCCTGCAGGACCAGATTGACTATTGAGTGACACTGCCTTTATATCATCCCTCTTGGACTACTGCAACTCCCTTTACACTGGGATTAGTCAGTCATCCCTGTCCTACCTGCAACTGGTCCAGAACGCCGCAGCCAGGCTCCTGACAGGTACCCAGAAGAGGGACCATATTACACCTATCAACCTCTCTCCACTGGCTGCCTGTAAGGTTCAGAGTTGATTTTAAGGTTCCTCGGTTTGTTTATAAAGCCCTAAATGGGCTGGCCTCCTCCTATATCACGGACTTTCTAAACCCTTATTTAACTCCAGGTCCCTCAGGTTGGCTAACTTGGGGCTCCTGGCTGTCCCGCAAACTAAATTTAAGCTCAGGGGTGACCGGGCCTTTGCGGTTGCAGCCCCTAGACTGTGGAACAGCATTCACCTCCCTATCAGATTTGCCCCCTCCATTACCTCTTTTAAGTCCAGGCTCAAAACTTGCTTTTATTCTCTAGCGTTTGAATCCTCCTGATGTGGCTGATTTTTGGCTTGTGCCTATCCCCATGTGTTGTCTGTTTGTGCCTGTGAGCTGTGTGCCTTGTTGTTTGTGTCAGTGTTTCTTGTATTTGTGATTTTTAGCTACCTGCTCGGGTCTGTACAGTACTTTGGTCAACGTGGGTTGTTTTTAAATGTGCTTTACAAATAAATTTGACTTGACTTGCCCTTTCTACAGCAAACCAAGATATGTTTTAAATTCGATTTTCTCTGCATCAGAAGTAGTATATTTGTATTAAATTATTAAAGAATATGTAGACTCATTGCTTTTTATACTGAGCTATTACCAGACAGAAATTCTGTCTGAACCCTGTTCAGACCAAAAATGGTCTGTATTAGTGTTAGCATGTTGCTTCAAGTAGCGGTAAGATGATGAAATATGATACAAGTCCGGTTTGAGGGACAGATCCATGCATTTTGAGACTAATCAGATGCCAAAACACTGCATGACACTTTATAATACTGCAACTCAGTATTTTACAACCCTGGCAACCCTGACAGGAAACTGTTTGGAAAAATGTAGCCACCGCGACGTCACCCATTGGTTTGTGGACTCCCGTTTTGAAGCCTCGAGTTTGGCATTTTGACCGTTGCCATCTTGGATTTTTGGGAGCCACAAGTGACCATATTTGGACGAGAGGTTGGAGCTAACCCTAACGCTAGCTGCTAGCTTGGTTAGTACAGTGCATTTACAGTCTATGGTTAAAGGTGCAGTGTGTAGGATTTAGTGGCATCTAGTGGTGAGGCTGCAGATTGCAGCCAAATTAATACCCCACCTCTCACTCTCCCCTTTCAAGCGTGTAGGAGAACCACAGTCGCCATGAAGCTCGTGAAAAACGTGAAAGGCCCTCTCTAGAGCCAGTGTTTGCTTTGTATGTTTTGGGCTACTGTAGAAACATGGCGGTGCAACATGACAGGCTCCGTGGAAGAGAACCTCTCCCTATGTGAATATAAAGGGTTCATTCTAAGGTAACAAAAACACAATTTTTACTTTTAGGTGATTATACACTGATTAAAACATACTTATGAATATTATATTCCATTTCTGCAAGTCCGTTCTGCTAGATTCGCTAAATTCTACACACTGCACCTTTAACTGTAATAATGCTAATGCTAATTTTTGCTAGCAAAAAACAGGCTTAAAACCATTCAAACAAAATGTACCTTCAGGAAAAATCGGACTCATTAGAGGGTCTTTTAGGACTTTTTAAGACTTTTTTAGGTGACCAATATGTTACAATTAACTTTCATGTACTGAAAACACAAATAGCGAAGGCTACAGCTACACCTGTACTCTGTGAATCTCGGGTTACACCATGGATACATTACCTAAGCTGTCCAAGATGGAGGACCCGCTCACGCATGCGCTTCTCAGATCTGGTAGTGACAGGGGACATCTGTTAATTGTAGTGTCTACCAATAGCCTGCATGTGAGGTATTTATGGAAGATCGGTAAATTGTAGCATCTACTGATAGTCTGCATGTGAGGTGTTTAGGGGACATCTGTAAATTGTAGCATCTATCGATAGTCTGCATGTCAGGCATTTAGATGACATCTGTAAATTGTACCTGCAGAAAATAACCTGGGTTACACTCTCCCCCTCTAAACTGCATAAGTCTCTGCATGCACATTGGTCACACGCCGCGCCACCCACCACCACAAGTAAATTCTCAACTTGTGGGAAACACTGAATCGGCCCATTCCGAACAGGCACGTTTTGAACGGGCAATAAATGAATGAAGGGAGAACTGGCATTTATTTTTTTTCCACCTTAAGCACTGCACAGAACAAGGTGACTGTGAAGTTTGTCCTCCAATCCAGAAAAACCCAGCAGCGCAGCACAGCAAAGTGGGTGCGTCTCATGTTCCCGGTGGACACAAACACACCAGATAGAATGGCAGCGTGACTCTCAACATACATATTGGAGTAACATTTTGTGTTGTATCGAGACAGACATGAAAAATACAAGCCTTTTAAGTGTGTGGGGAGCACATATAAGCATGTATGACTTGCAACCTTGCTTCTGGAACTATCCTCACAATTGTATTGTTTGTATTTTGCAGTCCTGTTGCTCTCCTCACTGTGGTCACTGACTAACACTACTGGTGCGGTCCACTTCAGTGCAAAATTTGCACCGTAAAAATTTATTTAAAACTTTACTTTCCGTGCTATCTCATATGGGACACTGTGAAAACTACATTATTTTGCTCCTATAGCAATTAATACCAATGCTGTCTTGTTGTTTTACATGCAACTAGTTTGCAGAAATGTTAAACATAAGGACAAATTTACATTGTTCACATTGAGAGTAAACCTGACACACGTTTGGGCAATTATAAGAATATATCAAAGTTGTTTTTGCTGCTCCAAATGCTTCTAACAAAGGAATCATCATCGTGCTATATTGCAGTTGATATTTCTGGAGTTCAAATAAGTGGTTTGGATAATACGGTTGCCCATACATGTTCTCCTTACAGTGGGAAAGAGGTTTGTTTTAAGTTCATCCACACTCTGTATAACAGGGTTGGCTGTCCTAGTTCAGAATTGCCCTGAACTTTAGTTCTTTAGTTTCAACCAGAGAGCAGACTTATTGTATGTTTTGGATATTTTTAATATTATTTACATATTATTTACCATCTTGTACTAACACCATCACAGCAGATTCATAAAGGAAAATACACCACTCATATTTTGATTGGGACCAGTTCAGCCACAAGGGGGTGCCAACTCATGCTTATATCACAAGTTGTGTGTTGTTTCTGGACAGAGATTAGAACCTTTTTATGGTTTGTTGCTTTTGATTCTCCTGCTCATGGGCCTGCACTTGTCTTGACTTTGGGTTAGTCTTTAATATTTTTGTGTCAAATTACAGATTTCAACCCCACACCAATGAAAAATAACCTGATAAGTAGAAATTATAGTGACATTACAGTCTGACAATATATTGCAAGACCTGCGTCTTGACTTAACCACTCTTTGATCTTGGGAATGAATCACTCTGGACAGTGTCAGTCAATGGGCTGGATCACAGCATTGCATTTTTGTTTTGCACGATAAACTGTATTTGAAATACCAGCTTCAGCCACTTGGCAGCAGTATAGACCAAAAGAAAGCACTGACAATGAAGCGGTTTCACCTAGCAACACGGCTGCTGCTTGTTCATTCACACACCTACATGGTTACACGTGACGCCCCTCTACTTTCACATGTACAAACAATCCATCACAAGTACATACAAGCACACTATCTCAGCATACATGTATAAACTGATAAGTATTACATAAAACTGCATTCATCCGCACACACACAAACATGTAAATAAAAATAAACATATAAACGTCTGCATATGTAGGCCTAAACAATAAACAATGGAATTTGAACTTGTGGAAAACATTATAGACTAACAGAATAGGTAGCAGTGTTAAGAAGAAGCTGTGTCTATGTGACACCAGGGCTCTGTCATACTGCCCAGTGCTACTGTCATCCCACATAAAGCCACTTTCAGTGTGAATGGAGACATTTTGACTTGGCTTTCAGACCAGGGTCAGAGTCAATGCAACAGGCTCTAATAGCAGAATTACTCCCACCACTTTCACCCCCCCCCATCTGCCATTTTCCTCCATTCACCCTCACCCTCTCCTCTATTTTTTTCCTTCTTCCCTCCCCTCCTGTATTCTCCAATTCACCTCCCCACTCCCCATTCAAAATAAACACACAGACCCTGTTTATTTGTCCCATTTGAGAAAACAGTCCTGAGATCCTGGCGCTGTGTAAGAAGAAATCAAAAAAGCAATGCAAAAATCAATTGGCTCTGCAAGTCTCAAGACTGCCATGCAGTAAATTGGCTCTGAATGACGGCACTATGCGGACCGTCTTTTTTTTTTTTTTTTTTTTTTTTATAGTTCCTCTTTCAAAAAAAATAAAAACAAACTCTGGTGAATTTAGAGTGCACACATGCTGTCTTCCTTTCTCTGAAACAATGTCAAGGGACTTTCGACAAAAAGCACGTGATTGGTCTTGTGGTATTGTCTGTCGAGTACATATTGTTGAGTGGCTGAACTTACAGAAACCAAGCTTCTGTGGTTTTTGGTAATGCTTACAGGAATGAATAATAGTTGTGTTAAATTGAATCAATTTTCTAGACAAATCCATCCAAACATCTTTTTATACATTTGGCTCTTAAGAGGGCTGAACTTCATCAGGATAGTGTAATTTGTCAGGACCTTGAAAAGCCAAACCCGCTGTAGGAAACAGACTAATTACTCCAAATCAATTAAGAGACCTAGTTTTCCAGTCTGCATGTGTGCTGGCGGGTGACAGACATATAAACCATAGAGGCCAACTTCCCCCATACTTCCTAGGCTCTTTAATTAACTCTTTGATCTGAGTGCTATGTAGTGAGCTCAGGCCAGAGGCAGCTCCAAGGGCCAAGCAGAGAATGGATAGCATTTCGTATACAACACACCACAGCAGGAACAGAGGAAAACGCTGACACTCCTGTTTGTGTCTAAATGAGTGTTTAGATTCTTGTTTACTTTGATTCTAGTTTGTATAAATCCCAGGGGAGTTTGGAGGGGTTTTACACTGTTCTCTATTCTGTATAAAGCATTTAAGGTCAGTGCTATGCATTTAGATGCAAAATTTTCCTTGTGGTTAACATCTAAAGTCTAAATCCATGTGCCATATATTAAAATTACAGGCCATTTACTTACTCAGATGTGTAAAGGACTGTGTGTTAAGGACTCGACCTTTAGCAAAGTGTGTTAAGGGGTTGAAGTGACGGTGCAGCAGATCTGGCAAGTTTTAAAAGGAGCAGTAAGCTCACTTTGCTGGTTGGAATTTGCAGCACCATGGAACGACTTAATAACAATGCGTGAAGCAATGAAAATTACACAGCTCCTGCTCGAAAGGAAAAATGAATTGCTCTCAGGTTGCACTCTAGAGAAGTTTGGTCATTCAAGCACATGCATGCGTGAACACACACAGACACACGCGCACACACTCTCGTGTGCGGGCAGTGAAGCACATTCACACCCTCTACCCTGTAAACCTTAACATACACCACACACACACAGACACACAGGTGCATGTGGAACCTTGGCTGTGAGCAGAACCAGGCCTTAGGACTCAATGTTGGATGTGCAACCATGTGTGTGTGTGTGTGTGTGTGTGTGTGTGTGTGTCTGAACCTGTAGCTCTCCTGTGCTGTGCAGTGGAGAGAAGAATAGGGCCTGGGCCACATTCCAGCCCTACCTCCCTGGGCGAGAGACGGTATTCAGCATTCCACTGCCTGCGTATCAGGCCAGGTGCATTCCTGAACACACACACACACACACACACACACACACACACACACACACACACTTAGACAACATACAGTACCACAACACACATTTACGCTCGATCACAAATACAACATGTGTGGGCATGTACATTCATACCCACAAACACTTACAGGTGATCATACAGTGCAGCAGTAAAGCATGACAACCAATATATTAAAAAAAAAAACATCTCTCATAAACACGACCACCCACATAAATCTGTGTTAAACGCACATATAGTACATACTGTACGTATCCTCTGTACATACATACATGTGCTGCATCACTCACATGAATACACATAGGCTTTAACCAAGACAAACTGCTACTGTCTGTGGAGTGCTGCTGTTGTTCACTACATTATGTGAAAAGATGTTCCCTGCCTCTTTAATTCTTGTATGATTCAGTCATTTTAATGCATGGATTTTTCCTTTTGGAGGAGGCTGAGCTATTTAAAGACCATGGGTTGAATACACTGTGAATGTACAGCCAGCCTCTTTTTGAAGTTCATACGGTGCTGCGATGTACTGCGAGTCACACATGACAGTGGAGACGGGGGTGGTGTGTGTGTGTGTGTGTGTGTGTGTGTGTGTGTGTGTGTCCATCCGGTTCTTTCCTTTCATTTATCAGGAGATTTGCTTAGGTTCTTTTCTTTTCTCTACAATACAGCACAGGTCTGAAGAATGTGATGATAATCACTCCTTCTTGAGGGTGAGGCAGGCAAGTTGAGGGGATAACAGGGTTACTGTGGGAGACAAATGCAAGAAAATGGGATGAAGAGATAGGTGGATTGATGAGAAAGGGAGTGGGACCTCATGTTGATGTTTGCCTTCATGCAAAATCTGTAGGCTTGGTCAGATGTAAAGGCTCAACATCCCCAGAACAAAAGCTTGATTCAGTGTTAACGTGCTGCTTCCCTTCCACACTATTCCGCCATCAGACGGAGAAAAAGGTTGTTGGTTACATGCTATTTGACAGGCACGGGACTCCATGCTTGACAAGCCCTGAATCAGACCATTACTCTTTGGCATTCCTCCCTCACCGTTACGCTTACTTCCCCTATTCTTGCATCCCCCATTGCTATCCTTATCCTTTTTCTCATTCCTCGTCTCTCATCCTTCACCTCCCTCCCTTTCTTCCCCTTTACATCCCCGTTCATGTCTGCTGGTAGCGTAAGCCAATTCCCGCCCTTCTACCACTTACCCCCCCCCCCTTCAGCCCACTTCTCATCCATTTCCATGTGGCGACTTTTCATCAGTGAAGTGCCTTCCTGGCCCGACTACCCCCACCCCACCTACTCCCTCTGCCACTCACTGAATGGATGCAGCATTGAGGAGAGAGAGAGAGAGGACTGACACCGTCCTTCCTTCCTCCTACAAGCGCCACCCCTTTGGCTGTCGCAGAAGTGGTATGTTCCACAGCGAGGACTGCAGAAGTTGAGAGAGCACATTGTTTGTAATCTGGCATTGCAGGGGTCACTTCCTGACTCGTGTGTCCGCTCCCTGAGCCCCGCGCCGATCCCCCCCGCCCCAGCATCCCACCCCCGTGTGTCCATCCATTGGCCAAGTAGCCTAGGGCTTTTGGACAAACCCTGTTCTTCCCCTTTTGTGTAGGAAAGCTCCGACATCTGAAAACAATCAAATAATCTGGGCACAATGGAGGGGTGCTGGTGGTTCCCAGATGAGCGGGAGGATTAAGTGGAGGAGGCCATAGGGGAGAGAAAGAGAGGGATGGGGGCTACACAGCTGAGGGGGGGGGGGGGGGGGGGGGGTGAACTTACTGTTACTAGATTTTCATATGAAAATATGTGTATGTGTGTGTAGGAAGTTTTGAGTGAAGGGATGTTATGAGAACAGGGAAAATATCTGAACACTCTCCCATACAGTAATATGAGGAGTCATATCTGAGTCAGATTTTCAGTCGTTGATTCCTTCTCATCTGATGTGGGAATGGTAACTTTGCAACATTACAATTTTGTCATACAATCAAAACATGTAAATGGAGACATGTATTTATATCATGATGCAATTGAGTCAAACTATGGTGTATTATTTTAGTTTTAGATGAGAGTTTTAGTGAGAGTTTTAGAGTTACATGAGGAGATTGACGCCACTTTCATGTTTCTACGATATATATTAAGCTACAGCCAGCAGCCAGTTAGCTTAGCTTAGCACAAAGACTGGAAATGGGGAAAGAGCTAGCCCGATATCCAAAGATCGCAAAATCTTCCTACTAGTACCTCTAAAGCTAACAAATGAACACATAATATCTAGTTTTTTTAATGCGTACAAAACCCAAAGTATAAAAATGACACATTTTGGTTTTACGGGGGGTTATGTGTTTGTTTCTTGGATTGACTAGCTGCTCCCCGGTTGTGCTAAGCTAAGCTAACTGGCTGCCTCGGTAGCTTCATATTTACAGACACAAGAGTGGTATCGATCTTCTCTCTGCAACAAAGCGAATAAGCTTATTCTTTTATGTTCATTGTAAAAACAATATCAATATCAGATTGTGGTAATAGAAAAAAAAATTTGCCTCTAGCTCTCTTTCCTCTCTCCTCTATCTTGTATAGGCCCACATAAATGCGCATAAACACCTGCACATGATTGCACATGCCCACACATAAACACACACACAACTTCTTCTTCTCCCGCGTCTCTCGTGCTGTTCCTTCTCATCCCCATGAGAATGGTAAATAGTCATCTGTAACTTCCCCTCCAACATATTCATTAATCCTCTCTATCCTGTGGGGCTGGATGATGATTACAGGGAAGCCAACTGAAGCCGCCCAAATAAACACCCCTCAGGCAGCAACAAAGGCCTGTCCACCTCACCCTAAACACAGCTTCCCCAGCTAGATCAGGTTTCAATCAAGCCCACGCACAACATACAAACAATAGGAAGTAACAGAGTCTCGAGCACTGAAAAAGCTAACTGTGGCTGAAACCAATTTAGTTTCCCATTTTTGAGACGTTAGCAAATGGTGCAAATTTACTTGACAGCAGATCTTGAGTGTTAACTGTAATCAAGCCTAGTTCTAAACCTTGTGAAACAACAGATCCAAAGTGAAAAACTGCCTTAGCCTTGAAACATGTAATATATATGTCGAAAGCTGTCTGACATTCAGTACAAAACAAAATCTTTCTTTTCTCAATAATTCACTTTAAAGTACAGTACAACACTTTTGGTTTCTAGAAAGTCTAAGCATAGCACATAACTTATTTCCCCCTCTATAATACACTCCAGTGTGGTTTTTGGATGCTCACATAGTTCACATTCTGCTCGTTTATAGAACTTGGACAATCCCAGAGATGAGTTTCTCTCAAGGGCTTTGCAGCCATAATGACCTTCCATCTGAACCAACATCCTTGTGCATGGTCACAAGACTGGCTCTTTAAGCTTGACACACTTTACTCATCTAGTTATCCACATCCATCTCTCTTCTAAGACATTCTTGAAACAAAATCTTGAAAAAGAAAATCCCTTCATGCTGCTTAAATAACATCAAAGATGTCTTAGCCAGTATTCTGAGGACGATTAAGCAATATAATAAATGTTTGCATCTTTAGTTCCATAATGGTCATATGCATATACACAGAGAGAGAAAGAGAGAGAGAGAGAGAGAGAGACAGACAGACAGACAGCACATAGTCAAACATGCCTGAAGGCCCTCACACTTCCTATTCCTCCAGCCTCTACACCTTTTCTACTCACCACCCTGCAATTAGCGTGCCTAAAAGTTGCAGGCTTCCGAGGCCAGGCCCACACTAATCATAGGTATGCATTGTTGTGTTCAGCTGCCAGGCCTTTAAAAATCAGCACCTCTTGTTTGAGCCACACCTCTTGGCCCAGGTTGCCAACAGTCCACTGTTCAATGGGTCCCAAAGCCAAACTGGAGAGGAACATCTCTGAAAACTCTACAGGTGTTTTTTTTTTTAGGAATGTAGAGAAACTACATTTTTCCACACGGGAGTCCACACATCAACAAAAGATGAAGTAACCACAACATGGTTAAAAATTAACAAACTGAGAAAAAAAGGAGGGACGTAAAACAAATACAAGGCAAAGGATTAGGTTATGTACCAAGAGCTGTCATCAGCCATCTCCGGTCTTTCTCACTAGATGCCCTGAGGTCTCTGCAGACTGTATGGCGGCAACTACACAGACACTGAATTTCCTTTCCATAGTTGCTGTACAAAGAGAGGCCTTCACTCCTGCTCTCTTGTGACCAAAGGCTGCCTGTGCTGCTGGGAGCTGGTGATCACATCACCTGTGTTTTGAGGTTGTCATCTGATTCGAGTCATGGTCCAATACAAGGAATGAATCTTCCATGCAATCTTGAATAACAGTGGCCATGAAGAGCTGTTTCTTTTTTTTTTTTATGTCATGAGCTAGAGATATTTATCCCTTATCACTATCCATGGTGAAGTCATAGAATTTTACATGATGGAATACTTCATACCTCATTCTTTCATGTAAACATGCTTGTCTGTGAATTTTCAATTAAATAAGCAAATTATGTTTATTATCAGCAAACAGCTACTAAAAATATGCATTATGGCATACTCTATAAACCTATACATCTACACGTGTCTATATAGACCAATTAGGATTTGTGTCACTCATTCATTCATTCATTACAAATAAGATTGGAGTTGCGCAATTCAACTCAACTTCATCCCAAGTCAGAAATGTAAGTCTCGAGTTCATAAATGGAAAAGTAAAATAAGTGTCAGTGCTAAAGTAATCGCTAAAAATGAAAATACATGACCAAACACAAATCACATTAGACATGTTTTGCAAATCATTTCAGCCATCTTCCTGAAAGTCAAGTAAGGTTCTATTTGCGTTGGACTGCGCTGAATGAGGGTTGTGTTGAGCTAAACACATCCTTTATTCTGTGGTTGCTTGTTGGCAATACAGGAATGTTAGCTTGTTTACCGTCTTAAAGAGAATTGTGATGACCCTGATTGCACTTAGTGAGGGAAGTCAAGGGATGCCTCTGTTAACTAAACATCCTGTTGCCTTGTTTAAGTACACTACAGCGTCTTGTGTGCAGTGTGGTGAAAAACACAGAAAATGCACTAGGATCCACATTTGTGAGATGAGAAAGAAGGCTGACTTCCTGAACTCTGAATACTCCAAAGGATACAAGCATGCTAGTGGGAAAATTCATGGTCATTGCTTTTTCTGCTCCATTTGAAACAAGGGACACTTTATTTGGACTTCTCATTTTGATCATGACAATGGTAACCCCATTCAGAAGGCAGAAGTGAAGACAAGTGGCCACATTTAGTAAAATGCAGACAGAGACAGTCTTCTGTAACTTGATTACCCAATGCGAGGCGTTTTAGAAATGTGGATTGTTCATGTTAATAAGCACACATAACACTCATAGCAAGCTGACATCTGTGTTGTTGATGAGAGAACAATCCCAAAGACAATTCCCCCTTAGCTGCCAGGCAGTCATCGGGATAGCAGCGCACACCTCAGACAGAAAATCTAATCAAACACCCAAAAGAAGTCTACAATATGTGTCAGGGCTGCACATGTGATGCTCCTGCACGCATGGGCTATCTATATACAGCGACACAGAGGGATGTTTTATATGGCTGCAACATAAGGCAGTGGCACAAGCTGTATGAAAGCCAGAGAAATACAAAGAAACTTCTCACACAACATGCTGTCACTATGACAACCAGGCAGAATCATTTAGCCTGATCTCTTGCCATTCCACACAGCACAGAAATCCAATAGCATTTAAGTCTTACGCAACCAGGCCAATGATTCGCTCTGCAAGGCTTTTAACACATTTGCAAATAAGATTCATAGGTGCATACATGGATTTTCTGGTAACTTCTTTAGGCTGTTTTGTTTTAGAGGGCGCTCCAGCTGCCTCCATCCAATAATAGAGACACAGAGAGAGTTTAAGGTGCAAGGTGGGGCAGCTTTACCTATATGACAAGAGTTACTTGTAGCTATCTAGTACCCTTCTTAAACATACTGTTTGCTCAAGAACCTATATGTGGCTTAGTAGTGATATTACATTACTGAAACAATACCACACTGCCATTTCAAACTACTCTTCAGAATGAATTACATTTAATTCAGAAAATATCTTCATTTTCTGAATTGCCTTTTCTCATGCTTAACTTTACATTTAGGCTTGCAGCTATACTCATATGTAATATGACTGTATAATCTCTGTGGGGTAACCACATAAATCATAAAGGGGATTTGATGTAATTCCACGTGCTGCAGCAGTTGTGGCTGTGTACATTTAAAGCATTTTCCCACAATCTCACACCAAGATTTCCAGAAGTGGTTTGGGGGCGGTCGATCACGGTAGAAATACTTAATGAAAGAAAACTGAAATTGTTAATGGCCGAGTCTGTTGTGTCAGACTAAGTCCTTCCTCCAGATTATTTTCTACTTTGCGTGCTATCACACAGACGCTTCCTTCGTGTATCAATGCGTGATTGAAGGAAACTTCTTTTGGGAAGTGCGGGGACTACTTTAGGTCAACTTTGGAAAGGAACGCTCTTTAATGTATTGCATACGGCTACAGAGGCACGTTGTTTAGTGCAATATATGTTACTCTTGAACAAGATACAACAAATTGTGTGCTGGTATTGCATATTTTATGTTTTTACTACGTCGCGGAAGGATCTAATTTTGTCAAGCGAGGGTCGACACATCCGCCCAGTTTTCCGATGTTTCATTCCCCCCCGAGTTGAAAATGGAGTTCGATTAAAGCAGATGTCCACCAACTTCTGAAGGAAACTAAAACTCTAGGCGTTTTTACTTCACGCGTCAGTACTAATATTGAAAACGGTTTAGCCCCGTTTTTGGCTTTGGATGCCTTTACTAAAAATTACTCGGACACGTTGACGGAGCAACGCTGCACAGCGCGTTTTCAAGTGTTGTCCTGGACCTTAAGTTGGCGAATGGATGCTCGACAGCCAGCCATAAATAACCTGCCAAACGTTACAGGCTACAACAATTCCTGCATTTTTTGAGGATCTATACACATTTTTCCAAACCGGGGATCTGTGTTTGTTGAAGAAGATGATGCCGATGGCCCATTTGTTGTGGTCGGATTTTACTTCCAGGGAGGATAAAATGAATCAACGGTTGTCATTCCTCCTCGCGATTTAACGTTAGTTCCAGCCAGCAAAGCTAACGTTAAGCTAGCTTCACTTGGTTTTCACAGGGACGCTTAGTTAGGCATGCCCCATTGTACACCGTTTACTTACTATCCGAAATAGGGGTAATTTCTATATGTGAAGGAAAATGGTGATATTTGTGGTATTTTATCCCGCCGTCACTGCGTCGTCGATGCTATTGCTAGGATTTGGATCCCCGTGAGGAAAAAATGAGTGAAGATTCAACAAATCCAAACAACGAGTGAGTAACGTTTGTACATTCTCTCCATTTAAAACCCAAAGCTGCAATAATAAGCATTTACATATCATAAGATATTAACACAAGCTTTCCTCGATGAGCTTTAACCCTACCACTGCTCCCAATGACATTTCTAACCGAGTGACGCTGGTATTTCATCACCTTACTTTACAAATATTAACAATGAGAACCACAGATTTATGATCTTTTTTTGTTTGGATAGTTTGCCAGACTAATATAAAGGTATTTTATGGATTACATTATGGGATTAAGAAGACCAGAGTCTGAGAAGCAATGGCACAGGCCCATAGTAAAAAAAAAATCATCTCATTCTTAATTATTTTAGTCTTATAATTCAACTAACCAACATGTATGCTGCGAGAATTCATATTAGTTCACGGTATGTATTGGTTTATTTAATGGTTGTCTGTATATGATTTATTTAACAGGACAATTATATGCTCAGGGTATTTGTTATTGCTGTATAGATTGGCAGTTACAAGACAGTTTGTGAGGGATCACTCTTTGTAGACACGAACGCAACAATAATCCGATATAAATATGATTTTATATACATATCTGTTCAGTACATGGCGATCAGAAAACGTTATATTGACAGCCGAGATCTGTGTGTAACTGTTGTCCGCCATGATTTCGGAACATAATCATCGATTAAAATCGTGCAGATCATGTTTGTATTTCAGTCCAACCCTTTCTTTAATGAA
Source organism: Scomberomorus guttatus (assembly GCA_038419695.1). Classification (NCBI taxonomy): domain Eukaryota; kingdom Metazoa; phylum Chordata; class Actinopteri; order Scombriformes; family Scombridae; genus Scomberomorus; species Scomberomorus guttatus. The sequence goes on from CM076455.1 coordinate 12,383,207, forward strand.
AACCCTTCGAGTCGATTGCGGCAATGTCAGCGTTGAGAAGCTGAAGATGCCATTTTTTTTTCTCAATCACACTCATTTACATATCACAATCTCCATTCATAAAAACGCTTTAAAAAAGGCGTCACACTCACGCCCAAATCTCCCGAACACACGGATGGCAATTGTAATCTGTACATGAGATGTTTTTGTACACGTCGCGATCGTTAAAAGTCGCGTTTTGGTTTTGTTTTAAGGGGCTGATCCCTTGTGTGCGCTTGTTGACAGTCAGTGAGAAATATCTGCTTCGGGAGGTGCTGTGGTCACATGATCCCCTCCATTCATAAAGTACCTGCCAGCCCATTCACAGCACTGTACACTGTTTCGCATTGCACCGACGATCACACAATGATCACATTTCCTGCATTTACCGTGCAATGCATCACGTATAAACACCAGTGCTTGTCTATTAGTCGTTTGTTTTACATGAGCGCCGCACATGTTTTATTTAACCGACGTTTCTTCGCCGTGTCAGAGGATTTTCTTTGATAATGTATTTGTCACAGAGGAAGTCATATGTCCTTTTCAGCCATTTACTGTGTCATGGTTTAATGTTCGAAACACACCCATGTTTTTCCCCATTCCATCTATCTAGCCTTTCTGAGGTTGATTGATTTAATGCATGGAGGCTTTGTCCTTGAACTACACTTCTGTTTTTTGTTTTTTTTTATGTAACATACCTGCATATCAGGCTGTTCTCTTTTCCTCAGAAAGTAGATTACCATTGAACTATTGACCACCAGTTGATGACATAATATTTCAAGGAAATTCATCTGAGCTGATTCTTGCAAGTAGTCATGATTTAGCTTAAATCGTGTAATAGCCTACTATGTTTGGTGCTAGTAGGAAGGGTGAAACCTCTCATCTGAGCAGTCATCTGAACACATTTTCTCATGGTGTTAACCTCTCGAGAGTGAAATTACAGTCACATTAAGCCATTCTTGAATGTGCAGGGACTCCCTGCGATAACCTCGAACCCCCCCAGGCCCCACTTTGGGGACTACTGCTATAGGCTACAGTATATGCTGGGATTGTTCCTCACTGCATGATGGCAGCAGCTAAGATGGCGAAGTGATCCAAACATTGTTGCTATGATTCCACCACCTTTTCTGGTTGTTGTATGATTCATAGTAATGGAGTGAACTGAATACTGAGTATTGCCTGAGCCTTTTTTATTTGCTGAGGAGAATCTCCTTAATATGCTTTGCTTTATGACACAGCTATTTACAAGGAAAAACATGTTGTTTTTTTTAATATTGTGACATTCTGCTTGCTTCTATAGATATACATTCAGATCTTTAATGAGTCACTATTTCCTGAAAAATCTCACTCCCTTTTCTTGTTAGAGGAAAGTTCATTCTTCTGTAGCCTGCATGGTAAACATTTCATTTGAAAATCTCTGCAAAATGTGTTAAGAGATTGTCCTGAAGTGGTTTTGTCTGAATGATGGGTGGTAAGCCAAGCTGGTGTTCCCACAGCACACTCTTTGCTGAGAACATGTTACTTGGCCTTGGTGCGTCTATGTTCACAAGGCTGAAATGAATAAGAAGGCACATAGAACCTTGTCAGATTTTGGTTTGCGTCCGCTCTGGGATGTGTGGGATAGCGTGGTGTGATGGAAGGCTAATGTGAATTTTGCAGACAAGGACTACGGTCATGCTGGGAGAAGAAAGTATGCACAAGCAGCCTCTCTGCTGAATGTCACGTTTATCTAAAATATTTATCTCAACAAGGGCAATAGTCTGTTGTGGTCCGCTGTACTTGTACTCTTTATGCACTGTAGATAGTCTTTTAAAATGTGTGAATGTGCGCTTTTTTATATATTCTGTCTCGCTATTTTGTTTGACAACTAAGAGCTTTATATTTTCCCCTTTTTTGGTTTCTAAACTAGAGGTTCCTCTTCAAACACATTAAATAGGTTACTGTTAGACAAATAGAGGTTTCTTGCTGTCCTCCTCAGTCTGTACTAGAAGAAAATTAGAAATCAAACAGGTGGCCTTGTAGATTGCTGTCATTATGGGCCTTCTGACTGATTTTACTAAAATCAATCGAACCCTCATCCGCTTTTACCAGTGAAGGTCAGTTGCCTTTGTAGTCAGTTGAACATGTATAGGGTATGGCCTCATTGTTTTAGATTCCTTCAGTGCTGTGGTATTATCTGTTGCCAGTCAGGTGATCTTCAGTGATTCCTCTCTCTGTGGCCTCTTCCTATCTGTGTGATTGATTTGACAGCTCAGCGTTTTATCTGCCAATGTGGGTGTTGTGATCTTATCACCTGAGGGCTGTTTTGCACTCCCATTCCTGTTGCAGAGCTTTCCAAACACATTCCTCCCAAACAACCCCCATCAAGTCCTGAAACGACAAAGGGAGACAGCTACTTCAGCTGTTAGGACTAGTGCTTTATGGCCTGGGTAATTGCCTATATCCTGTGGCCCTTATGTTAAGCTAAATAATTTCCTGGACCTTTTTTATAGATAGTATTATGTGAGGTTATTGCCAGTTGTTGGATATGACCTCCATGAACACTTAGCTTTACTAGCTGGCCTAGTCTAAGCTGTCTTACCTTTTGACAAAGTCTGCTGAGCTGAACACGTCCTTGGTTCTGCTTTTGTATTACTTTGGGGAAGTGTTGCTTGTGACTACAGTGGTTTACAGAGACAAATGAAATGTGTTATTTGACAAATATACAAAAGGGCACTTGTAAGAGTGTTTACCGGTTGCTATGCATGTTCTCACTTTTTATTAGATTTTGGTGTAAGATATACTTGTAGAAACATAAGTGCCCTTACTTTAACATCTTTCAGTTTCACCTTAGTTGCACAGGTTGATGAGTTTAAATCCTTATTATTTTGTTATTTTGCATACAGGATATTTATGATGTAGTGTTGGCTTGTTCTATTAGAAGTTGTCGTATTGTTTGTGTGATTAATGACAATGATCCTCTGTATAACCAGAGGGCTTGGACTGTCTGTAACTGAGACAAGCCAACAGACTGAACAGGCCTTGTATAGTGGTGGACTGTTCCATTCCCATGGCCAGATTTGGGCCTGGATTCTGTGTATTTTAAACCCGAGCCACTTCCCTCTTATAATTTTCATTTCCTCTTCAAGTATTTTAAGAGCACGCATAAACTGGCGTAAATGTCAGCAGTGTATTTAGAGCACATTTCAAACCAATTTTCTTATTTTTAAGACAAAGACGTGGTGTGGACCTATGCTGTGTATGTAGGCTATAAAGCCTTGCTGATTTTTTTTTTTTTTTTTGTGTCTCCATCACAACATTCAGATAGCAGGGCTTGTCTTTTTTTTTTTTTTGTCAAGGAGGGCCTCTGATGTTCACAGACCATATCTCAATGCCTCTAAGAAGTGCTTTTAGCACTAAGTGTCTGAATTGTGGATATTGTTTTCAGTTGTGCTGCATGCGGGAGCATGAAGGCTGGGCCTTGTTGTGAGCTCTTTGCTGCAGCTGGGCTGAGATGGTTCTTTCCTGCGAGGCCACAGACATAAAAGGCCACAGATGTAAATCCTAAACCTTGTGTCTTTGATTGAGTTTCCAAACGCTTTTGAAAACAGGAAGGGGTTTCTGTGTGTGCGCGTCTGTGCACACACACTTTGTGTTTATTTCTCTGGGAACATTTGGCATGTGTATGTGTTTCTGTGTGAGATAGGCCCGGATCCTAGATGAGTGAGTTTGAGCAAACATAGCTTTATATTATCAAATAAACTAATTAATGAGTGAAGTTTTTAAACAGAAATAATACTAGAGGCCTGTAAGATCCTGTGTTTTTTTTCTGCTCTGTATACTTTTGATCAGATTTTGTCTTGTCTAGTGGCTAAATTTAGAACTTGGAGCAGGCTTTTATTGGTTGGTAAATGTATTTCTTGATTCCTCCAAATCCTAGAGGCAGAGCTTCAGCGGAAAGATACTTGAATGTGAATCTAATTGGTTTTCAAGATGGACTACAAAGTTAGTTTCTGACATTTATGGTGATGATGATGATGATGATAATGTTATGTTATTCCCAACAACAGGGCATGCAGTGATGGTTTACAACATGTCATAGCAGTTTGTCTTAACAGCCATGGGCCAACGTCATGGTTTGGTGGTTTATCCTTCCCAACCTGCTCCTGAGATGTACTGATGGTTTCTCCCACAGCTAGCTAGATGACTGCCTTGTCCCCTCGGCTTCCCGTTTCCCCCTCAATTTCAGAGCAACTATGACGATTAGATGCCCGGGTCCCTCGAGACTACTCATACATCAAAGCAGACCAGAGACGCCGCAGCAGTCGAAATTTGTGGTCCCTCTTTTTGTTTTTTTGGTAATGGCAAGCGCAAGGTTTTAATTTACCAAATGCTTGCGGTTCAAATTAAGATCATCTCAATATGTGGCTTTGATTGATGTTTGAGAATAGTTTTTTGGCATTTGATACACATATGGGATTCTTTTGAATTATAGTGTAGCAACTGAGCGGCACCTAAAACATTGTCGTTGGGGTCGCAGGCCCAATCCAGTAATAGAGGGGTTGGTTAGCATCAGCACAAGGCAGAAAATCAATGTTACGAATGTCGTCTGAGTGAGAAGTTTTGACATTTATTTACTGGTTTAGATCTATGTTGTATCTGGGCTACAAGCTAATGTGATCCACTAACTGCTGTCTATGATGGTCGTGATATTTCTGTGAAAGGATGGTGGTAACATTGAAGCGTAGATTCGCTCGCTGTGTGGTGCAGAAGCAGAGTAGGCTTGTTCTGTGTTTTTTTTTTTTTTTTTTTTTTTTTTTTTCCTGAGTCAGTTGGTAGCTAAGCTGAATGTTCTTGTGAGGGAGATGACTCACCAGCAGCCTGAGGTGTTGAGAGGAGATATGGCAAATTTCTCTTTCACTTCTCTTTCTATAACCAACGTATTGGTTTTCACTGCAGCTAACGCAGCAGGCTTGTGATGCCGGTTGCCTGTTGGTGTTTCTGTCAGCATTGTCCCATTATTAGCTCCGTTTTATTAATGGCTAACAGACAGCCCCTTCAAAAGTGTCTTGTTCTGGCCTTATGTCATAATTTGCTCTGCATCCATGTTAGGTCATGTTGGTGTTTGTTTTGGGTATGTCTGTGCCCTTCAGTTTGCCACTGGTTATTTAGGGGATTTGAACCGTGGCTAATTGGCTAGCTAGTTTGCACCGTTCAGATTAGATGCACTGCTGGAATCGACGGTCGAGTCCCAGATTGCATGTTATTTATTTCTTCAATGAGGCGTGATCACAATGAAGGGAAACTGCACGCTTTATTCTCCTGTCAGTTTAGTTCTAAGTCACTTAAGTTTTGTTTTAGAGGTAAATATTGTGCTGGATTACATTTTTATGCATTTTTGACTGTATTCAGATTTTACATACTTTTCTACTTACTATTTCAAGCCTTGGTGTGGATCCATATTGGGGTATTTGGATCTACATTAAAGACTTAGTATTTTAGGACAGGCTACAGGTGTTAAATTAATGTAAAAGGTGTATATTTTATCTATGATAACAGCTGTTGAAGATAACCACTTATTTTGGTAAGCATAGAGAATGAGTCACACCCAGAGTAGCTTTTCATGCCCTCCACTTTCCTAGTAGTTGCTTTCCTTTCACAGGATAATCTATAGAATCGGATTGGGATAAGTAGCTTGTGTTTATTTTCCCAATGATATTTTAATGATCCCCCCCCCCCCTCTCCACAAAAGTCCTACAAGCCAAAGTGATCTAGTGGAGCTTGACCGAGCTTGACAGCCTTCCTCCGGTTTTGATACAGGGGAGAGATGGGGAGGAAAGTGAGCGATGGAAAAAAAGAGGTAGGGGGGACTTTTCTCCCCTTTTCTGATGCTAATGAAAGGAGGAATGGTTTTCCAGCTTTTAGCTTGCAGAGTGTGTCTCCCCTGCAGCATGCTCCGCTGCCTGGACATTGTGGGAGTACAAAACTCCAGGCCCGGGATCCAATAACGTGAAATTTCAGCAGAGAAGCGGCCATTGTGTAGAGAGAGGCAGCCGGGGAGGGGTTGGGTAGAAGGGGGGAGACAGAGCGGAGGAAAGGGAGGGTGACTTGGCGAGCACCCAGGGCTCAGGCCACATCCTTTCTCTCTCCTATCCTTCTGCACTCCTCCTCTTCCTTCTCCTCCTTCCCTCCTTCTCACCCTCCTGTCTTTCTTTCAATACCCCCCACCCCTCCTCCATACCCCTGCCCTCCCCTCCACCACTCCCCTTCGGGGTGGGAAGCCCAAGGCTGAGACAGGAGAAAAGCATGATGGCATGCTGGAGCTCAGTGAGCCATGGGCCGGAGCAGCAGACAAACGGCCACTTTGTCCACTTAGGAAATGGTTGTCCCAGGATCCTCCTTCTCCGCCACACACGGGAGCAGCCGGCCTTGAGGCCCATGCCTTCCTGGTCTGCACGTGCTCCCCTATCCCGTCTTCTCTTCTCTTCTCTTGGTGTGTTCTTTGCTCTTTGCTCTCAAGGTTTGAAATAGTGAGGTACTGTTAATTTGCTTATTGCAAATGTCATATTCTATAGATGCCATGAGAGCCAGTGCACATCCTTTTTGTGAATAGAAAAGGCCCTATTCAAATGTAGTTGGGAGCTGTTGACTGTCACCTTGGTCTCCACCCTGTTCCCATCCACAGCCGCCTCCTCCTCCCCCACAATCCTCCGTTACACTCTCACCCCTCCCTATGTTTTTCTCTCCTGCTTTTGGTCGGAAATGAAGTCAGTCATCCAGCAGAATAACTTGGAATAATTTGGAATGGGGGCTCCTTTCTCTCTATCCCCCCCCCCCGCTCGCTGGCCCAGGCCAGCTGATCTGCTTCCGCTCTCAATTGTGTGTCCAGTCGACTGTGTGCTCCCAGCAAGGGGCGTGGAGGACAGCCTTTGTCTCCACCATCCCAATCTGAACCCTGTGTGTGTGTGTGTGTGTGTGTGTGTGTGTGTTGCAGCAGGTTGCAGTCAGATGTCTTTTTGGACTATTTACTGTTTTTACCATTAAAAAAAGAAAAAAACATTTATATGAAGGAATGGAAGAGGAGTGGATGGAACTTTTTAATCCCCTGCTTATATAGATCTAGTTCACTTGTTGACAATTGAGTTGTTGGTCTGCAGGTTCTACAAGTGTACTTTAGAGGTTTGATTTTAATTATTTACCATTTAATCACAATCAGGGTTTAGCTATTTCATTCTGAAAACAGACTTGGCATGGGTGTGTTAGGCTAGATGCAAAAATGGGCGTATATACAGTCCACTTAACTTCCTCTCCGGGCCCCGCCTCCCTCCCTGTGAGTGTCATGGTTGCTGGCATGTGTGTGATGGTGGGTCTGGAGGGTCAGGCCCTGGTCATTGTGCCCTGGTCATGGCTGAGCGACACCACCGCCTGCCTTCTGTTCACCCCAGGGACCCCTGCCTGACTGACAGCCCCTCCTGCACCCATCACCCGCATCCTTTATTGGGGGCCATAGAGGGGTGTAACAGCAGCAGTATTTCCTTCTTTTACTGCCTGTTATACTGCTCAAAAATGCTTTCTGCTGATGTGGCAGGGGTTCTCGTGTAAAGTTAAACACAACTTAATGTGGCTCTGTTACAAGGTGTAAACAGAAAGGGTGTTGCTGGGAGGTGGCAGAGGGGAAGTTAGTCATGTTTTTTTTTTCTGTCGGTCTCCCACAAACTGTTGTCTAAACTCTGCAGATTGTAATATGAGTGCATTTAGGTTGATGAGAGATTCATAATAATGTTAATTCAATAAATTCTGTGTCCATCCCTACTGTCTGTTGATTATTCATTCATATTTATGTGATTGGCAGAATTATTTTTGGATCTGTATGTGAAAATCACAGCATAATATTTGAAAATGTCCTTGGAATGAATATGATGGAACAAAGTCCAGTGTTGTCCAGTGTTGCTTGCTGAGAATACAGACAGATTGGCATGGATAATAGTATGGAAAGATTTCATAGCTATTCAGTCTGACCAAAGGATTGTTTGGATGTATTGATTTGTGAGGAGTTATGAGAATGTCAGAAAGAGGAAAGATAAACAAGGATATAAAATATATTTAATACATGATAACTAGAAAATAATATATTGTTAACTCCAGGAAAGCGTAAGTTCAGAGCATGGAACTTTATTAATAAGTCGCATCGTATTCCACAGAAGCATTCAGCTATTCTAAACTTAAACTAAACTTTAAGACATAGTTAAACAGGATATGTAGCCAGTGCTGGATATATTGCACATAATTTGTCTTTTAATATAAATAAATAAGGTACATTTGTCTTTAGTCCAGAAAAGAATCTTATGTCTGTATACACTGCGTGTGTGTGTGTGTGTGCGTGCGTGCATGTCTGCGTGTGTGTGCGAACATATAAAGAGTTACGCAATGTCTATGCAGCCCGCATAGCCAAAGCAGCAGCAGCAGCAGCAGCAGCAGTTTCAGTCCCCCGTCAGTGTCTAGTATGTACAGTGACAGTATTTGGTGTATGTCATCAGCGATACACAACCACTGTGGTCATGTGCATAAAACATAAGAAAATATACTTGAAGGGAAAAAATATGCTTCGGGTTGCAGTTCTGCACATATAGCAGTGATCATACATGACCTGTGCAGACAGCTGTATTGAATAAAAAAAGAAGTGTATCCCTCAGTGAGACAGATGACTGAAAAATGCGGTAGAATTGCTTCCTGTGTAGACAAGCCTAAAAGGCAGTCTGTTTTGTCGGTTGGTTTATTTTGGAGTTACCAGTATTTATCATACTCATCAATCCTATGAGAGAACTTTGGTCAACTAATCCCATGGTGCCAGGATATCAAAGCTTTCACATGTGAAGGAAAAAAAAGCTTCAGATTTAATGCTCACTGGCTCTTAGATTAATAACTAACCAATAACCTGGGCACTGAGGTTTGCCAAGGGTGTGGAAGGCAGGAGACCAAAGGTTGCCTGTACTGAGTAGGCCAAGATTTAAAGAGGAGAGGCAGTAAGGGGGAGGAAACAGCCATTGGTCTTTTAGAGCAGGAGCTACTAGTTAACTATGTAATATATTACATGTTGTCAGCCAGTGACATTTCTCTCCCTCAATCACTGCTTCATATTTGGCCACTGTCAGAGAAGAAATTCTTTACTGAACATTTCAGACTTTCTGACCTCATCTTCATTGGTCAACCCGGACGTCTGCCAGAGAGCAATGTGTCACAGGAAGACATCCGGCAGTCACATTCTTTACTCCTTTTTTTTTTTTTTTTTTTGCCAATTTCTGTTAGCTCTCAGACCTTCCTCAGTCTTTAATATGTTACCAGGAGTTTCTGCAAAACGCTGCCCTCAGCACACCCTGACCTTTGTCATTTCCGGTGGCCCAATGCAGTCTCTGTTATCTAATCAGGGAAACATCTGACTCCAAGTGAAGGGACAGAGAGGCAAAGGAGGAGGTGAGCAAGTGAAACATGGGAATGAGGGACAAATAGATATGGAATTATGATGTATAATAATAGTCAGTATCACAGTATGTTGCGATACAGTCTGTTGATTCACTGGCACCAAAATAGTGAAACATTTAGTTGTGAAATTGTGGTGTTTCCGTCCTTGACTACAGACTTAGATTTGAATCGTTATACCTTATGGCCTTTTTCCAGTTTGTACCTGCTTGATATTTGAAGAGTGATGTGTGTTTATGTTGCTGTATGCCTGAAAAAGCCGTATAAGTTTTCAGTTTCATAGATTTTGTGACGTATTAGAGATAATTGTCTTGCAATATATTAGCCTGTGATTTAAAGCCCTAGTGGGTGAGAGAGGAGACAAGCACTAGTGTTAGCATGAGAAATAAAAAAAAAAAAAAAAAAAATGGAAAGAGGGTGATGTGAGCCGGAGCGGCTTTTATTTGTTGTCTAGTTTGAAACCACCTACTTTAGGGGAAAGGTTGGAAATCAGCAGTGGCCAGAATCTTAACCTGGCCACATGGTCAGTCACCCTCCAGCGGGGTTTAATCATACACTGAAAGCTTCAGACGTCAGGAATAGTAACCAATAGTCTGTTAAATCACGCACTACAAACAAAATATACATTTAAGTTAGCAGTGAATCTCTGACTTTGCTCTTTCACATTCACATATTTTCAGTTTTACTTCAGATTTTTAGGTTAGCTTGTTTTTTTTGTTTTTTTTTTACTACTTCTGCTATCGATCCCCCTATTTTTCCACAGAATTGGATATTGTGTATTGTTTCTGCTACAGCCTAAATTTCCCCATAGTTCTGTTCGTTTCTATTTAATCTTAGTATCAAACTAATTCCAGTGTAGTCTGGCCTGTGTTGAAAGTTTAAACATTCAAATTGTTGGACCATTGTGACAAATTTGTGAAATGTTAGGGTGTTCTCAACATAAACCCAGAGCTGTCTCCTCGCTTTGCCTCTTCTGTATGTCTCACTATATATCCACTTACTAACCATTTTGTGTAGGCTACATGTACTGTACTACAACTTGTTTATGCTGCCATTCAACTGTATTATGCAGATTGACACTGATGCTGATTACTAATGATTATGTTCACTAACAACATTGTTTTTTCTTCTGATTCTTTCCACCTTCCTCTTCTTCCTCCCTCCCTCCTCCACAGTGACAGTTATGCGCGTGTGAGAGCAGTGGTCATGACTCGGGATGACTCCAGCGGTGGGTGGCTTTCCTTGGGCGGCGGAGGCCTTAGCTGTGTCACCGTCTATAAGGTCAGCCGGGCGGAGGACCGCAACAGCACCCATAGCGGAGGCAGTGGAGGAAGCAGCAGCAACCTCAGCCCCTGTAGCCCAAGTCCCAGTCCCAGTCCCAGCCCCAGTCCCAGCCCCACCGCTGTGGAATTCCACATCAAGGGCGAGAGGCTCAAAGACAAATTGGTAAGGAATACCCCTAGCACATGTGATTTGAACAGTGTCGTTTTTAAAATGTGTAACTAACTCGCTGATATGTCTGCTTTCTTGGTTATTTAGTCGTTCCTTCTCTTTCACGCACATTCAGGTGCACATACCAGAGATGGTGCATTTTTTCTCGGATGTGATCACTATGAGCCCCCCTTTACCAGACCCCCCTTTCTCTGTCTCGCTCACACACACTCATACACACAGGAAGTGGCTGTTTGGCTTTCCTCCATGGCGCAGGTATCTGAAAATAGGAGCAAACTGCGTGATGCTGTGATGCATGATGACATCATCAGGGAGAAGGGCACATTACTCAGGAGAAGAGAATGTGGGATGAAGGATGTGGGAAATGCACAAAGAGCTTGGAAGGGACCTAAAGGATGGAATAGGGGCTGAAAATTCACACTCACTCACTTTTCCATGAGTATACAAGTAATTTTCCTACCTTTTTATGAGCATTTCCTCTTTCTGTATGTGTGATGTAAAGACTGTGTCAGAAGCATTCACAGTAATTAAGTTAGGAAAATATGTTCCAGGTTGTTCTAACAGCAAATAAATTACCAAATGTGTATATGTGTAAATCCCTCAATAGTTAATATAGGTCAACTGTGAGGAAATTGTTTTTATAGACATGCAAATATTTTTGCTCTGTAATCTTTTTAGTTGGCATGTGGCCTGACACACTTAGTATGTTTAGTTTTTTTGGATAAACAGTAAAGAAATAAAGCTATTTAAAAATAAATGCAATTATGATTTGGTTCAAAAAAGCAGTGTTATTTGCATTTTCTAGTCAGAGCCCACGTTGATGTATTCACATTCCTTGTTTTGTCTAACCACTCGTCCAAAACTGAAATATATTCACATAATTATCATGTAAGACAAAGAAAAGCAACACATCTTCACATTTTAGAAGCTTGTTTCTAAAATGACTCAAACATGGCATTCCCATACTCCAAATGCATTGCAATCTTTCCTCGCAACCTCTTTGCAGTCACCATATTTCAATATGGATCTAGGATAAATATACTTCTTAATTAATTACATTATTTTTGGCACCCTATATACACTTGAAAACCCATAACCTGCGGGTTGTATGGTCAATCCGTTTCCTCACAATCAAAGTAGTAACAGAGAGGCACCAAAAGATCAAATTGTACATTGCGATTCTAATCCTTATGGCTTTTGCTGTACTTGCTGTAAAGCTTGTGACCTTCTTGTCACACACTCATGCTGTGTTGTAGATGTAAAACAGATCCAGTAGATGCACTGGGATAATCCTGAGTCTGTGGTAATGAGAGTGTAAATCTGTGTGTGTGAGAGTGTGTGAGAGACCGAGAAGAAAGAAAGAGAGCTGACTGTCAGATGTCAGAAAACAGAGGAGGCCACCATGATACACAGTCTGGTGGCTCCTGACAATCTGACATTAGAGGCTTGTTACAGCAGGGCGTCTAAATTACCTTTTTTATCTTCTTTGACTGAAGACATTTTATATGCATCTTGTGTTTACGGCCTGTATGTGTTGCTATCCGAGCGTGTGTGTGGCACAGGAAAGGGTGTGACGGGAATGCCGTTTTTCAGACAGACATGGCTCAGAGACCCCGACGACTGCTCTGGGATGTGGTAAAACACCCCTATCACCACCAGAGTCTACCCCCATCCACCACAACAAACACCCAGCCACATTTAGGTCTGTCAGGATGCCACCCAGTGCCAGGGTGTTGGCGTCAACCACAGCGCTACCGACAGTCTGAGGGCATCAGAAGAAGAGAGACAAGAGTGATGAGTCCAAGACAACAACGGCAACAGACAAAACCACATTGGAATATGCTAGCTATACCAGAAACAGATGCAGGGCAATATCTGTTCTTGTCACCACAGAATTGTTTAAAGCAGTTACGTCAGTGTTTTTATTTTAGAGGTAAATGAAAGACCATAATTATGTTGTATGAATGATGTTGAAAATGCTGTTTGGTTTGGACTTATGTCTAAAATAGAAATGCAGTTCCATATTTTAGATGTTTTTTCAGATCCTGAGGGATACAATTTCAGTGTTTTAACTCAGAATAGAAACGCATATGTCCTAACCATGATAGGAACCTGAACTGGAATAGAGGAAAACAGATAAGAGATGGAGTTTTATATATTAAAAAAAAAAAGGCAGAGTTTCAGCTGGCAGATATGAGGTGATTGGGGTGTATAAGAGATGAGGAATCAGGGAAAGAGATGTGTGTAGTCAAAGAGCAGGAAACAGAGGTGGAGCCAGCTAGACGGAGACGGAAGAAGAGAGGTGGAGGGGATCTGTCTATAAGCGCAGTGATGCGGCACAGAGTGTACTGGTGATGACTCAGCTGGCTCTCCATATAGCTACCAATCACTCTCCTTCTTGCCCCCTCCTTCCTCTCTCTCTCTCTTTCTCTCTCTCCCTCGCTCTGATTCTCTGGCTCTCTTTTTAAAAACTACAGATCTAATTGGTTGATGATTACTTACCATACTGGCTCTCGGATTATGACAAATCTCTGGCTAAGCTCTCTGCCACTCCACCTCGCTTCCTGTCTTTCATAGTCTTAGTGTCCCTCTGATTGATACAGCTGTGAATGTGGTGTAGTCCGGGCTTACTCGAAATAGCTTTGCCTCGGGGCAAGGGCCCACTCGTTTGCTTCCACTGTTAACATTGTCATTTGTTAGCAAAATATGTTTTATTAGCTGTAAGCCTTGGGGTGATTGGGAAAAAATATCAATATCAACCAATGCTAATACACAGCAATAACTTTTATATGCTCAAAACAAAAAACATTTTATTCCAAGACAATTAAGATTATAATATATCCTTTCATTCCAAAGCTATTAATAGTTTATTTAGTGTTTTTATTGAAATATGATTATCAGGTTGTAATTATACACTTCACACTGTTAGCAAGGCAGTGTTCATAGATTATAACCGATTTCTCCCACCTGGTTTCTTGTGTGCATGTAAGTGTAATCTATCTACCTCCACCCCCATTTCTGCTCTCACGCTATCTCTTCACTACTCCCGGCACGTCTCACCTCCGTCTGTCTCTGTCCCCTCTCCTCCTCTAACATCTCCAAACCTCCGACCCTTTTCTGTCCGGGCGGCTCCTCCTCCTCTTTTCTCCGAGCGCCGCGCGGAATGTGGTGTTAAGTATCGTCCTTCCATGCAACCGTGATACTTCCTCCTCCTGTCGGCCTTGCTGCACGCTCACCTTACCTGCTCCGGCTCCATTCAGTCTCGCCTCCACAATCAGCCCCCACAGGCACAGCGGACCCCCCCCCCCCCCACCTACCCACCTACCCACCCCTTCCTTGCCACCCCATCCTCCTCCCATCCATCCCTCTCTTCTTCCCTCCCCTCATCCACTGGCTCTGGGTAAACACACAGGCTTAACCCTTGCCCCCAGCTTTTCTCGGGGAGGCAACAGTGACACGAGGGCAGATATTGAAGGACGTCTTTCACATGCAGAAAAATGATGTCACGGTTCGCTTGCAACCAGCATAACCAGCATTTCTCACCCAGACACCGAAATGTTGACCTGTGTACTTGAGTGACTGCGCTCCCTCTCTGACACACACATCACATATCATCAACCTCTAGTACAACTGCCACGTATCAGCCTCTTTAAGTGTGCATGTTTGACTGTCCAGGGGGAACAGTGCCATCTGCTTTCAGTTATCAAGCATTGGTTTGTGACCATTATTCTCTGACAAGGCATTTGTGCCACGAAGATGCACAGTGTGGCACTTGGGTCATTGAGCTTTTTCATCACACGAGCTCCTGTGCTCATGCGTTCTCTCACGTAGTTCGCCACGCGCATGCTCACACATTCACAGCCCATTAAGCCAATCTCATGCACGTTTCGGGAAGAAAAAACTCAGACTGTAATGGCCGTCTCTCATTTCATTTAATCTGCCTAGAGGAAGGCCGGGAGGTGGCCCAGTAGCCCTGATTAATAATAGGCTTTGGAAACACAGTCTCTCTCTGCCACACACTTTGGCTGCCTGGCTCCAAAACATACTCACCCCCCCTCCCTCTTTTCTGCCACCACCACTGCTTTCCAACTTTATCATCATCTGTAATGAAAACCCCACCATTTAGAATGTGTTTTACAAATTATCCAAAAAAGTACGTGAAATTATTGGGCTTAGGATGATTTTTTTTTTTCTTTTGATTTCTATTTTAGAAACTCTGGAGTTATGTGTAGTTCCAGTTGCAGGCCTCTTCTCTCTTTTTTCCCTATTTTTTTCCCCTTACTCATGTTGTGGTGGAATGATTGAATGTGACACATTTAAACAGCTTAGGGTGAGGAGTAAGATGAAGGATTTACATCTGTGTTCCCCTAAAGAGTCCTTCCCGCAGACCTTTAAATGATGCAGTTTCCAGTCTGCATACTACCAACTTATAGCTTGACAGTCTCCCAAATGGAACTTTTTGTAGCACTGCCTGGGTCTATAGGGAGAGAACCGAATTTTGTGATCCCACTTTTGTCATTCAGTGCCATCACCACACCTTGTTTCACTCTTGACTCTGTGTGTGTGTGTGTGTGTGTTGTCAGGTGGTGCTGGAGTGTGTCCTGCAGAAAGACGTAGTATACAACAAGGTCAACCCCATCTTCCACCACTGGAGGATCAATGACAAGAAGTTCGGACTGACCTTCCAGAGTCCCGCTGATGCCCGTGCCTTCGACCGGGGCATACGCCGGGCCATCGAGGACATCAACCAAGGTGGGCATATGTGTGCGTATGTGTTCGCTTGTGCGTGTGGTTTTTTTTTTTTTTTTTTTTTAGTTTAGAGCAGATAAAACCAGATAACAAAGTCAGGATCAACTCAGCGGAACGTCCCTTAACTTAGGCATCAAGCAACCAGCATCGGCTATTGTTTCCGTATCAAAAAATCAGAGTAGCCCACAGAATTCTCGCTGCCATTTTTTTTTCACTCCTCTCACCCTATCGACATAACACCAGGTTTTTCCTTTGGAACTCCCTCCAAGAGGTTGCACTATACTATACATGTTGGCAGCCACCCAATACGTGTAAAATAATATGGGTGTATGTGTATGAATGCGGCATGCATTCTGCTGGCGGGTGTCTACAGCCTGTATTCCTGCCTGTTTGTCATTGGCTTGTAATGGCTGACCTAGCATCTGTTCTAGGAGAGATGCATAGCGTTGATTAGCGTTGATGACTCCCCTCACCCTCCCCACCGTGCTACCTGCTCACTCACCCAAGCATGACCCCTCCTGTGTTATCTTATCAGTGCCAGCTGCTCAGATAAACTCTCCACTTCCTGTAGAGACTGGCAGGGCAAAGCTGTGCCTAGACAGTGGGTGATATATGACAGAGTGAGAGGGGAAGGGAGGGTTGGTAAGAAAGACACAAAGAATGGGTGGCAACCTGAGATGGGGGCAGAGTTTCAGTCAGAAGAAGCTTGACCGGGTCGGGCTTTTATGCTGCTCAGACTTGTTAAGTAAGTTTGAGGACTGGCTAGGCTAGTCTTAAAAAAAAAAAAAAAAAAGCCAGTGTTTGGTTTGATCAGTGTGCAGAGGAGCATTCATACATTTCTTTTATGCTAAACAAGATATTACACTTGAGTGGAGTTGAGTCTCTGAGTTGAGTTAGCAGCTTTGGGTCCTGATAAGCATTATTTTTTAGTTCAGTGCCAGAGGTTGCAAAGTCATCCAATTAGCAGGAGAATCGCCAGCTCAGCAATCTGCCACCCAGCCCCATGTTACACAAGAGGCTGGCTGGCTGGTTGGGGAGCTATAATCTTCTTTACTCTCTAGACCCGGGGAACCCTGGGGAGCCTAGAGGAGGTACAGCAGAACATATCGTAAAGGCTTATCACCGCTGGGCATCAGTAGCTTCTTGCCCACAACAGTTTATCTTGGATTTGAACTTCCTGGGCACCAGTCCACACAAATTCTAGGTGAAAGGTAATTACGGGCAACAACTGTTGAGCTGGCTTTGCAAATAGCTTTCTCAATTTCAAATGAAGGAGGAGAGCAAAGAATCGTGGATTGCTTTAAACATAAGACTATATTTATCAGCTGTTGGAGGTCATCCTTCAGGGCTGCTTGGTTGGTGTGAGCGTGTTGGCCCCGGCTGTGATGACATCGAAACGGTTCACATCAGAGCTGAAATGATCAGTCGATTAGCAGCTCAATTGTTAGAAAATTAAATGGAAACTATTGTGGTAATCAATTGATCTTTTTTTTTTTTTTTGCCAAAATTTACTGCTTTGCTGGTTTCATAGCCCTCTGTGATAGTATATTGAGTATTTTTGGATTTGGGGCAATTTGAAGACCACACCATCGGCTCTGAGAAGTTGTGATGGACATTTTTACACTATTTTTACACATTTTATAGATTAATTGAGAAAATAATTGTCAGGATAATCAATATTGAAAATAATAGTTGCAGCCCTACTTCACATAACAAGATGGTCTGTGGGAACATCTCTGTTAGCGGGACAGTGTGATTAAACACATTCCCCCTTAGCTCACGCAGAGGCCGTACAGTATTCTGTCTGCTAGTAAATGCTTCAACTCTTTCCTGTGAATGTCAGCTACAGCAGGTGATGGTGAGTTTCAACTCCCCAGTGCTTTGCACTTCTCTCTCTCTCTCCTTCCCCTGCTGTCCTCTCCTCTCTCTGTTCTCCTCTCTCTCTCTCTCTCTCTCTCTCTCCTGGCATCTTCTGTATTCTGCCAGTGTTGTGTAATGCCTCTCCTCAGCGCAGGCAGGCAGGTTCTTCTGTATTCCTGTTGCATCGTTCTGCTGCTGGACTGCTGCATGAATGTGTGTGGGGAGGAAAAAGAGACAGTGAGAGAGAGCGAGAGAGAGAGAGAGAATATGTTTTGCCTGTGTGTATGTGTGCGCACGTGTGTGTATCAGTCTTGCATGCAGTCCTCTGTTGCCATGGCAACATGCCGGGCACATGGCTCAGGCAGCTTCGCGGCCCAGCACTGCCAGAGTCGTGCTGCAGGAAGCCTCTCTCTCTTTCTCAGTAGTGAAGAAATGCATACACACATACACCTTTCTCCATGTGATTCAGAGACACAGACACACTGATGGACAGACGGTGTCTAACACAAGCCCAGTGAAATCTTCTGTCCTCTCTGTGGCGGAGACATCACTGCCATGTATTGCTATGTTGCCTCACTGAATGCAGACAGGCTGGCCGTTGCCTCAGCGCTTCAAATGAGGCCTTTTAATTAAGTGAACCTAAGTTTTAAAAAGAACCTCCTCCTGATGCCCCAGGTACAAACAGTTTCCCCTTCATCCCAATGGAAATGGTTTACTCGCTGGCGCAACCATTTTCTCATGTTTTAAGTTTCTTTAACAGTGTATTCTTTATCTTGAATATGTTGGCTGCTGTTGCTGCTTGTGCTAGGTTTGCTTTCATCAGACCAAGAAACAAATTAAGCTAGGTATGTATTGCATAGCAGAATAGTTTGATTGCTGTTATTTCACATGCTGTTTTTAGTTTTTAGATTTAAAATGTGATACTGTATTAAAGTATTTTTTAATTGACAACTACAGTAACAATACTACCCTATAAACAATGTTGTTTATAGGGTAGAAAGTGTCACCCTGCTTTATTAGTAGAGAACAAAACTACATTTTGTTTAAAAATGTCTGTGCCATTAGTGTCTGTAAAGTTTGCCTGACACCATCCACAGAAGCCATTTTTATTCTCTGAGGTAGTTGAAAAGCTGTAACACGGTCAGCCTGATACCTGAAACACAAGCTCTGACTCCAGCATCTGCAGACAAGGTGTTTGGGATGTGGAAATGGCGCATGGCGCTTTAGCCGAGGTCGGGGGTTACATTATTCTACGCATGCATATTTCATTAAGTTCTGTGTGCCCCACTGACACAGAGCAGCTTTCATTTCCCCCATTAGACTACAGTCAGAGGAAAGCAGAAGCCTTGGCCTATTTTGGCCAGTGTTGTAAATGTGTTGGCTTTAACTTGCTAAGGAGGGAAGTTGTCACCCATTGACAGTGAAGTAGTTTTGGTAAATACAATATAAGACTTGTACCTATGGTTTTAGTGGAAATATATTTTTGAGATGTTACATAGATCATGTGCTGTTATTTTATTGTTCTAAGCCTGTTGTGGCTTACTGACTGTAGGTATGCTGTCAACTATTAAGTGGTTGAGATGACCAGGTCAGTACTCTGATCTTTTTCTCTTCTGTGTTCTTCCTCTCTTCCAGGTTGTCGGTCGTTTGGGGAAGGTGATACACCCGAGGATGGACTACCGGTGAGTGAGATCAAATCTGAGAGGTTCTGGCTAACAGTTTTAAAAGAAAATGTGTGTTGTTGGTGTGTGAGCAAGTTTTTCTTGCGTTCTTTGAGCAGGCTCACCATGTATCTGTGTAAAGTGCACTTGTGTAAGTGTAATGTAGGTTTTTATAAAGTCATATTTATCACTCCACTCTCCCTCACCGCTGTAGAGGAGACAGGTCATAGTTAGAACCCGAGCCATATGTTTTGAGCCCTGATGTGTCCCAGCCAGGCGCTGACACCTGCCTTTGTTTTCGAACAGTTGTTCTTAGAGATTTACAGGTGTTTAACCAGTGCCAGCCAGACCCTGAGGTGAAGCTGGGTGTTGGCCAGCAAATGTGCTAGAGCAGGCTTAGCCGTCTGCATCATTCCACCTTGGTAGCTGTCACTCTTGTTACATTTGATGCCGATATAACTATTGCCTCAGGTGCTAGTTGTTCAAAGGCAGCTTGGTGAATATGCTGTGTGATTTCAATGTTATCCAACCTGCCTGTGTTTCTTCATGTGTTGAGCCTCCTTTTTGTTGACAGGGTGAGCACTGCTAAGGTTGCATGTTGAGAATTGAATGCATTTGCCCTGTTCCCGGGCATGTTGCACTCTATTGACTATCAACATGTGTGGTTAAGAATGCTGTGTTCTCTTTAGCGGAGACAGGCAGCAGGTATATAGTTCAAGCTTACACACCCATGTTCATTTGTTTTAGATATCAGGCCTGTTAGACGAACGTCAGTCACCTGCTCTGCTTCTGATTGCAAAGTAGGTGAAAAGTTCATGGGAGTAAGGGCAGTTCTTCTAAATGCACACTTGCGTTACCAGAAATATAGAAACCTCTGGACATAGTAATGCAGTCCAATGCAACAGTCCTGCAATAAGTGCTACCTGTAATGAAACTTAATGAAATGCTGTGGTTAAACTCTGGTAATTGTAGTTTGTGGTGTAGACAAAGTTACAGCCTCAAAATATACTATAGAACTGAGTCAACACAGAAACAACTAAAATAGTAGCCTCAGCTATGTAGTTAATAGGAGCCGGGCTGTTGTATTGCGTTGCATGGCATTTCATATTTTTGACATCGTACCATACCTCCTATTAAATTTTAGTTTTAAGATGTGGGGTTCATTGCCAGAGGCTTTTCATCACATTTGACCCCTCGCCAAAGTATCTGACACCCTGAAGGAGGGAGCTGCGTTCCTGTTCCTGTGGCGAAGTTCCTCTTTAAGGAATCAGCCTGAACATACAGGAAATCCAATGGCACCACTGTTGCTAGGCAGCGGGGGGGAGGAGGTGGGGGGGGGGGGGGGGGTAGAAGGGGGTGTTCACAAGGTTCAGTGAGTGAGCCACCGAGGGTGTCACCATGGTGATTTGGCACCCGAATGTTGCGGTCGGAGACCTGGGCTACAGAGAAAGAGAAGTGAACCAGTGGCAAGTGCTGCAGCCAGAGAACTAGCAAAATACCACCACAGCATAAGGTGTGACATTAGCTGTGTTGCTTTATTTATCCATCATAAAGTCACACCACTGTTTGTACTGATACCCTAATAGAACATCAGCTCTTTAATCATCATAAGACCAAGAATGTCAGATTGGAAACAAATTAAGCTAGGTAGGTATTGCATACCAGAATAGTTTGATTGACGTTATTTCATGAAGGAATACATAAATTCCTATGTTCAGGTCTTTAGTTTGTGTTATTTTCGTGCATCTTTCGAAATTGCTCTTGAAAAAAATTTCAATCTCAATGAGATAACCTTACTTAATAAAGTTTAAATAAAAATAAATTTGAAAAGTAGTAGATCTGCCCTGAGTCTCATCAACATGAGAGGTCACCACAAAGCCTTGTTTAGTGATTAGATTCAGACATCTCTAGAAAATCTCCAAGTATCTGAAATGACCGGAATTCATGATAGCCTTGTGTTATTTCAAGCATTTGGTGTGTGTGTGTGTGTGTGTGTGTGTGTGTGTGTGTGTGTGTGTGTGTGTGTGTGTGTGTGTGTGTGTGTGTGTGTGTGTGTGTGTGTGTGTGTGTGTGTGTGTGTGTGTGTGTGTGTGTGTGTGTGTGTGTGTGTGTGTGTGTGTGTGTGTGTGTGTGTCAATGTACATGCGTTCAAGACGGCCTTTTCCACCCACATCCTGCCCACTGAGGTTCAGCACCCACTTGTACGCCCTTCACAAGCAGATCACATTCTTCCTCTAACTCAGAGAGACACACACACTGTATGCACATGCAACATATTTTACCCATTTAAAAAAAAAAAGAAAAAAAAAAAAAGAAAAGTGGTTTCACAACACCCTACTCAGCTGTGATGACCCAGTGCCAGGAATTATGTTGTACCACCGCAGTCCTTCCGCTAGTACAAAGTAAAATGCATTTTTTTTCGAATGCCACAGGAAAACATCCGCATCTAATTTAGCACTGGCAGGAAATTTTCTCTTATCAGTTTAGTACACAGAGGTTTTGTTGGCCAGTTGATTTTTACAGCCTGACTTGTAGACCAGAAACTTTCAGGCCGGATTGGTGTGGCTTGATAGGGCGCCATAAAACACCATGGAGCCAGGTAGAAGTGTTTTTAAAGGAATAGTTCCACATTTTGGGGAACTACACTTGTCATTCTACTTTGTTGCTTTGAGTTAGATGAGAAGATTGATACCACTCGTATCTGTAAACTAAATGGTTCAGCGGTTAGCACTGTTGCCTCACAGCAAGAAGGTCCTTTTCTGTGTGGAGTTCTCCCCGTGTTTGCGCGGGTTTCCGCCAGGATGCTCCGGTTTCCTCCCACCATCAAAGACATAGGGTTAATACTCCTGTCAGTGCCCCTGACCACTGGCAAAAAGAAGTGAAGTTTGTCCTCCATTATACAGCACTGCCCACTGCTCCTAGTGTATAGGATGGGTCAAATGCAGAGGTCAAATTTCGTTTCAATGTATGCGACTGCTGAGAAATGACAATAAAGACATCGTAATCTTAATATAAAGAAGCTACAGCCAGCCGTTGCTTTGCTTAGCTTAGCACAAAGACCAGAAACAAGGGGAAACAGCTAGCCTGGGTCTGTCCAAAGGCTTTGTCCAAAACTCACAAAACACATTGTCTTTATTTTAATCTGTCCAATCAATCAAAAACCAAAGTGTAAAAATACAACAGTTTGTGATTTGATGGGTGTTTATGCATTGGACTATTTCTTGACTGGGCATATTGACTTCACATTGACCTCAAGCTGATGACAAGTATCCAATCTCCCCAAATACTGCCGCTGCTCACTGCTTTTTACACTTTGTTCTTTAAATGGATTAAACAAATGAGAAATAATGTAATAGTGAGCTTTAGATGTACTGGTAGGCAGATTTTGTTACATTTGGACTGAACCGGGCTCGTTGTTTCTAGTCTTTATGCTAAGCGTCTCCTAACTGCAGCTTCGTATTTAGCATACAAACATTAGAGTGGTATCGATCCTCTCATCTTGGCAAGAAAGCGTGTTTCCCAAAAAGATATGTGGGGAGTAGCCTAGAACTTGGCTGTACTTCTTTGATTTTTAGTTAACAAGACCCAGAGATAAGGACTACTCATGATTTGC
This sequence comes from Scomberomorus guttatus, assembly GCA_038419695.1. Taxonomy (NCBI): domain Eukaryota; kingdom Metazoa; phylum Chordata; class Actinopteri; order Scombriformes; family Scombridae; genus Scomberomorus; species Scomberomorus guttatus. The sequence continues at coordinate 12,406,016 of CM076455.1, forward strand.
CTCATTTATGCTAAGACCTATTTCTAGAGTGTGAGAAACAGATATGACAGACAACTGTTTAATGTTCCTGATCAAACATCCAAACTACATACACATCTTTTCTTCTCTATTCTTTTCTATCTTTAATGCAGAAACTTGCACAAATGCTCTCCTAGTAAGTTTTCAGTATGTGGCCAGACCCCAGCCTTCCCTGTCCTGAGCCCCTGTGCCTTTGAGGGCGGAAGTGCATGGATCCCTGATGTTGGTGTGGGGCCAGGTTGCCCCTGACTCCTACCCTCTCCATCCCTCCCCTCCTTTCCTCCCTCACGCAGCCACATCTCTAGGGTCAGATCAGCTCCAGATTGGCCCCCACTAGGGTTGGGAACCAAAAACCGGGTTCCAAATTGGAACCAAATCCAAAATGCCAAAAACTGGGTACCTGTTTAAAAAAATTGAATTTCAGTTCTGCTTATTGATTCTTAAATGCAATAACTCTTGTTATTGCAAATAGGACATGGCTATCTGCCAGGACCTGTCTACGTCATGCATCAAGGCAACAGCGTGTCGATTTGTTGATACAAGCATGCGTGGCTAACGTCGCAACAATAGTGAAAGATGAACTGCGATAAAAGTGTGGCTTCACTTTATTAAAGAAAACGACAAGGCAAAGTGCAATGCACGTAGGAAGCTAATTAGCTGTAAGTGAGGTTGCACATCAAATTTGACCAAACATTCAAGGCAGCACGGCGTCGATCTAAAAAAAAAAAAAATTCTGTGTTTGATGTCTTGTGGTCTCCTAACCTGAGTGTGTCATCAACCACTCACTAGCTGTAACATACCCTCTGTTTTTATGTATTGACTTTGTTTATTTGGTTGCAGCTAGGTGTTGTGCACTGAATGCACTTTAGTTCTAGCATTTTGCTTGGACAGACTTTTTTTTTTTTTTGGAGCCATTTCTAACACTGCTTTAATATTGCATTATTTTGCTGCTTTGAGTATTTGATGTGGAACACACAGCAACCAGTAGCTATGTACTTTGCGCTTTTTGTGTTTCATTGCAAGGATACACTAGCAAGGAAAAACTAGCACAATGTTTTTCTATAGCTCTATTTTTCTGGAGTGTTCCTTAGGGCCTTGGTGAGTAACAAGCATGATTAGTTTATTTCAATTTCACATTGGCGATGCTTTATAGAACGACAAAACTTGAGGTGGTTGAACATCGGAATCCGTCCTACAATAGGAACCTTACTGCTACCTTTTTCAGTCCTTTTTCACAGAAGTGTGCAAATACCACAGCATGTATCGACTGGATCGATTTTTATTGTATGTATTTACTTTACTATTTTAATGAAACAATAAAAGTCAAACTGGGAATCGATAAGAACCGGAATCGATAAGCAGAATTGGAATCGATAAAATCCAAACGATACCCAGCCCTAGCCCCCACGCATGCCTTTGAATGGAGGGGCTTAGGCAAGCGCTTTAAAAGGAAGCCCAAGTCTGTTTCCCATTTCGCCCCCCCACCTCTCCACCCCTCGCTCCTTTCTCTTTCTCTCACATACACACACAGCTGTCATCTGGCTTTTTAAGTTCTGTGCTGCATTTCTCCAGCTGGAGCTGGTTTTATGACATTCCCTCGGCAGACTCTTTGGCCTCTTGCTCTCTTTCTCTTTTCTCTCTCACACATACACACACACACACACGAACACAACACAAGCTCATTTTTTCCTGTTCTGTTCTTTCTCTTCTCTCCCTCCACTGTCTCCTATTCCTCACATTCCCCTGCAGACGCTGTGGATGTGTGTTACACCACTTGGTATGTTTGGAGGCAAAGAAGGAGCAAAGTCACACACACATACACACACCATGTGTTAGCAGTCTAGGAGGGTGGGGGGGGGGGGGGGCAAGTGGAGGAGGAGAGAGAAAGAAAAAAGAAGAGAAAGAGAGGGAAAAAAAGAAGTCAAAGGAAGCATCTCTTAGCAACCACAGGACAGTAATTACTGTAGCAGCAGCTGGGAGCAAACCAGATTTCCGCTGTGCGTTAAAGCACTGGCGTGGGCTACTTTACACACGGCACTGACTAACCAGAGCCAGCAGCCTCCTCCACACGCAGAGCAGAGAGAGAGAGAGAGAGAGAGAAAAAGAGAGAGAGAGGGTGGGAGGAGGAGAGGAGGACTAACCCTGCCTTGATGAGGTCGGGGTGTGTGTGGGAAAGAGGGACAGCAGCTAGCCAGTGTGAACAAGGCTTGAATACGGTTGGATCACTGAGCGGCGTGTGTCCATGTTTGTGTATTTCTGTGAGAGAGAAATAACACTGAAGACCTTTTATTTTAAAGTTTATTCGGAAATAAAATGACAGTATTTACAACGAATGCACTTGTATGAATTGAAAATTTGAATTTCTTCCACCCTAATTCATATTTTTATATAGTTTTCACATAAGATGTTTGGTGTGTGAACAAGCTAGAAGTTGTTCAGATGGTTGTGCTGACTTAATGCTGGAACTAAAATATCATCACAAGGCTCTTGATGTAATAACTGACTATCCTCCCCCATCTCTCATCACCTCTGCACGCATGAATCATGAAATAGCCATCACTTTTGATTTTGTTGCCATGAGTAATGAAGTATTGTATTATTTGTACTGGAGCCATAAGTATTTATTTCTGTGGACGTGTAGAAATATACTTTTGCTGTACTTATAAAACTGCATTTGATGCCGTCTGTGGGATTCACAAGATGTTATTTATAGACATCGCATCCTAATTGATGTCAACAACAAGCTTCCCCTTTTGTAATTATGACAGTTTGGCGTTCACCTCGCATGGTTTCCTGCCTTTTTTTAAAATTTTATTTTATTTTTTTATTCACATGTTTCGAGTGCCTCTTTTTTTTTTTTTTGGCCCATGTTTGTAGATTTTGCATCAGTTAAAATGTTTGTGGGAACACATGCAAGGCTGATGGGAACTCTGAGTTCTTAACAGAAGGGCCTTGAGTCATCACACAGCACATCACTCATTTGGCCAAGCGTAGGCGCAGGATGCCCCCTGGTGGTTGAGAGTGGAATACACACACACACACACACACACACACACAAACACACAGCCTACACACAGAGTCAAAACGGTTGCTGAATTGATCCAGTAGTGGAATGGTAACATGGGATGTTAGAATGACAGATGGTCACCAGAGCACAAAGTGTTCCATGTTTGTGATGTTACTGGCTTTTCTTTCATGTGCGTCCTTCTGAGGAATTCTGCCCTTCACTTGGAAGAAGGGAAAATTAAGATGAAATTTACTTTTACTTTTTACTTTTACTTCTTACGAACTATATCCCAACTTATTTCTTTTCTGTATGTCTCCAGGTGTGTGATGAGCCTCCCTCTATCTGTACCCCAGTGAAAGAGCCCTTCTCTCCCCTGAACAACGTTGTCTCCACCGAGCCATTCAGGGGCTGCTACGTCCGCACCCAGCCCTTCGACGAGTTCCCCTCTGGCACCCGCCGCTACCTGCCTCCACAGGTCCGCCTCTCCTCGACACGACCGATCGCATCACATCTCCAAAATCTGAATTATGTGTTCCTCAAAAATGATTCAAAATAATGTCTTTCATTTAGTTACTACCATGACGCGTTGTGTTGTTGTTGAGCACTGACTCTCATTTCTCCCTTCTTGAAGGTCTCTAAATCGACTCGTCATGTCAGCTTTCACATGGACGAGGAGGAGATCGTTCGCATCAACCCACGCAAGGACGTGCTCATCCGCGGCTATGGGGACTACCGCCACCCTGTCATGTGGAAACAGGAGACTGACCGCGAGGACCTGGACTTCCCCCCCGCCTTCCACAAACTGGACAGTAAGAAGTGCGAGTACCCCTTCCCCGATGGCCCCGGTGGGGACTCCCACTCTGGCCCCGGTATGGGCATTGGAACAGGTATGGGGCTGGGTCTGGGCAAGGACACAGCCATCAAGACTCAGCCCTCCCCCCTGCTCAAGTCCAAGAAGGGCCGACGGCGACGAGAGGACGGAGAGCGTTCGCGCTGCATCTACTGTCGAGAGATGTTCAACCATGAAGACAACTGGCGGGGGCAGTGCCAGGACGCCCCCGACCCCATCAAGCAGTGCATCTACAAAGTCAGCTGCATGCTGTGCGCCGAGAGCATGCTGTACCACTGCATGTCCGACTCCGAGGGCGACTTCTCAGACCCCTGCTCATGTGACACATCTGACGAGCAGTTCTGCCTACGCTGGCTGGCCCTGGTGGCGCTCTCCTTCATCGCGCCCTGCATGTGCTGCTACCTGCCTCTGCGCGCCTGCCACCACTGTGGCGAGGCATGCCGCTGCTGTGGGGGCAAGCACAAGGCCGCGGGGTGACCTGACGCCGGACACTGGGACACCCTCAAAGCTAGCTAACACAGGAAGTGGATAAAAGCGGAAAATTAAAAAGCCGGCATCCTTTTTTCATTCCCCTCTCAGACGGGGTGATGTTGTTGATCCCCAGCTCTGAGGGCTTTTGGAGATTTCAGTTTGTGTT